>CM046451.1:14699503-14792003 GCA_025506515.1 Flaveria trinervia
TGTGCATAGTTCTTAGTCAATAATGATTGAGAAACATGTTCAAACTGAATCGTATGAAGTCTTCATGCGAATGGACCATGCTAATGGACCATACACATGAGTACATCATGCTAATGGACCAATCGCATGACTGAACCAGGAGACTGGATGAGTCGCACGATTGAGACATAAGATTGACTCAATCGCACGACTGAACCTTCAGTCGTGCGTATGAATCAATCGTGTGATTCAGTCACACGACTAGACCATGCTAATGGTTTAGCCGTACGATTGAAAAACCCTAACCTATAAATACCACCTAATTCGTGGAAAAACGTAACACTTCAAGACTTTTGACACATATTCGTACCCTAACCGTCCCGAGACACTAGAAAGCTTGTTCCAACTTCATAGTTCACAGTTGATCTTGTTCTAATCGTTCTTAATGTTTTCTTTAATTGTTAGATTGATCAGAACTGCGTTCTCACTGATTGGATCGCCAATCAAATAGGATTCCGCACTATTTGATCTGGTTTCATGCATTATCAATTAGTACTCCGTACGTACACGGTCCTAACAAGTGGTATCAGAGCTTTGTCTCTTGATTTTGCGTGTGATTCGATTAGTTTCGGTGTAAAAATCAATTTTTCATTCAAAAGAGTCACCTTTTTTAGTAAAACAGTGTTTTTGACGTCTCAAGGTCTAAAAGTTTACGGTTTTCGGCATACGGCAGATTAGGGTTCTTGAAAATTCGTGTTTTTGTGTCAAAGTGTCACAAATCTTCGATTTTGCAAAAACAGCAGCCTTCAGTCGCATGATTGGCTCAATCGCACGACTGAACTCAATTGCATACCCCATTCACAAGATTGGACTCAGTCACTTACTCATTCATACGACTGAACAACCCCATCCGCTTGTCTCCAATCACACACTCCATACGCACGACTGAATACAATCACACGATTGAATTCATTCGCACGACTGAGTCATCTGCATTGGCCATCCGTATTTTTCCAAACGCACGATTGACTCATTCGCATCTGTCCATTCGCACAAGTTTAAAGTTCAAAAGTTCAAAGTTTAAAGAGATGGAAGATCAGTAATTTGCGTTTACTGTCGGAAGGGACTCTCGAATCTAGAACCTTCTGCTTCTGGAAAAGAAATTGGGAATCACAATAAACCACCCAAACTTATAACGTTAGATGATTACCCACAATGGAAGCAGCAATTTGAGATCTATCTTAATGGAGTTGATCCTAAGCTTTGGGAATCTATTGAGACAGGTTATAGTATGTCGGTTGGTGCTGATGGTGTTAAATTAACCTTGGGTGGTATTACTGATAGCCAGAAGGCAAAGTATAATGTTGAAAAGAAGGTTTATGCCCTGTTGACTCAATCAATACCAAAAGACATATTCCATCAGTTTTCTAAGAACAAACAGACAAAGAAGTATGGGAAGCTTTGGAGAAACGATACGACGGGAATGCAACGTTGAAAGCTCTAAAGGCAAAGGCTCTGAAAAAGGAGTTTGATAACTTCTCTTCTATGGGGAAAGAAAGTTTGGATGATGCCATAGACAGGTTCTACCATCTAATGAGTGAGCTGCACACTCATCGGGTCACAACATCAATGGAAGACAAAGTGTCAAGCTTTGCCGATGGTTTGCAAGATAAGTGGGAATCGTTTGTGTCTAACTTGAGACAGAACAATATACTGGCAAAAGTAGACATAAACGACTTCATCCTGAAATTAAGGGAGGAGGAACTGAGGATGAAGTGCAGGTCACAGAAAGGATCCTACGACCAGAATCCTTCACTGTATAACTCATCTCCCAATCCAACCAGTTCAGGAGCACAACTTCAAACAACGTTTGTGTCTAGCTCAACCGCTCCTTCTCAAACCACAGCTTCAGGGTCTGAAACGTCAGGGTCATCTAGTACCCAATATATCGCACCAGAAGTAAGTGCTACTAAGTTGAAGACTGAGAATCTTAGAAATATTACTATAGAGGTTGCAAAGGAGCATATGGACCTTCTAGCAGTAGTTGTTCATTCTTATGATGGTCTAGTTGTAGGGAAAATTGGTAATTGCCATCTGGCCGATGAAGACTACGTGCATGTCACACCCCCGCTAAGAGCGGAAACACGGGGATGTAACGAGACGGGAATCGTCATAACACATGGTAAGCGATAGAGATGCAATAGTAATAATGATGACAAGCGTGTCATGACAACACCCGACAACAAGGGGACTTGTGTTGTGCTTAGTCAGTATTCACGACAACATAGCCATAAGCATAAATATGATATAAAATAAACATAGATAATAACATTGTATGCAATTCCCACAACCCGGGAACAAGTTACAAAGTGTAATGTTGTTTGAAACAGATACAACAATTGTTTTCAAAATGACAAGTTTAGCCCGGAAATGCATCCTAGGGTCTCCACTAAGGCAGCACACCTAAAACCTCAGCTAGCATGATCACCTGAAAAGATATACTCAAAATGGTCAAAAAAATTGTTGGTGAGCTTGCAGGTTTAAAAGTAAATAAGTAATGATGCTGTATAAAGTTGTTGCAGAATACCGTGCATACAGTTATAAGCAAGCAAAATCACATGAAAAGAGCTTTACAACCAAACCTAACGACGTACATAAAGAATCTTGTCGGAATATATTCATCCAAAGCCCATTCCTGGCTTTTGTTGGTACTAACTAGTATACCAACACGAGGGTGGGGGTGTCAACCCAGTCGTACTACCAATACCTATCCGTCGGTTCCCACACTGGAATTAAATGGTTGTAAGAAAGAACCACAAAGCAGACTCAAGCATGTATTAGATAAGTACCCACAAAACAGTAGCACGTTGATTCCAAGTATGTAAATTGTATGTATGTTGTACAGCATAGAAAACGGGCGAGCATACTTTTCCCCCATGTTTGTAAATGTTTGTAAAGTAGTATAAGCATAAAAAGGGGCCACGAAACTCACATGTTAAGTGGTAAGTATGAATGATCAAGATTCCTAACAGTTGAATGCAATGAACAGTCAAACACCTATTGACAGTTATTGTTAAGCATTAATGACGTGTATAAAGCGTATAGTAATGTTTGGTCGGTTCCGGTTGTATCGGTTCGGTTGTGGGTAGCACACACACAAACGGACACATGTATCAGATCTTATGTAGATCCAAGTACTAAGAGTAGTCTTCATTGCTTATGACATCCATGTAAAGATCTCATTGTTATGAAAGATAGCACTTGTTAAGTATTTGTAGTTCCAAATGGGTTGTCGATACTTGTAAAATGTTAGGTTGATTTCAATTGAAATAGTATGTGCATGTTGATAGCGTTGACTTTAATCTTTGTGGTTGAGCAATGACACTTTTACTGATGTTACCTTATCATCATCAGACGTTCAAGAGGAAATTCACACTCACATCATCAGTCACACAACAGGACCAGACGCTCGACTCAGCGCTCCATTCATACGAATCAACCTTCAATCGTACAAATCAGCTTCCTTGGCGCGATTGAACCTTCATTCGTACGACTGGCATTTAGTCATACCACACAACACTCAATCGCACGACTTAACCTCCATATGCACGAAACAACATTCATTCGTACGAATCAGCTTCATTCGTACGACTGAACCTTCATTCGGACGATTGGCCTTCAGTCATGCGATACACGCACAGTCGCATGCATTCATTCACCCGCATTGACTCAATCGCACACACACTCATCCACATTGACTCAATCGCACGCACATTCATTCGATCGCACAACTCAGTCACATGACATCCCTAGTCGCATGATTCAATCGCCCGAAAGACACAATCGCATGACTCAGTCGCATGACAGACCCAGTCGCCTGAACTGCAGGTTCACAACTGCTGAAGTGCAGAGCAGCCTTCGGCAGCCCTAAGCATGGGTTTTACACAACAAGGACTTCTAGAATCATATAACAAACACACACGAACAAGAAGCACACATAGAAACACACACGAATGGTCCAACGTATCTTGGGGCTAACTTCCCTTTCTTTCCAAACCGAACAACTCCTTTCCAAGGAGAGACTTTAAGTAACACTTGGTCTCCAACGTTGAATTCTAGAGGCTTCTGACGATTGTCAGCATAGCTCTTTTGGTGATCTCTAGCGGCCTTCAGTCTATCCTTGATTTGGAAGATCTGTTGGTTGTTTCCTGAATTATCTCTGGGCCTGTTAACTGACTTTCACCAATCTCGGCCCAACAAACGGGTGATCTACACTTCCTTCCGTACAACGCTTCGAATGGAGCGCACCCAATGCTGGTATGGTAGCTGTTATTGTAAGAGAACTCAAGCAATGGCAAATGGTTGTCCCAACTACCACCAAAGTCGATTACACACGCTCTCAGCATGTCTTCCAGTGTTTGTATGGTTTGCTCACTTTGGCCATCTGTTTGAGGGTGATAGGCGGTACTCATGTCTAATCGAGTGCCCATCGCTTTCTGTAGTGTTTGCCAAAATCGTGAAGTGAATCGGCCGTCACGGTCGGATATGATTGACACCGGCACTCCATGTCTTGTCACGACCTATTTTATGTACAATCTCGCCAACTTGTCCATTTTGTAGTCTTCTCGGATTGGCAAGAAATGTGCTGATTTCGTCATTCGATCCACTACGACCCATATCGAGTCATGCCCGTTGCTCGCTCGAGGGAGTTTGGTAATGAAATCCATGGCTATGTTCTCCTATTTCCATTCGGGAATCTCAGGTTGTTGTAACAGTCCTGATGGTTTCTGATGTTTAGCTTTAACTTTCGAGCATGTCAAGCATCTGCTGACGTACATGGCAATGTCTTTCTTCATGCCTGACCACCAGTACAGATCTTTGAGATCGTGGTACATCTTGTCTACGCTAGGATGAATAGAATATCGCGTCTTGTGAGCTTCATCCATGACCAAGGTACGTACACCTCCCCACTTGGGTACCCATATACGGTCCACGAAGTACTGTACACCGTCGTCCTTGCACATCAGTTGTTTATCCAACCCTCGGAATTCTTCTCCCGCAAGGTTTTCTTCTTTCAACGCCTCACTTTGTGCAATTTGGATCTGAGCTTTCAAATTTCCTTGAATGGTCAATCCCAAAGCTCAAGCACGTAGTGGTTTCACGCGTTTTTTGCGGCTTAGATCATCTGCCACCACATTAGCTTTCCCCGGATGATACCGGATTTCACAATCGTAGTCGCTAAGAAGCTCTACCCAGTGTCGCTGTCGCATATTGAGTTCCTTCTGATCCAGGATATGTTGAAGGCTTTTATGATCTGTGTAGATGATGCATTTGGTTCCATACAGGTAATGCCTCCATATTTTGAGTGCGAATACTATAGCGCCTAACTCAAGATCATGAGTTGTGTAGTTCTTCTCGTGCACCTTAAGTTGTCACGAAGCGTAGGCAATCACCTTATCTTTCTGGATTAGTACACATCCCAACCCTTGATGCGAAGCATCACAGTATACCACAAAGTCATTAGTTCCGTCTGGGAGGGACAATATCGGTGCATTACACAGCTTATCTTTCAGCGTTTGGAACGCTTGTTCTTGTGCATATCCCCAATCAAAATTCTTGTCCTTTGGGGTCAGCAGTGTTAACGGTTGAGCGATCTTTGAAAAGTTCGCAATGAAACGACGATAGTATCCGGCCAATCCTAAGAATTGCCAAATCTCTGAAGGTGTCTGGGGTGTATCCCATTTCTTTACCGCTTCGATCTTGCCGGGATCTACATTAATCCCGTCCTTGTTAACCACATGACCCAAAAACTTCACCTCTCGCAGCCAGAATTCACACTTCGAGTACTTGGCGAAAAGTTTCTCTTCCCTTAACCGTTCCAGTATTGCTCGGAGGTGTTCTTCATGATCCTCTTTCGATCGAGAGTAGATAAGTATGTCTTCTATGAATACGATCACAAACTTATCCAAGTAAGGTTTGCACACCCGATTCATTAGGTGCATAAACACAGCTGGTGCGTTAGTCAATCCGAACGGCATGACCAAGAACTCATAGTGCCCATAACGAGTTCTAAACGCTGTCTTTGGTACGTCCTCTTCGAAAACCCTTAGTTGATGATATCTAGATCGAAGGTCGATCTTGGAAAAATACGAAGCTCCTTGTAACTGATCAAACGGTTCGTCGATCCTGGGGAGAGGATACCGATTCTTCATAGTTAATTTGTTCAATTCACGGTAGTCGATGCACATACGGGATGACCCGTCCTTCTTCTTGACAAATAACACCGGTGCTCCCCAAGGCGAGTGACTCGGCCGAATAAAACCCTTCTCCAGTAGTTCCTGTAACTGGCTAGATAACTCTTGCATTTCAGATGGTGCCAACCGATACGGTGTCTTTGCTACCGGTGTAGCTCCAGGAATCAACTCAATACGAAATTCCACCTGCCATGGAGGAGGCAAACCAGACAAGTCATCAGGAAATACATCTGAGTAATCTCGTACCACACGGATATCTACCAATTTCTGCTCCTCTTCCTTCTTTTCTACCACATGAGCCAGGAAAGCATAGCACTGTTTTCGTAAACTCCGGCGTGCTTTCATGCTGGAAATAAGCTCTAAGTTTCTCCCCGGTCTTTCTCCTTGAATTCTGAGTACCTCTTCGTCTGGCATGGGGATTCGTACTACTTTGTCCCGACAAACAATCTCAGCTCCGTGTTTCGAAAACCAATCCATTCCCACAATCATGTCGAAACTTCCTAACTCAATGGGTATCAAGTCTATATCGAAGGCATGGTCCTCCAATATCAATGAGCGCTTTCTAATAATCTCGTCGGCCTGAACAACCCTACCATTGGCCATTTCTACAGAGTAGCTAGTTTCTAGCCTACTAGGACTCAAATCAAGCAATTGCACAAACTCATAAGATATAAAGCTATTGTCTGCCCTAGTATCAAACAATATAGATGCAAAGTGATTATTGAGTAAGTGCGTACCCGTGACAATATTTGGGACCTGACGGGCATCATTGGCTCCAATGACAAAAGCGCGTCCCCGAGCCGTATTCCCTTGATTTCTCGGGCCTTGATTTCCAGCTATGGCCATCGTCTGATGCTGGTTGTTCCCTTGTTGGCCCGGTGCCTGATTCAATTTAGGGCACATGTTTCTGTAGTGATCAGGGCTTCCACACTCATAACAGCCCCTGGCGTTCCCAACGGGGTTAACCGCGCTGACTGGTGCGACCATATTCGGCGTTGTTCTGCAGTCTCTTGCTAAATGCCCCAGGCGTCTACAGTTAGCGCACACCCGGCACGGCATAGCTGGGGGATGATGAAATTTGCACCTATCGCATCTGGGGTGCGGACCCACATACTCTCGCCTGCCCTGGTTCACGGCCACAAAATTTCTGGTTGTCTTGGCTCCACGTCACAGTCCAAATAAACAAAAGGCTAAAGATGTTAAAAATTTTCAAACAATGAATTTTGTTAAAGAACCAAAAACATCTAAACAAGAAGTGTCCAAACCCAACCAGAATAAAGTCACAACTGTATCACACACTTCCCCACAGAGACAATCTTCCTAACATGTAGAAGGTAGGTCCTGCTATAATTGTGGAAAGCGAGGACACATCGCTTCTAATTATCCTTATTATCAGACACCAAGAAAAAAATTGAACTTTATGATACTAAACCAATTTCTTCGAAAAGGAGTTCTATTATTCCACCAAAAAGAAGTAATGAACCTAAAGTTCAAACCGCAAGCCAGTCGTCTGTTTATCACAAACAGGCTTTACACAAAACTGGCTTATGGAAAGAAAAGTCAAGTCCAGTGTTTGATACTAAGAACACTAAGAAGAATGATATGCCCTCACCCTCAAATGGATAGTGGGTTGAGTTCATGATGTGCGATTCCTTTGGGTCACCCAAGCCAGTTAAGGCTTGTATCCCAGACTTAAACTGATAATTTCCTTTGAATATGCAGGGTGTCCGTTACAGTGATATCACAAACACCTGGATTGTTGATAGTGGGGCGTCTAGGCACATGACCGGGAACCTGTCTCTCCTTTCAAATGTTAAACAAATTAAAGGGGGACATGTCTCATTTGCTGGAAATAAAGGAGGATACATCACCGCTCAAGGCAAAGTGGGAACCAGAAAGTTAAGTTTGATAAGGTCAACTATGTTCAGCAATTACAGAATAACTTGCGTTCATTATCCTAGATATTTGACAAAGGATTCAAGATTGTTTTTGAAAACAAGAAGTGTTATGTGTTGAAGAAGGATTACATTATCCCGGAGGACCAAATCTTAATGTCAGCTTCAAGATACAATGACTTATATGTCTTGGATCTATCAAAGGTCTCCACAACCGATCATCAAGTTCAATGCTCTTGTCAAAGGCAACTGAGAGGGACTCGATCTCCTAGCATAGGAGAATGGGACACATAAAATACGGAAGATGAATCATCTGATTTAGAATGACTTAGTAAATGGAGTTAATGTTAAGAATTTTCAACTTCTGGATTTTTGTGTAGCATGTAAGAAAGGTAAACAGATTAAGAAGTATCACAAGGAAAAGAAAGTAAATTCCATTGAATTCCCTCTCGAACTTCTACACATGGATCTATTTGGTCCTGTGAGCACCAAGAGCATCGCTGGTGATTTGTACTGTTATGTAGTCACAGATGGCTACTCCAGATTCTCATGGGTAATGTTTCTGAAATCCAAAGCAGAAACATTTGAATCGTTCAAACAGCTTATGACCACTTTGTAATCTTTCTACAGGCTGAAAGTGCGACAGATACGCTCAGACAATGGCACGGAGTTCAAGAACTAGTGGATGGAGGCATTCTGCAAAGAGAAGGGAAGTGTACATCAGTTTACATCTGCCTACACTCCATAAATGAATGGAGTTGCTGAACGGAAGAACAGTAGCTTGATAGAGACAGGACAAACGATGCTAGCAGACTCGAAACTGCCCATCCAATTTTGGAATGAGGCAGTTGCCAATGCATATTACACCCTAAATCGAGTCTTGGTGGTCAAACGCCATGGTAAAACGTGTTACGAGTTGCTCCAGCAACGTAAACCTAATCTGGAGTACCTCGAACCATTTGGCGCACCATGTACGCTGCTGAAGAAAACTCAATCAGGGAAATTCAGTGAGAAGGCTGAAGAAGGGATTTTTCTAGGATACAACATACCAAATAAGAGAGTTTATAACAACTGAACGGGTCAAGTAGAGGTGTGGTGAAACATTGACGTTTAGAGATACACCACCCCCGTGATGGAAAAGGACCTGCATTCTTCTTTGATTATAATGGATTCTTTAAGTCCTCCAACATCCCTCTCTCCCTTCCTGATGATGAGTTATCAACCAAAATGATGTACGATGTCTTAAACACACTGTCACTAGACTCGACAACATCAGGCTCGCAAGGTGAGTCTTCTAGTCCGTTAGGGGGAGCACTTGAGGTAAGTGACTCTTCCTCTGACAATGAAGACTTGGAGAATGATCAGGTGGATCAGGAGGAACAGGTTCCTGCTACTGAAAGTACACAAGCATCAGATTTTGATGTCTCTGACACTTTGGAACCTCGCACTCCAACGATAAAAGATACTGAACCAAGAACTCAAAATCTAGATCAGGAAGTCGTTATACCCACCACTCCCGGATCTCGACTTAATGTATATAATCCTACGGACAACGTCATAGGGGATGTACAATCGGGAGTACAAACAAGAAATCAGCTCTACTCAGCTGATTATACCTCAGTCATGGAAAAAGGCTATCTTCACGATGGTGTTTATCGATGTTTTGTGTCTTAATTTGAGCCAAAATATGTAAGTGAAGCCTTAAACGATGAGGCATGGGTGAGTGTCATGCAAGAAGAACTCCTACAATTCAAGAAGATAGGAGTTTGGACACTGGTGGATAGACCAAAAGGTGCTAAGGTCATTGGCACTAAATGGGTCTTGAAATGCAAGAAAGATGACCAAGGGGTCATAATTTGAAACAAGGCTCGACTTGTCGTTCAAGGTTTTAGACAAGTGGAAGGAATCGATTACAATGAAGTGTTTGCACCAGTGGCTAGAATGGAAGCAATCCATATCTTCTTAGCCTATTCATCTTACATGAAGATCAAAGTTTATCAACTAGATGTCAAGAGTGCATTCCTTCATGGGGAAATTCGTGAGACATGTATGTCAGTCAACCCGAAGGATTTGAGGATCCTTACCATCATAATAGAGTTTACAAGCTGGATAAGACTCTCTACGGGCTCCATCAAGCCCCGAGAGCATGGTATGAGAAACTCTCAACTCATCTGGTGAAACACGACTTTCACAAAGGATTTATTGACTATACACTATTCATTAAAGAAAAGGATGGAGACTTACTGCTTGTACATATTTATGTGGATGACATAATCTTTGGCTCCAAAAACAAAGAGTTATGTAAAGAATTTGAATATGTAATGGAAGTAGAATTTGAGATGAGTGCAATGGGGGAGATGAAGTTCTTCCTAGGATTACAGGTGAATCAGACACCAAAAGGAATTTTCCTGCATCAAACTAAATATGTAGGGGATATCCTAAGTCGGCTTGACATGGAGAATGCCTCAGCTGCTGGGACTCCTATTGCCATAAACCACGATGTGGCACCCGACGAAAATGGTGATCTGGTTGATGCTACAATATATAGAGGAATTCTTGATCCCTTATGTATCTCACAGCATCTCAACCTGATATCATGTACGCGACGTGTCTATGCTCGAGATATCAGGAAAAACCGAAAGTCAACCATCTCATAGGTGTTAAATGGATTTTCTGTTATCTGAAGGGTACTCCAATACTCGGGTTGTGGTATCCTCATGACGATGACTTTGAGCTTACAACATATAGTGACTCGGATTATGGCGGATGCAAAATGAGTTACAAGTCAACATCAGCAAGACGTTAGTTCTTTGGTAGACGGTTAGTCACCTGGCAGTGTAAGAAGCAGACCTCCGTTGCTCTGTCAACATTTGAAGCTGAATACGATGCTGCTGCAAGTTGCTGTTCACAAATCATTTGTATTCAACAGCAATGTGCGACTACGGTTTGCAATTCTCTAACACTCCTATATATGTTGATAATTCTGCTTCTATAGCCGTAACAAAAAATCCAGTCCAACATCCTAAAACTAAACACATCTGCATTAAGTATCACTTTATACGTGATTTTTTTGAAAAGCAATTAATCGATGTGGTTAAAATAAATACGGATTTTCAACGTGCCGACCTCTACACAATATCATTTGATAAACTGAGCTTTTTATATCTATTAGAGGTTAATGGCGTCAAAAAGAAAAGTGAGATCACAGAGGAAGACAATGCTTAGTCTGACATTTTTATTTTATTTTATTTTATTTTTTCTTATTTTATTTTCCTGTTTAAAAAATCCAAAAACAAAAAAATATTTTCGGTTAAGAATTTTAGGGGAGAATAGGTTAGATTAGTATTAAATTAGTTGCTTTATTTAATTACTCAAAAAAACAAGGGAGGAGGACAGCTTAGCTAAAAGGAAAGAAATCAAATATGTGATACTCATTCAACATATATGGAAAATGATAGTACACAGGGAACAGATTGTTTGGGACTTCAAAAGAGTTAGACTGATCAAGATGAAAAATTCAAAGTTTAAGTCTGAAAAGTCTAAGCAAAATAAAAGGAAAAATGATAGTAAAACTAGTAGGCTACCAAGGTAACATAGAGAAAGTAGACCTAGAGGCTGCTAGTTCATTATATGGTGTGTCAGTAGATTCAACACAATAGATGAGTAGACCTCATTGATGGTTTCAATTGCAAACTAAGTTGTTCAACTAGCTGTGGGTTCCCATCCTATCCCTGGTTAACACAATCAACGTTGTTCCAATAAGGGGTGAGGAGAATAATAAACGCCACAAATGTGTGCGGTCGACCATAAAATATGAGCAAAGCACATGAAAAATGCAAAACGCAATCAAGCTAATAACTTATCTTGTTGGTGAGATATGTGCAAAAATAAAATAAATGCTCGAATAAGAAGATAGGTTGTGTGCCTCTCTGTTGTGCAGTGGCACTGACCTGAGAATAAGCATAACCTAAATATTCTAGAATTCATTGTTGTTTACGCCACTCTAATGTGCGATGGCACAGACCTGAGGCTTGGCATCTCTTTGAAAGCTCTTAGAATAGTTTCTTCTTGAAATATACCCATAGACCGCTCAAAAATATCCTGAGGAACGTTGATTACCATATAAGTGTGGGATCCACAAATGCTTGTTGAAATAATTAAACCTTAAATCATCACCAATGTGTGTCAAAAACATGTGTATGGATTTAAAAGGACAAGTATACTGACCATCATCGTGAGCTGCAGTTCTTGAAAGTCAAAATCATTGTGTGCATCTTGTGGCTCTAGTATGATTTCCTAAAATTGCTATTGACTCTTAGTGAAAACAAGATTGTAGCATCAAAATAGTTTATTAAAATATCTCAAATGATTCTGGTATACCTATATGATTCCATAATGAATTGTACCAGAAATGATAAACTAGAATTGAAGTTGTGTTGTCCAGGAAGTAAAACTGATTAGAATTACTCTAATAGGTTTAAAATCCATCTCAAATCAAAAATACAAAAATATGTATTAATTTTGTTTTTAATTTCTAGTTGTTTTATTTATTAGTTTTTTAGTCATTAAGTAGGTAAAAGTCGGACTATGCATCGGAGTTCAATCTATAAAACACTCACTTAAAAGGGGTCACGTCTGAGGTGACCAATCGGGTTTTTAAGTTAAAAGAATCATGTTTGAGGTGATCAACAGCTTGTCAAATTAAAAAGGATCATGTCTGAGATGATCATCGATAGTAAAGTTTTATCAATTGTTAACAGGTTAAGTGGTAGTGCATCAGGTCAAATTCATAAGTCAGAGTCATTCGCACGACTGGACCATGAGTATGGACCAGTCGCATGAATGAAGCATGAGTATGAACTATCCATACGAATGGAGGAGACCGACTGAGTCAATCGCACGACTGAACCCAAGTCGCACAAATGAATGTGGTAGACTGAACCAGTCGCACGACTGAGATTCAGTCGCACGAATCAAGAGTGCGAATAGGTTCAGTCGCACGAATCAAGAGTGCGAATAGGTTCGGTCGGACGAATCAAGAGTGTGAATAGGTTCAGTCGCACGACTGAAGGAAAATCTAGTATAAATAGAGGGGAGTCGGTCGCAGATACTCATCACCCCCTAAATTGAACTTAAATCGCACGAAAGCAAGGTTACTCTGCCCAAATTTCGTATCCGTGATTTAGCTTCCTGTTTGTGACACTAACGATTACGCTATATTTCTACAGGTAATGCGAGAAGAAAATCGACCTAAATGCTCAGTTTAATCAAGCCCTAATGACCTAATTGGGTGAAAACTAAGCCGAGACAAAACCTTCAAAATAAACCACTAACATGGACTTAATCGTCAATTTATTTAGTACTAAGTGTTACTTTGATTGATTACGAATCCAATGAGTCTAACCTAAACGTTTAACATCAAGTATAGACCAAGAACCGATTCTACAATATCGTACAAAGACATATGTGAATGGACACACTGACGAACATCAAACGCACGATTGAAATGGGCGAATGACTCAATCACACGAATGAACCATGTGTATGAATTTAGTCGCACGACTGGTTCAACCGCATAGAATAGCATACGACTCAGCTAAGTCGCAGGCTCATTCGCACGAATGAGCTCATTCGCACGACTAAGACTCAGTCGCACTATCAATTTGCACGACAAAACAAAATGATTCAAGTCCATTAAATTAAAATCTCATTCACTTACACAAACTCTAACATTTATGTATCTTGTGTAACAGAAACATGGGGAGTAGATGGATAATGAGCACAAAGCATAACCTATGTGCGCATCTTGAAGTCACCTCCCGGAATGCTTCTGATTTCGCTGCGATTATTGCCTTCCTACGGAGATCGAGGATCTTCAAGGCCATATCTACCCCATGCACACCTTATCGATTGATGCAGCAGGTCTTCTGGGAAAGCGTTGTAGTAGATAGGTCTGCTGAGCCGCATCGTATTCGGAGTTCTATATTTGGTGAGGAGATTGAGATCAGCGAGGAAGATCTGAGGAGGGTGTTGGAGTTAGGAGAAGATGGTGATTGCCCAACCAGGCTACATCCACTAACAGTTCGAGGTTGTTTTCTCAGGGCCAAGTACGCTGGGGACATTAATGCAGGTGTGCTCAACAAGAGCAACATGTGCCCCTAGTTCAAGTACTTGGCACATGTGCTACTCAAATGCATAGCCTCTCGGAAAGGCGGATTTGATGAGATGTCAGATCAAATCCAGAATGCTTACATAGCTCTGGTACTGAACCATCCGTTCAGTTTCTCTTAGATGATCTTCAAGTATATGATAAAGAACATCGAAGCCAAGGGAAAGGAGGGTTTCTGTATGTACCCTCGTTTCCTTCAGTTGATTATTGACCAGAAGCTACCCTCACTGCCCAAGGATAGTACTGATGCAGTTACACTAGAGGTGATGGATGACACCACTCTGGGAGGATGAAAGTGTACAGGGGGGAAGCAGGTGAAACCCCTGTGAGGAGATTGTCCGGGCACCTTGCATGTGCTGATTACATGGCGCCTTCTCACAAGAAGTGGTGTCACGATGATAGTGATTCTGATGTCGAGCCGATTGAGATACCCAAAGAGGACTGAGATGACGACAACGACCAAGGTGTTGGTCAAGGCAGTGAGGCTCCGGGTGGACCCGAGCCGGCCCCAATGCACCCCGACTTTCAGATGGATGAGGAGGAGGAGTCAGACGAAGAGCCATTGGTATGGATGGTGGGAAGCCGGGTCGTGGCCACTGAGAGAGGGCTCAGGGCGGTTGGTGGACGCCTGGCTAAGTCTAGGGGTGACGATACTAATGCCACAGATCCTACGTACACCCCGGACCGGCCCAGCAGCCAAGGGGGAACTTCTATCTCTAAGGGCTCCAGGAAGAAGAGGATGGCTCACCCTTATGGCAAAAAGGGTAAGAGGCCTAGATTTACTTTGATCACATCTACCACCACTGCCACAGCCACCACCACTGCCATAGTTACCACCATTACCACACACCCTACCACTACTATCACACCTCCCACCATCACTACCACACTCCCAACCACCATTACTACAGCCACCCATTCACCATCCACTCCTATCCCACCACTCATATTCACCACATCCTCCACTACCACCACCAGCCACCAAGCAAGTCCCTCAACCCACTCTACCTTCACCACTGGACCCACTCTACCCTTCATTGGGGTAGAGGAACAGCTAGCAGCACTAAACTAGATGGTGCTAAAGCTGTTAGCTGATGATGAGCAAAGAGTTACACAGCTAAGTCAGCTTGTGGAGCTCAATGCCGCTTCAGCATAGCAGATTACCCAACTTCAGAAGAAGAATAACCAATCAGTTAAGAGGATTGAGGAGCTGTAGGCCAAGAACAAGCAAATCATGCTCAGACTGAAAGGATCAAAAGATGAGCCTCTGAAGATCCGGGAAGGTGAAGATGATGATGAGAATGATGAAGATGATGAGTCTGATGAAGAAGATGACAGTGATGATGAAGGACTAAGGGGAAAGAAGAAAGAAGGAAATGATGATGATGATGAAGGTGATGTTGTTGCATCAGCCTCTGCTCAAGGTCAAGAAAGGAGGACCAAGAGAGCACAAGACCAAGGAGCATCATCCTCAGCCCCTGTTGTTGAAGAACTTACGGATAAGGATCAAAGTAAAGATTAAATGTTTTGTATTTAGAACACTTTTGTACTTGAATCTTGTATTACAATTATGAAATTAATGTTTATATGTCTTTATCTAATGTTTGAATGTCCTGATTATTTACTAATGATTGATGTGTTTAAATGTTTATATCAAGCAGATCAAACATCTCAGTAAGATGAATATGATATTACTCCCCTTTAGCAAATAGTCTCAATTCACAATCATTCTTGATTTGCAAGGGATTGTCAGAAAGTCGGTTAGCTACACTCCCGAAGAAGGAGAAATCATACACGACCTGACTGATGAGCAACTTGTAGAGATGTTCAGGCTAAATCCAGACGAACTGATCAAAGATGCTCCCGAAGTAAATGTTCTAAGTGATGAGGAGCTACAGGACGTAGATGAAATAGAAATTAAAGATGCGACAGCCGAACACTATCCAGGGTACACTGACCGAGAGGGCAATGTGATCCCTGACTTGGGTGACACTCTCAGTAGTGCTACATTCGACAAACTAGATGAGATGGAAAAGGAAACAGAGAAGAATGAAGCCAAGCCCAAGCCTCATATGCTGAAGTTGATATAAAGAAGGCTGAATGGGTAGCTTGTTTTGCTGATATACGAGCCCAACGCACAGCTAAAAAGCAAAATGCCTACACCAAGCTCTACAAGGTCAAGAAGCATCCAAAGATGTCTTGAAAGATTATTGTGTGGGTGTATTTTATAGATCTTAACGTCTATGCTATTAAGAGGGAGAAGGGAATAAAGTACTTTAGATATCCACATGATCTGAAGACTCTTCCTGGTTTTGAGCTCAACCAGTTAGCACGCCTAAATCTGTTATATGTTGATCATAGAAAAATATCAGGCTGCTTTAAGGCTTCTTTAAAGAAAGAATACCACACCAGATGGGTGAACTTTAGACCTCAACAACCAAAGAGGTACATTCGTAGGTCTAAAGTGGATCCTATTTCTGGAAAGCCTAAAGTGGTGCTGAAGTGGAGTTCCCCGCGCACAATGTTTAAATGGTAGTATTATGATCGGAGAACAGGCAAAGCGGTCATGGTTCTTAGGGGTGTTCATCGGATCGGATACGGATTTTTCGGATTCGGATTTTTCGGATATGGAAATTTTGCAGACCCATCCGAAATCCGTGCTGATCTGAATAAGGGATATACTCATCCAATCCGAATCTATCTGAATTCAATTCGGATCGGATTCAGATAAATCCGAATAATCCGAAACTATCCGAATAATCCAAATAAATCAAAATAAACTTTTTGCTATTTTTAAAATCCGTAACAATGAAACAAATAAACCCAAAAAATTATGATTGTAGAATTCCAGTTATATGACAAACCAAATGCTTAAATGAACAAAAACACAAATTATAATGTTTAAAAGGAAAGAAGCTGCAAGATGGAGGAGGCTGCGAGATAACCTGCTACGATGCGGATCTGTGATGGAGGAGGCTGGAAGAGGCTGCGAATCTGCGATGGAGGCTGGAAGAGGCCACGATGGAGGTTGTGAAGGAGCTGCAATTCTACGACTGTGGGCTGCGATGGAAGAGACTACGATGGAAGAGGCTGCGAATCTGCGTTGGAGGCTTGAAGAGGCTGCGATGGAGCTACAAAGGAGCTACAATGGGCTGCGATGGAAGAGGGCAAGGAGGCAGGAGCTGCTAATGAGCTGCGAATGGCGGATCTGCGATGTTGAATTGTTGATGTCGATCCCTAACTTCTATTAAATGGTGGGCTTATTATTGGTCTGTAACAATCTGTAACATATAATTTAAAAATTCTAATGGGCTTCTTATTCGGATTAATTGGATATCCAATTAATCCAAACAACCCGAATAAAAAAATTGCCATCCAAAATCCAATCCGAAATCCGAATAAGGAATTCAGATTCAGATGGAATCCGATCCGAATATCCGAACAAGAATTTGGATCGGTTTATTCGAATTTGGATACGGTTCAGATTACGGATTTTTTTGGATTTCGGATTTTCTGAACACCCCTATTAGTTCTAAATCAAGTAGGAAAAATGGAAACTATTCGGGTATTCGACCCTATGTGGCTAACAAACTTGTCTACAGAAGATGTCTATACATTGTACAAGTGGCCACTATTCTATGACACGCAAGATATTGTACAAGCCCTCTAGTTCCAGAACGTTATACGACTCTGTTTTGCATTTGAAATACATGCAGGAGTTACTAGAGAGGAGAGTACAAGAGATTTGAGAAGCTAATGAAGAATGTCAGACGTTAATGTAAATTAGGTCCAAGGGGGAGTTGTTGATACATATGTACCTAGTTTAGGAGCTTAATCTAAATGTCTATCATGTCTTACATATATGTAATGAACGAGTTGAGTGAAATACAATATGTGATTGATGCTTATAATGTTTAATGTTTCATTGTTTATTGTGTAATAAAGTATATTGAACTAACTATATAGGTTTGAGGTTATTGTACATAGTTCTTAGTCAATAATGATTGAGAAACGTGTTCAAACTGAATCGTATGAAGTCTTCATGCGAATGGACCATGCTAATGGACCATACACATGAATACATCATGCTAATGGACCAGTTGCACGACTGAACCAGGAGACTGGATCAGTCGCGCGATTGAGACATAAGATTGACTCAATCGCACGATTAAACCTTCAATCATGCGTATGAATCAATCGCGTGATTCAGTCACACGACTGAACCATGCTAATGGTTCAGTCGTACGATTGAAAAACCCTACCCTATAAATACCACCTAATTCGTGGAAACGTAACACTTTAACACTTTTGACACATAGTTGTACCCTAGCCGTCCAGAGACTCCAGAAAGCCTGTTCCAACTTCATAGTTCGCAGTTGATCTTTTTCTAATCATTCTTAATGTTTTCTTTAATCGTTAGCTTGATCAGAATTGCGTTCTCACTGATTGGATCGCCAATCAAATAGGATTTTGTACTATTTGATCTGGTTTCACGCATTATCATTTAGTACTCTGTACTTACACGGTCCTAATAGAGTCAAAAGGAAGATTGCCTTTTGACTAGTGACTATGACATACCATAGCTCACATCCTTATCTATTATAAAAAGGATAAAGTACATGAAGTAGAAAGTTACAGACTCAAGACCTCAATGTACAGTTACCAAAAGCATGGACCTTTTTCACCAACTCATGTAAGTTGGTGACTTTACAGAGTTGCAGCGGAAAGGAGTCCAGCTTTATGGAAAAGTACATCAGATAAAGCATGTTGTTAAAAGTCTTCGGAAGAAATCAGTCTTCAAGTGTTGGCTTCGGAAGACTTTGTCTATTGAAGCTTCGGAAGACTTCATTTTTGGCTTCGGAAGATATTGGTCTTAGCTTCAGAAGATTTCACACTTAGAATATTTATGTTGTATGTGTGAAACTTCTGAAGCATTCTTCTTCAGTGTACTTATGCAGCATGCAAGAAAGACTTTGGGTGTTTGGGTTGTTTCAGCCTCTTCATACAATCTTTACACAACCCGTCTTCTAAACTTTGAGACTCATTGGGCTTGGGGCCCAAAGATATAAGGGACCATTTTAAAATTGTTATATTGGGCTTTTGGTACTTTTTGGTCCATTGAAATAATCAAAAATCTCATATGAATAAACTTTAAACGGTGACCATGTCAAGGAGCTATAATCAATAATCCCATGGAAACTGAAGAGACACAAGCAAACAAATCGTCGTTTATCACACCTTCATCACCAATGAACAAAATTATGTTCTCTTTTGTTCGGAACAGCCAAGAGCCACAACCATAGGCACCGATTCGGTGATTCTTATCATGATCATCAATTCATCACTGTGTATTTCACTTGCCAGCACCATCTCAATTGAAATCATTGAATCAATCTATCGACCCACCATCTCAACTATCAAGAATAGTATACAAGATTTTTTTTATTTACTGCTTTGTTTAAAAAATAGAAGTACAGATTTAGGTTTTTGACATTTTTATTTACTGCTTGTGTTTAATTGTTGAAATAGTTAGGAATCAAACCATCAATTGTGCTTTTGGATGTTTAGGCATTTTGATTAAAGCTTTTTTCTATTTGGTATTTTGGTGTGTAGGCTTAAGGTATCTCCTAGGCTTTCTTGCTAATGGAAGTATTGCTCTAAGTCAGGTCCCATGGCTTAAGTAGATCAGAACTTATAATAATTCGATTAGGTTGCTTTTGAATTGATTTGGTGGTTATTATCGTCAAGCTAAATTCTTCGATGAATCAAGAAAGGCTAAATAAACCAAAACAAGAAGCTTTGATGAATAATCAAAAGAATCACTACTAAAGTTTGTAACATCCACGAAAAAAAATTATAGAAATCTTAATGAAAACGTTAATGAACATATAATTTTAGATAAACCAACAAACCTTGGTAAACAAATAAATTTAGATGAACTAATAAATTTAGATGACCCTACAAACCTAGATGAACTATAAATATTGATGAACCTACAAATCAAGTGAACGGACCTTCAAAAAGGAGGTGGGTTCTTTTTTTTTTAAAAGGACCCTAATTTTCTAGGTTGATTGGGGCCACAAAAAACGTTAAGTCGCCCCTTATGGCAATAATGATGATATTTTCTCAAACGATAGTAGTTTTTTTCAAAGATCTCATCGAATAAGCCAAAGAAGAAGACACAGGTACATCTAAAGAAATATGCCACTTGATCGGCAAAAAAATCACAAGTTCTTATGCAAGGTTATTTTGTCGATGAACCAAAGCACGGTGAAGCTATGTTTCAGCATAGGTTTCGTATGTCAAAACGGTTGTTTTTAAAAATTGTTGGTGACGTGGGAGCAAGCACTTTGTGGTTTCAAGAGGGCATTGACGGGAGGAGGAAAAAGAGTTTTACACCATTGCAAAATGTTACATCAGTTATTATACAACTTGCAACGGTAACATTCAAGATGAAAACGAGTATTTATGTATGTCCGATAGGACTTCATGTGAATGCCTACAATATTTATGCGAAGCCGTTATTCTTATATACGGTCCCGAGTTCTTACATAGGCTGACAAACCATGACGTTGTGTTTTTATACCAAGCTCATGAAGATGAACATCACCTTCCTTGGATGTTGGGTAGCCTAGACTATACACATCTCATTTGGAGAATATGTCCCCCCCCCCCACCAAGTTACACAACCAATATACAGGAGGTGATCACCAATATCCGATGTCATATGTGAAGTGGTTGCCTCATAGGATTGTGGTTTTTGCATGTGTTTTGTGATCCGCCTGAATCACAAGACATCAATGTTCTTCAACAATCTTCAAACTTTCTTACCCAGCTAAATACAACTGCACCTGATATTCATTTTATATGCATAATCACTTATACAAACATGGACTCTATTTTACCGACATAATCTTACCCTATTTGGTCCATGTTTGTAATATCTTTACCATATCCTACAAATTTAAAAGAAAAGAAGATTAAGAAGCAACAAGAGGCGGCAAGACGTGAAATTTGCTTTTGGCATTTTAAAAGGCGAATTGGGTATTCTTTAGGCGATCCATGTGAACTAAAACTGTTAACAAGAGGGGTATTCTTTGGGCGATCCATGTGAGCTAAAACTGTTAACAAGATTAGAAGTGTGATATATGCTTGCATTTTGTTGCATAACATGATAATAAAGAATAGTGGAAATGTGAGATCATGGGTATACGTTAGGGATCCTTAGGTTCTGAGTGTTTATGACGATATCTTTCTTGAGGTTGATGGATGAAATAACACATTTCCGACTGAAAACAAATCTTGTTGAGCATCTTGGACGGAAACATCTACCTCACCTTGAGGCGACCGGCGATGACAAGTAAATTATTTTTGTTATTATTTTCTAGTTTAAGTTAATGTAACATTTTATGTCGTTTATATAAATGACATTTTTTAGTTTAAATTATTGTAATGCTATATTTATTAACTTTAAATTAACGCCATTTTTTTATTTGAATTAATTTGTATTTTCTTATCGATTCTTTACTAAAAAATAGAAAAAGGAAAAGAGGTTCTGACGGGTGAAGTGCCGCCAATAATAAAATGATACAAAGAAAGTTGAATGTGCAGGTGACATAACGGTATAGGACTGGAGGCTCCCACTCACCATGTGTGGATGGTGGAACGCCCCTTACATCATCACCAACTATGAAATTAAAAAACACCCAAAAAATGTTTAGTCAGCAGTCACATCAAAAAATCGTTAATCCTTCAAAAACCCAAAATAACTCTCCAATGGTAAAACTTAAAAACACCTAAAAGCATTGCCACATCATTATCATTTTTTACATTTATTTTTTAATATCAATCTTATATATTAATATAAAATATAAATAAAATATTTATGTCTGGAATTTTAAATCTTAAAATTATAAAATATAAAAGTTAAATACTTTTTAGAGGAAAATATTAAAATTTTAAATTTTGAAATTTAAACTTTAAATTTAATAAATAATAATTATTGTATAAAATCAAAATTTAATTTACTGTTCAGACGTATGAAACTGTTCAGGTTTAGGCGCATAAGCACTGTTCAGGCGCATGAGCATTGTTTCAGTACATTGTTCAGGTGCTTTAACACTGTTCAGACACATGAAGTTGACTTGAAACGCCCAACACTTAAATCAATATTGAAAAACTAAATATTTTATTAATATGAATATATTATTAACTTTTTTAATATTAAAACCCAACTATGGCCTACCTCAAAAAATGTCAAATGTTTTTTAGTGTTTATCTCCATAAACTTTTACATTTAAAACAAACCCAATGGTTGTTGGTCTAAAAAACAGATGATGTAATGTTTTTAAAGGCTAAATACGCCTATGCTCTTATACCGTTGCTACCGTAGCCCTGTGCCACTGTAGCCTGTGTAAATGTGTAATAATCCTAAAGCCCAGCTGCAGGCCGGTATAGCCCAATCTATATCATTATTAGCGTGATAAATGACTACGGCCCAAACACTACGAGTCCTCCACGAGCACAAATATTTAGCCCAATTGAACCCATTTTACATTCGTTAGGCGAGAAGATAATATCATTTTCATCACATTACATTCGTTATATTTCATGCTATGAGAATGATTTTTATAATGTTTTTATTTCTAATTTCGTGATTTCATGCTATTATTATTATTTTTATATGTTGTAAATTAAATGATCAGAGACTCACTCATGCCCTCGCGACCTTCCTTACGCCCTTGTGATCACGCCCGTTGGTTGCAGTGTGCGTGACCAGTGGCCAGCCATGTGGCTTGCGCCTCAGCCAACACATACAAACAGAAGATCATTCACTCACACAAGTCACAACTAACCAATTCATGTAAGAACATGTTGAAGTGAATTATTTTCATTTAATGATAAAAGAAATAGTTATAAAATAAATGTATTCAAATGGCTTACAAGTTTTAACATGCTATATTGGTTCATCTCAATTATTACTAGAATATAGTTATTTATTTAATTATATTTTATACGAATATTTACAGTACGGAATTTTGTGAATATCTAAAAGCGTGGAGACGAGAAGATTGGTGAAGGTCCATATGTCTACGGTCTACCCATGACATCTTTTTAAAGGGCATATATTTGTTCTTGGAATATTGACACAAAAGGGGTGAATTATTGAAAAAATATGACCCCATTTGTCACCACTATTATTCTATTGAGTGCACTTTATGATTTAGTGGGGTTTTGGTTTTGTAATATAAATATTTCTTACAATTTTAATCTGTCTTAATATATATTTCATAAGATATTATCAAGTTATAAGTTGTTGAAAAGCAAATCTACAACCCAAAATCAAATTTGAAATATTTGGTGTTTGACTAAACTTTCACTTTACATAGAGATAGAGTTGCTTCGCAATCTAATATACATAATCTCATCTTACATTTCGTGTAGAAGATTATTTCTTACAATTTAAACCTATGACCTTAAGTCTACAAAATAATAACATTACCAGTTGTTTTGAGGCTGCATTGCTACAAAATTATAATTATAAAAATTGATTGTAGTAAAAAAATTTGTGGACTTATTCGTAACCTTAAACCATCGTTAATTTACATCATCCCGTCATTGTGGACTTGACTTTTGACCTCAAAGATAGTTTCAGCAATCTATCATCAGACTTTACCATTAAACCTAATCTCACATGTATTAACATGTTATTTAAATCTTATAATATGTTTAAGTTATTTCAAATTTCAAGATGAGACTTGGATCAAATTTCAAGATGAGACTTGGATCAATTGTGCTAGACCTATAAAAAGGACTTGGGTGTCGGCTCTACAGTTCCATTGAAAATTTCTTCTCTTATTAAAAAAATCTAGTTTTCTTATTTGATTAAAATAATAAGTTATATTTCAATTATAATATCTTGAACATAAATGTAGCACCAATTTGAGATTGTTTGATGTATGACCCACCATAAGTTTGTCGCCAAGGATGTGAATGAAGACATGATATTTTTGTGAATGAGTGGACGTCGTATATCTTGGTAGTTGGATCTTTAACCTCATCAATTTTATCTTTTTATTTAAAATACACTATGAGACACACATATGCATACATATGTACATACGCATACACACCAATATCCAAACCTTATTTTGGAAACATCGTTTTCATAATATCAACCAAAATATCATAAACATGTATTATAATTTAATTATACGAATTATATTATGTAACAAGTGTCTTTCTTTTAAGGAAATACGTTATTGATTTTTTTAAAGAAAAAATAGGATTATTAAAGTTTTAGTTAACACGTGAACTAGCTATGGATTCACATTTGTATCAACACTATAATTCTGTAAGGATCTGTTTGGTAGCCTCTTAATCAGTCTTTTAATGGTTCAGGTGTTCGAATTGTTCAACATTTAATGATTCAGACTGTTTGTTTCGCGAGCACATGTTTGAATGGTTAAGACATTTAAAAACCTCTGAATGATTAAGCATTATACTGATGTTGAATGATTAAGAGGTGTAATACTGAATGGTTAAGACATATTATCTGAATTGGTCAGATATCTGTCTTTGAATAGTTAAACGATATATTAGTTATTAATTATTCAGACCTCTTAATGGTTCAGACCTCTTAATGATTCAGATCTCTTATTGGTTTAACATTTAATCATTTAAAAGTTATCAAACAGCTCCTGATTCTATAATCAACCTATTAGTTTTGCATTTGTTTGGTTGAAACATAATATAAATTCTGTGTAATCAACTATCTATTTCTTATTTTAATCATTGTTGATTCAAGATATTTTTCTTCAATTGATTGACATCAATTTACATGTTTGTTCACATGTGAAGCAGTGTTATGCGAATGCACCTTTTTTAACTCAATTTTTACTTAATATGTGAACTAATTAAAGAATGTTTTCCAACTTAATTGATGTTGGTACGAATATGAATTTATACATTTGATTAATGCTTGTTCGTATTTATGTGAATTTGTTTCTCTGAATTCTTGCAGTTATTTTTTAATAACACCATTTTGTCCATTTTGAGCAGGTGCAATATGATTAAGGAAACAACTTAGTTTAGACACTCTAAAACTATTAACCGTGAAAAGCTGAAAATCAGTGACTAATGTAAACAGACAAAATAAGTTGTATGTTAAATTACGGTTCGCTTAAACTAGAACAAATCTCTATGATATTTGCAATAATTTGTTTTACACCGAAAACTTCAAATGTTACAAGATTTAAAATATGTTGCCTTCTATAGTTCATACAAATTTATCGTATAAAACACAATAGATACATCGCAACAAAATATTCAAATTAGCTATAGAGTATGCATAAAAGAAGATGTATGCTATTGCTACATAGATGATGATTAAAGAGCACGCAACAACGGCAATTTTTTTGGGAGGGAATTTGAAACTCAGAGCATTTATCAATTTCAGTCTAAAAGTTAAATTGTTTGTTTTAATTGTAATTTAAATTTTTCATAACTAGTAGGTAGATTGGAGCGAAAATAATTAATTAAACTTTTGAATTAAAATTGAAATTGGAATAACTAATGAAACTATTAAAGGTAAATTTGTGTTTTTAATTTTTGAAAGAAAATTGTTGCATTTGTCAAAACTTATTTAACAAAGTTTAAATTAACTCTAAAGTTTATTTATTCATATTGGTGAAAGTAAAGCCTTAAATATAGGGCAATTTATTTATCCATAAAATTTTTAAAATATTGAGTCATATCAGTAACTATCTTATAACGGTTAGTCTTCCTAAATATAGGGCAAACACTTCTCCTTCGCTCTTACGATTGGTGATTTTTGGTTCGATGACGACAAAATGGATGTCATACAATTTGGTATTACTTTAAAGTTAAAAAAATTCGGTTTAATCTTCTGATATCTAAAGATAAAAGGGATTAAGTTTTCGATACGATGGTGGTGATTGAGGGAGAGTTGATGTGAACGTCTTGGGTTGACATTTTGGAGAAAGATGTATACAAAATAGTTATAGTAATATTTCTTATTATTATCGATACGTAAAAACGGTATATATTATAATCAAATAAAAACGTGTTATATATGATTGCTAGTATTATAAAATATTACTTTGACCTGGATATTTCAAGTAATACGATGTTAAGTTATTGAAAAGAAAAAGAAATTTAATAGCTGGTTTTTTATTTTTTAATCTAAAAATAGTTTATTTCTAATAGAATTAGTCTGGCATATATTTTTTTTATATTCAAGTTATAAGATGCAAAGCTTTGAATTTTGCATGATGAGTTTTACTTACTTTTTGTTTTTTGTTTTTGTTTTTTAATTTTTTAATTTTTTATTTAATCCTATATTTTTATAACTTCTACAATTAAGTCTCAATATATTTTTAATTTTCATCTTTGGTCCCTATACTTTTTTATATTTTAAACATTTTTCGTTTTACGTTTTGTCAAAATTTTGAAAGGCAACGTGTCATAATGTGCGTGTGCGGTTTAACGTTTTTATGTTTATTCTTTCTCCATTGAACGACCCTGTCACAAGACACTGGTCTTAGATCGACTTATTGTTTTAGATGTTATACGTTTCGCCCGCGTGTTAATGTTTTTACGTCATTTTTCACTCAGTCTTATCTTTTTCGTTTTCTATTTTTTTAGTATGATTTTTTCGTGTTCGTGCTCACTAATGGACCTTCATGGTGATGTGTTATTAGCGCTACTTTGTATTGTTTTACACCCCCGTCGCAACACGGGGACTTAATACTAGTATTTTTTTAATATTCAAGTTATAAGATGCAAACCTTTGAATTTTGCAGTGACACGAGGATAGAAAAGACATTGTTATATACCCATGAGTAATTATATAATCAATTTTATTTAATAGAATAAACTTTGAAACGATGTGTATATAATAATAATAATAATAAGTAATACTATGTTGTACAGTGACACGTTTATATAATAGTTATTCTTAATATATATTTCGAAAGGAACACATGGTCAAGATTTTGCCGACATCCTCCCGCAATTTGACTATTCTCATCAAAGACTTTTTTATCATTATCACAATAATAATATATATGATACAACAATATTTATATTGTTAACTTTATGCTTTTATTTATAATACATGATATATTCACAAAAAAAGATGAAATAAAATCATGAACTTACTAAAAATAATATACAAAACACGCTAGATTAGTTGAAGATAGGCATAATTCTGTTCAGTAGTATTATTATGTTGATCGACTAAAGTTATATATATTTTTGAACTTGTAATATATTTGAGTCAATTTTGGTACAAAATTGACCTTTTAAAAATAAAAGAACTTTATAATTTTTAATACATATATGAGCTTTAATAAATATATATTTAAAACTACATCTAGTAAGAGCTAGAAAATGACAAAACCAAAATGAAAACAACTATATGCTGGAAAGTGGTTCGATTCTCTAATGGTTAAGTTTAGATTTTTAGTGGTTTGGTTATCTACTTTGTGACTTAGGTTAATTCAGTTCACTAAATGTATGTAGTTGGAAAAAAATAATAACAGGTTATAAAAAATAGTAGAATTGGATCACTGATTTTTATTTTTTACTCCCTCTATTATTTGAGTTATTTTAATATTGTGATTCAATTAAGCATTTTTCATGTAGGTTAAGTTAAACACTAATATAGTATTAGGTGCTTTTCACAAATAATAATGCATACCCTGGTCATATCAGAAACAACCATCTTGTAAACTTCCTCATGTAATGATTATATATGAAATTACTAGATACTAGATTAAATACTCGTGTAATACACGGGTTTAATCATTAAAAATTAAATTTGATTAAAAAAATTCATAAGTTATAATATTATTATTAATATTTTATATCAATTTATATGTTTAATTTTTTAAAATCATCTATATCTAATATTAATAGTTTTTCTTTATCAATGTTTATAAATCTAAATAGTGTATAATATAAAAGAAATAAACTTATAAATAATAACTTTAGGTCATAAACAAATTATATTAAACATAAGAACATTCGAAAACTTCTTTATATGTAAAATTTGATATTCTGTTTTTAATTTTACTATCATTATTTAATATTAATAAGTTTAACTCATGTATATTTGTAACTCGATATAATACAACATAGAGCTTGAATTGATGTCAATGACTAAACATACAATGATTACACAAAATTTTGGATTATCTTTATAATTTTTAAGTTTGAGAACCAAATATACAATTGGATTAAACGACAGAAACCATTAATGTAATTTTCTCTTTTGGTTGAGCATAAACATAATCACTTTCATGTTTACATAAATTAAAACTAAATCAAAGTTTCATGTTTTCATAAACAAAAACATAAATTAGTTAAATTGATGTAAAAAACTAAAATACTAAAGGTTATTTTAAAATCAAAATCGAAATCCTTGAATCGTACGGATCACTTCTACTGTTGCAATCGAGAGTTGTGTATATGAGCATTGAATTGAGACTTTGCAGAAGAGCTGTTGTGATTTAAAACTTGGGGTGTTAATAATATTAAATAGATCAATGAATGCGTAATATGATCAATGTGTTAAACTTGAAACATAACGTGATTTGAGCTAAATCGAAATCATGATATGCTTGTAAGTTAAAAACGATATGAAATGGTTCATTTATCCATTTGAAAATCAGTATCATGATTTGGGAAAATTAAAACCCTGAATTGATTATTTGAGACCCTTGATTTGATGAAATATTTAAAATCGTTTTGAATATAAGGCGAATGGAGTTTCTTTTTATTTGCATAGGACGAGTGAATCAGAAAACCTTTAATTGTTTGTTTGAATAAGTAAGAATCCAACACGCTTCAGTTCAGAATTTGATATAATAAAACCTATAGAAAAACACATTATATTACATGTTCGATAGGATAGAGTCAACTTGTTATTGGATTAAAAAAAAACAATCAACTATAACTTGCAATCTATTTTAGGGTAAAAATTTGAAACCATCATAAGTGTCCTTTATAATCAGTTTTTTTTCAAAGTATGATTGGTAGAAAAATAATAAAAATGAGTGTTTTCGAAAATATTTATCAAATTGGTTTTTTAGTGGAAAGTTAATTATTGGATAAATTTTGTTTTTAATAATGTTATTTAAGTAAAATTAAAATGATAAAATTTCAATAAAATAATAACCAGTTTAGCACCTATCATTATTTTAAAAAATGTTTTATAGTCATTTTTATAAAGGTTTTCTTAAAAAAAATTCAATAACGTTTGCTCATACAAAAATATTAATATTATTTAATCTGAGTTTTTCTAACGGTTTTTATAAAATACGTGTTCTTATATAGAAAAGCTCTTTTTATGATAAATGGTTTATGTAATTTTTTTAAAATAACAATATATATTATATAATTGTTTTAAACATAAATTTATATACAATAATAATCATTATATAATTATATACATAAAAGATAAAATAAAACATCATATACATACAACATTAGTTTCGTCTTTTTCGTCGGCTCGATCTTCACATACGAAGCTCGGGTTCAAAACCATTTATTAAATGAGTCGTAAAATGCGTTTGACCTTGTTTAAGCTCAGCTTAGATAGAGTTTTTAGCAAGTTGGTCTCGAGTAACTCACGAGACGACGTGACTCGTTTCTCTCCTAAATGTTGTTGGGAGTCTATTAGCAACATACATACCCTCGATAATTGAGGATTACATTTATAATTTGTAATATAAAATAAAAACAAACCATTAACTTTTTTTATGTTTCGTCATGATATTATATAAAACACTTTTAAAGAATGCATTTTTTATTAAAAATAGTTTTATTATTACATGATTTAAGCTACCTAAAAATATTTTCAAAAAATACATATTTTTTAAAAAGAATAAGAAAACAATGTGCCTACTTTTGTGTGATATTAAACAATTTATAGTGAAGAAAATTGAAATCTATATGAAAAGATGATTAAAATTTAAGTTTCACTGAATTAAAAAAAACAAAAATAAGTTTTAGAAAACTTTTTTTAATTACGACATTTAAATCAAATGGTTTTATATTTTTTATTAACCTTTGTATCTGACTTTTTTAAAAAGAAATATTATTTTAAAGTAAAATAAATGTAACTAATAGCATTATAGTGAGAAAAATAAATACTTTCTTAAACACCTATTTTAATAAATAAATTTTCTATATATACTATTTAAGGAAAAAACTTCCTTTTGTGTTTATAGAAATAGTTGATTTTATTAAAATAAATCATGACTAAGAATAATGATAGATATATTTTTAGACGGGAAGTCAAAATAACGAAGACATAAGAAAATGACATGTGTCACTAAATATATTGTTTTATTAATAAATATAGATATAGATTCAACGTAAAGTTATTTTTAACTAAAGAAACGTAAGAACTATGATGATGTCGAATTTTTGGTAAAAACAATTCTTACCAAGGGACTTTGGGATTGAATTTAGGTGAAAGGGAGCCATTGATGAGCACCGAGGATCTTTTAAGACGAGACAACCATTTATGATGAAAAAATTAGGGTTGGGATGGTGAGGAGTTTTTGGTAGGGGTGTTCAAAGTCGGATATCCAAAATTTTGAATGCGGATTCGGATAGTGATTCGGATATCCGAAATTCATTTTTTATTTTATTTTATTTTTTAGTTTTTTTACAATAATTAGGCATATAATATTATAAAAATAATATAAAAAACCAACTCATATCATAAAAGTCACAATACACACTAAAAAAATCTCAATTTAAAGTAAAAATATATGTAAAATTCAAAAAAGAATTTGTTTTCGGATAATCGGATATCCGGATATCCGAAACTTTTGAAAATCACTATCCAAATCCGAATTTTCGGATATCCGAAATTCGGATATTTCGAATTGGGATTTTCGGATCAGATTCTTGGATTCGGATATTTTTGAACATCCATAGTTAGGCTCATATTCAATCTAATTCCAACCAAGTGATTTTATCTTTTAATGGACCAAATGAGGCATCAGAGAAAACAAGTGTTGCAACAAACACTGCATACTTATCGCTTGGTGAGACTGAAACCACGGATCATGTCATCATTAGATGCCTACATGCTTATGCCGGTCTTTAGTTGGTGCATGGTACCACTCGTTCCAATTCAATCGGTTTGGAAAGTAATTACAATTCAAAACCCTTGGAACTATTCTACTGCATACAAGGACATACAATATGCAATCTTCCTAATGACGATTTGATGTATTCTCAATTAAACAGGATCAATAATCACAAACAAGTTCAGGAAGATGTTAACCTATTATATTTCTTTTAGTTTAAAAACAGGAGAAGACGTGATACTCTATTATCAGAGTCTTGGTGTAATTTTACCGTTTGATGTATACCTTTTGACTAGTTTCTTCATAGAATTAATGAAATGATGGTTGTTCAAAAAATTATAATTATTATTTTGTAATATGATATACAAGATGCTTATGTAACTATCTTATTTTCTCTCACTACACCTTATTAGAACAACTAGGCCAAAACCCCATATATTACATGACTAAAATTTTTTAACATATTATAATTATTAAGCTTCATTTAAATATATCTTGTTACATGTTATTAGCCACTAATAAAATAATAAATAAATGAAAATTTAAGAAAATATAAATAAAAAAATAAAAATAAATCTTGTAATTTAGTAACTTTAATAATTTATTAGAATAAGAAGATTTATATTTTAAATATTTAATTATATAATTATTATTTATAAATATTTTAATTTACTAGGATAAAGAAGCCAGAAACATAAATTTAAACTTTACTAAAAATTGCCATATGTCCCTAGAAAATAATCTTTTATTATTTAGCATAGATTTATTTAGTTCTTAGAGTGGTTTAGTAAATTTTATTGTTAACAAACATAATAAGGGAATTTAATTTAGTCACAACAACATTGGTTCATGGAATCTTCTTACGTTTATTTAGTATTACATATTCTTTGTACTATGCATCATGAATCTATTTTTTAAAAAAGCAAAGCAACGTTTAATAATAATATTAATAAAATAATAAGAAAAGGTTAACTTTTGAACATGAGTTTGCGGTGGAAATGATGGTCTACAAGAGGCACCGCTACACGAGACGCGGATTTAACACGAACCACCTCACCATTGATCGCCGGCTACACTGACTTATTCTCATCTCTTCCACGTGCGCTTCATAGTTTTTAATTCACTTTAACAATATTACTCATTATTAGAATACCAGTTTTAGTTTTGTTATTTCATATATGTATATAGTGACAGAGAGATTATCTATGAAATAAGAAGTTACATTTGTAATGGTTACATGAAATTAGAATTAAGGCTTCTCGTGTTGTGACAGATGTGAAAAATCATATCAAATAACAATAATGTCACATCACCACTAACAACCACAAACTGTGGTTATGTAAACTTAGACCAAAACATAAAACATGAAAAAATATAACTTAGTCGATCTAAGATTTGTGTATTGTGAAGAAACCTTCAAAATGGGAAAATAGACGTAAAATGTCAAACCACACACACATATTGTGTTGTGTTAACTTACCAAATTTAGAACGAAACATAAAAATATTGAATCACACATCCATGTTGTGTCGTGCTAACTTACAAAACTTAAAACGAAACGTAAAATGATGATTTACGAAATATGAAAAGTATAAGGGAATAAAGTTAAAAATATAAATGTGAGATTAAATTGCAATAAAATAAGAGTTTTGGGTTAAAAGTAAAGAAAATCAATTTAAGAAGTTCAATTGTAAAAAATGAAAAACTTTGTATAAAAGTGAAAAATAAAAAAAATTAAAAACCCCCCTATGCATAAGGTACAACAACATTATGCATAGAAAAATTAATAATTAATAATATATAAATTATCACATAGAAGAGGTAAAATTATCAGATGTTGGAGTGAACTTATCACACAAGAATAATTGAATAATATGTAACTACTTTGTATGTTTCGTACAGAAATATCATTTTATATTATAACATTTTTTAACTAGTTTAGAATCTCGTGTGATACACAGATTAAATAGATAAAAATATCAAATATTTTGTAATAAAACTTAAATAAATTATAAAAAAATATTTTCAGATAAAATATGATTGATTTACGTAAAAATAATTACTTCAAGTAAGACAACAATAATATAGTTTTAGACTTCTTTTATGAAATTATTTTTTATTTTGCTTTATAAATGTTTTTTATTTTTTAAACCATCCTTATAATATTTAAAATCTCATTTAAAAAGTTTGTGTTTAAAAAGTGTTTAAGAAAACTCTATATTTTATATTCGTTTTTTATGTTTGCTTTATATAAAAACCTATAACTTTTAATTTTTACAATATATATTTTTTATTATATAAATGTTTTAAAAAATATAATTAGTATGTACTATTATCATATATTAGAAGAGATAGGCGGGAAAACAAAAATGAAGAAGCCTAATATTTTGACAAGTGACATTTCAAAACTTTCTTTTATATATATTGATAGATTTTACAATATATAAATTTTATTATGTAAATGTTTTTAAAAAAAATATAATTAGTGTGTACTATTATCATTTATTAGAAGAGAGAGGTGGGAAAACAAAAATAAGAAAGCCTAATATGTTGAAAATTGACACTTCAAAATTTTCTTTTATATATATTGATAGATTTTTCAAATGATATTTTAATTTTATAAGATCCTATTATAAATTCTAAAAACTTTAAAATCTAAATGATGAAATGGATGATAAAATGTATAAATGTTAGTTGATGTTTAGCGAGCTTTTTAGTTAATTTGGATAGAACAACTTGATTAGTGTTTAGTTAAGTTTTTTTACTTTAAACTCTTGTTTTGGATTCAACTTAAAATAATCATTGAATAGAATCAAGATTTATATATATATTATTTATGTCACTTGATTTTTAATAAACTTTAAAGATTTATAAAAAATATAAAATATTAGAACAATATTAGAACTTGAGTAGCTTTTGTTTTTAGAGAAAAGTGAAAAGCACAAGTAAAACTGTTGGGTGTCGAATCCAACAAATAAAAGATTATAGTATGAACCTACCGTTACACACACTAAGAATAGTATGAGCGGAAGTAGGGTTCGTGTCCTTAGGGATACTTGTTAATTACTTTATACCAAAAACATTTTAGCATAATTACTTTAATTGACTATGGACTAAGGAAGGTGAGGGTCTTAACTAAAAACAAAAACTTAAAGTAATTTGCAAAAAGTAGAAAAATATTCCAGTGAGCTGACACGGTCGTGTCAAAACTGTAAAGAAAATTTCACGCGGCCATGTTAAGGTTTTGCACTTCTGCTGGAAAAATGAAAATTGACATATTTTTGTATTTTTTTAATTTTGAAAAATGTATTACTAAAAACGTTAATTAAATGGTGAAGTAAATTCAAATATGAAGACTAATTCCAACACTAAGGTAATTTCTTGATATGATTTGGCTTACGATCATTAAAGATTACGGTACAATGACACTTTTCAATTAATGATTTGTATCGATACCAGACATCATATCGTTCGGATATCCCCTCTATCTAATGTTCAATCAATCGCACTTCGTTGATTGAAGCCAACCTACTACTCTAAGCTCACGTCGTTCGGATCTTAGCGTGCGGGTTGCAACGATAGAATTATTGATTATAATTAAAAACACACGTTGTTCGGTATGCTTAACTAGATTGTGTGATTCTATAACGATAATGAATTCATAGACAAACTCCAACCGTTACTTGTTCCTTATATCAAAACCAAAACTTGATTAGGGTTTTAAATCTAGAAGAACTGTATTAGAAAAATTAATAAGTTGATCAGGTTTATTAACAATCTAAATATACCATATTGGATCCGGGATTAAAATCAAGAATCAAACAAACAAACTATTAAAATAAAAATATCCAATAAACGCTTCACATAAGTTCAAACCAAAATCAAAGAAATTAAACCTTAATGTTGAAACTAAATGTGCCCTAGCCGGACATGGTGGCTAGTTTATTGAAAATAAAAACTTACGAAAACTCAAAAGAAACAAACAATTGCTTCAATGTCTTCTTAAATATCCCAACACAAGAATATTCCACTAGAGTCCAAAAGAGAGCTTTTTTCCTTTTTTTCCTCTTGGTTGATTTTTCTCTTGCAAGATGCTTATTTTCTTTTCTCTTTGGTCGATGCCTCATTTTCTGCACTCTCCCGCTTTTATCTTTTGAGTTCTCCTCTTCTTTTAACCAGTCTCCTCCTTTTTAGTTTTTTAAGTTTGAATCTTTATCACTCCTTTTTCTAGCCATTTAATTATCCTACAAAAACAAAAAATATACAAGAGTAGATTCCATCCTAACAAAAACTACTATTTTATAATTAAAACAAAAGATGCATGCAATTAATGCAAAATATATGCGGAAATGCAACCTAAAATTACTATAATTTATGACTAAAAATATTACTAACAAAAACACTAAAAATAGTTCGTTACTATTATGTGAAAGATTCTCTAACAATTACATAAACATAACATGTACTAATAATACTTTGTAACATTTGTTTTCTCATACCACTAATATTGCCCGCTTTATCCACAATTAGCTCACCGATTTGCTTTTGATTGCCTAAGTGAAACCTTCCTAGATGATCATCCATCCTTGGATTGCTATCATCTGAACATATTTAACTGTGAAGTTCTCATCTCATCCATAGTCCATACGTCCAAAACACTTAGTTGATATTAGAGGCCAGACATTACTTATGAATCCAACATCTTTCTATTCACGGACGATATAGGATTTACATAGGGTGTTACAATCACCCCACCCCCATTTGGACTTATCATCCTTGATGAGCCCAAGGACTCATCATCCATGGTGAGGTTTGTCCCACCATCCCAAATGACACATAAGTGGCCTCTGATACTAGTTGTAACACCCAAACCCTCGTACCATCAATATTGTTCACTTTACCCACAAAGAAGCTCACGAATTTGCTTTTGGTTGACAAGGTGAAAACTTCTCAAGTGATCACCCATCCCTAGATTGCTACCACCCGAGCATGTTGGACTATGGAGTTCTCCTCTCATGCATAGTCAAATATGTCTAAAACGCGTTGGTGATATTAGAGGACATACATTACTTATGAACCTAACATCTCTTATGTCCACAAACAATGTTATTGCAGGATCGTTTAAGGGTTTGAACACAATTACAACACAACAACACACAACACAATGAGGAGATTATCTAAACTCTAATCAAACAGTAAACTGGGTTAACCAAAAGTGATACAAAGAACACAAGTAAAGCAAGAGACAGAACAGGAGAATATGGTTTTCAAGGATGCAGTATATTGCTTTCTCAAGTTCTTTTACAAGTGTTACAAAGTATGTTAAAGATACAAGAAACTTGAAATACTTATACTACAACCTACAGCCGGCTATACTATGAAAGCCAGCTGGATACAATTGACTAGACACTAAAAAAATCAATTGTAGAATCAAAAGGCATATCTGCCTTTTGACCTTGTGACTATGACATGCCATAGCTCATATCCTTATACATTACAAAAAGGATAAAGTACATAAAGTGGAAAGTTTCAGACTCAAGACCTCAATGTACAGTTACCAAAAGCATGGACCTTTTCACCAACTCTTGTAAGTTGGTGACTTATCAGAGATGCAGCGAAAAAGGTGCTTTATGGAATAGTACATCAGATAAAGCATGTGTACTAAAAGTCTTCGAAGAAATCTGTCTTCATAGGGTGAAGCTTCGGAAGACTTTGTCTCTTGAAGCTTCGGAAGACTTCATGTTTGGCTTCGGAAGATATTGGTCTTGACTTTGGAAGATTTTACACTTAGAATGTTTTCTAATGTATTATGTAAAACTTCCGAAGCATTCTTCACTTCAGTACTTAGTGCATGTTGCTGAGACACTTTGGATGTTTTGGGTTGCATCAGACTTAAGGAATCCTTACAAACTCCCCCTAGGCTGATGCTACCAAAACACTTAGAAGATATTCAGATGTTGGTAGTCTTCAGTACAATCAAGACCATTCCTTTCTTCATTTGGTGGTCAGGATCATCAAGACTCTCATAGTATCTTCTCATTTCAAAGAGATCATGCAGAGGTAAGTTGATTATGTCTTGCCAGGAGTAGACATTCTCAACACCTTGATCTCTGACAACATGCCATCTTTCTGGATTGGTAGAATAAGTCCAGGACAAGATAGGTGTCTCAGTTGCTAGAGGAGCCACTTGCATAGGAGTTGATTGGGTTGCCTCATCATGCACTTCCTCAGGTTGATCTGATTCAGCATGGGGTGTAGAGGTAGATGACTTTGGCTTCTTCTTTTTAGTCTTTGGTTTAGAAGCCATTTTCTTCTTCCTCTTTAATGTCTTTAACTGAGAAGACTGGTCTGCAGCACCATGTTGATCATCAGTGTCTTTCTCAGTTGGGTGTTCCTCCCTCACAGGTTCAGAAGGAGAGGGAGTTTGACCCTGTCTTGGATCAGAAGATGAAGTTTGCTGAGGCTCAACTGGAGGTTCTGGTTCAGGTGTCTCTGGTTGTTCAAACTTGACCTCCACTTCAGGTGGGACTTAACTTGGAAGAGAGTGCAAGTCAATCAATTCACCACTTTTAATCTTCTGCTTGATCACCCTTATATGCTCATCCATTGTAGATAGAGACATGGGACCAAGTCTCCTTCCGGAGAATCCATATGACTTCAAGAAGCTCGTCATTCTTTGTCTGTCAGCAGACTTCTTTGCATTCTTTTGATTGATGGATCTTGACTTTGCAGCTTCTTCCCTTAGCTTCCTTTTGGTTGTTTTTCTTTCTTTGACTAGCTCAAGCTCAAGTTGCTTTAAGTACTCGAACTCAATGAAGTCATAGGACAGGGGAAGAAGTGCATTTGCCTGATAGAAGCCTATGGCACTCAGGTAGTTTATCATTTTGATTCTATCCTCTTCTTTATCTACCTGAGGTTCTTGTGGAGCCACATCTCCTATGCAGGACTCTCTTGAACTGGAGAGAGAGTGGGAGTATGCTTGTAAAGTCTTTTCTGTCTCTTCTCCTCTTTGAATTGGAGAAGTAACCTTGCATCTTCTTTCTCCTTTATCTCTCTTGACACTTCCATGTCAGCCAGTTCATTCAACTCTTCTAAGGGGAGGAAGATGATTTCATCAACATCATAGTTCCTGGTCTGTAAATAGGTAATTCTGACTGCCCTTAACTCATCATCTTTAGTATTTGGTCTGGGGGCAGCCTGATTGCAGCTTGCATGAATTTAGATGACCCAGAAGAACTTTCTCCCCTTAGCCTCCTTTTCCTCTCTCTCTCTTTCTCCTCAATTTCCTCAGGAGTCATTATCCTTTTCCCTTTGTCACCAACAGACCTTTGTGACTCAGGGTGGATTGAGGCTTGGCCTTCATTGCTTGGTGTAGCTTCCATGCTCTGGCCAAAGAGAGGCTGAGAAACACCTTCACCAGCAGGTGTCTCAGATGGAGTTTGGACCTCTACAGCAGTTGTTGATGGTGAGACAAGGGTCTCAGGTTCTGCCACTGGGCCTTCAGCCAAGGTTTCCCCTATGAACTAATCTTAGGGTCCACCTCAACATCCAGTTGACCGATGACATTTCCTTATTGCCTAAGTCTCCTTCTTAGAGAGAACTCTGCAAGGATCCTGTCTTGGATTCTTTGAGCCAGCCTGTCAGCTTGTCTAGATTTGCTTGGATTGACAAGTGGCATGTTGACTAAATCCAGTCTTTCATAGAAGCTCAGGCTTTGGAACTAAAAGACTTCTTGTTGGCCTTGAACTCTGTGAAGTATAAGGGCTCTTCTGTCCTCATCATACCTCCACCTTATGATGTAGTTACCAGTTCCTTATGGTGGAGATGAGACAGCCCTTGGTATACCTTCCTCAAAGAGACTCCTGATGATTGAGTCTATAGAGTCCACATTAATGTGAACTTGAGGAAGTTGCTGAGAATGCACAACAGCAAGTGAGGATGGTGAGTCCTCTATGTCCATTCTCTTTGAAGAAATCCCAGGTTCTGTGGTTGTAATAACTTTCTCCCCCTTTTTGGTAGCATCACCCACTTGCATAGGTGAGCTGGAGGATAAGTCAATCACTTCCACAGGTTCTTGTGTTCCTGGTTGAGCTCTCCTTAAAGGTCTCCCAGCTAGTTTTTCCTTTAGATATGAAATCTGAAGTTGCTGATCATTGACCCTGTTTTGTAAGGTAGTCACCTGAGATTCCAAGTGACTAACCTTAGAGACTAAATAGGTGCATGTTTTTGACAATTTCTGCACCTTTAGTCTCAAATCCCCTCATCTTCATCAGAAGAATCAGTGGGGGATGAGATGATTGGACCAAAGTCCTCTCGCTCACCACCAGCTTGAGTTTCTTGGCTGCTGGTTTTCCTCTGCTCACTGGCAACCTCAGTTGAGATGCCAGAGGGCAGAGTTCCATGGTTGAGGTCTGAATGATGTAATCACTTTCAAAAGTGAGAGCCTCTTCCATATGGACATCCAGAACTAGTTCAGAAGTGTCCACTTAGTAATAGGTGACTGATGTGGGATAGACTGAGGAGAGTCAGGGGTACTCACTCATCTCTTTGAGTAGGGGATGAGAAGAGAGACTCATGGTACACATCGAATCCTAAGTCTTCATCAGTATAGAAGGATAGGTTGGGAATTGGTTGGTTGAGATCCAAAGGCTGGGGATGGTAGCTGTCCCCCGAAGGTTGTTCACTTGAGTGTTGAGACTCAGAGTGAAAGCTTAAGGCTCCTAGGCTAGTGAGCTCATCAGTGTGAGCATGAGAACCTCATCACCGATTCTTGAAACAATGGGAGTGGTCTGCTCCTCAGAAGAAGTGGGAGCTCCAGTATCCACTTCTTCCTGTATTGGTGAGTATATGGGGGCTCCACAGACTGAATAGTCTGAGTAGGGGTTTGTTTGGATTTTCGTTGGTAGGTGATGGATATTTGAGGTTGTGTAGAGGGTTGGAGAGCAGTAGGTGTGGGTTCAACACTAGCTTGGACTGCTAGGTTGTCACCTTGAGCAATGAGCTCTAACATTTTTGGGACTAGGGCTGTTTCTACCCCTGAGAAGCCTACAGTTGGCTTCTTCATAATTTTAAAGATGCCAGGCTTCATCTATCCCAATTTAAGAATATTACTTGTTTCCCTCAACTGTGAGCCCAGTTCACAGTTGAGAATGTGTTGAACATATCTAGAAAACATGTAGTATTCTAAGGAGTCTAAGTTTGCAAGTAAATTAGTATAAACAAATTGTGAATACCTGAACTTGACCCCCTGAATCATTCCATGAACTATAAAGGAGAGATCCTCAGGAATCTGGTCCCATCCGCCATGCTTGTTTGATAAGTTGTGGATAACCACATGGAGCAGGAATTTCCACTGGGATGAGACCTTCCCTTTCCTGAAGGTCTTTACAGAGAAATCTCCTTCATAGCCCATCTGCTCGAAGGAATGATTAACCGCTTCCTTTGGGAAGAACACTTCACCTTCTTCATCATCTAGCTGAAGATGTCGGTTGATGATGGCCGGAGTGATGAAGATTGTTCTCCCCTGCACTGTGGCAGACAGTGCCTTCTCCCCATCCATAATGACCTCTTGGCAGGTCTTCTAGAATTCAAGCAAGTGATCCTCATATAGAGGAGGATCAATGGTTAGGGAGGTGAAGTAGTGAGACAAAGACAAGAAACAGCAAACCTCTGAGAAATGAGGATCTTTGTCAGAGCATAACAGAGCAACCTGATTGTGTTGTCTGTGTAGCTGCATGGCAAAGTTAGGTCATTTCTGTGAGCAAGGTCAGCCATTGTGAGGTAGCTCAGAGACAAAGAGAAAAAATGGGAAAGAAATTCAGAGAGAAAGCTTTGGGTTTTAGGTTTGGAAGAAAAGCAGATGATAGAAGAGGGGAAACCGTTGGGTTTATATGAGAGAGAAGGATTGAGATAAAGTTTAATGAAAGAGGATAAACTTTGAAATCCGTATGTCGGTCCCACCTCTGAAAAAGTAGTTTACCTTTTTGCTCAAAAAGTAGTTTTCTTGGAACTCGAAAAGCTTCCGAAAGTAATTTGTCTTCGGAAGTTTTGATTGAAAAAGCTTCCGAAGCTAAAATGGCTTCGGAAGAATTTTCCTGAGAGTCTTGAAGATTTATGCTTCGGAAGAGAAATAAACTCTGGATGCTTTGTATAAGAATGAACAAAGCTTCCGAAGGTTAATTTTGCTTCGGAAGGAAAAAGTCCTTAAAAATGAATAAGTGTCTAAGTTAAGAATTTTAAGCTTCGGAGATAAATTTTGACTTCTTCCGAAGGTAAAATCTCTTAGACAGTCATTTATTTTGAAGACATATTTTTCTTCCGAAGGTAAAACGTTATCTTCCGAAGTATCAGAAAATTTTCAAGAATCTAAGGAAAGTCTTCAAAAAGAGTTTTACATTCAAAGAAAACATGAGCTTATGAAAGTGATGAACTAGACAACTTAGGACACACATATTTTTTAAGAGAAATAATTAGAATTAGTTTTAAAAAAAGTCTACTCAAAGTTAATCATCCCAATAGCTGATATCAGATACTTAAATCTCTGTTCATTAAAAGCTTTTGTGAACAGATCAACATATTGTTCATCTATGTGAACTTTGACTAGTTTAATTAATCCCTTTTCATAGTTATCTCTTATTAAATGATACCTGATGTTGATGTGTTTGGTCCTTGAGTGCTGCACAGGGTTCTCAGTGATAGAGATAGCACTATTGTTGTCTATGTGGATAGGAGTCTCTTTGAAGTTAAATCCATAGTCTAGCATCTGATTTTGAATCCAAAGCACTTGAGCACAGCAGCTTGCAGCAGCAATGTATTCAGCCTCAGCAGTTGATGCAAACACACAGGATTGTTTCTTGCGTTGCCATGAGACAACCCTTCCACCAAGGAATTGACATCCCCCAGATGTAGACTTTGCAGTCATGTTGCAACCACCATAATCACTGTCTGTATAGGCATACAGATTGAAACTAGGCTTTGGATACCATAGACCAAGTGTTGAAGCACCTTTGAGGTATCTTAAAATCCTTTTCACAGTGATTAAGTGAGACATCTTAGGGTTTGCTTGATATCTTGCACAAATACATGTAGCAAACATGATATCAGGCCTGCTAGCTGTAAGATACATAAGAGACCCAATCATAGCCTGTATAAGTGCACACTCCCCCTCAAGATCTGGACCAAGGGAGTGGTTTCTGGCTATGGGTGTCTTAGCAATCTTACAATCAGTCATGTTGAATCTCTTGAGTATATCTTGAACATACTTTGACTGACTTATGAAGATGCCATCTTCAACCTGCTTCACTTGAATTCCCAGAAAGAAGTTGAGTTCTCCCATTGAACTCATTTCAAATCTGTCTTTCATCAGCTTTTCAAAGTCTTTGCAGAGCTTTGAATTGGTTGAACCAAAGATGATGTCATCCACATATACTTGAACTAGCAGAATGTCTTTTCCTTGTCCTTTGATGAAGAGAGTTCCATCTATAGTACCTCTCCTGTATCCATGTTTACAGAGATACTCGGGCAGTATCTCATACCACTTCCTGGGTGCCTGATGCAGCCCATAAAGAGCTTTGTCAAGCTTGCAGACATAATCAGGATGATCAGGATCTACAAAACCAGGTGGTTGTTTGACATAAACCTCCTCATCAATCACTCCATATAAGAAAGCACACTTTACATCAAGTTGATAGACTTTGAAATTCTTGGATGCAGCAAATGCCAGGAATATCCTAACAGCTTCTAGTCTTGCTACAGGAGCAAAGACATCAGTGTAATCAATCCCTTCTTCTTGTGTGTATCCTTGAACAACTAGTCTTGCCTTGTTCTTGATGATGATTCCTCTATCATCCTTCTTATTCCTAAAAACCCATTTGGTTCCAATGGTAGTCTTCCCATGAGGAAGAGGACAAAGGTTCCAAACTTTCTGCCTTTTGAATTGAAGCAGCTCTTGTTGCATAGCTTCAACCCAACTTCCATCCTTTAGAGCCTCCTCAACTTTCTTTGGCTCTAACTGGGATAGAAAACAAGAGTGAAGACAAACATTTGCTTCATGGGTTTGCCCTCTTGTCTTTACCCCGGAGATAACATCTCCAATGATGTTTGTGGTAGGATGAGACTTGTGGATCCTTAGCTGAGGGATCACAGCAAGTTGCTGAGATAGATCCAATTTGAGAAATTTAGATCTGGTCTTGAAGATTGATCCTCCACATTATTACACTTATCAAGATTAACTTGATCCAATGAGTGTGTGACATCATTGATGTTGTCATCTATGGTATGGTTATTAGCATCAGAAATTCTTGATCACTATCACCATCACCATTGTTGTCTTCTGCAATTGAGGTATCTTTATCTGGTTGAGAAGCCTCTGAGCTGGAATTTGAAGGCATGCCAGATGTATCAGCTGGATTTGTCATTGTTGTGCTGATAGAAACCTCATTTGTTGAAGTAGTTTCAACTGGAGCTGAAGGTGTGTGAGTTGAAGGTCTTCCTAGCTCAAATCTTGGATCAGGATCACCTGTATTAAAATTTTTTGCAGATCCTGAAACATGCTCACAAGATTTATTAAAACAGTTGGTAACTAAATCAAGATCAAATAGCCAATCCGGACCAGAACCAACCACACTGGGTGTGTGCTCATTGAAAGTCACATTGGCTGACTCCTCAATAATTCTAGTTCTGAGATTGTATACTCTATAAGCTTTAGCTTGGGAAGAGTATCCAATGAAGTGTCCATCGTCTGATTTCTCAGCAAACTTGGCAACTTGATCTTTGGTATTCAAGATGGTGCAGGGACATCCAAATGACCTGAGAAAACCAATGAAAGGTTTCCTCTTGTGCCAAAGTTCATAAGGAGTCTTACCATGTGTCTTAACTACCTAAAACTCTGTTTTGCACATAGCAAGCAGTATTAACTGCCTCTGCCCAGAAGGTGATAGGCAGTTTAGAGTCAGACAGCATAGTTCTTGCAGCTTCAATAAGTGTCCTGTTTCTCCTCTCAGCAACTCCGTTTTGCTGAGGAGTCCTGGGAGCACTGTATTGTCTTGTAATACCCTTTTCATCACAAAATATATCAAGGATTGGTTCTTGAATTCAGTTCCTTGATCACATCTTATGGTTTTGACCTTGTGATCACATTGATTCTCAATCTTTAAGATGAAATTCTTTAGAATCTCAGGAGTCTTGTAACATCTTGTGATTTTGGGTTAATTTAAAGTTAGCCTTGTTAAATTCTTGCATGGGCTAATTGTGTTATTTATGAAATTATGAGCTACTTATGAGTATTACCTTATTTGCTCTTTTAAATTTGTAAGGTTATAATATTTATATAATAATAATAAAAATAATAATAATAATAACAAATTATAAGAGTAATAATAATTATGCTAATAATAATAATAATAATAATAATAAGATATGAAAATTAACAAGTTAAAACTTAATTAACTTAAGGGGGGTTAGTTGTCATTTTTAAAACTTTAAATGAAAGTTTTTGCATAAAATAATAATGGTTGAAGGTTGAGGGACCATTTGTGAAAACTTTCGAAAACCAAACCCCTCCCCCCTAATTCAACCCCGATTTTCTGGCCGCAACTCCGGCGACCCTCCGGCCGGAGTCCGGCGACTCAAAAATCGTCAAAATAACCGATTTCGAAGCCCGAAACCGATCCTGAATGTTTCGTATGCAAGTTTCGAACTTGAATGTATGATTTAATTGGTTTTTAACCGTCGGTTACCACTCGAATCATTGTTTAACCGATACCATTAATCGAATGACCGTTCGAACATTAAAGCACATTAATAATTCAAATAAACGATACTTAATCAATGGTGTAATCAACACTACACTCTTACCAAACGAAAATCTATCTGAACACGTCTAAACACCTCAAATCGAACCTCGCACTCATCGGGTCTGCAAGTCGACCGAACTACATCTTCTTCAACCTCTCTAGATTAATTGGTTGAGGGCTTTCGAGGGTCACAATCTACTAAAACTGTACACGAAGTTAATTTGGTTTTCAACGTCAATTGGGCATCATTCGAATCGAATTTAGTCGAGGATTGTTCTTCTACTTGTTCATCATCAAATCTATCACCAATCGGGTAATTAAACACTTGTATACGTTCGTTTAAGCATGGGGAGTAAAAGCCCCATGGTTAATTCGATTAAAAACTTCGTTTCATGGTTTAATTTGGGATCAATTGAACCTAGGGTTCATATGATTTGGGGATGTTTGCTATCAAATAGTTTTAAAGTTTTCGAAACCAACTTATCTCGCGGCTGAGGCCTTTGCTTTAATGGTTAAGGTGTAAGTGGGTTAGACATGAGGTCCCGGGTTCGAACCCGGGGACCCTCATGTATTTTTTTTAAGGCTTTTAGCCTAAAAACTTATTTTGGAAAAAAATCTTAAAAAATATATATATAAAAAAATGTGTTTATAAACTCTAAGTAATTTCGTGACCACCGAACAAATTTCTGAAATTATTTAATTATTTATTTATTTATTTACTCATTTATTATTTTAAAAAAAAATGTGTGAACAATTAACTAATTTTTAATAGAATAATTCTTTAAAATATATATATATATAATATATATATATATTATATATATATATATATAATATATATATATATATAAAGGTTAATCTAGGTTTAATCTTATGGAATTCAAATAATATATATATTTAGATAGATTCAACATAATGTTTAAACTTACCAACTCATTTAGTTATTCAAAATGATATATTTAAATTATTTTTCTTATAAAATAGACTTTAAATATGGTTGTAATTCATAAAATCTTGATCTTTTTAAATTATAAGCATATATTATTGTGTAAAATGAGGATTATTTCAAATGTTATAAAGGGTATCGAATCTTATAACTATGTTTATCTCAAATGTTTTCCTCACATCTTTTTATACTAAAATGTTTAACTTGTATATTTCTTTTCTTTTATCACTTAGTGTAATTAATAAAAATCTCTAATTACCACGTTTCATCCAAAACCTTAATTCTAGTTAATTCTTTCAGATTAGTTTTAAAACTTAAACCTTGTAAATATGTATACTTAGGTATCTTGTGAAGAACTACATTGGAACGTCGCGTATTATTTTCTTATTAATCGTCAATTATATATTATACCATGTGAGTATTCCATACCCCCTTTTTATACTTTCACACTTTGGGGTGAAACATGTTAATTTATACTTTGCACTTGTAAACTTATTTGAGACTTGTAAACTTTATGGCAATACATCATGTTAAGTTGTGGTTAGTTGAACTTATGTGGTTACCATGTTATGGCGTTATATGTACAATCATTAACTATTGCTACCCCAGCGAAGTCATAGATCTATGGGTAAGACAAGCCTGCTTGGTTGATCCAAGTACACTTAGCTGATCGTATATACTTTTAATGTTTAAGACTTGTAAAACATTGTCAAGGTTTGATTGTTGCGTGGTCCATAGCATCCCTAATCACTATATTCACTAACTTATGACTTGAATTGCCATCTTTTATATACTTATGTATTGAAAACTATGGAATGCTCACCAACATTTTTATGTTGACTTTTTATTTTTAACATGTTTCAGGAAACGCCCAAGTTTGATTCCTACACATTGAAGCTTGCACAATCTAGGAATGGACCTAGATTAATAGATAAAATAGAATGATTTGTTACATTCTATGTTATGCTTTTATTTTCTTTGAAATTTATGTTTGTAATGTGACAATTGAAACTTATGTTTAAATTATATTTGGATTATTTAATAGCGTTATGTGGCTGTGAACGATCTTAACTCTCACTCCTCGACGTTTCCGCCGTCAAGGTTGGGGTGTGACAAGTCTCATCTTTAGTTCTAAGGAAGAAGACCCAAGTGAATCTTGTAAAATCATCTGTGATCACTAGATAGTATAAGGTCCTTCCTAAACTCATTACACTGGTGGGGCCAAAGAGATCCATATGTAACAAGTGTAGGGGTGTAGTGATGGAGTTCATTTCCTTAGGCTTATGGGATGCCTTATGTTGCTTCCCTTTCAGGCATGCAACACAATGATCATCACTTGTAAACTCTTTCTTTGGCATTCCGGTTACCAGATCATGCTTAATCAGTTTATTCATGTTTTTAAAGTTTATATGGCACATCTTTTATGCCATAGGAAAGACTCATCACTATTGGCTTTAGATAGAAAGCATGAAACTTCTCCAGAGGGAGATGTTCTTGCAAATCCATCTTGTACATGTTCCCTTTCCTAGGGGATCTGAGCAGGATGTGCTCATGAGGAATGACCACACCAGGCTTGAGAACAATGCACTCATGCTCAGTAAAGAGCATGTTATGTCTTTGATCACAAAATTCGGATACACTCAGAAGATTGTTGTGACATCCGGTAAATTTCCGTTACCAAGCTCCGTTAGTTCCGTTAAGTCTTGTGTACACGTGTCGTGAGCACCCACTAGTTGTCGTTGAACGTTGGTGACCTATTAATAATGAATAATGTTAATTTGTTGTGAATCTAAGTGATTATGTGAGTATTGGTTTATGTTTATGTGTTTACACATTTATAAACGGTTAATTAAAGAATTTATCGCGTAACGCGGAAACGTGCCTATTTATTCGTATGTCTTGTGTTTTTATAAAGATAAGATATATAATGATTTTTATAAGTTTATATCTTTATATTATAAAGTTAAAAACACTTTACGAAGAGTTTAAAGATTAGTTTTTATAAAATACAAATTACAAGGGTTAAAAGGGTAATTAGGTAAATTAAAATTAATTAAAACAAACCCAAACCCTAGCCAACCCCCCTTCGGCCGCAAACAATCCCTAAACACCCTCACCATTGCGAAATCAGCCAAGAACAAGCAAGGGAACATGAAATTGGATCGATTTCAAGGCATATAACTTGTTGGAATCATCAATTACAAGCTATAACACGTTTAAAGGTTAGATCTTTCATGTTTTTGTGAGTTTTTGTTTAGGGCCGAACCCTAATTCGTAAATTGACCTTGTTGGGTCGAATTGGATGTTGTTTGATGATGTTAACATGTTAGTTAGATTGTATACATGTTAGTTAACGTCGATTATGCAAGAATTATATGTTTTTAGTGGATTGATCATGAACTTTGGTTATGAAACAAACCCTAATTCGAAACTATTGTGATTATGCATGATGGATGATTGTTGGATGAATGTTTGATGATTATTAGGTGGTATGAATGTTAGAATACATTGATTTTACAAGAAAGTTGGGATTTTGATGCATTGTTCATAGGTTACTAAGAATAGTAACTTTATTTGGCATGTAGTAGTGATCTAGTGATGGATTGATGTTATGGATGAGTTCATGATGATAATTAGATGCTAGATTGTTGTTATGAATGCTAGAAATCTTTAATTTGATGATGTTGATCATAGCTTGCCAAAAGTAGAAACTTTTGTTATGAAGATTGTTAGATTGGGATGGTTAAGTGTTGTTGATCATGTCTAGATGTTAGTATGAGCTTGAATTGGTATATTAGTGATGAATTCATGTATGCTTTGGATGTTTGATAGATTTTGGGATATTCTTTCCCAAAAGGGAAACTTTATTTGTGTAAACGTTGAAGTATGATGTTATGATCATGTTTAGGATGATAGGAACTTGCTATTATGTTCAAGGATGGATTCTAGTGTGATAGAACGTGTTAAATTAGTTGTATGGCATGTTTGGATAATCATGGGTGATATTTGGAATTGGTAATCATGTATGGTTTGGATGTTGTGTAGTAGTAGGACATCATGCTTGGGTCTGGTAATTGATTGTTGTGATGTTGTGAATGCAATGTATATGCTTAAAGAATTTGGTTATGATCATTATACACGCGTGCGGATCTGAGGCCCCTACTTAGTAGGATTGGCAGGGTTTAGGATGTGAAGTCGTGAGTGGCTTCACATGGCATGTGATGAATGGTTGAACCTTGTATGACATGTTAGTTGTATTGTAGCTAGTGGATATGTTAATGTTCCAGATTCGCATGACTTGTGTAGTACTTGATTGTATGATGATCTAAGTGATACACCTGGTTGATATAGCATATGTATGATACTATTTGAATGTTAATCATGTATTTTGTATGTGCTCATTGGCTTTATTTGAATTATAACTCATAATGTCACCAACGGGTCAAACGGTCAACTAGGTCAAACGTGTCTATTTGTCTGAAGCTTGAGTCTTTGATTTTGGTATGATTAGGGTTTCACATGTCTTTTATTTACACGTACTTATGTACTCACATGATCTAGGTAACCTGTGAAGGTTGGCTATCCTCTTGTTTCTCAAAATAAACCCTAAGTACCTTTGCATACATCAGGTGAGTTCATGCCCCACTCTTTATCTAATCTCTTTTGGGGGAGATAGCATACTGGTATTTATACGAACGCTTTTAATATTTAAGTTGTGTATAATATTATTATAGTGCTGTTTACCATGGGAAAAGTCCTCACACTTTTGAATTGTTAATATTTAATAGCGGGGAAACTTGGGTAGTACTACTGGGTCTGACGAGCCCCACCTGTGTGACTCGAGGTCAACCGGGTGCAATTTGTCCTATTGAACATTGTCACGACATGGTAAGTCGTGACAGGAGGCAAAAACTATCACAGTCAGCTTCAATTGCGAAATCACTATGTATTAATATTTATAGATAATAGACTAGCTATCTATTACCATACACTGCTTATATATATCACAACTGTTTACATGTTTATTGAACACAAACTCTTGAACTCACCAACCTATGTGTTGACTTTTTAGTATGCTTTTCTCAGGTCCTTAGCTTGCTTGTCATAGGAGCACTGCATGGTCCACTGCATTCTAAGACACGATTCTTCAAGACAATTTAACATTTTAATAATTATGGTTTACTCTTTGGGTTGGCACTTGTTTTGCCATAGTTATACTTTATTGACTTGGGTTGTTTTCAAAACGCTTCCGCATTGTTTAAAGTTTGTATTTTGGTTGATTTTGTTTAAATTATGGCATTTAGAGTCGTTCTGAGTAACTATTGACTGTGATCCTGGTTTGTTCACACGCCTCGCGGTAAAACTCCGCAAGTGGATTTTGAGGGTGTGACAATTGTACCCAAGCTCCTTAACAAAGTTTACCTTTTCAATGCTGAGCTTACCATTTGTGACCTTGCCCCTTCCAAAAATGTAACCACCTTCATCTCCTCCAAAAGCAACTGGTCCTCCATCAATTCTCTCAATTATGGAGTAGAGACCTATTGCCTGTCATGTGCCTGGAACAGCCACTGTCAATTATCCAGACGTTTCCGTTTATCTTGAGCTGTTCCTGCACAAAGAAAATGATTAGTTACATTTGGAAACCCAAGCCGTACTTGTCTTGGGCTCAGTAAGTGTAATAGAAGGTAATGCAACAGTAATAGATCCTATGGTTGTACTGTGAGGATCTTCAGCTATTGTTGATGGAGAAATTTCAGTCATTTGGTCCTTTTTAGACTTCCACACCACCTTTGGACTTTTGGACTTGACCTTCAAAACCTTTGAAGCTTTTGGAACTTTACAGGTTTTGATGACTAAACCTTCGGAAGATTCTGTAGTCACTGCAGCAGACTTCAGTGCTTCGGAAGAACTCCTTTCTTCCGAGACCAATTTTACTTCCGAAGGTAATTTTCCATTTACCTTCTTCTTTGATTTGGAGCTTCCGAAGGAAACAGACTTTCCTTCCGAAGCTTGAGACTTCTTGAGATTCTTTGAAGTCTTTGTATTGGTCATGTGGATGGTACTTCTAGGATTGTATGGGCAATCCTTAGCAATGTGAGAAGTATTTTCACACATGACACATAACTTTTTCTTCTTCAAAAGAGTCTCCTTTTGAGAGCAAGACTGGCTTTGGTCACATCCCTTCTCCACCTTCATCTTGGTAGATGCTGAGATAGTTCTTTTGGGCTGTGAACTGTTCTTGGAGTTTGATGGTCCAGGCTGTGCAGCAGTGGTACACAACAGCTCAGTCTTCTTCTTTGCTTTGAGATGATTTGAACATGAACCAGGACTCCTAGATGAGGAGTCTTGGTTGATGTCTTTAGTCCTTACTACTTTGAAACCTGCAGAGATAAAAACTTGTTTCTGCTTAGCATCAAAAGTAGCCTTGATTTCTTGAGCCTTCTTTGCTTTCCTTTTGCTCTTCCTGATCAAGTTCTTTCTTTTGGACTTGGTCATCACAGATGATTTCTTCTCCTCAGAAGGATAGTGGCCCTTGGAAGAATCCTCTTCTTCACTCTTCTTAGAGGAATTCTTCACTATCACTTCTTCATCATCCTCACTTATAGGATCTATGAGAGGAAGCTCATCTTCACAAGTTCCACACCTAGGATATCTTACAGACAAGATTGTGTGTGGAGGAGCTATCTCATTTGATCCTAGTCCCTGTCTATTTTGATAGCACACTTTGTTATGCAGGGATGAGGATATCATGTTTTTGAAGGTCTCTTCTTCAAGAACACTTTTCTCTGCCTTGGCTTTGCTGATCACAAGCTCAGCCTGGCACTCAGTCAATTTAGTTATGAGATCTTGGATCTGAGTTCTAAAATCTGTATGTTCATGTTTTAGTACTGAAATGGTTTTCTCCAAATCTTCTATTTTTAACTTGTAATCATTTTCAGACTTTCTAAAATTAGATTTTAATATGTTTAATGACTCAAGATCGGATCTCATCTCTAAGTTGTAGGACCTGTATCTATTCACTTTAGTAATGCATTCAGGAGTACAGAGATGTTCCAATACCTTGGCTTCATCATGGTCAGCCATCAGTGCTTGGTTTGGAGAAGCATCTTCCACCTGAAAACTCCAGTCAAAGCCTCCTTCTTCAACAGCAACAGCAGCATGTTGCTTAGGCTTCTCAGACTGAGGAGCTTTGTCAGTGTAGTTTGGTCTGGGTGGTGTTTGGCCCCCATTTGCTTTAGGTGCCTTACACTCCCTAGCAAAGTGACCCATAAGGTTACAGTTGTAACACTTAACTTTGCTTTTATCCAGCCCAAACTTTCCACTGGTAGCATTGCTTGGAAATCTTCTTCCTGTTCTCTTGTAGAACTTCTTGGCTCTGTGAGTGAGGAGAGCCATCTGCTGAACTATCTCCATGTATTCCAGGTCATCTGGATGAATACAGTCCAGGTCTTCAAGAGTGAAGAGATAATTCCCACAGCTTTCATTAGTAGACACAAAGGCTTGAGAAGAACTTGTCTCTTGGAATGGACTTCCTTGAGTAAAGTTTTCCCTTGGTGTCTCCGGGAAGGTTATGAAAGGACCATTTTGTGAGTTGACAGGGTAGCATATGAGATGATGTTGGGGTTCTATGCTGTCCCTTTCAACCACATGAAGGGCTGAACCCATTTGATTGTTGGAGTTGCCAGATGAACCTTGTATGTTCATCTCCATCTGGTATCCACTGAGAATCCCATATAACTCTGTCAGAGTAAGAGTTTTAAGGTTCTTAGTCCTCTTGATCACCACACAATAGTGTGTCCATTGCCTAGGAAGTGAGAACATAAACTTCCTTACAATGTCTCTGTTCTCAAAAGGAACTCCTCCATCCACTAGGGTATCCACAATCTCAACATACCTGAAGTATTGTTGGGTCATGGTTTCACCTGCTTTAAAGGTGAAATTTTCAAACTGCTGCTTCAGAAGATCTTTCTTGTTCTCCTTGGCTTCAGAGGAGCCTTCATACATCAGCTTCAGTGCATCCCACAGCTGTTTAGTTGTTTTGCACTTCTTAAAACCTCTGTATACAGAGTTTGGGAGAGCAGTCTGAAAAGCAGTCATGGCCTTCATGTCAATCTCTACTCTTTTTCTATCTTCATCTGAGTAGTTGGCCATATCTTTAGGAATCATACCAGCACCAGTAGCAGAGGGGGTGCTGGGTATGAAAGGTCCATTTTCAACAGATTCCCACATTCTTGAGTCAAGAGACCTGATGAAGCCATCCATCCTCATGCACCAGGTGTCAAAATCATCAAGGGTGATCAGTGGGGATTTGTTCATGGTTCCAGTCTCCATATCAGTCTTTGAGATGGAAGCCATTTGAAGAGTTTAGTTTTTGTGTGTATGAGGGATCTTAAGATGGTTAGATCTTATATCAAGAGCCTGAAAGCTCTGATACCAATTGCAGGATCGTTTAGGGGTTTGAACACAATTACAACACAACACAACAACACAATGAGGAGATTATCTAAACTCTAATCAAACAGTAAACTGGGTTAACCAAAAGTGATACAAAGAACACAAGTAAAGCAAGAGACAGAACATGAGAATATGGTTTTCAAGGATGCAGTATATTGCTTTCTCAAGTTCTTTTACAAGTGTTACAAAGTATGTTAAAGATACAAGAAACTTGAAATACTTATACTACAACCTACAGCCGGCTATACTATGAAAGCCAGCTGGATACAATTGACTAGACACTAATAAAATCAATTGTAGAATCAAAAGGCATATCTGCCTTTTGACCTTGTGACTATGACATGCCATAGCTCACATCCTTATACATTACAAAAAGGATAAAGTACATAAAGTGGAAAGTTTCAGACTCAAGACCTCAATGTACAGTTACCAAAAGCATGGACCTTTTCACTAACTCTTGTAAGTTGGTGACTTATCAGAGATGCAGCGGAAAAGGTGCTTTATGGAATAGTACATCAGATAAAGCATGTGTACTAAAAGTCTTCGGAAGAAATCTGTCTTCATAGGGTGAAGCTTCGGAAGACTTTGTCTCTTGAAGCTTCGGAAGACTTCATGTTTGGCTTCGGAAGATATTGGTCTTGACGTCGGAAGATTTTACACTTAGAATGTTTTCTAATGTATTGTGTAAAACTTCCGAAGCATTCTTCACTTCAGTACTTAGTGCATGTTGCTGAGACACTTTGGATGTTTTGGGTTGCATCAGACTTAAGGAATCCTTACAGTTATGTAATAGAAAATTATATCTTTATGAGAGAATGCCACCATGTTTAATTGTCTTTTGGCGTAAGAGATTTATATGTGTAGTGTTTAAACAAGTTTTTATTTGGGAAACCAAAAACATATTTAAGCACCTACAGGAAAATAGATAATTGAATAATCCGAGCGATTAGTACAAGAGGTTAAGAGTCATACCAAAGCTTCCATCAAACATTCGTCTAAGCATGAAAAGAAACGTAAAGATTGTAACAACCAATAGGCTACCATCTAACTATAGAAAGAAAAGTACTTCACAAGATGGTTAACTGAAGTAGAACTCAACTATTCACATCTATTTTTTATCTAAGAAACAAAAAACCCTATATAAAGCTTTTTATAGGATTGCGGCTTCGGTCATGTTGGAATGATGAAACAAATGAAGAGAATACACATTTGAAATATGTACTTATAGACAACATGAAATAAGTTGAACAACAAATTAAAACCCTAAGTTTATTTTCATTGACGTACTTACAAGTTCTTGTTTAATTAATCGACGTATTTATATGTTTTTATTGAAGTGTTTGACTAGAAATTCATGTCTTACACTAATTTAATAAAAAAATTATCGAATTAAATACTAAATAATTAGTAATAAAGATATATGAAATGATGAAGTGATGGAATAGTTTTTTAAATAAATGTTGTGTATTTGAGTTTATAACAAGTCTTAAAACATGTGTTGATAACACATAATAAGTTTATATTTGTAAAGTTAAATGTTAAAATGATTTTTCTTCGGATAGGTGTCAAACTCTTCTCAAAGGTCTGTCGGGCTGGATCACAAAAATTTCCACGTGATGTAAGTGACCCCGTATGATCTATATACATTTGCCCCTACCAGTAAAAAAATAAGTCTTGTTAAGATGAGGTACTCATGACATGTAAATATTGGGAGATCATGGGTCCAAGTTTCGCTTTGAGTAAAATGTTTAGAGTTGAGTCTAAGGTTTTTTCAGCTATGGGTTTCATCCTGAGAGGGTTAAGGGTGTAATTCCGGTTGAGAAACAAATAGGTAAACCGGATTAAGATAACACATATTTTTCGAAGTAGAGCCGCACATTTACCATTATGAAAAAGTAAACATATATAAGTTACCAAGCCATACGTTATCAAAAAAATATACTTAAAAATAAGAATGAGATATTTAATGTTAGTTAAATTACTGAGAGTAATAAGTAAAATTGAATTTTGAATTATGTTTGGACCTATAATTATAATCTATATCTATAGGTATTAATAAAAGAATGTTTTTTTACCACTTGTCATCTTCATATATCATATTTTTTACACATATCATTTTTCTAAACATCCTTAATTTATTTTCCATCCAGAGGATATTAAAATAATTTAAACACTCAAACAATTTCTTATTTTTCATAAAAATTAATTTGGTCAATTGATACATTTTTCTCTTTCATCTACATTTAAAAAAATAAACTATGTTTTTATTAAGAAAATTAAAATTCATATCTTTTCTAAAACATTGAACCTTTTGAAACAAAATATTTTAAATCACTCATTTTTTAAAATAATTATAAAAAATTATGGAATTTTCTAAAAACAGTTTTATTAAAACAACCAGAATAATTAAAAGCTTGAGTTTTTAATAAAAAATATTTTTATAAACACAATAAAATTTTATAAGAAATTCTTAAAAAAGTATTTAAAAATGAAACTATTTAGATAAGAGAGTTAAAAATAGTATAATTGTTTTATTTCTTGAACAAGTACGTATATATAATTTTATGCATATCTTATATTAGAATATCGTACTGTAACTTTTCATGTATATTATTAACTATAATCCGTTTAATAATGAGTTCCTAGACTATCTATTTATCTATATATTTATCTACCTATAACATATTTATTATTTTATTTACTTGAAATAGTATTCCTATCCAATTATAATCATATTTTATCTTCGAATATAATTTTATAATTAATAAATTTTTATTACTAATTATTTATTATTTTATTTATTCAATCCGTGTAATACATGATTACTAACCTAATAATTATATAATTCCTTCTTTTACTAAAATAACAAATAAAATGTAAAAGTTAACATTCTCATGTATGTACTTCACTTTAAAGTGTATATATTCACGTAATCTACAAAATAACTGTGAACCAATGACATTCTGCCACTTGTCTTTCTCGATTATGTGCCACATCTGCAGATCGAAAATGACGTGAAATACACGCGATCTATGAGGGAGTGAGATTGATGTTTAGTTGACTGTTTCGAGTAGCCGTTGAGACACGTGGTCAGTGAGACAAAAGCGTTAAATGTAATAAACCTTCGTATTTAAGTTTTTACGGTGTATTTATACTTTGAGGCTCGTAGTTGCAAACTTTACATATTGGCCCTTATGGTTTATTACCATTTTCCATTTACTCAAAAACGACTTAAGCTTGGAAGAGCCATAAAGTTTTCTTTTCGCCCCTCAACTATCACCATTTTAACATCTATATTATCGTGGTGGTCGTGTACTTTACTTTCTTACAATTAAAACCACTATAACAAGTATAAATTATACAAAATAGCATACAACCTAATCCTATAGTAATGTTTATAAAGATGTGGATAGATGTTTTTTTATAAACAATTCCAGTTTGCTTTACATTAATTTAATCAAATAATTTTTCAACATTTCTCTTACTCGATTTCAAGTTCCATAACATTTTCATAAATGATTTGAACAACTTTAGCTGTAAAAAACATCTTGGTACTAACCATATACTCAATAGATAGAATTTATTTGTTAATTTTCATACGAGTAACCATTAAATTTTAGCATAATGTTTACAAGACATAGTTGGTATATACATCCTTTTTAGGTCATTTCACATGCCAATTTTTCTACGACACAACAATTTAGTTATGTTATTAACCATGTCATACTTGCAAGAACATAGTCAACTTCAGAAGACGGTTGCAATTCTTGTAAGATGAACACTCATCCACCCTAGCTTTGTTGCCTCTTAAAATGCATGCTAGATTCTACCAACAATTTCAGTCTCTCTTCTCTTTTGTGGTCTTAAATCCTAAAGATTACATATTTTTAAGTAAATTAATCGTAATATAATCATTACATAAAGTAATATTTTTTAACCACAAGCTAGTATTTTTTTTTTATAAAAACACCCTTTCCGGATAAAAGGAATCTATATCATACTATAACTTTAAATCCAGTCTAACCCTGGACAAGATATAAGTCATTTATTTTATATGAATGTTACATAGACATAATAATAAAGATTTATTCATGTTCAAAACCTTACAACTAGAACTTTGTTTCATAATCCTCATGATTAACAATATCAGGATTGATTATCACATTTAAGATGACATGAGATTAACAACCCAAACATACTAAAACAAAAACACAAATAATAAACTAAAATACAAACATATAAAACTCATAAAAATAAACAATTCCTTTGTTTCTAAAACATGCATGTAAATAAATTCCCAAGAAAACTAACCAAAACTTTCCTCCAAATGGAATCTTGAAAACACAAATATTGTAAATTTGTCATTTTACAAGGATGCCATATAAATTTATCCCAAACAACAAGGGTATGTACAATGTATTCACACGCCGATAACGTTTAATTTGTCTTTTTAATACGAATAATATCAAGAGACAACTCACATCACTCATCTGTAATTGCTGTAGATAGATGAACAAAACGTAAGCTTCATACACCTTCATCTACTCTCTATTCTTCTTTCCCCTTCCTTTTCGTCTCTTTCAGTTCATCCAAAAATCTTTACTGGTGAAAATGAACTGTCACAAACAATCAATTTCAGTTATTCTGTCTGCATATTAATCATGTTCTTATGCAGTTTCTTTGCTCACATACATCGGGAGTGTTCTTCAAAGCTTTGATTCTATTCTGAAGCAATCTGGGCTACTTTAAGTAAGATTTTTGGTTTAATTCTCTTCTGGGTACTGTTCTTGAAGATTGTTCTGGAATCTTGCTTAAAAGGGTAAAGTTTTCTTGTTCAACTCTTATTTGTTTTATACTTAAATACTGATTTTTGTTGAAATTCGTCTGAATTAGTCTATAAGAGGCAGTTTCAGGAGGCCCCTTGAGTTTATTATTTGGATTCTTCTTGTATTTTTTACTATTTTTCAAGAATTGAAATTATTTTATATAATCTTGAAGGAAAAAGTTAGGTTTTTTTTAAACATCTATCATCATCATCATCATCATTTCTTTGATTTGCAGCAAAGTTTCAAGATTTAGGTTTTTTTAAATCATTTATCAACAAGATTTCATGAAAAAGATCTTCAATTTAAGTAATAATTTTGTTAATTGATTAAGAATTATGAATTTCCTTATATACCCAGAACTGATTTGATTCTTGTAGTAAACAATTATGATTACTTTCGTGTTTTTGAACAGGAAGATCTGAAGACAGATGGCTACACTAGGAGATATTGGGCTTGCAGCAGCCATTAATATCATCACAGCCTTCATTTTCTTGTTAGCTTTTGCTATTTTGAGGCTGCAACCTTTTAATGACAGAGTTTATTTTCCAAAATGGTATCTTAAGGGCTTAAGATCAAGCCCTGCAACATCTGGTGCTTTTGTAAGCAAGTTTGTCAATTTGGATTATCGGTCATATATACGGTTCCTTAATTGGATGCCAGACGCACTAAAGATGCCTGAACCCGAGCTCATTGATCATGCTGGATTGGATTCTGCGGTCTATTTGAGGATTTACTTGCTAGGGTATGCTACTTTGCTTCTGTTTGTTTGCTTAACTATTATCTATTTTTGTGTTTTGATGTGTTTTATATGTTTTAAAGATTAGTGTTTTGGTGAAGCATCATTTTAGCATCTCAAGTGAAGAAAACTTGTTTGTTTTTGTTGATTAATAACATTGTAGAATTTTTTGTGGTGATGTTCTCATTATTAAACATCAAGGGGCTGTTTGGTTCACATTTTCTAAGGGATTGGAACATGTCTAAGGAATGAAATATGAAGAAAATGGATTTAGAATGTATCAGATAAATTAGAAAGTGAATGAGTTATAATATGTTAAAGGACTGGTTATTGGATGTGTTTGCTTGATAAAATAATCAGTCTTTGGTTGTAAATATGTTAAAGATTTTAGAATGTGGTGGCGGCTGGTGGTGAAGGTGATAGTGGAGGGGGCAACAAGGTTGATTTTGCTGGGGGCGGCGATGATGATTCTGGTGGTGGTGATTGGTGATAACGTTGTCAACGGTGGTGGTGGTGGTGGTAGTGGGGTGGAGGGGATATTGATTGAATTCCTTTATCACATGATGTTAAATTATTTACTTGAGAATTTGTGTGATGAGTTCATTCCGGTTTCAAAACTCTTCATTGTCCAACCAAACATGTTTTCACTTGAACTTTGTATTTCAGTTTTAACAAAATTATACCAAACAGCCCCTTAAAATTTGGGCTCTGTGAGTTGATTATAAATTCATTATGAAAAAACTCTTTATAATGTGATTGCATTGTGCTTGATGGCTACTACCATCTTTTATCATTTTCATTTGAATTGTGAGTAATGTTTGACCTGTCTTGAGAATAATAACCCGAGTCTATCAAATTTAAATAACTGTTGGATGTCTCATTTATTGTGTTGTGAAGCCGGTGCCATTCTTCCTTGGCTAATTGTATGTGTTTAAAAGGAAAACTTAGTTAATTTGTTGTTATATCATACTATTCAATATTCTAATTTTAATGTATGCAGGTTAAAAATATTTATACCCATACTCTTCCTTACATGGGCCATTTTGGTCCCCATTAACTGGACAAATGACTGGCTCGAGGTCTCAAAAGCAACTTATAGTGATATCGATAAGCTTTCTATATCAAACATACCACAAGGCTCTCACAGGCATGTAAACTATAACACACCACACATATATTATAGTCTTTTACTGTTTTAATTCTTAATGACTACTGTTTCTTAAATGCAATTTTCAGCTCATTATTTTGGACATATTTTGTAGGTTTTATGCACATGTGGTAATGGCATATGCTGTAACCTTTTGGACATGTTTTTCTTTGAAGAAGGAATATGAGACGGTTGCAAAGATGCGGTTACATTTTCTTCAATCAGAAAAACGCCGCCCTGATCAATTTACTGTAAGTTGAATCATCTCATGAAAACCACATACACATCACACAGGCAACACTATGATTATTATCATTATTTTAAATCAGGGGTTATATGTTGCAATGTTTGTATTTGTTATTTAAATCTAAAACAGTAATATTTGAAATTGGTTTTCCCCAGGTTCTTGTGAAGAATGTGCCACCAGATGCCGATGAATCTGTCAGTGAGGCTGTGGAGCATTTCTTTCTAGTCAACCATCCTGATCACTATCTAACTCATCAGGTAAAATAAATATAAAAATAATTGTAATGTTTTTGACTATAGTCATAATTCTTCTCAATAATAAGCATATATAAGAATCATTTGGACCATAACCGATGCTGTCAAGATTTTTTGATAACCATTGATCGCTAATGTGCAAAGGTAATAGCTTGGATCAGTTAATTTTGGAAAGAGAATGTTGCATTTTTTGTTCAGTCTGATCAGTATAAATTAATTCGGTTATCTTGGGATCATATAGATATGGAAGGGCTCTTAGCTTTGTTCTTATTAATTGTGTAAATTATTTGCAGGTTGTTGTAAATGCAAACAAACTTGCAAAATTGGTCCAAGAGAAGAAAAGTAAGCAAAACTGGCTCGTTTATTACCAGAATAAGTTTGAAAGAAATCCATCAAAACGACCAATGATGAAGGTACATTTGTCTAGACATTAGACGTTATATATTTTATTCTTTATTTAGTTATATATGTTTATATATTAATTTAACAGACTGGCTTTCTTGGACTTTGGGGAGAGAAAGTTGATGCAATTGAACATCACATAACTGAACTTGAGAGACTCTCAAAAGAAGTAATAATCATATCTTTGCGAACTTTGATTAAATTAAGTCGTGACTTCTTACCGGAAACTAAACATTTTTCTGGCTGATTTGTAATACAGATAGCTGAAGAAAAAGAGAATGTTAGGAATAACCCAAAAGCTATAATGCCTGCAGCATTTGTATCATTTAAGACGCGTTGGGGAGCTGCGGTTTGTGCACAAACACAACAGGCTAGGAACCCGACCCTTTGGCTGACTGAGTGGGCCCCTGAACCACGAGATGTTTACTGGCAAAATTTGGCAATTCCTTATGTTTCGTTGACTGTGCGAAGGCTTTTAATGTCTGTTGCCTTTTTCTTTCTCACCTTCTTTTTCATAATTCCTGTTGCGTTTGTGCAATCACTTGCAAACATTGAAGGTATCGAGAAGTCGGCATCTTTCCTCAAGCCTATAATTGAAATGTAAGTTCCCCTTGTTATTTGATTTATGATTTTCTACTAGTTTTTTTCAACAACAGTATTAACTAAATATTACAGGCTCTTGTTATTTATGTTTAGATGATACTGTGTGTTATAAGAGGTGGCGATTCGACCCATTTATTTATGAATGGGTAGATTTGGTTATGGTTCATATCTAATATGCCAATAAAATAAGATTAGCTAAAAAGAAATGGGTTGAAAGTCGTCCAAAGTATCTTTATAATGCATACAACCTCCAAACGGTTTATTTAAATATAATAGTCTTTGTAGACCTAGTTAATGCATTAATTAATTAGTTAAAAATTTAGAAAGTGGACAAAAAGTGTTTCTAGTTCGACCTAACCTACCCGTTTTGACCCATGACATAGTAACCTGTTTTAACCAAAACTATATGATGTGTTACCCGACCCACTTCAAGTGATCGTAAATCTTTTGTTTTATTATGTTTATTGCTGGGACTAATTGTTGATAAAATTGTTATGCAGCAAACCAATCAAAGCATTTATCCAAGGTTTTCTACCGGGATTGCTTTAAAGATCTTTTTAATCCTTCTACCAACGATCTTAATGATCATGTCAAAATTTGAGGGATTTCTGTGTATTTCACGGCTGGAACGCAGATCTGCATCAAGATATTATCTTTTCAACTTTTTCAATGTGTTTTTAGCAAGTGTAGTTACTGGGACCGTGTTGGAACAGCTAGACACATTTCTAAAGCAATCCGTGAACAAGTACGCATAAACTTATTATTGAAAAAACCATGTTCTCTAACTTGAATTAACAACAGATTCTGAATTTGATTATCTTTTTGTTTTCTCTTTTATGTCAGGCTTCCTGAGACAATTGGAGTCGCTATCCCAATGAAAGCAACCTTTTTTATAACATATATCATGGTTGATGGTTGGAGTGGTACCGCAGGAGAGATTTTGAGATTAAAACCGTTGATTATTTATCATTTGAAAAACTTTTTCTTGGTTAAAACTGAAAAAGACAGAGAGGAAGCCATGGATCCTGGAAGCATTGGTTTCAATACAGGCGAACCACAAATTCAGTTATATTTTCTAATTGGGCTTATATATGCTGTTGTGACTCCACTTTTAACCCCTTTTATCCTGGTGTTCTTCGCCCTTGCATATGTTGTTTATCGCCATCAGGTAAAAGTCAAACCTTTTCAAATTAAATTCGACGTTGATTACTTCATCTTTTTAACTTCAAACTGTTTATGTTCATTACTTATCAAGCTATTCAATGACAAGAAATAGTTCTCTTATGCAAATGGAACAGTTCTTGTTATCTTGAAGTTTTTATAATAGTTCTCTTATGCAAAAGGTGACTTTTTGTTGAGCTTTAATCTTGACTTATCGTTGAATTCAGATTATAAACGTCTACAATCAAGAATACGAAAGCAGTGCAGCATTTTGGCCTGATGTTCATGGACGTATAGTCGGAGCGCTTATAATATCACAACTACTTTTAATGGGATTATTAGGCACAAAAGAAGCTGCATCTTCAACTCCATTTCTTCTTGCACTTCCAATATTGACTCTTGGTTTCCACAACTACTGCAAAGGTCGCTATGAGCCCGCATTTGTCCGATACCCGTTACAGGTGAAATGACTCTTTTACCCTTTGTAACGATCACTAGTTGGTTAATATCAACATTATTAACATTAATAATCATTATATGATGTGAAACTTTACAGGAAGCCATGATGAAAGACACACTTGAAAGAGCAAGAGAACCAAATCTAAACCTAAAAGGGTACCTTGAAAATGCATATGTTCCACCTATATTCAAGGAAGCGGAGTCGGATTCAGATTTAGACGACGACGACGATGAAATTGCTGATAAAAAGTGGGCGAAGGATAACGTTTTGGTTGCAACCAAGAGACAGTCTCGTAGGAACACGCCTGTTCCTAGCAAAAGGAGCAACGGTTCATCGCCAAACATGGAGATCCAACTACAAGAGAAGGATAAGCCATAAGTGAAATGAGTTTTTGGATGGAGGGTAATACTGTAAATTAAGCAGATGTTAAATAACCTGTTGCTATTTTAGATTGTCAAAAGCATGGATTTGTAGAGGTTTTGAGTTGCATATAAGGTGGTACAAGGTGTTATCAACTTTTGAAATGCTTGTAAATCGACTAATATACCCTTGAGTTGTGCCTTGCATGCATGCATGCAATCAAAAAATGTTTTATTTTGATCTGTTTTTGCTTTTTTTATTCAGTTTTTCATTAATTATTGTTTCTATATTTAATATTAGATTACTCTTCATGTAGGGTTAGGTTAAAAAATATGCTACCTTTATATAATCAATGTATTTAATGGAATGCTTTATATGATCATGTCTTTGGTTAACTAAACTATTGATTGTTAAAGATATAATCAACTAAATAATACTCCTTCAAAGTGATCACTGTTATCTCACTGATATACAAATTTCTTGTACTATTCATTATGTTGTTTAAAAATTAGTTTGGGAAAATAGTGAAATTATGATATCTGTATTGAATACAAATAATCTTGTGTAATCATTGTTGAACTTATAGTTAATGAGTTTATGAACTTTTTAATGAAAGATTTGTAAGTAACTAGGATGTGTTGATAACAAAGCTAAGATGAAAAGATATTAACGCTAAAGTTTTAAATTCATAATGAAAAAAAACCATGAGACAATAGGTAAGAACTTGTCTTAGATAGAAGGACGGGAGAGTCTTAAGAATTGTAAAGTGAGAGCTTTTCTTAAGAATTGTTTTCTTAACCGTAAGAAACTAGTAGGGACTTGGTTTTAACGGCTTAAAGAACTCGCACTTGCACACACAAGTGACATGAAAGATTAGCACAAATTGGCAGTGTAATGTAGCACTTTGCATTTTGCAAACTCGTATTTACATTTTTTTGGGGTGTTAGAGCATTCATAATCCGTTTGGTATATGTATGTGAGTGTGATCCTTAAATTATATGAAATGATTATGAGTAATTGTGAGTGGTTGTGAGTGAAGGAGAGAGAAATGTTACTGTTCAATCTGTAAATTTAAAGAATTACTATTCAACCCTTATAATTTTTTTAATATTTTTAAAAGTTGTTATGAGTGTAAAAGAGAGAAAAAGTAATGATGAAGGTATAAAAAATATTATTTAATTAAAAAAATGAGAGGAAAGTTATATTTTTAGTGTAATTATATGAATAAATATAAAGAATGGGTTGTGAATGCTTTTAGGTGTTGTTTGTTTTTTCTGCAGGAAAATATTTGCAGTCTGCGGACCACATCTGCAGACATCTATAACAGAAGAGGTGGACCAAATGTCTGCAGTCTGCAGAAAAAAGATTGTTTGTTTTTTAATATTTGCAGACTGCTAAAACAATTTCACAATTGGCCTTCTGGTTCCTCTAACCCCGGAGTACAAAAACATTTTAGAAGGGCAGCCATAAACACATCCCATGTGGACAATTGGTGGTGTCGTTGCAACCAATCGAACCAATCAACAGTTGCATCATCCAAATAGAAAGAGCAAATAGTCAAATGGTTAGAATCGGAAATTGTGTAGAAGTCAAAATAACGAGCGGCCTGAGCGAGCCAACGTTCTGGGTTGTCGTTGAAGAAACGAGGAAGAAGAACCGATGCTGGTTTGTGGCGACCCAACATCGAAGGATGATCCACGAAGGAACCACTAGATCCACCACTCGAAGAATCACCGCTATCGTCAACGTGTGACCTTTTCAACGGAGGGGATGGGGCGGTGGAGGGGAGGACAGTGGCGGTGCAGCGACAGTTGGGGGGAGGTGGACGCGGTGGTGACCGATGAGAGGAGAGGAGGATAGGGAGTTGTTTAAGAAGTGAGAGGAGAGAAGGATAATAAGAAGTGAGAAGAGGTTAGAAGATCTCAGAAGACATAAGTCCACATCTTCTCCATGTAGACTCCAGGAAGACGTTTTTTAATAAAACGTCTTCCAAAAAACAAACATTCTGCGCACTCAAAACCTCTTCCCGTGTTTGCGTGAGAAGATGAAGAGGTGGGGAAGAGGTTTTTATAAAAAACAAACACCCCCTTAGTCAAGGTTAGGACTATGCAGTAGCACTACTCGGATTCCTGTTGATGAGCGGGGCGTGAGTTGTGCGGAAAACTATTGATTAATGATTATGACACGAGTTACAACTAATGGGCCAAGAACTTGGTTGTTTTGAGTATAAACTAAATGCCACCTTAATTAAATAAACTCTTATAACATATCTTGATATACTTTGTATACTCTCAAAACACTTAATCACCAAACACTTTTTAGTAAAATTATGGTGAATTTGAGGCTTGATGGCCTAGCAGTATAATTTGCTTTAACTATTGTACCCAACAGTGACACATGCTTTATAAAAAAATGTGACATTTCTTTTAAAAGAACCATGCCCAACACGAACTTCAACTTTTCTTCTTCTATCCATTTTTCATATGCCAAATTTTAGTACATTGCAAATACTTCTTGTATTGAACTTGTTTTCCATTATTATCGTATGATGTTATAAGATTGTGAACTATTAATAATTCTTCTTTTCGATATCAATTTTGTAAACAAAAAAAATTAGTTTTGGTATCTTGAAGAGAAACCGTATATGCCATTGAAATTATACACTGAGCTTTGCAACAATGTATTCTTTGTCCATATCTTCTCGTTCATGGTGTTCTTTTGGATCTTATCAACAATAGTTGCAAAAATCATGTGAGAGGCACCTGTTGACTATTAACACATGCTCTTGCAAAATATTTGTTTTGCTACCGTTAAAAATATGGAGGAGTTTTTATATGTTTTTTTATTTCTTTTTAGGGTTATTGAATTTTAATAATCTCAAGTTTCAGTTATTGACTGAGATTAATCTCAACTCAATAATTATTTACTGATACTCCCACTTTTAAGTTTATTTTTCTTCAACGATCTCTTATTAACTGAGAATTAACTCCGTTAGTTTTTTTGATGACGTGAACTATTTTTGTGGCCAAAACAATAAATAGAAAGTTGAAATCTATCATCAGGCCCGTCAATTTGAAACTTCCGCACCAAAAAACCTGTTAATATCCATCTCCTGATTTCAACCACCGAAGTCGTTGGAGGTAGATTTCAGATTGTGGTAGAGGTTAGACAATGAAAAAAAACCCTAATTGAGACTATGCGGTGCCGGAGTTGAAAAATGACTCAAAGTTGGCCTTATTTAATAAAAAAAAGTAACGATTGTTAACTCTCAGTTAGTAAAGGATTACTGGGGAAAAATAAGTTTAAAGTTAAAAGTGTTTGTGAATATTTTTCAAGTTGAAATTATTGTCGGTCAATAAACGAAAGTTTGGATTATTTTTATCTAATAATCCTTTTTTTAAAATGGTGTTTTTAAGAAAATTATTACCAAATAGTACTTTTCAAAATATTTACAAATATGTTTATTTTTAAAAGCTATATACCAAATAGTCAATTAGAGGTCTAATGATTGTGTTTTCAATATCATACTCATTTTCTTTATTCTTGTCAATATTCATCTCATGAAATTAATTTTAACTTTTAAACCTAACTCATTGCACTTTCTTATTTTTTCTCTCAAATAACTCAATACAAATCATTTTTATTATTTTATATTTTTCTCAACCAATCCAATCACATTTTTATTAAGAGAATACAACTAGAAGAAAAATGAAAAAAATACATGCAATTACAAGGAAACAAAAGAATCATACCAAAAGAAAAGGAAACTCTACCTTTTTGGGGATCATTATCTCTTCTTGTTGTGTATAAATTTCACAAAGAAACTTTTTTTGTAACTTCTATTCAATTTCTTAGCCTTGTTAAATGAAGAAGATCCGCATTTGATGGGTAACAATTCTTAGCGTATTATATATCTGCATTTAAAAACAACTCTCTAATTGATGGGCAACAATTGTGGGCAATATGCTTCATGACGAAGTAAAAAAAACCGAGATGATCAAGTATCACAACAATCGACAATTGAATAACACTTATAAACATATTTTCTACTTTTCAAAGAAACTTCGATACGTACACTCAAAACATGAGAGCATAAATACTAAAGTATCTCTCTTTTGCCACATTTGCACGTTTATTATGCTTCATATTAACTATTTGGACTTTTCTTGCTTTTTTGAGTTACAACCTCAAATGTTTAATTTTATTGGTTAAAAGATCTCAAGGATGTACACTACCTTTATTAAAAAAACTACTTGTTTTGCAACAACGTATGGAGTATACACCCCCCATTAGCTTGAGCCCTGGATCATAGGATGACTCACATTAAAGCCACTTGATCATGGTTCTAAAAAATAAAAAAATGCGTATTGAGAATCGTTTCTTTAAGGGCAACTAACCTTGCTCTACATTCTAACGGTGGTTAAAGGCAATAAGTGAGGACATACTATGATTCAAGGTTATCTCTTTAGTTCATTACATCTCACATGCTTCCTAACAATTCAAACACCCTGTGTGGCCAGCCCACGACGATGAGGAATGTCAGGTGAGAGTCTGAGCGTTTTGCGATTGTGGGGGTGGAGAAAGACAGATAGTAGTTCAAAGTTCAAACACCAACCTTGCATTGATTTAGAAGCATGCGTTGGATGTCTCGTGCATCGTTCTGGGACGAGAGTAGACTTGCACAAACCGGGTTTTTTGCCGGACACGGAACCGGGTTCAAACCGGGTTCGGGCCGGCTGGTTTTTTGTGTACCTGGGTATTGATGAACCCGGGTACGAACCGGGTCGGGTTGGATTACCATAAAACCCTACCCGGTCTACCCGGTTAGGGTCGGTCTAGAACCGGATACAACTGGGTTTTGTTTTTTCTTTTGTTTTTTTTACTATTATTATTGCTATTATTATTATTATTATTATTATTATTATTATTACTATTATTATTATATTATTATTATTATTATTATTATTATTACTATTACTATTGCTTTTACTATTATTATTATTATTATTATTACTATTATTATTATTATTATAACATTAAAAAAATATCTATAACTCATTAATTTATTATTTATTTATTAAAACAACTTAAAAATACATTAACGAATCAATAAAAAATAATATAAAACTTTTATTTAACTAATCGACTATTTTCTTCGAGAGGCTTCATCAAATGCTAATCTTCATCGGATATACCAGAAGATACTCCTTCTTCTACCTCTTCATCGTGTACTTTAGATTCGATTGCAATTTCATCAAGATTTGTTTTGTCTTGTATACGATCCATCGCGTCTAAGTGGTCCTTTAAACAAATGCACATCTCCACCGCTTCCGGAGTTAATCTTGTTCTTCGTAATGATATTACCCTGCCACTAAGAGAAAACGCAGACTCCGAAGCTACCGTAGAAGCTTGGCCGCTTAGTAAATCACGGGCTATAGCGAAAAGAATTGGAAATTGGATTTCTTTCCTTTCCACCAAGCCAAAATATCAAATGCATGATAACCTTGAGTACTCATAGTTGAAATAAAATTCATCATACTATATGTACCAAGTTCGCTTGTTGGGGCGTTACCCCTTTGTTGTTTAGCCGTCACATCCCGAACAACATTCAACATAGTCATAACGGGGTCTTTAAACGAGGTACTAACACTTGAGGTTGATTCTCTTGGCGTAGTTATATTTACGTTAGGCCCATATTTATTTAAATAAAAATTATAAATAATTTTTAAACTTTTATTAAAAACTTTTTTGCCTCGGTTGAAAAATTAGGGTTTTCGTCATGTATATCTAAATTGTCATTTATCTCGTCTATTAAACATTCTACTCCCGCAACATTTAAAAAAGGATTTAAAGCAGTGGCACAAGTAAAAACGGATGGTAACTCAAAAAAATATTTTTTAAACTTGTCTTTCACTGGTTCTATCATTTCTATAAACATACTATTTTTATTTTGAAAATTTGTAAAATTCAAAGCCATGAAATATAATTCTTGAAGTACCGAATAACTAGTGGGATAATAAACTCCCAATAATTTAAAAAAAAAACAGTCGAAACCGGGTACAACCCGGGTTCAACCAGTTCGGGTCCGGGTCGGGTCGGGTCGGGTCCGGGTCGGGTCGGGTCGGGTCCGGTCCGGGAAATTTCAAAAAAACCAAACTGGATACAACCCGCCGGTTTTTTCCGGGTACGAACCGGGTTATACCCGGACCCGGGTACGGGTCGGGTATGGACCCGGTTTTTGTGCAACACTATACGAGAGTATCACAAGCCTGTTGGGTATCGTACTATCGTTTTTCCAATTGACAGCCCTTTGGGCTTTGGCAATGCTTCTTAATTGGGCCCAATATAATAAGCCCAAAATCTTTTTAGCGCCCAACACAACAATATTAATATTATTATCCACTTCTACTCTATCCAAACACACACTCCTATCACTTCTTTTGTAACACAATGATTCAAACTCAATGGCTTCTTCCTCCACAACCACTCACTCCACCACCGCACCACCACCACCACCACCACCACCACCACCACCACCACCACTACCACCGTCGCCGGAGTCTTCCATTCTCCGGCCACCGGCGGCCTCCGCCTCACAACTACTCCTCCGCCATCACTACCTTCAGTGTTACAAGAAAGTACTTTAGGGTTCAACCGTGTAATTATGCTAGTAGTGATGGCGTTAGTGAAGAATCGAAGGAAGCTGTTAAGGTTAGGGCTTATCCGTTTCATGAGATTGAGCAGCGGTGGCAGAAATATTGGGACGAGAATCGGACTTTCCGTACACCTGATGATGAAATTGACACATCGAAACCTAAGTTTTATGTTCTTGATATGTTCCCTTATCCTAGGTAGGTATATTCATTATCCATGACGAAAGTGGGATGATAGTGTAGTGTTTTTGCATTTTTGTTTCTGTAAACGGATGCTCAGATGACAGATGTTTGGTTAGACTTCAGAGATAGTTTGTTAGTTATGATTGGTAATTTACCTGTGGAGTTATGTAATTGAAGCAAATTAAGGCAATTCTGTTTGATATTGAAACATTTCATTTATCAGTTTCTTACTTATTGCAGTGGAGCTGGTTTACATGTGGGGCATCCTCTTGGATACACAGCGACGGACATTCTTGCTCGGTTTAAACGGATGCAAGGTTTTAATGTTCTGCATCCAATGGGATGGGATGCATTTGGGTTGCCTGCTGAGCAATATGCCATTGAGGTGTGTTGTTATTCTTCAACTAATATACACATTTTGTTATGGTTGCTTTTAGAAAATTTGTTGAAGGTTATTGCTTGATGTTGTGCAGACAGGAACTCACCCAAAGATCACAACTTTTAAGAATATTGACCGATTCCGGACACAGGTTATTTACTTTTAACTTTCATGGGTTTTACTTATTTGTCAACACATTATTGATTATGTTAATTTTCAGCTTAAATCTTTAGGCTTCTCATATGACTGGATCGTGAAATTTCTACAACAGAACCAGATTATTACAAATGGACACAATGGATCTTTTTGCAGCTTCTAAAGAAAGGACTAGCATATCAGGTCCGGAGAAAAAATTTCTTTCAATATCATTATCCACTATGTCACAAGAAAGTTAAAAATATAATTATCATGCTTTTTATGTAATATTTAGGCTGAGGTACCTGTCAACTGGTGCCCTGCTCTTGGCACTGTGTTGGCAAATGAAGAAGTGGTGGATGGTGTGAGTGAGCGTGGCGGTCATCCAGTCATAAGAAAGGTATGCTGGTGGTTTTATATTATGGTATTTACTCATCATTTGACTTTTGTTGAACTTTTTTCTTATGCCTTTTATTGGATCTTTTATAGTTTTACAGTTGATTGTTTATGACCAAGCAGCCGATGAAGCAATGGATGCTCAAGATAACTGCATATGCAGACCGTCTTCTAGAAGATTTGGAGGATCTTGATTGGCCTGAGAGTATCAAAGAAATGCAAAGAAATGGATAGGAAAATCACAAGGGGCAGAAGTGGATTTCCACGTTTTGAGTAGAGATAATCAAGACAAAGATGCAAAAATTACTGTTTATACAACAAGGCCAGATACCGTATTCGGAGTCACGTATTATCTTTATGCTCTATGTTCTTATTATTCCTTCATTTTTACATGATTAAATGAAAATATATTTATGACTTGTTTTTACAATGTAGTTATTTAGTGCTAGCACCAGAGCATCCCTTGCTGTCATCTGTGGTCTCTGAAGCCCAAAAAAATATCGTAAACACATACCCACATCTTCTTATATGCCATACAAAATTTTATTTACAAAACTATAGATATAACGGACAATTTATCTTATCAACAGGTGGAAGAATACAAAGAAATTGCTTCTAGAAAGAGTGATCTTGAGCGAACCGAGCTCCAAAAGGAAAAATCTGGAGTGTTTAGTGGTTGTTATGCTAGAAATCCAGTTAATGGGGATGCTATCCCTATATGGGTTGCCGATTATGTTCTAGGAAGGTGTGTTTTTCTTTATATTTATTTTTTCTCTAAGTATTTTCTTAATAGTTTATCAATGTCTATCGCAGCTATGGCACTGGAGCGATAATGGCTGTCCCTGCTCATGATTCACGTGATCACGAGTTTGCGAAAAAATATGATATTCCAATACATTGGGTGGTAACCTCAGATGAATGCTGTGATGATTTTGAAAAACCATTCTCTGGAGAAGGTGAAGTCATAAATTCATCAAGTTCAGAAACAGGTCTCAATATTAATGGGTTACACAGTAAAGAAGCTGCAAATGAAGTTATTGAATGGCTTGAAAAGACTAGAAATGGGAATAGAAAGGTATCTATTTCCCATTTTTCTGTTTTATGTCACAATCTTCTGTTAACAATTATGTGTAAAATTTTACTCTTTAGGTAAATTACAAATTGAGAGACTGGCTTTTTGCTAGACAACGATACTGGGGTGAACCGATTCCTGTTGTATTCTTGGATGAAAGTGGTGAAACAATTCCAATTCCTGAAACCGAACTTCCTCTTACACTTCCTGAGCTTGATGATTTCACTCCAACTGGCACAGGGGACCCACCACTTTCAAAAGCAGTGTCTTGGGTAAGAAGAAAACCAGACAAAAATTGAAAGTTGTAAATCATTTTCGTGTCTCTTTTTTGTAAATGGGTTGGGCAGTAACTTGTTTTGTGCTGTTATATATATGAGATTGGTTATTTGACTCTTTTCAGGTTAAAACTGTAGATTCTTCTACTGGAAAGCCAGCTAGGCGTGAAACAAACACTATGCCCCAATGGGCTGGTTCTTGCTGGTAAATACAGTTGTGTTTTGTTGGTATATCAAATGAGAATCAACCATTCAAAAGAAGTTTCATAAATCAACTCAAATTATAATTAGGATTAGTCAACTACCTAAGCCTTGCAAATAGATCAGTAGAAAACTACGGCACTTCCTTTTATGGATGATTTCTAGGTAATGTTATTCATTTTCATGTTAAAATTACAAATTTTTACCATTGATTTCTCTATCAAATTTCCTTTTTTTTGGTAATTCAAGAGTAATTTTATCTTTTGACTATTAGTAAAAAACTTTCATTAGAACCATGTGGTTTTCATGTGATACAACCGTTAAAAGGCATCTTTATCTAGCTTCAAGTTACATTATAAACCTTCAAAGATTGTAACTGTATGTGCAGGTACTATTTAAGATTTATGGATCCTAAAAATTCAACACAGTTGGTAAACAAGAAAAAGGAAAGGTAAGATCGATCTTTTTGGAGAAAATGATGTTTCCTTTACAATAATATAAGCCTTTATTTATTGTTGGAAACCTGCAGGTACTGGGGTCCAGTTGATGTGTACGTTGGTGGCGCTGAACATGCTGTTCTTCACTTGCTCTACGCAAGATTTTGGCACAAGGTTGAAGTTAAATTTCATTATTTTTCCTCGTGACTGTCACGAATTGGATTGATGATATTGATTGCTTCATATTATTCTTATCTCACACATAGTTACACTCTTTACTTATTGACTTCTTGCATTCATCGTTCAGGTTCTTTATGATATTGGTGTTGTGTCAACTAAAGAACCATTTAAATGTGTTATAAACCAAGGGATCATTCTTGGAGAAGTAAGTAAAACCTACTTGGTAAACATGTTAACTTTAGTATTTGTCATTTTTTAAAATAGGTGATTTGCAGGTACAATATATGGCTTGCAAAGATCAAAATGGGAATTTTGTGTCTGCAGAATATCTTGATGCACTGGGAGAGCATAAGCAAGAAAGGATACCTGAGGAAAAGGTATGATTTTTCTTTCCCTCTCATTGAAATTTGAATTATATTCCGTTGTGGGAAGTTTTTATATCAAACTTATGTATATTATGCGTTAAAATTTGAGGTTGTGATATGGGTGCTGTAGGAGGATTGGGCAATAGGTCGACAAGAACGAGCAAATTTTAATACGGCCGTGCTACGGTTGGTTGATGGACAAATAATTCCCTTCATGTGGGATTTTATAAATAACATTTTCCTAAATATACCAAACCTTTTCATATTAATATAGGTTATTTTAATTCTTTCACAATTAATTAAACTTTTTCTTGAACTCTACCAAAATAAGTGATACACTTGTATTCTAGTCACTTTCATTTTCAAATCATATAATCTTATAGCTAAGTTATGTATAAAAACTCTCTGTAGGTTGTTAAATCCGGTAATTCGTTTGTATTGAAAGACGATCCTAGTATCCGGTTGATTGCTCGGGCCCATAAAATGAGTAAAAGTAGGGGAAACGTGGTTAATCCTGATGATGTAGTAGCAGAATACGGTGCAGATTCACTTAGACTATATGAGATGTTCATGGGACCATTAAGGTAGTCAACGATTTTTATATTTTGGTTTTCAAAACATGTTTGTGTTGACTATTTTAACTTTCTACAAAATTGCATTTTCAGGGACTCAAAAACATGGAATACTAGTGGCATTGAAGGTGTACATCGATTTTTAGGGCGATCGTGGAGGTTGATTGTTGGTTCGCCATTACCTGATGGAACATATGAAAATCAAACAGTGACCGTTGATGAAAACCATCTCTAGAACAACTTAAAGCTTTGCATAGATGCATAGACAAGGTACTGAATCAAGCTAAGGTTCATTATGTAATGGGCAGGTTGATTAGTGTGATAAGTATGCAGTTCCATTACAAAAAAGACAAATCACAGTAAACTTTATGCAGTTTCCCATTTGAGCGCTCCACTTCATTTTCAAGAAAAACTAAACGTGTCATATTTTGTCATTTTTAGGCTTTTATAACAAGAACTTACAAAAAATGAGATTTTTTTTGACAAAAATTATCCTTAACTGAACATATAATTTAGAGTTAATCTCGGTTTTCGTCCTTGGGTTTGCAAATTTTCTCCACTTGAGTACCAACGTTTATTTTGTCTTCATTATTGGCCTGAGTTTTGCAAATCGTTTCTATATTCGTCCTTTTGATTAACGGTGCTAACATTTTCTGTTAGATTTTAAAAAAAAGACCAAAATACCCCTAAGGACTATAAAAATATTACCATCTCACTTTTCAATTCCTTTGCCACGACACCACACACCACACACCACACACCACACACCACACACCACACACCACACACCACACACCACACACCACACACCACACACCACACACCACACACCACCGCCACCACCACCACACACCATCACCACACACACCACCACACACCACCACACCTCACACCATCGCGACCACACACCACCATGACCACACACTGGCATCACCACAAACCACCGCCGACACACACCATCGCACTTCACACCACCGCAACACAAACCATCACCACCACACACCACCGAATCATTGTGAGTGAGAAGAATCATGACAATTATATCTGAGATTCCTTAAATGTTTCGTTCAAGGGTTTGGGGGTCGAGTTCAGGGCGTTCAAGAGACTTACCGGAGGGGTTGCCGACGGGCCTGGTGGTGTCGCCGACGAGGGTGATGATGGAGTGGCCGCAGCGGAGGAACCACGAGAGGACGATGATGTCGATGAGGTTGCTGAGGTGGAGGCTCTCAGCGGTGGGGTCGAAGCCACAATACACTAACAAATGAATCCGAGCAGATTGTTGGGAGGTTTTCGCCGGTGAGGGAGTCCAGTTGCGAGTGAATGAGTGACGCCGGAGACGGTGGTGAAGGTCTCCGACGACGGTGGTGGATGGGGTGAAGGGGGATTTAAGTAGAGGGGAGAATGAGGTTTTGTAATTGGTGTGTGGTGGTGGTGGTGTGTGGTGCTGTGGAGAAAGAAGAAAGAGGGAAAGCGTGAGAGAAAGTGAAAAGTGAGGTGGTGATATTTTTTTATAGCCCTTAGGGGTATTTTGGTATTTTTAACACTCACTTAATAGAAAATATTAACACCGTTAATTAAAAGGACGAAAATAAAAACGATTTGCAAAACTCAGGCCGATAATGAAAATAAAATAAACGTTGGTACTCAAGTGGAGACTTTTTGTAAACCTAGGGGCGAAAACCGAGATTAACTCTATAATTTAATACCCTAAATTGACAAATGAAAAGGTGAGTACCTATTCCTTTTTAAGAAATTTTTTATATTTGGTCCATTTGGTAGCTATTGATAAAACATAACTTGAATTGACCGATTTACAAGTAATTGGGTTGAAATTAGTAATATGGTGTTTCTAATTGAATAGGTGACTGATGAAATCGAAGCAACACGGTTCAATACTGGGATATCTGCAATGATGGAGTTTGTTAATTCTGCATATAAGGTCTCTTCATTCCCCTTTGCATACAATAGTTTCTGCCCTCACAAATATTTACTCTTTTTATTAAAACTTGTTTAGTGGGACAAGTTACCAAAATCAATCATCGAACCATTCATATTATTACTCTCTCCATACGCGCCACACATGGCCGAGGAGCTCTGGTTTAGATTAGGACACTCGACATCATTGGCATACGAGCCTTTCCCCAAGGTACATTCTCCCTTAACTTCCCCTTCAGAAATATAAATGCTAAATTAAAAAGAATCAAAATATAACAACATATTCTCTGCAGGCAAATCCTGCTTACTTAAAAGACACCACCGTAACGCTACCAGTTCAAATCAATGGTAAAACAAGAGGTACTGTACAAGTGGAAGTGACATGCACAGAAGATGATGCTTTCAAACTGGCTACACTTGATCAAAAACTATCCAAGTATCTCGATGGTAAAACCGTAAAGAAAAGAGTTTATGTTCCTGGAAAGATTTTGAATGTCATTTTGGAGCGCGAAAGCACTAAAGTTGGTTTGCGATAATCTTCAACTAATTCTTTTCCATTATTCAGAAGTGGATTACGTAATCCGTTTTGAAAACCAATCCGCCGTAACAGTTATATGAAATATGTTACGGGTACACAGCAAGTTATCAGATTCATTTTGTTAGTGTATGTAGCCCCAGATATCATGATGTTCTTGGTAACCCTTTAGTTGAGGAACATCTTAAATACACATCTTTTATCTTTTTTGTTGTACTCTTAATTACACCTCACAATCATGATGTATTCTGTATAAAGTATGATGAGTTGGGTAATTTTTGTTTGCTAATAGTAATAGGTCGATTGGGTTTATTAAAACTATACACGGCTTAATATTTTTAAACTTTTTTAATTTTTAGCTGGTTTTTCGATTATTTAACCAGTAATTTGTGAATTGATTTAACATACTAACTAATTATTATATTTAATGAAATAGTTTTTTTAATAGTATAAAGTTGAATGAGACTCGAATATCAAGTATTACAAACCTTATATCACACGAAACCAAACGAAACTAACTTAAAAAAGGTAAAGATTCTATATTACAATAGATATTGTGGGAATAATAATATATAAACTACATGTATTAAACAAAAAAAATTCAAAAAAGCCTATTCTCATTGCTTTGAACTCCATGTGTGACTGGTGCTCGACCTTTTACTTTTCTAAAGTACCATACCCCTGCCCCTATCCCAACGGCTCCAGCTACTGAAACCGCTGTCGCTGTCCCTGTAAAACAATCCAATCCAATTTTTATTACAAGTACGTCGTTTTTTGATTGACATGTTTGATCTGTTTAATCATATAGATATGTTTCTGGTTAATTTACACAATTAGTTTAGTTGATCAAATGAAACCCGTAAACTTGTCTAATACTAGAATAAATAAAAAAAATATATATATATTCTAGTCTCATTTACAACATGTTAAGGTCGACGACTTTAACAATAATAAATAAACAGGTCATGCTCAGTTGATTTATTCGACCCATCACCCGATATGATCACAACACCGGCCGTTAAAATGTCTTAAAACATTATGCACTTATATCAAGGTTAGAAATGTATTTCTCACCAGCAATTACTTTAGAATTTCTCTCGTGTTGAGAATGATCTACAAGATAAAAACTCGTTAGCTAAATACTTTTAGTGACGGAAACTAAATATTGTCACTAAACTGTACATATTGCAAGGCATTCTAAAAAAGGTTATAGTTTACTACTTTACTGTTCATTGTAAACAAAAGATAGTTTAAACACATACCTTTGCAATAAGTTGTGACGTTCCGTTTGTCACATAAGCACGAAAAACCACGTGTTTCGACGTCGAATCCACAAGTACCACCACCCTTACTCCCATCCTGACATTGCAGACACCGTGTCGTCACCGGGATATCAAAGTCGATCCTGATCCCGTACTCGGGGGCGGTGTTATACGTTTGTGACACCCCCAAGTTCCTCCAATACACACTAGTATAAGTGTCACAATACTTCAACATTAACCTTAGCGACTCGGTTGCTTTCGGGTAATAAGAGCAACACGAGGTCGCACCACCTAACGCGTGCGCACACTCGGGCAAATGCCTACACAAATAGCTAGCACTATCACATGTCGAGTCACATCGGTCCGGGAACCGTTCACAGAACACCGGTTTGGGCTCCACAATGACATCCGTTTCGCTACAGTTGAAGAAAAGATAGTCATTTTGTGGTGATAACGAGAAATGTATACTCGTGTCGAGGCTAAACGGGCGGGTGGGCCGAAACCGATCCCCGTCCTGGCAACTCCACATGTACGGGTCGGTCACGAGGATGTGGGGATCCGTGTAGTCGATCCGATGAACCGGGTACCGGCCCGACGGGGTGCGGAGTTCGAGGCGGTCGGGTTCGGAACATACTAGGATGTTTCTATAGTAGGGGCTGCCACAACCATCATCAATGCCAAAAGGATAGTTGATTTGTATGTCACCACAAGAGGTTCTACAAGGACTAGATTTAGATTTTACAAGGGTGCAAAATGTAAATAATAAAAAATATAGAAAAATGATATTTGAATCCATGAGAGAAATTTGTGGAAGGAGAAGATGATGCAGAAAACAAGAGTGAAGTGAGATTTAGAAAGAGATAATGAAGTGTTTCAAGATTGTTATTGTTAATAATATTATTATTATTTTATTTTAGTTATCTTTTTGCTTTTTTCCTTTTCTCTTTTTCTTTTTCAGTAGGTGCTTAGTTTTTACTTTATTTCTTTAATAATATACTAAATTCTTATCTTGCAAAGCGATATATCATTTATACTTTCTTCTTTGACAAGTTACCTTGAATTCAAAATTTCTATTTCAAATGAAAAACAATTAAGTTGCAACAAAAGTTTTAACTTCTAGAAAGTATTTTTGTTTGCAGAAACTTGAAACCAGAAAGAAGCCCATTGTTTGTAGGGCCCAAGCCACTATGCAGATCAAAGGTGAGCCCACATATATATTTTGGTTTGGGCTTTTGAGTTTTGAGTTATGACTAATTTTGCTATTTTCTAATGGGCTCATCAACAGAGATAAGTTATTAACAATTTAACATGTTAATTTGCTTATAACACTTGGAATTAAAGGTGTACAAAGAAAAGGGTAAAAAACCCTAACCAGTTTGAGCCAAAACGGTTCCTAGCCCAAACCAAACCGACGGTTTGTATACGGGTTTGTAACCCGGTTTCAATATAAAAAACCAGTGAACCTAGGATAAAAGCCGGTTTTAGAAAGAAAATTGTTTACAAACCGCTCCAAACCAAGCAGTTTGAGGATTCTTGAAAAAAAACCGGTTTGAACAGAAAAGACTATCTGTACATATAAAAAAACCGGTTCGGTTTAAAATCCAAACCGGTTTGGCAAAAAAAAAACCGATTTGTACACCTCTAGTTGCAACTCAAGAAAGCAAATCCGATTACTGGGGCATTCAATGATTTTTTTATACTAATTTCACTGCATGGAAATGTTTGATGAATCGTTATCATGACCATTTAAACGTACCAAATACATAAGAAAACGAGCTTCTAATGATTTTATTATTGTGGAGAATCCACCATAATTATCTTTGGACTTTACAAGCCTTAATTCCCTCTGTATAATATTATTGTCAAAAATAGTTCCTCAATAGCCATCTCTAAAACATCCATTAATTTCTCTTCTACATACCTAAATAGTTGAATGAATTTTTATCATTGTGTCAAATACGTTTACGTAATTGATGATGAAGTCTTAGATGATTCATATTTTTTAATCAATGGGTGATGAATTTAAAACCGTGTAGCCGCGATCATAGCGGTTTCCTACTCCGAATATATGACAAACTAATAGATTTTTGACCCATCATTTGCTGTTAGTACAGCCAACTACACTCATGCCCAACCATCTCGAAATGGACTACTCACTCAGCGATTCAACAACGGTTCTCGCATCGCCTCTCGTCCATCACACTCCCAATGGCCATGAAACCAAAGATTGTCGCCAATTATCACGATTTCTTCCTGAGAAATATATAACAACTAACGATAGACTGTATTAACATTACAACATCTAGATCAGCGTCAGTTCAACATTAGCAGCCACTATTGGAATATGACGGTCCTGATGATATTGTGCTTGGTGATGAAATAGGTCTCTCCATTTCTCACACCGGTCATACTCATATCTCTACCCTTTCCGACCTTTATCTCTTTCACATGTTTTATGTCTCTAAATAACAAAGAAATATTGTTTCGGTTGTAAAATTTTGCAAAATTAACAATGTTTATTTTGAGTTTTTTCCTTCTAATTTTTTAAGGATCTTCATACAGGAGCGCCTCTAATGCGGGGAGTGAACGACCATGATGTTTACTATGCTCCGGTTTCAAATCTCCCCAAATGAATACCATCACTACACGCTCTCTTTATGAGTGGCAACATTGCCTTGATATTCTTAAATCTCTTAAAAAGTCATAAATTGTTGCGCTTTAAATTTCGTTGTTATTCATGCTTCTTTAATAAAAGCCATAAACTTTTATTTCATGGCATGTGACCTCTCAGCCCAATGGATGGGTTATCGCGCACATAAATAAGTTAAATACATTAATGGAATTATTGAAATTGGAATTTTTTTTAAGTAATGAAACTATGAGACCAAATGTGATCGCTATGGGTTCTTAGGGTGACCATAACAGTCCGTCATGGAAGTGGGTCGAGGATCAGATCACTAGACCTCATAGCAGACCGCCAAGGTTAGGGGTAATAGTTCGCCATGATGGTCGCGAACCATCGTGGTAAGGCTTAACGGTCCACTAGGAATAATCTTTTTTCAAGATATGAATATATCATTTGAAATATGTAAATATTCCATTTGAAATATGGAATATTTCATTTGGAAGATGTGAATATTCTATTTCAAGTCGGTAGTGGACCACCAAGGGTTTTTTAGCGGTCTGCCAAGGAGCAAGTTGGGCAAAATTTGTATAAAAACCCAAAAATATGAATTTTCACCCATTTCTCTCACTCATCTCTTGATAATTTGTCTCTCTAAACAACCTGCTCTCTCTAAGATTTGTGGCGTTTGAATGTTCACATGAACAATCTAAGCTCATGGCTGCATTTTTGGACGTTGGGTGGGCTTGGAATTGACTTTTGGAGGCTCGGTTATGTTGGTAAGACTCGTTCCTTCTAAATACGCATTATGGCCGTGAATGAATATAAGTATGACATGTGAAATCCCGTTGTAGTGTTGGATCGCTTATTGGTGAGTCAGGGGACGTCAAGAAACGATCATGAGCTCAAATATGTGTGGTAAGGTTATAACACCTTCGTAATATGCATCTATCATATGAGTAAATCAGGGTTTTTGGAAAGAACCAAATCTATAAACGATGATTAGGATGCATATGATTATTATAGGAAATGACCACATTTTGATAAACAAATTTGTCATAGGACAAAGTCCAAATATAGTGAGAAATGGGTAATACACGATGATGTCTTAACCTCATGATTGAAATGGAAAATAAGCACATAAAGGATTTTGGGTAATGACAAGCTACGTGGCATACCCTGACCGATAGCGAAATCATCGAGGCGGACGAATGTGAAACGATTGTTCATAGCTCATGAAATTAAATAACTTGTAATAATATTAAATGTCATTTTCATCAAATAATAATACTAAACAAATAAATTATTACAATACAATCAAGATTCAAACAACAACATAGAATGTTTAGTTAAACTAGGTCGAAGTCCTATATGAGCAAGAAGAAGTCCTCAAAGTAGCATTCTTAAACATGTTAAAAATAAGGTCAATATATAATGTTGGTGAGTTCCCATGAATATGTACATACGTATAAAAGCAACTTTTAAAGGCAATTCATGTCATAGGTTAAAAAATATTGCAAGAATATAGATAGCATAATGATACAATCAAACATTGACAAAGATATCCACTATAAGTTATAACGATTAGCTAAGTGTACTTGGTTCCTATGATGAACAAGCATACATCATCAGGAGCCGACAATAACCTCGACTTTAGCACCAAATAGGCTTGTCAAGCCCATAGATCTATGACGTCACTAGGCTAGCAATAGTTAATAATTGTTTTTACAAGATGAATATCATATAAGGCTCACACATATTTCACATAACCATGACAAGTTTATAAACGAATTGCTCGTGCATTACAAGTTTCAAGATGGTTTACAAGTGTATGTTATAAAATTAACATGTTTCACCTCAAAATGTGTGAAATAAAGTAAAAGAAGGACATGAAAAACTCACTTTATATAAAATGAACTTTAGATGATAATAAAAGACTAAAATTCTAACGATTCCTTCACGATTCAACTTAAGGTTTGGTGTTTGAGGATTAGAATAATGACAAAATTAATGACTAAACATGAATTATGATTTCAATTGAAATTGGGGGTTTTAATAATTAATTCAAATAAAAAAATACAACCAATTATGTTTTGGTTTAATAAAGATGAATAAATCAATTAAGATTGAGAAAAATAATGAATGATTAAATAATATAATTTATAAAATTGATTTAATAAATATTAAGTATAAAATATGAAAAGAAATAATTAATTTAATAACTATTTATGAAAACATGGTTAAATGAATAATTAAATAATTTAAATAATTATTTGAATAATTAATTATTTAAAGTAGTTGTAACATGTAGATTTAAAATATTTTGAAATAATCTAAGTTTGAGCTATATTAGATTTATATCATTTAAAACACATAAAAGAATTAATAATGTTTTTATAACCTTTGTTATTCTTTAAAAAATTAATTAAATTTAAAAATTATAAGTTTTGAAATCTTTAAAAAATAATTTAATAATTAATAAAATGTTGTAGTTAACAAAATATTTTTATTTTGATTTAATAATAGGATAAAAGTTTTCTGAATTATATAATGTTAAAATACTAATTAAAACAAAAAGTGATGGAGGCTTGGTTCGAACCCGATACCTTATGCTTATAATTGTTGGAAGTTACCAGTTGGGCCATAGCCCAGTTTTGGTTCTATTTTGAAATAAAAAACTAAATAGAGTTCTATGAATAATCCCCAATTGTAATGATCCCTAATCTCGATTTGAATCAAATCGAAGCTCAAAATGATTGGTTAATGTAATTAACATTAGGGCTTTTATTCTCCAAGTGAAATCGAGTATACAAGTGTGTTTAATTACCTTTATTGACTTGTAATGGATGATGAACATATGAAAGAAATGTCGCATCTAAACCTAGGATCGATCTGAGAGCTGATGATGATATTAATCCAAATTGATGACTTGAGAAGGTTTCATAGATATCAAAGAACAATTTCCCTCGATTAATTGAGATCTAAGATGTCTAGAAGGATTGACTCATATCGATGCAGGTCGTGATAAACAACCAAGGAATTCAATGTGGGTGCGTGTTGTTAGAGGAAATTGAGTATGCATATAGTTTCAAGGGATTGATATGATAATTTTCCCTTTATTATATGGGGACGATTTGGTCGATTTTAGGTTTATCGAATTAAAATTTGATTCAGAGGTTTCACGTCACACCCCAATATTAACGGCAGAATTGTCGAGATATAAGGGTTAAAATTGTTCACAGCCACATAACACTATCTTTAAATGAAAATATATTATCATAAGTTTCAAACATGCAAGTTCAAAAGACTACTTTTCAAACAGCAAATAACATAAGATAAAATATTCCAAAACATTTTATTTAATAATCTAGGTCCAATCCTAGATGTGAGCAACTTCAAAAGACTACTTCAAACTTGAGCGTTTCCTGAAACATGTTAAAAATAAAGGTCAACTATGAAAGTTGGTAAGTTTTCAAGGGTTTAATATACATAAATATATCAAAAGGTTACAAGTACCAATTCTTATCAAAGGTTATGAGTTATGCAAGATTATAGAACACATAGAGCTACAATCAAACCTTGACTAAGATTAAGATTACAAGTTTATAACGATTAGCTAAGTGTATTTGGTTCTTATGATGAACAAGTCATACGTTATCCGGAGCCGGCAATATGTCACACCCCAACCTTGACGGCGGAATCGTCGAGATGTGAGGGTTAAGATTGTTCACAACCACATAATTCTATCTTTAAATGAAAATATTATTATCATAAGTTTCAACAGTGTAAGTTACAATCATAAGTCTCAACATGAATTAAACAAAACATAAGACAAAATAATCCCAAGCATTTTATTCTTTAATCTAGGTCCAAATCCTAGATTTGTGCAAACTTCAAAAGATAACTTCACGCTTGGGCATTTTCTGAAACATGTTAAAAATAAAGGTCAACTATGAAAGTTGGTGTAACACCCGAATATTTATTATTTTGAAGCCGGTGAGGAAAGAAAAGAAAATAAAGTCCAAAAATCGAGGGACCAAACTCACCAACGAAAGAAAGTCGGGTGAGGGGAAGTATATAAGGGAGAAGGCAGCCCTTACCCTCTCCCCCACACTCACAAATCAGCCAAAGAAAGGAGAGAAGAGAGAAAGAAGAGAAAAAGAGGAAAAGTGCCGGTTTGGGTCGGTTCGGGTCGCCAAAATCGTCGTGAAGCAAGCCAAATCGAAGCCCTTAACGTTGTGCTCGTTTGTGTGAGTTCTAGGACCCCACTTTTACTTGTTTTCAAACGATTTTGGGGCTGGAAAGCATAAAAACCCGTTTTTTGTATGTGTATGTGTTTGACCCATTTGGGTGTGATGTGTGTGATGCGTTTCGTGTATGTTTCCAGGCGTGTGTGTGCTTGTATGGTGTTATGGTATGCATTCCTAAGGTTTAGGATGGTCGATTTAGGCTTAAAATGGGTTTAGATGAGTTTGGAGGCCGAAAACCCTCGGCTGCAGTCGGGATGAACTGCATTCTGCATCAGTTAGGGCTAGGCGACCGACTGGAGGCCGAATGGAGGCCATACGGCTGATTAGGGTGCGATTGGGGTCCATTCGCACGATTGAAGGTCCATTCGCACGATTGAAGGTCCATTCGCACGATTGAAAGGCCAGTCGCATGGAGGTCATGCGACTGAAGGTCCAGTCGCATAAGTGCTCATCCGTATTAATCCCATTCGCATGAGGTCCATCCGCATTGTCCATTCGCACGGGTGGATGTTATTCGCCTAAATGTTCATCCGCTTGAGTTCAATCGCATGATGTTCAGTCGCATGGAGGCCATGCGACTGAAGGGTGTCCTACGCCCGAATAGGGCTGTTGTACCCGAGGAAGGTATAGATTGATTTCTGACTTTCGGGGGAAAGTGCAGATGTACGTTCTGACGTAAAGGTTTCCCGTAAGAGCATGTAAGATAGCAGATATGGCCTTAGCAGCATGTAGGGCATAGAGATGATGATGTTGCATGTTATGTACGTATGATGTTGCCCTGTATGATGTATGTGGATGCATGTTAATGTTCCTTAGTATGATGTATAATATTTTTCCTATGGCTTTACTTATTATGAGGAATGAACGAAGTATTATGTAACGTAAAGTGAAAGATAATGAAAGAGGAACACGATGTTGAATGCATGCATTAATGAACGAATGAAACATCTTGCACGCATCGGATAACGGTCCTTCTTTGTGATTGACCTTTAATGTAGAACCTCTACCGCTCACTCCTAGTACTGTGGCATACGTTTAGCTGTTCATTTATTGACTTCGGCCCAATAGCTAAGACTGATGATTACTCCTAGTACCGTGGCATACGTTTAGCTGTTCATTTATTGACTTCGACCCGGTAGCTACGACTAACCGGGGTGTAGCACATGGTATTGGTACGGATGATGTCCGATGCGCAAGTAAAGTCATAAAGAACGAATGAACGAATGGAATGAATGAAGAAGATAATAATGATATTATCTATGTGTACGTACGATGTGTGATCATGTAAAAGTAACGAATGGTTTTATATGAAAGTAAAGTATGTTTTGTAATAAAACTAGAACTCACTCAGCAACGCTGACTTTTTATATGTTTTCCAGTTGGCAGGTAATGTTTGCTGAGGATGGCACACCGTGAAGCTACTCAGCTCTTTTGGGATGGCATTCTTTTGATTAATGTTTTTGCATTGTAATGCGAACAAGTTATTTTGTAATGAATGTTGTATTAATTTGCAAAAGCATTTACATGGAAATGAAAGATTGTTTTAGTTTTCCGCTGCGATTTATGAAATACAAATGCAATTATACGTTTTATCTGCGATGAGAACCCAGCTGTAAGCGTCCCGGGAACGGGGCCTTACAGTTGGTGAGTTTCCACGGGTTTAATATACATGATATATCAAATGGTTACAAATAGCAATTCATGGTCAAAGGTTATGAGTTATGCAAGTTTATAGAACATATATAGCTACAATCAAACCTCAACTAAGATTAAGATTACAAGTTTATAACAATTGGCTAAGTGTACTTGGCTCCCATGATGAACAAGTCATACGTCATCAAGAGCTGGCAATACATCGGCTTTAGCACCAAATAGGCTTGTCAGGCCCATAGATCTATGACGTTGCCAGACTAGCAATAGTTAATGATTGTCAACAAAATATGTATCTCATATAAGACTTAAAATAATACAAATAACCATGACAAAAATAAATATGAATTACAAGTGCATTACAAGAATAAAACGTTTACAAGTGTAAGTTAATAAGTGTAACATGTTTCACCCCAAACGGTGTGAAATAATATAAAAAGGGGCAAGGAAACTCACATGGAAAATAAGTATAAGAATGATGATTATTAAGAAATAATAATAAACGTTCCAACGCAAACCTTCACAAGGTACCTAAGAATACATATATTTACAAGATTTAACGTCTAAATAATAAGTTTAACGAGTTAATTGAGGATTAGAGTTCAATTTAGTATTTAGGGCTTGTCAAATAATTATGTTTAACAATATGGAACCAATTATATTTATTAAAATCAATGAAATTCGTTACATTTTATATAAAGTTTTGTATACAAATATAACATTTATAATATTTTGTATATATATAAAGATTTAAATAAATTCTAATAAACACAATTTAAACAATAATTAAATGCAACGTTTGAAATAATCATATTGGTGGAACAAAGTAGTATGGATTTTTATATAAAAAGTAAACTATTTATATTACTTTTATATTATTCATCAAAAAGTATAAAAGTATTTATTTTTAAGGAAATAATCTTAGAAAAATAATTAAAAGTATTTTAGAAAAATAAGCTTTTATAAAATGGGTTTTTATAATTTAAAAAAATTAGAATGGTTTTGAAGGCTAAAAGCCTTAAAAATGAAAACATGAGGTTTCTCGGATTCGAACCTGGGACCTCCTATTTAGGAGACATGTGTGGTACCAGTGAACCAAGGGTCGTCATCGTGTTAGGTCTCGACCCTTAATTGTTAAAAACACAATTAATCAAGAAAGCCCCAAATTCAAAGAACCTTAGAATTGTTCTTAGATCTAATTGAACATCAAACAATAATGATTACTAGAATTGACATGGGTCTTTGATTTCCCCTATAAATTCAAGTATATTAACGTGTTTAATTACCCGGTTTGAGTCGATTTGGTGTTAAGAATAGGTGATGAACAACCGCGATTGAGACTAAATTCGATTGATGAGCAAACAAGGGAGATAATCAAATTAACTTTGTGAGTAACTTCTAGTGATGATCTTGATGCAAAGCCCTCTGTAACTTTTGGTTTAGAATGACCGAATAGTGGGTTCGATTAAACTGCAGGTTGCGATGGAGATGATGATTCAAACTCGATGTTTGAGTTTGTTTCAGGCGGAATTGGGATTAAGAATAGTTTAGGAATAGTTAAATGATTATTCACGTTTGATTAGTTGGATTATCATAGAGTCTTGAATGTCGACGATTTGAAAGTTATTGTCGAACGGTTACTGAGTTCGATCGACCCCTTTTAACTCGAATTAATGCTCATCAAATGTTCGAAACAGTTTCAGGAGATGATTGGAATCGATTCGACCAAAAAGTTTGGGGGTTATAGGCGTTTTAAGGGTCGCCGAACTTGGCCATATTCCCTGCCGTCGGTTAGTCGGAAAATCAAGGAGAAAGAAATAGGGAAATGTTTTGTAATATTACACCTTTAGTCCCTAAGGTTTTTACTTTATTATTTTATACCCAAAACTTCCATTTTTAAGTTTCTAAAATGACAAATAACCACCCCCCCAACTTAATTATTTTAAACTTTAACATTTATAAGTTTATAATTTTTTTACAAATTATAATTATTAGTTACAATATTATTATTATTATTATTATATTATTATTATTATTATTATTATTACTATTATTATTATTATTATTAACATTATTATTATTGTTAATTGTATTATTACTATTATTATTATTATTATTATTAACATTATTATTATTGTTAATTGTATTATTACTATTATTATTAGTTATTAAAAAGAATTAAAGACAAATAAGAAAATAGGTATGGCTGTACCATAAGTTTCATAATTGACAATAATGGTCCTTACATGAATAAACGATGGTATCTTTACATTAACTGGAAAATATAAGATGTTACACAATACATCGGCTTTAGCACCAAATAGGATTGTCAGTCCCATAGATCTATGACATCGCCAGTCTAGAAATAGTTAATGATTGTCAACATATAATGCATCTCATATAAAGCTTACAATAACACAAATAACCATGACAAAATATAAGTATGAATTGCAAGTGCATTATAAGTATAAAACGTTTACACGTGTAGGTTAATAAGTTTAACATATTTTACCTTAAAATAGTGTGAAATAATATAAAAAGGGGTAAGGAAACTCACATGATCAATAAGTTTATAAATGATGATTATTAAGAATAATAAACGTCGTTCCAACGTAATCCTTCACAAGGTACCTAAATATATATATATATATATTCTAATAATAAGTCTAATGATTTACGAGAACGAGGGTTCAATGTGGTATTTGGGGCTTTGTCAAATAATTATATTTAACAAATGGGAATCAATTATATTTTTTTGGAATAAAAAAATAATATTTATATTTTATATACAGATATGAAAAAGAAAATATTTATAATAATTTGAAAGATTTATATATAAGTTTGAATAAAGTTTTATAACTAAATGAAATAAGTACGATTTAAACAATAATTTAAAGAGAACATTTGAACCAATAATAACTTTTGTGGATTAAACTATTATTTAAAATCTAATTTTATAAAACTAGTTATAACATTAGTTTTAGATATTTAATAAAAATATGAAGGTATTTATAAGAAACAAAATTACAGAAATAATTAAGTGTCTTAAAATAAGCAAAGTTTATAAAAATTATTTTTTTATAATTTTTAGAAATTTTCAGTATTTATTTTGAAGGCCAAAAAACCTTAAAAAATATATAAGTTTCCCTGGATTCGAACCGGGGACCTCCTGTTTAAGAGGGCAGGTAAGTTACTAGTGAACCAAGGGCCACAACCGTGCTAGGATATGGTTTTTAAATTTTAAAAACACACTTACAAAGAAACCCCAAACCATATGAACCCTAGATCGATTTGTCCCAAATGGAAGGTCAATTTATTATTGTTAATACTGATTATCATGGGGCTTTTGTTTCCCATGTAAAATCGAATGTTAGGTGGATTCAATTACCTGTTTTGATTAAAGATGATGATCAGAACACACGATGAACAGACGGCGACAAGTTTGATTCTGTTGACATGCAAGGAGTGATGATTATCCAATTCGTTGCACACGTAGTTCTATAGACCCCAATGAAAGAAAGGCCTCTGCTAATTGAGGGTGAGAGTGTAGAGAGAGTTGGGTTCGACTAGCTATAGATCGCGACGTGTTCGAGGGTTGATTTTTTTGGTGCTCGGTGTTTTTCAGGTGGAATTGAAAGTGTAGATAGATTAGGGATTGTTGAAAGATTGTTCAGGTCTAATTAATTGGGTTATTATTAGTGATTATGGTTCGAATGGCTATACGATTAAAGGCTTCGGTTGTGCGTCAAATTGGAGTTTGTAATCGGTGTTTAAACGAAATTAAGGTGTTCATTTAAGTTCGAAACGTGTATACAAAACGATTGGGTCGGTTTGGGTATTAAAATCGAGTGTTTTCGTGGTTTATGGGGCTCGCCGGAGAGGCCGCCGGAAATACGGTGGTTCGGAAGATTTGGGTTCTGAATTTTGCAATTTAGTCCCTGAAATTTTGATTTTTATTATTTTATGCCTAAAGCTTCTATTTAAAGTCTATAAAATGACAAAACACCCCCTTAAACTTAAGTTTAACATTAACTCTTAACTTGTTAACTTTTATAACTTATTATTAATATAGTTATTGTTATTATTATTTATTATTATTATTATTATTGTAATTATTGTTTTTATAAATATTATCATTATTATTAATATTAATAATAATAATATTATTATTATTTATTATTATTATTAACATTATTTATTTTATTAATTAGAAACTTTAAATTAAACAAGAAATCAAGCATGAATAGCGCACACAATTTCATAAATAACATAAATAGTCCTTACAAGAACATAACAATATTAACTTTTAATTTAATGAAAACACGAAAGGTTACATTTTAGATTTGATTTGAGTGTAATTACATTATTAAAACACAATTATGAGGAGATTGAATTCACACAGAATCATATGAACGTTATAATGTAACCATTGTGGTTAATTAGAAAACCAAAATCGAGCTGAAACACGTTTAACATTGAACATGGGTTTTGGTTTCGATAGAACAAATAATAATAGACTTATAATTTGAATTAATACATGTTATGGGTTCAAAACTCGTGCACGAAGTGAAAGCGCGGTTCGATTGGTTTAAGTTGGGTCGAATTGGGAGGATTTAACTTCGCCAGAGATGGCCGGATTAATGGTCGGAGAAGACATGGGCGACGGTGGTGGGGGAATTGGGTGAATTAAAGTGATTTTACACATTTGGTCCATGTAGTTTACAAGAGTTACTATTTTATGTTTGAAATTTTCAATTTAAGTTTTAAAAATTACAATCCAAACCCTGGACTTATAAAAATCTAATTTAGATAATAAATCACTTTATTTTTATAAAAACTATATAAATTTTTTTAAGACTTTTCTATTTAATTATTTATTGTGAGTTTAATAACTAAAACACATAAATGGCAAATTAAACTTTACAACTTTAAAAAAAATTATTTTATCAATCAAGTTATTATTAAACTGTTTATATGATTTAAGAAATAAAAATATAAAACAATTCACCATATTGGTTGAATTACATATTTAATGCATTTGTTTTATTTAACAGTAAATTTCCGTTGTATAAAAGTTCAAAATAGACGGATGTTACACATCTATCTAGGCACTGTGTTGGGTGTATGTGTGAACCCTAGCTTTTTGACATATGTTTGTCATGAGCTTTGATGGGGAAACAATAACTTAGGATTGTGAAAAACCCTAGCCTAAGGTCATTAGCATGACTAGGGCCAATCGAATAAATTAAATCGGTGGGGAATCCTGAGGGTTTGCACATGGAATTTACATCAACTTGATGGGTGTGTTTGTATGTTACATGATTGTAAAATGCTCGCAACAACATGGTTGCTTTAGTTTCATTTTGTTGTAGTGATTATAGTTGGCCGAGATCCGTTTCATATGTAACTTATACGGAATTGTAGATACTAAAGTATGTCACAACAACAAATATGCAATTTAAGATAACATTATATTTTCACAAAGAAAAAAAATACAAAGTTGAAAAACCCATTCAAATCTTTATTTGAATATTCGGATCTAATCTCACTTAAATCCGAATGATAATTAATCACTGTGTTG
>CM046451.1:14797003-15375686 GCA_025506515.1 Flaveria trinervia
ATTGAGATACATTTTGACAAAGGAAATCATTGGTGCTAAGAAACTATTGATGGCGCGGAAAAGAGACATGGCTAAGGCCCTATCTAGTCTCAAATATTCCGCTAATATGGTATGGAAACATAAAACTTATCAAGAATTGATGACAACTTGTACCAATGGCACTTAATGAAAAATCAGTAAAAATGAAAAAAAAAATCAGACATGCAAATTTCCCATGTAAAAGTAATTCTTCCTTGTTCTCTTCATGAAAACGTAACAAAAATGCAAGAACATAAAATTATATGCATTGTCAAAGGATTAGACAAGTTGTCTTTCATCCATTTCATTATGCTTCTCCACTTACATATTCATAGGTTAATAAAGAAGGTGATGATGATGTCAGTCTTACATTACTTGCAAAAGCTACTGATAAAATTACAATGGCTACTTTTCCTTAAAGTTCTTAACTATAGATTATACAAAAGTATGATTAGATTATTGGTTGGAAATTCAATTATACAAGTGAAAATTTAAGATTGGAAAGGGATTCAACTTTCTACATAAATTAGATTTGTACGATTAGTGATCATTCGAAGACATGTTAGGATTTGAACAAGCTAAAGTTTGTCAATCCCTCAAAAGCATTTACTAACATGGGGAACAATACCGAGGCCTAAAGATGTAACTAAAGATTAGTTAATGAATTTAGTAGACTAATAGAAATGGTAGTTAATGCATGGTCATATATCTTCTAACAAAGAAGTTGGTGATGATATTATAGTTAGTATCATTGTTTTCGCGACCAGGTCAGACTGGTTCGACCGTGGATCGGCCCCCTAGCCGATCCGGTTCGTTAAGATTCGGTTTGTGGCAGTTAAACCGGCCTGTTCATTCCGAACCGGTGGTTGGACCGGTTCGAACCAGATTTTGAATTTATTTTTTTATTTTAATGTGTAAAAACGGGATGTTAAACCATAAATTAGTGTGTTGGATATACAAATATAGTTAAGTTTTATATATAACTATAAAATACATATATAAATCATATATAAATTACTTATATTTAACTATATATATATAACTATAAACATAATATACTATATATAATTATAACGTCATGCGGTTCTTAAATCCGATCCGACCATTAAATCAGTAAGGCGTCCAGTTCGACGTTCGATTCGGTTCTGAAAACATTGGTTAGTGTTTATGAGGAAGTTCATATTGTTGAGGACATAGGTACTATAGAAGAGTTTCACACTAGTGCACTACATTAATTCTGTCAACAAGTTGTTTCGAGGATGATGGTGATGAGATACAAGGTGCTAACAATTTAATGTCCCTTTTAATCTATCATGGTAACTTTGAATTAGATGATGCAAAAATGAATAGAGATGCTGAAGTAGCTACTGATAATATAAAAATTGAAGTTGATGCTAATAATATTACTAATGAGAACAAGTTCACTACTACTAGCCAAGTTGTTACCAATGCCATTTTAATGTCTTGTTTGAGGTTTAATCAAGGGTGTTTAAATTGGATATCAAAAAAATTTAAATAGTGAATTTCACTATTTGAATTTCGGATTCGAATTCGGATATCGTTTGGTTATCCGAACTCAAAAAAAATCTATTATTTAATAAAATTTATAATTTTTACTGAAATATAATAAAATGGAACCAAATAAAATTTAGGGTTCATATCAGTTTAGAATTGAATTCAATTATTGTTTAAGTCTATTAAAAATGGGGACAAAAAAGATTACGGGCTTCAGCCAATGGTTAAAGCAGTGTTTTCATGACCGGATCGGACCAGTCGGTTCGACCGGGGATCGGTCCGGTAGTCGTTCCAGGTCGTTATGAATCGTTTCTGAACAGTCGAACCGGCCGGTTCTTCCTGAACCGCTGGTCGGACCGGGAAACCAGACCGGTTTTTGTTTTTTTTAATGGGTAAAAACGGGATGTTAAACAATAAATTAGTGTGTTTGATATACAAATATAGTTAAGTTTTATATATAACTATAACATATATATATATATATATATATATATATAAATCATATATAAATTACTTATATTTAATTACATATATAAATATAATTAAAATATAGTTAAATCCGGTCCGACCACCAAACCCGTAAAACGTCCGGTTCGATGTTCGATCCGGTTCTGAAAACATTAAGCATTCGAACCGTATGTAGGTGACAGGTTGAACCTCCGTACCCTAAACTCCTTTCAAATCAACTTTTCTAAAAATTAAATTCCAGAAATTATTAATATAATATTATATTAATACAAAAACAAAATTTTAATTAAAATAATTCTGGAAGTCATTTATTAATTTTAAAAGCTTTAAAGATTATAATTTCACAATATATTTTCTTTCAATAATTATAAATGTTTTAAAACATTATAAAATTCATTTAGAAGTTTTAAATGGTATAAAACTTTATAAACTTAAATATTTTATACTATTTTAAACTAATTTTTGTAAACCATTTAAAAAATTAATTATTTTGATCAAGTTATTAATCCTTTAATTAATTATTACACTTTAAATATTCTAACTCTATTTAATGAAATATTAAAGTTAATACTTAAATAATATCTCATATTTTCGTTTCACTAATTACGTATTATCATTTTTAATTTCAATTATTCAATCAATTTATTTTATAAAGTTATATAAGTTAATTGAATTTTTATTAAACTATGTTAAAACCAAACCCGAATTGTAACTCTAATTTATATTTAGTTTTTAAATCATTATTATTCTAACTTAGAACACTATTCTTAGGTTAACCATGAGAAAAATCATTGTTGTCTAATCTAGCATTGCTATTAATCAAATCGTTTGATTACCCACTGAGTATTTATAGCCCATTTTCTTGTGTTTTATATTTTGAGAAATCATATGTAACATCCGGTTATTTTAAAAGACAAGAAATAAAGAATAAATAAAAGAAAAGCAATAAAGTCCAAGTGGAGGGACTAAAAGTGTCCAAAAGGACAAATCTTTGAAAAGTTGGTGTAAAGGTGGGCATGGCCGCCCACCCTCCCTTCACATCATTCTTTCACTTCGGTTTTAGAGAGAGAGAAAGGGAAGAGAGCAGAACTTTGGGTTTTGAAGAAGAAGAAAAGAAGAAATCGAATTCAAGGTAAGAATTCGTGGTTTTTAAGTATTTATAACGGGTTTTATCTCGGCCACATGCTTATGTGCTTATGTGTTTGTGTATGTGCTCGGGTGCGTGTGTGTTTGGTGTTGTTTTTAGGTATTTGAGCTTATTTGCAAGCGGGTTAGAAGGAAGAAACACCCAAGTTGCACCAGGTGAGTTTCTAGATCCCAGTTTCTACTTGTTTTAAACATCTTTGGGCTGAAAATGTATTAAAACGATTTTCAAATGTTTATGTATGTATACCCATTTGTATTATGCATGTTGGATGTTGGTTCTTGAATGCTTATAGGTTGTTCATGTTTAGAATAGCCATGTTAAGCTTAGAACAGATGAGTTTGATGGTTGGGTTTGAAAACATACTAGAAACATGTTGAACAGAAGGTTTATGCGCCTAGATAAGGCTCATGCGCCTGGGAATGCCTTAGAAGAATTTACGTGTAACCCATGCGCTTGAACAGTAGCCCATGCGTTTGAACAGTAGCCCATGCGCTTGAAATTTGCCTTAGAAATGATAAGTGTATCCCATGCGCCTAGAAATATTAGTCGGATGACTAAGTGTAAGGCCATGCGCCCAAGTGGCCCATGTGCCTAAGTGTTCATACGCCCGAATAGTGTCCATGCGCCTGAATTGTTCATGCGCCTAAGAGTTAAAGCAGTTAAGTGTTGACTGATGCGCCTGCATAGTAATGAAACACCCAAACAGGGCTCATGCGCCCAAATAGTATCAAAGCGCCTAAACACTTGGAAATTTTTTTAGGAGTCTGTGTTTTTAGGGTTTTGACCGAGGTTTGACTAGGGCTTATTAATGATGAGTTTCATGCATGGTTATGATTGTTCCTTATTATTATTATTATTGCTATTATTATTACTTATAGTGTGTGACTTTACGTGGTATGTTTATTATCGTAACGTAAAGTATATTGTTAATAATAAAGAGAAAGAGTAATAAAGAAAAGAAGAGGAACATTAATAAAATGTTAACAAGTCTTGCAAGCTTACAGGAGGTACACGACCATGTTGTCGTTAGCTCAACTGTGTTGCGGGTTAGCTACCCTATTATGCACACAGGGCCAGTCAATTGAGATTGACGGGACCTTTGCAGCGTGCCCTGGGTGATTGGGCCGGCCTTGTACACAGTACACAGAACCCTTTCGAGGGATATAGATGACCCTTTCGAGGGATATAGATGACCCTTTTAAGGGATATAGATGGCCCATCACTAGTTTCCACCGCGCATACAGTTTGGGGTATTGCTCATTGGTCCATACAGAAAGTGAAAGATAAAGATAAAAGTTTACAAAACATACAAGGCATACAGTAAAGAGAACAAACACTATCTGTTCATATAGTTAATGTGTGCTTGCATATACAATAAAGAGTTGTATTTTACAGAAAAGATTATTTTCATATACAACATACAGAAAGTATTTTATTATTTCTAAAATTAGAACTCACTCAGCAACGTTGATTTTTATACATTTTTAGTTGGCAGGTAATTATTGATGAGGATGGCACGAGGGTGAAGCCACTCGGCAGGGAAAGACTGACATCCATTCGTATTTTATGTTGCTGTTGTTTTGTAATGCAGTAAAACGATTCTTTTGTAAACAGTTAAATGATGATGTATTGCTCAACAATAGTGTTTTAAATGAAATGAATGGTTTTTAATAAATTATTTCCGCTAATAACCAGCAAGAATTGGCAATGAATCGCCGATAATAACCAGCAAGACCAAGAAAAGAACGAACTTCGGTAGGAGTTGTAGGAACACACCAATTCTTCACAGCTTCCACCTTTGCAGGATCAACGTGAATTCCTTGGCTATTCACCACGTGTCCTAGAAATTGAACTTCCTCGAGCCAGAAGTCACACTTCGAGAACTTTGCGTACAATTGCTCTTTCTTTAACAACTCAAGAACCAATCTCAAATGCAGTTCATGATCGGTGTTGGACTTGGAATAGATAAGTATGTCATCAATGAAGACGATCACAAAATTGTCTAGATAAGGCTTGCATACTCGGTTGATGAGATCCATGAAGACAGCAGGAGCATTGGTTAAACCAAAAGGCATCACCATAAACTCATAGTGTCCATAACGAGTACGGAAAGCGTCTTTGGGATATCACCATCATGGACTCGCAATTGATGATAGCCAGAACGTAAATCAATCTTCGAGAAAATAGCAGCTCCTTGAAGTTGGTCAAACAAATCATCAATACGAGGAAGAGGATAACGGTTCTTGATGGTAAGCTTGTTAAGCTCACGATAATCGATGCACATACGAAACGATCCATATTTCTTCTTCACAAAAAGAACAGGTGCACCCCAAGGCGAAGAACTAGGACGGATGAAGCCCTTCTCGAATAGCTCTTGAAGTTGACTAGAGAGTTCTTGCATTTCCGATGGTGCAAGTCGATATCTTGACTTAGCCACGGGGTTTGCTCTTGGTATCAAGTCGAGTTTAAACTCAACTTCACGCACGGGAGGTAAACCACTAAGGTCATCGGGAAATACTTCAGGAAAGTCTCGTACGATAGGGACATCCTTAAGTTCTTTCCATTTGACTTTCGTGTTGACCACGTAAGCCAAGAAGGCCATATACTTCTTGCTTAAGCACTTTCGGGCTTGAGTGCAAGACATGAGTTTAAGTCTTTTGGAAGATTTTTCACCAAACACTTTCAAAGTATCACCAGAGGGTAACGGTATAGAATACACTTCTCGAAGCAAATGATCTCGGCATGGTGTTTGGCTAACCAATCCATACCAATGATGACGTCGAAGCTTCCAAGTTTCATAGGGATAAGATCGATAAGAAAATCTTGCGTGTCGAGACTTAAGATGCAATCATGAATAATGACGTCAACGGTGATCGGTTCTCCATCGGCAACTTCAACAGTAAGGGGTCTTTCTAGTCTCGTATGTGGCTTAGCAAGTATAGGTTCAAACTCTAACGAAACAAAACTCTTATCGGCTCCAGAATCAAATAGGACATAGGCATAAGTTTTATTAATAAGGAACATACCTGTTCAATTTTTTTAGGTATTTAATGATACAGGTAAAGTATGAAATTAATCGGATCACAAAAGTTAAAGGTGAGTTAACGTACCATTCACCACATCGTTGTTTGCTTGTGCTTGGTTAGCGTTGATGTTGAAAGCACGTCCTCGGGCTTGTGGAACATTACCCACAAGACGAGGGCATTGTGGGCGAAAATGACCAGGTTCCCCACAGTTGTAGCAAACACGGTTTGTGACCACGGCGGCATTGTTAGGTGCACGGTGGCAAGTTGCCACCAAATGACCATATTTACCGCATAAGGTGCAGATGCGGCATGGTTGATTTCCTGGATGATGATACCTACACGTGTTGCACATAGGCTGAGGACCAGCATAAGCCCTAGCCCCAGGCACTTGTGCCACAGGTGTAGCCGCAGGTACAAGTTGTCTTTGGGGTTGTTTGGGTGCAGCCACGGCATAGTTACGCGCCGGTGTGAACTTGCGCTTGTTGTTGTTGTTGTTGTAAGACGGTTCAGCTTTAGTCTCCTTAACAGCCTCGGTAGCCGTCTTCTCTACCTTCTTTGCACCCTTCACAGACATGGTGCCCGCTCGTATATGGTTCTCGGTGAGTTGAGCGGTGATAGTAATGGCTTCTTCCAAGGTTGTGGGTCGGCTACCCACCACAACATCTTGAATTTGGGGTGGTACACCCTTAATGAACTTCTCGATGTTGCGGGGAACAGTGTCGACCATATGGGGCAGCAGTATACTCAACTCATGATGCCTAGTTGAGTAGGCCAAGTGATCACCATCATTTTGTTTCAAATTACAAAACTCTTCTTCCAACTTTTGCAATTCACTTCTTGGGCAGAACTTCGCGATGGCGATGTTCTTGAACTCTTCCCAGGTAAGTGCTAACACAGCTTCAGGACCACAGTTTCTCTTCTTGCTATTCCACTAGGTAAGAGCCCTTTGTTGGAGCATACTAGTGGCATAACGAACCTTGAGTGCATCGGGGCACTCACAATTGATAAAGGTATTCTCCATGCTTTCGAACCACTCAAGAAGACCAGTGGCTCCTTCCTTGCCACTAAAACTAGTGGGCTTGCAAGAGCTAAAGTGTTTGAAAGTGCAAGTTTGATTATTCCCGTGTTGATTGTTCCCGTTTTGGTTGTTGCTATTCTCTCCATGACCATTTCCATTGTTGCTAGCGTTGGTCATTAAGGTGCTATTAAGTTCAGCAACCATGGTCGGGATGACAGCAGCCATTTGTCGAGCAATCATGGCGGCTAACTTCCGATCGGAATTTCCACGCTTTCCATGATGACGAGACATGCTGGAATATACAAATGAGTTAGATATGAGAATTGGAATAACAAGGATTAATGTTCAACAAGGATAAGGCAAAAAGTTGTAAGGCACATGGAATGGTTCCATTTGGTAACGCATTACCATTTGGAAACGTTGACACGTCAAGGTAAGTTGACCCACTCGCCTTAGAAATTTGTGTATGTTGACCATAGTTTATCACTCATCCCAGAAATCCCCAGGTAAGCATAACTAGTCCCGTAGGATTTATGCAATATGCTTGCCTAAGCCCGAGGGCCTTTTGCCAGGAAATCCAGAATACAGGTGTCCATGTGTCACACAAATTTCTTAGGTTCATGAAATCAAAACCTTGATGAGATTTAACATAGATTAGACATAAGTCTAAGGATTCAAATCATAAGCATAAGCATAAGTTCCCACGTGTTGACGAGAATAAGATCAAGAAGTTTCATTTGTCGGGGAGAGTCAAAGAGTCAAAGTTAAGTTTAGGGTGACTAATAACAAAGTTTAAACAATTACAAGGCAAACCTATGCTAAGGCATCAAGTTGCACATAAGTAAGGTATAGCATTATGTAGCATGTAACAATATATATATTTCCAAGAATATAAATATTATCCTATGAGGTTCATGTATAAGTTATAGTCTAGGTCACCATTTCTAATAACCTAAATCCCTATAGTTATGGGTTCTGATACCAATCTGTCACACCCCAACCTTGACGGCGGAAACGTCAAGATGTGAGGGTTAAGATTGTTCACAGCCACATTACGCTATATTAAAATGTAAATGTTAATATCATAAGTCTTGAAATGAAATACAACCATAAGTCCCAAACAAGTAATAAGTTCAAACATAACATAACATGATGTAAACTTTTATTTCATTAACTAGTTCCAAGTCCTAGATTATAGCATACTTCATATGGATCACTTTAAACTTGAGGTTGACCTGAAACATGATAAAAATAAGAGTCAACTAAAAATAGTTGGTGAGTTTCCAAGGTTTTCATACATAATATGAAAAAAATTACAAGTAGCAATTCATGTCATAGGTCATAAGCAAGTAAGGTTATAGAACACATATCGTTACAACCAAACCTCGACTTGATTACAAGTATAAAAGATTGGCTAAGTGTATTTGGTTCCCATGATGAACAAGCATACGTCATTAGGAGCCGGCAATACCTTGGCTTTAGCACCAAATAGGCTTGTCAGGCCCAAAGATCTAAGACGTCGCCAGGCTAGCAATAGTTAATAATTGTAAACAAACTATGTATCTCATATAATCACTTACAATACACAAATAACCATGACAAAATAATAAGTTGAATTGCACGTGATTACAAGTCTCAAATGTGTATAAGTGTATCATGTATAAGCTATCATGTTTCACCCCAAATTAGTGTGAAAATATGAAAAAGGGGCAAGAAAAACTCACATGGTCAATAAATATATAACAGATGATTAATAAGAAATAGCAATCGTCGTTCCAACGTAAAGTCTTCACAATACACCTAATTATATAGATATTACAAGATTTTAACATAAACATAATGGGTTAACTAATTAATGAGTACTAGGGTTAAGTGTATTTTGAGGTTTGTTAAATAATTATATTTAACAAATGAAAATCATTTATATTTTCTAAAAATATATATTTATGTTTTATACTAATTATGTGAAAAAGAAATAACTATAACATTTTGAAAGTTTCATAAAATTTGAATAGATTTTTATAGCAAAAAGAATTAAGTACTATTAAACAATATTAAATTAAAAGAAACATTTTGAAACAATAATAATTTTTAGTTATTATTTGTAATCCATTTTATTATTCATAAAAAAATAATAATATTTACTTAGACTAAAAGAGAAATACAGAAAATATATGGTGGCTTTTTGAAAATATTTAAAGTTTATAAAATAATTTTTATATATATTAAAACGTTTTTATAATTTAATTAAGGGTTAAAACCCTTTAAAAAAATAACATGATGGTGCCCGGGTTCGAACCCGGGACCTCATATGTGTGAATGAAGTAACTTAACCAGTGAACCAGGCTCTCAACCGCGGTATGTATTAATTTTTAATTCTTAAATATGAAAACTAAACAAAACCCCCAAATCCTTAAGAACCCTAGAACACAATCGATCAAATTGATCGTCAATTCGAGGTTGTTGATCAAATTAACCATGGGGCTTTTGTTCCTCATGTGAAATCGAGTATATGTATGTATTTAACTTACTTGATTCATTCGGTATTCGATGTTCACGTTTTGAACCTAAGTTGCAACCGAGGAGAAACTGGTTCAAGGTGCAATCGTTGATGAAAATCCATTAAACTTGCAAATAGCTTCGAGTGATGATTCAGATGGAAAGCCCTTTATAAATTTCGAAAATTGAAGCCCTAATGACGGTGTTCGAGTATGGTTCAAGTTGCGACCGAAGGTGATGATAGGATTCGATGTATGCGTTTGTTTCAGGTGCAATTGAAGAGTGTAGTCGATTGCAGATAGCTGAACGGTTGCTTGTGTTAAGTTAATTCGATTATTGTTGTGTTTTAATGACAAAATGGCCATGAGTTAAAAGAGTTTCGGTTATACGATCGAATGGACCTGGTAACCGATGTATAACTTGATTATTAAGTGCATTCAAGTTCGAATTACGTATATGAAACGGTTCGGATCAATTTTGGGTTACAAAAACGATCGGTTTTTGGTCTTTAAGCCTCACCGGAGCCGCCGGTGTTAGGCCGGAGTGTGGCCGGAAAGTGGCCGGAAAAACGGGCAAAAAAAAGGGGGGGTGGGGAGTTTGGGTTTTAATTAATTACACATATAGCCCCTCAACTTTAGATTTAAATGATTTTATGCTAAAACTTTAATTTAAAGTTTTAAAACGAACAACTTAGCCCCCTGGTTTAGTTGTTTTAAGTTAAAATTCACATGATTATTAATAATATTATTATTATTTTATTGTTAATATTATTATTATTACAATTACAATTATTATTATTATTATTATTATTATTATTATTATTATTATTATTATTATCATTATAGTAATTAGTATTATTATTACAACTTGAATTATGATTACTACTATTAATATTAATATGAATAATATTATTTGATATTTATATTTTTAACTTAATGACAATAATGAATAGGCACAAACAACACATGAGTTTCAAAATTGACAAAAATAGCCCTTGTAAGAGTAAACGAAGTTAATTTTCAGTTAACAAAAAAAAACGAGATGTTCACATGCTATTTGACTTATGTGCTCTTAGTAGATTTAGATACTGATTTAGTCAGGATAGGAAATGCTTGGGGTATGAAGAGTAAAGTAAGTGGCTAATCACAACTGGCCACTGTATTAAGGACTTACTATACTTGACATAAACTGAGTGTACCTTGAATGACCACGTTAGTGTTTGAATCTTATAGTGTGCGTTTAGAGGATGGCTGGCGGTAGATCTTCGAAAGCCTCTCGTGGTGGAGGTCACGGTGCTGCTCCGTGACCCAAGAGAGGGAGACCCAGAGTCGAGAAGGTGGTTCATGAAGAACCAGAGACTCCTCATCCGGAGGGTGGCGACGAGAGCGCCAATCTTAGAGCCTCAGTAAAGGAGGCTGTGGTAGAGGAAGTTCATCAAGTCATGCAGACGATTCTACCGTCTGTGGTGGCTGAAGTGATCAAGGCAGTAAGGGAAGGGGAAAGAAAGAAAAGAAACAGGTCCTCGGGAGGACGGGAACAACCAGAGCCGGAAACAGTTCTCTCTGATGACGAGGAGGAGGAAGAAGAAGAGCCTGCGCTGGAGGCAGCCCAAGGCTGTACCTACGGGGCGTTTATGAGATGCAAGCCCCCTACTTTCAATGGAAACGACACTGCTGCAGCTGCTCACCGGTGGGTGAGGGAAATGGAGGCTGCTCTTGACATCAGTGAGTGCTGTGAAGACCAAAAGGTGAAGTTCGCTACCCACTCTTTTGCGGACTCGGCCTTGTGCTGGTGGGATAACATTGTCCAAGCCGAGGGTAGCAGGGCCATTGGGAGAATAAGATGGCCTGAACTAAAGAAGTTAGTGATTGAGGAATTCTGTCCTTACAGAGAGATGGACAAGGTAGAAAGAGATTTCCTGCAGCTGGAGGCGGGAACGATGACACACCAGCAGTACACCGCTAAATTTAATGAAATGGCGTGGTTGGTGCCTGATCAAGTGACACCACTGTCACAAAAGATTAAAAGATACATCCAGGGGTTGTCGGCGGATATCCGTAGGCATATGATCGCCGCCCGACCGAGCATTTTTAGGTCGGCGGTTGATTTGGCTGGTAGATTATATAATGATCGCGAGGTGGTGGTGGCTGAGGTAAACAAGAAGGGTGGTGGTGACCGGAACTAGAATGGGAAACGGTTTGGACGTGGTGGAGCCACTCCAAACAATAAGGTGGCAAGGATGGGTGACCGGCGTGTGGTCACATCTGGTGCAGGGTTGAAGAAGTGTGGCAAATGTGGAAGGGAGCAAACTGGTGAGTGCAGGATGAGGATGAACGTATGCTTCAGGTGTGGCCAGCCTCGCCACATCGCTAGAGAATGTAAGAAGCCGAGGGTGGAAAGCTCGGGAGTGGGAAATAAGAAGCTGGAGGAAGGAGGACAGAGGGAAAGTGCTAGAGCTTACACTATGACCCGGGAGGAAGCCAGAGTTGATCCCGATGTTGAGTTAGGTATGTTTCTAGTAAACCAAATTTATGCCTCTGTATTGTTTGATTCTGGTGCTAGCAGGAGTTTTATTTCCACTACTTTCTGTGCTAAGTTGCTTATTAGTAGTAGAAAGGTCAGTGCACCATTTTATGTCGAAACTGCTATTGGTAAGTCCACTAGAATTACTGATGTGATAGAGGACTATGCCATAGAACTAGAAAGTCACAGGTTTGTTGCTAGGTTACACATGATACCCCTAGGTGGATTTGATGTAGTACTAGGGATGGACTGGTTAGCAACCTATGAAGCAAACATCGTGTGTCGCAAGAAGATGATTCGATTAGTTGCGCCCAATAAGAGTTTGGTTACGATTCATGGAGATCGCGTCATTACGATTCCGAAGATGATTTCGATGGCGGTGGCGGGGAAGTGCGTAAGACGTGGATGCAGTGCCTACTTGGCCTACGTAAAAGATGTGGATGCGTCGGTACCGCAATTATCCTAAGTACCAGTGGTGTGCGACTAACCGGACGTATTCCCGGAAGACTTACCCGGCGTGCCATCGGATCACGAGATTGAGTTCCAAATTGATTGGATACCCGGTGCTCAACCCGTTGCCAAAGCACCGTATCGGCTAGCTCCGTCAGAAATGAAAGAGCTGATGGAGCAATTGCAAGAGCTGCTCGATAAGGGGTTCATTAGACCGAGTATCTACCCTTGGGGTGCTCTGGTCCTGTTTGTGAAGAAGAAAGATGGTAGCATGAGGATGTGCATCGACTACCGTGAGCTGAACAAGCTGACAGTGAAGAACCGATACCCCTTACCGAGGATTGATGATTTGTTTGATTAGCTTCAGGATGCCAGTTGGTTTTCAAGATAGATCTTTGATCTGGTTACCATCAGCCGAAGGTGAAGGAGCAGGATATCCCTAAAACAGCTTTTCGCACGCACTACGGTCGCTATGAATTCCTTGTTATGTCATTTGGTCTGACTAATGCGACAGCTGCTTTTATGGACTTGATGAATAGAGTGTGTTGGCCGATGTAGGATAGATCAGTGATTGTGTTCATTGATGATATCCTGATCTACTCGAAGAGCAAAGAAGAGCATGCTGGACATATTCGGGAGGTGTTAGAGACCTTAAGAAGGGAGAAGTTGTATGCCAAATTCTCCAAGTGCGCGTTCTGGTTACACGAAGTTCAATTCTTAGGTCACGTGGTAAATCCCGAGGGGATTATGTTAGACCCTGCTAAGGTGGAGGCTGTAATGCAATGGAAATCTCCAACGACGCTATCCGAGATTTGTAGTTTCTTGGAGTTAGCGGGATATTATCGAAGGTTCATTCAGGACTTCTCCAAGATAGACTCCCCTTTGACTAGGCTGACCCGTAAGGATGTAAAGTTCGTGTGGGGTGAAGAGCAAGAAAGGGCTTTTGAGAAGTTGAAGACCAGACTGACCCAAGCCTCTATCTTGTCATTACCCGAAGGAAGCGAGGATTTGGTGGTATATTCAGATGCTTCCTACTCAGGGTTGGGGTGCGTGCTAATGCAGAGAGGGAAGGTTATAGCCTATGCATCCCGATAGTTGAAAGTTCATGAGGTCAATTATCCCACTCATGACTTGAAGCTAGCAGTCGTGGTCTTTGCACTAAAGATGTGGAGGCACTATTTGTACGGGATGAAGTGCACCATTTTCAATGACCACAAGAGCTTGAAGTACTTCTTCGAGCAAAAGGATCTGAACATGAGGCAGAGAAGATGGTTGGAGCTCATAAAAGATTATGATTGTGAGATCCATTACCATCCGAGCAAAGCCAACGTGGTGGCAGATGCTCTTAGCCGAAAGGAGGGGCCGAGCCAATTCGGGAGAAAGCATATCAACTGATCGTGACCTCTGATGTAATGAAGCAAGTCAAAGAGCTTCAAGATGAGGCACTAAAAGAAGATCATCTTAACTCTGAAAGGATGAGAGGTATGGATAGGGAATTGGGTGAAAACACACTCGGTGTTAACACTCGACTTGGACGAGTGTGGATTCCTCGTTTCGGGGATCTATGTGTAAGGATTATGGATGAAGCTCACAAGACTCGATACTCCATTCATCCTGGTGCCACAAAGATGTATCAAGATATGAAGAAAGATTATTGGTGGCCGGGTACGAAGCGTGACGTGGTGGAGTATGTAAGTAAGTGCCTTACTTGTTTGCAAGTGAAGGCCGAACATCAGAAGATATATGGGAAGATCCAACCTTTAGAGATACCGGAATGAAAGTGGGAGCAAATCACCATGGATTTCATTACGAAGCTGCCACGTACTCCGAAGGGGTACGATGCCATATGGGTGATTGTCGACCGTCTGACGAAAAGTGCTCACTTCCTACCGATTCGTGAGACATATTCATCCGAGAGGTTGGCTGACTTGTTCATCAAGGAGATTGTAACTCGTCATGGTGTGCCGGTGTTCATTGTGTCTGATCGTGATACCCGGTTTACCTCTAATATTTGGAAGAAATTCCACGATGCCATGGGGACGAGGTTACATATTAGCACGGCTTATCATCCCCAAACTGATGGTCAGTCAGAAAGGACCATTCAGACACTGGAAGACATCCTTCGGGCATGTCTGATTGATTTTGAGGGAAGTTGGGATGACCATTTACCGTTAGCTGAATTCTCGTACAACAATAGTTATCATGCCAGTATTGGCATGCCATCATACGAGATGCTATATGGTAGAAGATGTAGGACGCCCGTATGTTGGGGAGACATTGAGCAGAAAGAATTGGGAGGCATCGAGGTAATCAAGGCTATGACTGTCACACCCCAACCTTGGCGGTGGAAACGTCGAGGAGTGAGAGTTAAGATCGTTCATAGCCACATAACGCTATTAATAATCCAATATATTTCACACATAAGTTTCATTTGTCACATTACAAATATAAGTCTCAAAGGATATAAAAATATAACGTAAAATGTAACAATTCATTCTAATTATTTATTAATCTAGGTCCATTCCTAGATGTGCAAGCTTCAGTGTGTAGATATTCAAACTTGGGCATTTCCTAGAAACATGTTAAAAATAAAGGGTCAACAACAATGTTGGTGAGTATTCCATAGTTTTAAATACATAGATTATATAAAAGATGGCAATTCAAGTCATAGGTTAGTGAATAAAGTGATTAGGGATGTTATGAACAATGCAACAATCAAACCTCGACAAAGTTTTACAAGTCTCAAACGTTTACAAGATTATACGATCAGCTAAGTGTACTTGGATCAACCAAAGCAGGCTTGTCTTGCCCATAGATCTATGACTTCGCTGGGCTAGCAATAGTTAATGATTGTACATATTACGCCATAACATGGTAACCACAAAAGTTCAACTAACCACAACTTTTCATGATGAATTGCCATAAAGATTACAAGTCTCAAATAAGCTTACAAGTGCAATGATAATAAGTTAACATGTTTCACCTCAAAGTGTGAAAATAAGCAAAAAGGGGTATGAAAATACTCACATGATCAAATAATATATATTTGACGATTAATATGAATAATATAAGCAACGTTTCAACGTAGTCTTTCACAATGCACCTAAAACAAATATATTTACAAGGTTACAATTTAATAATATACTTAATGGGTAAACGAGACTAGGGTTTCCAATTGGTATTTGAGGGTTTTATTAATTAAATGGCGTTGGTTAGTGAGATCATATATATGCTTTAGTCCAAAAGAAAAGTCATGTATCAAATTTTTAAGGAAATTAAATTCATTATAACAATTTGTGAAAGTTAATTATAAAATATATAAACTCTATAATTACCATAATTAATCCATAATTGTATAGTATCTAAATAATAATTAAATGATTTACCAATATTATATAAAGTCTATTGTTATAAAAATAAACTTTGTTAAATTTTATTTTATAAGAAAATTGTTAAGGTGTTTAAGGTGATAAATTTGTAGAAAATAATAGGATAGCTTTAAAAATAACCAAAGTTTACAAAACTCTTTTTTATAATTTTCAGAAAACTTTATGTATTTTTTTAAAGGCTGAAAAGCCAAAAAAAAAATTTTAATTGGAGGTCGCCGGGTTCGAACCCGGGACCTCTAATTCAGAATGTGAGTGGGGAACCAGTGAACCAAGGCCTTAGCCGCGGTTTTACTTGGTTCTCAAATCTTAAGAACACTCGTTTCAGAATAGCCCCAATTTCATAAGAACCCTAGTTTGATTTGAATCGAAATTGAAGATCAACTCGATGATGTTTATGAGGAAGAACATGGGGCTTTGATTCCCCATGTGATTACGCGTATATAATTGTTTTTATTTACCCGATTGATGATGAATTCGAGATGAACTCGACGAAGAACAATTCGCGACCACGTAGCACCGGTTTGATGCTCAAATGATGATGATAATCCAATTAAACTTGAGGGAAGCTTCGAAAGGTGATCCAGATGCGAAGCCCCTTGTCAATTTAAGCCAAATTCGTTCGGACAGGGGCCTCGACTAAGTTGCAGGTTCCCGACGAAGATGAAGCTCAATTTCGAAGATTTTGATTGTTTTAGATTCAATTGAGTGCGGTGCTCGATTAACAAACGGTATAGCATTGCTTGGGTTAGTTTAATTAGGTTATTAAGGAGTATTAATGCCCGAACGGCTATGGTGTTTAAGGCTACGGTTATTCAATCAATTCGACTGATAACGGAGGTTTTAATTCGATTAAATGTTGTACAACGGTTCGAAACATGTTCCAAAATGGTTCGGTGATGTTTTTAAGTCATGAATCAACAAAATTTGTTGTGTGTGGGGCTCGCCGGAGCGTGCCGGAGATTGGCCGGAATTTGTGGCCGGATTCGCGTGAAAGGAGAATGGGCAGGGGTTTGGGATGTAACTTTTAAAGTTACACCTTCGGTCCTTGTGGTTTAGTTTGTTATTATTTATGCCCAAAGCTTTCATTTGGAGTTTTAAAAGTGGCAAACATAACCCCTTAACTTTATTACTTTATGTTTTTTAACTTTTACAAGTTTAATAAATTAGTATTATTAGTGTTATGCCTTTAATTAGTTATTAACATTATTATTATAATTAATTTTGTTAATGTTGTTATTATTAGTATTATATTTATCATTATTATTATTTATTATATGACAATTATCATTATAATCTTTCGAGTTTAAGGATTAAAACAAGTTTAAGTAATGAGCATAAGTAACCCACGAGTTCCAAATTAGGCAATAATAGTCCTTACAGGATTAAGCGACGTTAACTTTTAATTACGTAAAAATACAGGATGTTACAATGACCGAGAAGCTTGAGAAGATTAAAGCCTTCATGAAGGCAGCTAAAGATAGGCAAAAGTCGTATGCCGATAAACGACGCTGACCGATCGAGTTCCAGGTGGGTGACCGGTTATGTTGAAGGTCTCACCTTGGAAGGGTATTATCCGATTCAGGAAGTGGGGCAAGTTGAGCCCAAGGTATATAGGCCCTTTCCGAATCATTGCTAGAGTAGGAGAGGTGGCCTACAGATTGGAGTTACCAGATGAGTTAAGTGGAATTCACCCGACATTCCATGTATCTCACCTGAGAAAGTGCTTAGCTGACGAAGACATGATTGTTCCACTGGAGGATATCGAAGTAGACGAAAGACTCAATTATGTAGATCAATCAGTGGCAATCATCGATCGTAAAGAGAAGAGGCTGAGAAATAAAGTCGTTCCCTTTGTGCGTGTACAGTGGAAGCATATGAAGGGATCCGAGTCTACATAGGAAACAGAAGAGGAGATGAGGTAGCATTATCCTCGTCTGTTTGAGGAATAACAGGTTTCGGGGAAGAAACCTATATAAGGGGGGTGGACTTGTAACATCTGGTTATTTTAAAAGACAAGAAATGAAGAATAAAAGAAAGAAAAGCAATAAAGTCCAAGTGGAGGGACTAAAAGTGTCCAAAAGGACAAATCTTTGAAAAGTTGGTGTAAAGGTGGGCATGGCTTCCCACCCTCCCTTCACATCATTCTTTCACTTTGGTTTTAGAGAGAGAGAAAGGGAAGAGAGCAGAACTTCAGGTTTTGAAGAAGAAGAAGAAAAGAAGAAATTGAATTCAAGGTAAGAATTCATGGTTTTTAAGTATTTATAACGGGATTTATCCCGGTTACATGCTTATGTGCTTATGTGTTTATGTATGTGCTCGGGTGCGTGTGTGTTTGGTGTTGTTTTTCAGGTGTTTGAGCTCATTTGCAAGCGGGTTAGAAGGAAGAAACACCCAAGTTGCACCAGGTGAGTTTCTAGACCCAGGTTTCTACTTGTTTTAAACATCTTTGGGGCTGAAAATGTATTAAAACGATTTTCAAATGTTTATGTATGTATACCCATTTGTATTATGCATGTTGGATGTTGGTTCTTGAATGCTTATAGGTTGTTCATGTTTAGAATAGCCATGTTAAGCTTAGAACAGATGAGTTTTATAATTGGGTTTGAAAACATACTAGAAACATGTTGAACAGAAGGTTCATGCGCCTAGATAAGGCTTATGCGCCTGGGAATGCCTTAGAAGAATTTAAGTGTAACCCATGCGCTTGAACAGTAGCCCATGCGCTTGAAATTTGCCTTAGAAATGATAAGTGTATCCCATGCGCCTAGAAATATTAGTCGGATGACTAAGTGTAGGGTCATGCGCCCGAATTGTGCCCATGCGCCTAGGTGTTCATACGCCCGAATAGTGTACATGCGCCCGAATTATTCATGCACCTAAGAGTTAAAGCAGTTAAGTGTTGACTGATGCGCCTGCATAGTAATGAAACGCCCAAACAGGGCTCATGCGCCCAAATAGTGTCAAAGCGCCTAAACACTTGGAAATTATTATAGAATTTTTGGGAGTCTGTGCTTTTAGGGTTTTGACCGAGGTTTGACTAGGGCTTATTAATGATGAGTTTCATGCATGATTATGATTGTTCCTTATTATTATTATTGTTGCTATTATTATTACTTATAGTGTGTGACTTTACGTGATATGTTTATTATCGTAACGTAAAGTATATTGTAATAATAAAGAGAAAGAACAATGAAGAAAAGAAGAGGAACATTAATAAAATATTAACAAGTCTTGCAAGTTTATCTATGGACGGAGTCAATTTAATCATTAGGTTTGATTGTGTTTGGTTTGTCTTTTATGTTATACTATTGCATTATATATCTTGAAATTGTCATATGAATTGAATTACTTTAATCATTTTAATTAATCTATATATGTATGCAAAGCATGTGTTTACACACTAGCTAATTCATTATGTGACTCGATACTTTTTCGAATCACTTTTTCTTTATGATTTCAAAAATGTTGCTTAGTTGGATTACATGCAAGTCCACATCTAGGATTCTGGACCTAGGATAATAACAAGCATTTGTTATGTTTATTTGATTGTAATACAATGTTTGATTAGTTTTATTCAACAAAAATAATATTTAATATCATTCCAACATATTTACTATCATGTTCTATGAGCAATTGATTCACATGCTCGCTCCAATTATTCCGCCATCGGTTGAGGTGTGACAAAACAACGAAAATCCATGTTTTTCGAGTTGGGCCGCCTAGCTTTGAGTAGGGTTAAGTTGGGCCTCCTAGCTCCGAGTAGGTCCAAGTTGGACCAATTTTGATAGAGGTTGACCATTTTCAGTTATGAGACGAAGTTGGTGAATGTTGCTTCAGTAAATGTGTGAGTTCCGAGTACACCCCGAGTACTACACAAGTTTCACAACGCTGAATACAACCCATGATGCATAACTAAATTAGTAAGTAGCATATATACCAGTATTAAGCCTCCCACGTTGTGGCGAGGGCGCAAAATTATGCCAAGCAGTAGTAATGTCATATCATCGTCAACGACCACCAACACTGAAAAAACTCGTATTAAAAAAACAAGTAAGATAAATCTATGGAAAATAGACGTGAAACCGTTAAACAACGCATGAAAAATGTAAAATATTAAAAATAATAACTAAGTCGATCTAGTACCCGCGCGATGTGAGTGGGCCGTTAAACATGAAAAGAATATGCGTAAAAACATTGAAACCACACACGCATGTTGTGGTGCGTTAACTTTTAAAATTTAAACTGAAATGTAAAATGAAAATTTTGTAGAATATAAAAAGTATAGAGGATCAAAGTTGAAAGTGAAAAAATATAAGAGTTAAATTGTAAAGGATGTAAAAGTAACTGGTTTAAAAAAAAGAAAACTAAAAGTGGATGCAACCCACTAACCTTAAAATAGAAACCATGAAGTGTAAATAAGTTGATAATTAGTATTATATATAATATATAATATAATAATAACATAACTAGAAAAAACTACATTTGGAATATAATAATATTTCTTTAAATTTAAAATAAACAAATGATTCAAACAAAAAGGGTTTTAAATATAAAATTATAAAAAGTAGTCTCAATCATCAATAATTATTATCTATTGTTGAGATCAAATTATTGAAAAAAAGATTGTTAGAGTAGTATTTTAGAAATAACCACTTTTGTTATTTTTTTAATTTTATAATTTTTTTAAACGTTCATAAATTTTATATACGACATAACTTTTTTATAAAAACTAACCACATAAATGAGCATTTTTTATATTTAAAATGAGTACACTATGTTATATAAAAATATATATATATTTTTTACTTTTTTAAGCTTATATTATTTCTGTTCGTTATTGTGAGTTTTTTAGTTATTATGTTTTTCTAAAGTGATGAAACTTAAAATATTTATTCATAAAAATAATATTATTGTGTATTTCTAGCATTTAAACAAAATAATAAATTAACAACTAATCAATTTAATACATTAAAAAATAATAATAAAAATGATATAAAATATAAACACATGATAAAATATCTTATTGTGTTTTTTGATCATTATTATGTTATATGATTAATGCTAGGACTTTTGAAAAGTATATTGGTAAATAACATGATTGTGTACTTCTAATTATAAAATACAATAATAAACAACAACAAGTTTATATAATCGATAAAGAAATAACAAAAGTAACACATTATGTTAACTTAGAACCTATGAGTTTTGAAAAATACATTGATAAAATAGCATGATTGTGTACTTGTAATAGTTAATACAATGATAGATAACAAGTTTATATAAAAAATGATAACAAAATTAACTTATTGTGTTATATTAAACACTATGAGTTAATACAATGGTGATCAGTATCATTATATACTTCTAATTATAAAAACAATGATACATAGCAAGTCTATATAATTATAAAAGCGATGACAAAAATAACACAAAATGATTTAAAAAGTAAAACTTAATAATAAATACATATAACAAGTGATGAAAAAAATATATAACACAATAAACTGATATTTGACACAATGAACGAATTAGACACAGTGAACTAATTAGAGACAATGAATTGATTTATTTGATACAATGACCAAATTTCCATCCTCTTAAAACAATATAAGAAGACGTGTCAAACCTACAAAATTTTTTAGATTTTTAAATTAAACATCCTTTTTACCATAACCATCCTCTAATAAAACGATAATTATTTGAAACAAAAACTGGTTTTTGTATGTTAAAATACATAAACCCTATTCGAATTTTATTGTGATTTTGTGTACTTATTATTGTCGAAATACATTTAATTTTAAAATGTGTTTATTGTGATTGGTTGGATATTGAATTTAGTGGTCCAATCGCAACCAATCTACCAAATATGCTTTTTTTTTCTTTCACATTCAAGTAATTCACATGGTTTTTGGTTTATGGTCAACATAAATCTCAGTCAACTCTTCTTCTATATTCTTCAATCTTGATTTGTTTTTTGGTGTATTCCTTCTTGGTTTCAAAATTGTTGACATTTTGTACTTTCGTTTGACACCATTATTGAATTGATCTCTTTATTAAATCAACCAAAACTTTGTTTTATTAGGAAACTAGAAAGAAAAATATGTCTCAATTTAATAAAATACTTACATTTAGTACAGTATATTTTATTTTCTCTTTTTATTCTATATAATATAAGAATTAATGAAACAATTTATAGTGTTTAACTCATGCATGAATATATATTAATAGTATGACCAACAAATTATTTTCTATGGGAACCGTTTTATATATGGATCGACATATTTAATAGTGTTATTTATATTGTTGATGGAGTGACTGGTTGAAAGTTGGTGGTTCTATATGTGAACCAAATATGCCTTTATATATTATTTGTATTAAACACGTCAACTTAGCACAAAAACATAATAATAATGTATTGTTTCAAATCGACCCTTTTAATTCTTTCATCCACAAATATGAAAATGTATGGTAACTTAATAACAATTTAAACAACCCATAACTCCAACTCAAATAAACAATTTTGATAATTAGTATCCTTATAATTGTTTGTTCAATTTATTTGTTATTCTCAATTAATAAACTTGAGTTTATATATTTAGCTTGAGTTTATATATATAACTTGAATTAATGAATTTAAATGGAAAGTGATTTGAGAATTAGTTGTTCGGAGTAATAAATTAAGTGTTGTTATCATGAAATCGAACATCATGATATTAAGGTGTCTTTTTTTTGTATAAGAGGTTGATGTTTCAAATCTTATAAGTTATAGATGTATGTAGTTAATAGAAGTATACTAAGAGTTGTTTAAAAGATAAATAAACAACAAAAGTTGGTAGAAATAAAAAAACTAGTGAATAATTCAAGAAAGGAAAATTAGTTTCACTTGTAGAATTGAATAGTAAAATATAAATTTGTATTATTTTTAGGGTATTCATAATAAGTTTCGAGTGTGTGCTTTATATTATATGAAATTGTTGTAAATAGTTGTGAGTGGATGAGAGATAAAATATACTGTTTATTTATGTATTTAAGAATAGTATTGCTCACACTTATAACTCTTTTAATATTTTAGATGAGAGATAAACTAGAACTAAACTCCTCACATTGTGAGGGCGTAAATAATACCAATGTCACACCACCATTAATAACCACTAATATTGAAAAAATAAAAAAATACGAAAAAATAAGACCAAAGCATAACATATAAAAATATAACTAAGTCGATTTGAAACTCACGCGTCGCGACGAACCTACTAAAGGGGAAAATAAACGTAAAAACGATAAACCACGCACACACGTTGTGTTGTGTTAACTCGTAGAATTTATAATGAAAGTAAAGCGAAACATAAAATTGGTGAATCATATATGCATGTTTGTGTCGTGTTAACTTGCAAAACCTAGAATGGATGTAAAAAAATTGTAAATTATGAAAAGTAGTGAGCATCAAAGTTGAAAATATAAAAGTTTGTGAGATTAAAATGCAAAATATGAATAGTTTTGGGTTTAAAGTAAAGATAATAAAATTTAGAAGGTTATTTTGTAAAATGTGAAAACCTTTGTGTTAAAAATGAAAAATCAATTTTTTTTCAAAAACCCTCTATGCATAAGGTACAACACCATTATGCATAGAAAGGTTGGTAATTAATATAATATAAATAAGTGATGATAAAGGTATTAGTTTAATTGAAAAGAAAAAAATAATAACTTTTAGTATATTTATAAGTATGGGATGAGAAATCTGATGTGAATGCTCTTACAATATCAAACTTTAAGCGTTAACGTTTTCTTATGCAACCCTTTTCAAGATCTAAATTGAAATTTTAAAAAACAAACAATACCTTTATTATTAGACATGTTAACGAGTCAACCTATTTTTTAAGCGCACCATGTCCGTATCAAGCCATTTATTAAATAGGTTATGTTTAGGTTTGAACCATATGAATACGGGTAATACTTGTAAACTCACAGCTTGGTTATTTTCGTATCGTGTGACAGATCATATAATGAATTAACACCTAGAAAAAGATCCTTGATTTTATGCATGTGGCTTATGCTATTTTTTTAGTATGATGTATGAAAGGAAAGAAAGAAAGTGAATTAAAGAAGAAAAGTCCGGGAAAAAAAAATAAAAACATGTAATTTAAAATTATGTAACAGAAAAAAATTTAAAGATTTTATATGTTATAAAGTTTAAAACCAAAAAAGAAAAACAGTAACAGTTTTACTATTATACCTGATTTAGCAAATATCATGACTAGGTTAGAAAAAATATGATAAAATTTTTATAATTATGTACTTTCTCTGATAATAATTCCAATTTGTAATGAAAGTAAGAGGTAAAATTATATATCTATATAATATCACAACTTTAGCTACAAGAAAGTTTTAAAATCTTTAATATTAGCCATTAAGCTTCATTATTTTATATACCTTAAAACCAACTTAGATAATGATATCTATCCATTATATTTTGGTTTTTTTAGTTTTTATTATCACCCTTATAGTATATTTAACATTTTAACTTTCAAGAATTTTTGTTTTTATAAAAACTTTCTTTCATAATTATAAAAAAAGGAAATTCATGTTTGTCTTTCATTTATATTTTTTGGTCAATGTTTCCATAAAAATTGGTTGAAAACATAGTTGTATTCAAAATTAAGTTTTTTTTTTGTATCGTAGTTACGATAGAGTATGACTTTTATGATAAAGTGCGCTTTTGTGATTTTATATCACGGTGACACTCACTTTTACAAGGAGTAGATGTTAGCGTTTTATGACGGCGTGACAGCCGTTCTGACAAGTTTTTGTGTCTTTCTTGATGCATTAGGGTTTTACGTTGGAAAAATCGTTAATACGATGTGTTTTTGTATTTGTTTTTATATTTGAGATCGTAGTGGATTACTCGCGCAACGCGCGACAGGAAAAACCTAGTTATTAATAAATCTTCAATCTCTTTTATTTAATTACTTTTTATTAAAAAAAACTCTATAACACACATCATTTATAATTTTGTTCTATTTTTTTTCCAAAAGAACTTAGAAACACAATGTTATTCATAGGGGTTCTGATATGTTCAAAACAAAAATAAGAGCTTAATGTGAAAATAAATATGATTTGGTTTAAAGTTCAAAAACATACAAAGCTGTCTCAACTTGTTAAGAAGAATAAAGAAAAGGAGGTTCGTTTTGCATGCTTTATGTGACCTTATTGTTCCCCACAAGTTTAGTCCACACTTGGAGAAATATATGCAACTTATTTTCAATTTCTAACAACTTGTTTAATACACGGAAAATTAATCTTTTATTTAGTAATATCCACTTTTTCTTAGCTTTAAATTAATATTTTGTGAAATCAATTTTAAAGTTAAATAAAATCGTCTTCTAGTCAAATCCAAGAACCCAGATTTCCTTTTTTTACTGGTGTAAAACATTTAGGAAACGATACTCACTACAAAACCTCGTAGAAACTATTGTCTTACGTAGTCATTACTAGCTAGGAGATTATCTAAATTTTTAGTTTTTTCTTTATAATTATTAACTATCAAATGTATTTAATATGTTATCATAAAAGTAAGTAAATAGCATATATCTTTATTAATTCGTAAAAAACAGATAGGATGATAAATATAATAATAAGATTTTTGATAAAACAAATATATTTAATTATTATTTTCCGATTTGTAAGTTAAAAAAAGTTATTGAACACAACACAACATTTATTACACCCTGAACTTATCTAAAAGTTAAATAAACAATAAAAACTAAATAAATAACAACGTTTGCCTTTTGATGTATAATTGACACGTTGGCCTATCTGAGCGAGGTGCTACAATAGTGGTATTGGAGTTAAGGTTATTTTTGGTACATAACTTAAAATTTAAAACTAAAACTTGTGAGATATTGTGTAGACACTTAGTATTTCATGTTCTAATAAATCCTTATGCTTATATATCCTTCGACCTCTATTTTTGTGTTTTCCTTAAATAAACTAAACTGGTTTGTCACTACCATAAAGATTTTAGTTTTTAAAGACTGAATTTCGGGACACATAGTCAAGGCATTTGGAAGTATAGGTGGTGGATACATCTAACCCGACCCTGCTACTAATAATGATGATTGATACACCAAAACTCGACGCAATGGACTCATAATGATGACAATGGACTCAATGTGATGGACTCATAATGATGTTTACTATCAATGGTTCATTCCATATCATCATTTATTACTATGTACCAAACACTACCATAAATAATCACATATGTATAAGTTAATTAGAAATGAAATACTTTAATATTTTTGCAGTCTGATTAATAACTTTTGTTATAATTTAAGCATTTATGAAACAATACTTGTTTTCCAAATATCCATATAAGTAATACATGAGACCTATCCAAACAGGGTGTTACATATTTAATCCCATTTTTAATACAAACAAAGATGAACAAATAATGGATAGTTTAGTTAATTCTGAATAGTTAAATCACCTTAAATATAATAATTGAATGATTAGGTGACTTTTGGAAAACATAATTAATTATTCTTATAACTAATGTTTTCATAACGTAGTTACCTATTATTCTTGATACACACATAAATAAAGTTCGGGTTAATGAGAACTTCATTTTGATAAAAGGGACATTGTAATCGGTAGCTGAGTTGTTACTCATGATTATAAGTATAGATGAAGTTAAAAGGTTGATGTTAATAATATTTTAAAAATTGTAAACTTCCTATCGGTAGTGAGTACCGATAGTTAAAGATTGCTAGTGACAACGTGTTTTGCAGTTGATTAAAATTAAGCTACTACGTAGACACACCTATCTCATGAAGATCACATAAAGATTTGACAAAAGATATGATGTTTATTCGAACTAAATCTCTTTCGTTATCTCGTTTAAATTAATATCATAAATGCTCATTTTAATTATGTAAAGATTAATTATCTAGTTGATAGCTTGGCAATAATATATACTTTGGGAAAACGTATTTTATAAAGCGGATTTTGTGTGCTAAGGGTTCAGATTTGTTACACAAGAAGAAACATTATCGATTGAATTATGATACAAGAGATAAACTTATTTACTTAGAGATAAATTATCAAGCAATGATAAATTTATCACGCAGAAAGTATTCTTACGTAATAATTTCATACTATATGTGCATTATAATTTCACGCAAATATAATGCTTCTTGGTTATAATCCAATCCCCTCCTCCACCCGATTTTGCATATTTTAAATTAATATAACCCTTTGTATTCTAAACTTAATAAGCTATATAATTCAATGTAATAGCGTTTAATATACACACAAAGATTTTCAACTGAATTATTCACAATTATGAACTCCTGGTGGTGTTATTGTGTTACCGATCAAGTTGGTGTGATCAAACAGTAATTCATGATTACTTAAATTAACATTCTCTACTCATCAAATCAATCAATTTGTGTAAAAACAATTATATTCAAATCGTTCCAATAGTCACCTATTTACACTACCGCCAAAACGACTATTTGTAATAACTATACTGTCAAAAGCTCTTTATGGAAAATCTGTCGCAAATAGTTTCATCACAATTTCTTCTTGAAAAAACTAAGCTTCCCGTTTCTAATGGTTTTACACATTGATATTTGTTAGTAATTTGTTGCTAAAATTACTACATAATTTTCAACTTACAATTTGTTTCTACAACAAATGTATCTAAAATGACATAAACACATATATGAAGTTTTGCTTAAATATTCCAACCAATCGATTATTAGTTGAGACAAGCGGTTTTCTTCGCGTGAATTCGGATCAAGCTAGCACCACCATATGGTATATGTTATAAGTTGTCCTAAGAGAACTCTAATAACATATTCAAACCATGAACAAAGAAAGATTCAAAACTAAGAGAAAATCATGATCCATAAAGTAACTAAAATTTGATGCTGACAATGTAGACCGATCTATGTAGAAATGGCATGTTCTAGCAAAGTTCTTTTTATCTCTAATAGGACAAGCGGGTAGAAGATAGTTTCAGTTGAATAAAACGGCTTTTGAACGTATAAAACCTTTTAGATAATTTTATTCAAAACACCTATTCATCTTTATGGACTTTTGCATACTAAAATTCATCCTCCTAAATAGAAATTTAAATTATCGAATTTACAACTAATTCGTTGAACATAAGATAGAAAGCCACCAACCTAATCTCTTTAATCATCAGTCCATCCTGCTGGCCATGACCGTCTAGTTTGACCACCAATTTTACAAGCACAAATAAAAATAAAGTGAATAGATAATCTATGTTGAAGTAGTGAAGTGGTCGTTAATCAAGCACACTATATATTGTTTTTTCATCAAATAAATAATTTAAACCCACATACAATTATAATTAAGGGACAATCTACAATATTGCTAGACTAAAAAATCACAGGCTCTCAAATCAGAAGATTAATAAAGCATAGGCAGAAAGGATTAATTAACTAATATTGTAATTATATAATCCCAAATGATCTTTTCTCAAGAATCTCATCAGAAGATTAATAGGTTAAATAGAATTGTTTTGGTAGTGAATTAATAAAACAGAAGAAGAATGATATATAGATTTGTTGGTTAAGCATGCCCACTATCTTTTCTTGGCCGCCTTGGTTCCAATCTTGTGGGCATAGAGCTTCCTTTTGCAAACCAACCCAACCCCTTAAAACTTTCTTTTGGGTTGTTTTCCATTTTTTCAGCTTTTGTTATCAGTATTATTTTTTATATTATATGACTATTTATTATAACTTAAAACCAAGGTTAGTGTCCAATTAAATTATACCACACGAATTTGGTTTTTAGATATATATCTAATGATTGAAAGAAAGCAAGGACTTTACTTTGATAGGTTGATTAGAGCTTTTCACTTTAAACTATTCAACTTGAGTTTGAGTCTTGGGGGTGCTATTTTGTCTTTTTTTTTCCTTTGATTATTTTGCTGCATTTATTGTATATATATTTGGTTTTCTAAACTATTTCTTTTTCTTTGTTACTAATTTATTTAACAAAATTGTTGTTTCAATTTGGTTTTTTACAATTTCTATTTTTATATTAATTTTTATCAACGTTAAACGAATCTAATCAACGGCATTTTCCCTATTTTTTTCTTCCTTTTTCAGTTACTTCTTTATTTTGTCAAATACATTTTTGCAAATTAAAATATATCATGACCTTTAGTCCACTAGCAAGCTTACGCTTATGTTGAACTTGATGATGTGGTTTTGATTCAACTGGTGCATATTTTCTTTGTTTTTTTTCTTTTTCTATATACTCCATTTTTTTAAATTAGTTATTAATATTTGCTTTTTTTACTTTCTATAATAAATTTGTCATTTTAATGTTAACTTCTGTTGGTGATGCAATGTGCGAGTCATAATACTCTTTTTTTTTTCTATGTTTCGGTCACGTTAATAACATCAACGTAACACGCGTAACGAAGTTCACAAACTTGCCGCGTCGTGTGGATTTAATTCCTAGCTATTGTGAGGAAATGACAAGATGTTTAAATATATTTCAGAAAATATTTATATAGAGCCGGTTCTTTTTAATATCCTAGCTCTATTTAAAAAAATTATGTAATGTTTGGTTTCTAACTAGATAGTCAGCCTATATTATGTGAATAAATCCTGCTAGTTCTTTATGTACCAACCGGACTCTATTTATATTTTATTTAGGTCTTCCTTAAAACACATATTACATTTTCAAGATATATCTACAAATACAACCAGGCTTTAGTCACCGACTCACCTATGTGTAAACAAATGTGAATTCCAAGCTAGATCTCATCAGGATGAAAAGCTGTAGAAAAACATGGCTAAGAAGTGTTGAACTTTGATTCGTACATATGGTTGAATATAAATCAAAAGAGAAACATCTATGTTAGTCGTAACATGAAATTATAGTCTAGCGAAATTTATAATTGTTGCTTACGAAGTTGGTATGGGTTTAAATTATTTCAAGCATAAGCTAGATTAAATGATATTATGAGTGAAACAATTAAATAGGATTATATAAGTTACTAGTAAATGATAGATAATAAATTATGATTTACGGCCAGTTTAATGTAAACACGTGTCCTACATATAAAGGCCTTATTATTGGATTTCCATGCAAGAAGCCAAAAGTAATATATACGTCTAAAAGTATTGTTTAGTCTCACACATACTTTTGACAATATTTTTTCATTCTTTATCCTATGTTAATTTAACTTAATCCCTGTCATGTTTGAGTTTATGCATGTCTAATTTGTTTCAGCTTACATGTCTAAGATGCTAATTAATATTTATATGATATGTTTAACACGTTTAGGTATGTATTAATTATAATCGATTTTAACTTGATTACGACATGTTTATGTGTTTAACACTTTAAAACTCATTTACATGTCGTCAATTTGTTTTTTGACTTGACAACCTGTTCAAAAAAGAAGTTACATGAGTTTTTTTTGTTACATGATTTTAAATATGTTTGATTATAGTCATTTAACATGAAAATATTATGTGTCATTGAAATATGATGTTTCAATGAGCAACGTCCCAACTCTATGTGATTACCATTCTTACATAAAGATGTTGTCTTTTAAGCATTAGAATCATTTTTTATAAGTCAGCTATTTCCTTTATATGAGGAAGTGAAGACACGTTAAGTGTTTGGACGCACCTAAGAAGGCATGTTTTCTTCATGAACACGATGTTTCAATTCTACAAAATCCCAACGACACTTCAGAAAGAAGTTTGAAAATGGTTAGAATCAATATTATTACCCTTTTTGAAACGAAAGCTACAATATTCATGGGAAACAAGACCTAACAAATAGATTTCTTTTACGTATTAAATTACACACGGGATCACGTGTCTTGAACTCTCTTTAAAGAAATTGCAATCATATGTCATATAATTCTTAGAAATATTATTTAAATGTTCAATTTTCATGTAGTTAGAATACGTGCATAGTATTTTCAATCATCTTATAATTAATCTTTTTAAAAGAATAACAATAAACATTTTATGGTTAGTTTGTTATGTTACTTTTATTGATGACTTATCTTTTTTATATATTTAATAAGATAATTTAAATTGAGAAGATGCAAATATAAAAAAATATCTAATTCTAACAATTTGAAGTTAGCATTTCGTATTATACGTGTATTTACCTAAACCGAAGAAAAAATGACAATAATGTCGATATAAGTTTGCATGATATTTATTAGATGCCTAACTGATGAAAAGGACATACATGTACATTAAGTCTATTCATTACTTCTATAACTGATGGAGATATTTCATAATGAAAATCAACACCCAACCTTGATTCAATTCCTATATGATAAATTCAAAGATACTTTGTCCAGCATTTCTCCTCTAATTTAAATAATTATAAAATAAAAGTAGGTTAAAATACACACTTTTTTATATTGTAGGTTCAACCTAATATATGAGTTTTAGGATTTTAGAGGAGTGATATTAAAAAACCATAATATTACGTAAAAACTATAGATAACCAATGAAATCAGTCGCATAATTTACAAAATTTTTATCATTGTCATTTATATTTGCGTATGGGTATATATAAATAAGGGTGTGGATTAAATGAAAACCCGTAACATAGTTTTACATATACGGCACACATAGGTTAGGTATACGTAACATTTTTTCATTCGACATAGTGTTACATATACACAATACTCTTCACTCTTGTATTTACATGAACATATATGTAACAAAAACTTAAAATAACCTTTTAACAATTAAAAAAACAAAAGAATGAATTATGTTATTAGTTTCGATGGTTTTCTTTGTTTTTTACATAAGTATTGGTTTACATAGTAACCCTCCCCTAGAATTTTATTGTATATATATATGTATGTATGTATATATCTGTGTGTATACATATATATATATATATATATATATATATATATGTATATATATATATATATAATATATATATATATATATATTATATATATATATATATATATATATTCATGAGAAAAGAAATGTTGACCTGACCTTAGCAGAGGGTACGCGAAGAGGTGTGTATACATACTTTATTAGCGGGTTAGGCGATGCTTTAGATATCAAAAGGTACACATAGTGATGATACTTTAGGTATATCAAGTAGAAAAGTTAAACAATTGTAAATACGCATTGTGGTGCAGTAAACCAAATCTTTACATGTTGTAGCATGTAAAATAATATAATTTGTTATTGTCAGTAGAGGGGAGGTGATGCAACGGATATGCATGGTTCCTTAAGGAGTTAAGCATTGTGTTAAATAATAGAATGTACATACAATGATGATACAATGGTAGGCCATGAAGCAACTGGTAATGTTGTTGTTTTTTAACCTTAAGGTCATGAGTTTAAGTTATGAGAAATAACATCCCACACAAAATAAAAGGTAAATCTGTATACATCATATCGCAAAGTGAACAGACACCTTCTCGAACACTTCGCCATGCCGCAATCAGTGGGTTATGTTGACTTCAGCGATGACATATGTGTGCATTGAAGACTTGTGCATTGCACTTGAATGCGTAGTTGTGTAGGTGAAACCTGTGCCTTGTAACAAGAGTGTTACAACTTGTAAGACTCATAATATTCAGTATACGGAAAAATTTCACGTTGAAATATTGATAACCTTAAGCATGCCGCAACAGGAAATCCAAAATTAATAAAACCTCATATTTCAAACGTTGTAAAATGAAAAAAAGATTGTAAAAAAATAGAATAAAAACCTAAAGTAGTCTGATGACTCGTACATTTATACATTGATAACTTATACATCATAATGAATTACTTGATTTTAATCAATAATTACACGAACACATAGATAAAAATTAGTTAGTATATTGACGTATACGTTGACATAAACGTTCAATAAAAACTTTTACTCTACGTATAAACGTTCTACATTTTGCCTTTTAAAGTATAATAGATAAATATTAATAAATAATAAAAAAGAAGGAAAATGATATAAAAAAGTACCGTCTCCCTCTCTCATGGCGTTTACCAGCATCCGGAAGCTAATAGGGAAAGAGTCAAAAGTCAACATTTGAGATCTGTAAACGTGGTCATTAGGTCCGCCAAATACTTCCTCTCTTTTGGCTCCACAAAACACACACACACACACTACACACACAATAACAACAATAATAATAATAATAATAATAATAATATAATAATATAAATAATAATAATAATAATAATAATAATAATAACAACAACAACAATACGAAAAAGTCAAACTTTTGGTCTTCATCTTCTCTCTCATTTCCTTATATTTATATCCTCCTTCATTCCACCATTCAAACACTTGCATAAACTTATACACACATACATCTCTTGTTTCATTCATTCATTTACATGGGCAAAACTGGATGGGGCTTGACCCTCGATACTTCCGAGCCGATCGAATTGTTATCGCCCCGGTTGAATAATAATCATAATCATAATCATAATATTATTCCCGCGATCAAGCCGCCTTCCCCGAAGGCCGAGGATGGTCACGACGATCGTCGTAGGGATGTCGTCAGCGAGGTCGACTTTTTCTCTAAGTCGAATGATGATCGGATCGTTGTCAAGAAGGAGAATTCTCATGGGACTGAATTGGATGTAAATGTAAGTGTTTCTTTATTCGATCATCATATCATATTTTATGTTTGAATTTGAAAAAAAATACATGTGTGTATAATTGTTATCAATTTTTATGTTCTTTTGGATCTGATTAATTGTACGTTTGTTGAACAAGATGAAGATGCTATGATTACAAAACTAGTAACCAAAATTAAAAATGATCTACTGATCTATATATTATTATTATTATGATCAAAATTGTGGATCTAATTAGTTGTTTTTATATATTATATAGACAGGTCTTCATCTACTAACAACCAACAGTGATCAATCATCTGTGGATGATGGAGTTTCTTCATCAAGTGAAGATAAACAAGGGAAAAATAAGGTATGTATAGATTAAGAATTTCTTAATTTCTTTGATATAAATTTTGATTTCATAATGTTTTAATTGGTCTATGATTCTTAAAACCTGTTTTAATATTAGGAAAAGTAAAATGATAGAATGAAAAGTTCAAAAGTCATAGTAAACTATGAATTTACAACTTTGTTGACTATGTTATTGGTTGATTTTTCAGTTGAAAATACTACAATTTGAGCTAGAAAAGATGAACACAGAGAATCAAAGGTTAAGAGGGATGCTTTCACAAGTGACCAATAATTACACTTTGTTGCAAATACATGTGGCTAATGAAATGCAAAAGCAACAAAATCAAAAGGTTGATCATGATCCCGAAATCGTCCCAAAACAACTCATGGAATTAGGTCCAAATTCGCATGATTCTTCATCGGAAGAAAGAACTCAATCGGGCTCTACCCTACACGCAGTTGAATTATCAAAGAATGGCGAAAAAAGTGCTAAAAGAAACGGTCGGGAGAACACTCCGGATTCGGATGGTTGGGTTTCTAACAAGGTACCGAAGTTGAACGGGTCAAAGAACATCGAGCAACCGAACGAATCTACCATGCGTAAAGCTCGAGTATCTGTTCGGGCGCGATCAGAAGCACCCATGGTAAGTTAGTTACTTTTTATGTTACATTTAGTTGTGTTAACTTTTGACTAGTTGGTTAAATGCTAAAAAGATTTTTCATATTCATATATTGCAGATTAGTGATGGTTGTCAGTGGCGTAAGTACGGTCAAAAAATGGCGAAAGGGAACCCGTGCCCTCGAGCCTACTACCGATGCACGATGGCAGTCGGTTGTCCGGTTAGAAAGCAAGTTCAAAGATGCGTTGAGGATCAAACAGTTTTGATAACCACCTACGAAGGCACCCACACGCACCCATTACCACCGGCTGCATTAGCAATGGCATCTACAACATCAGCCGCGGCTAGCATGCTACTTTCGGGCTCGATGTCAAGCCCAGACGGCTTGATGAACCAAAACATATTAGCGCGATCAATTCTACCTAGCTCATCAAGCATCGCCACAATATCCGCATCAGCGCCATTTCCAACCGTCACTTTAGATCTAACTCGCAACCCGAATCAACTTCAAACAAACAATAATCCTACGCAATTCCAAACACCCCACCAAGGCCCGTTGTTATCGCATAACAACTTCGTGCCGATGATGGCAATGCCACTGCAATCGATACCCGTTGAGGATGGAGTCGCGCGCTACAACCAATCAAGATTCTCGGGTCTACAAATGTCACACGATATGGAGTCCAAACTAGCACATCAAGCCACACCACCACAATACAACAAAGGGCAACAACACACGTCGTTTTCGGATTCTCTTAGCGCTGCTACGGCGGCCATCACCGCGGACCCCAACTTCACCGCGGCCCTTGCGGCTGCAATCTCCACCATCATGAGCGGCAGCAACACAACCGCGACATCACACGCTACCACGAACACCACCACACTCAACAACATTGTCAACAATTACAAGACTAGCAATCTCCAAGGGAATTGAACATTGAATAAATAGCTTAAAATTCTTTTCTTCTTTGGATCACCATAATGTTTCTTTTGTTTATTTGAGTACGTATGTTAATTACATTTTTTGTTCCACTCTTTCTTATTAACTTTTGTAATAAGGTACTATTTTTCTTCTTTATATTTTGTGGAAATATGCCTAAATGTTTATCAACTATTACAGATTAATTTCAAGATTCTTGCACAAGAAATTAACATATTAAAGGTTTTTCTGATATTTTTTTATAACTTTAGTGTGTTTTTATGTTATATATAGTATATAAATTTGAATAATATACGTTTTGTTGTAAACTAGAGAAAAATTAGAGAGATGAAACTAATTTTCTGTCTATTGATTTTTAAAGCTCGTACACATTAGGCTCGGTCTATAAAATAGTTTGTATAGTCGACTTAAAATTTGACTTTTTTAAACTTTTGTTAGAAACTTTTGATCTTTTTGGTTCAACCAAAAGGTCTATCTTCATTAAATGTATATGCCAAACAAAGTTGAAAATGCCAACAAGAAACAAGTTCAATTTGGAGAAGTTGAATGGTCACAAGTTCTTTTATGGACAAAAGAAAAGGTTTAAAAGATTCAAATTGAAGTCAACAACTCCGGCCAAATTTGTTGGTTGGTTTGTTTGACACGTAATTGATTTCTTCCGAATACAGCTCATTGTTAGTTCATTTTTTTAATACGTAATAAATTTTAAATTAACATTTTTTTTATTTAAAACATTGGATTACGTTTTTTAACAGCAATTTATATATTTTTGTAGAGGACTTTTTCTTTGGTAAAGTTTGACTCGTGACATCTTGATTGTAGGACTCATCAACTATCATTAGCTTCCAACCATCACCCCCTAAAACATTGGATTACTTATTTGGAAAAAAAATGGTCTTTTGTTATCCACAAGTTGCAGAATTTTAAATCAGTGAGATTTGGAAAGTGCAAATTTAGTAAAATTATTATTATAGATTGGAGTGGGTAAAACAAGTGACCACTTAAAACTAAGGGTGTTTAAAGTTGAATATCCGAAAATTCGGATAGTATAACTTAATATTCATATTTGAATCCAAAATTTTGGATACGGATACAGATGGTGATTTGGATATCCAAAATTCATCTTTTATTATTATTTTGATAGTTTTTTTAATGATAATTAGACATATGTTATTATAAAAATAATATAAAAAATCAACTTATATCATAAAAGTCCTAATATACATTAAAATTTTCAATCTAAAGTAAATTTATGTCTATATTTAAAAAAACAAAAAAATACTTTTTAGTTTTCAGATAATCGGGTATCCGAATATCCGAAACTTTTGAAAATCACTATCCAGATCCAAATTTTCGGATATTTGAAATTCGGATATCATTGGATTCGGATTTTTGGATTCTCAGGTTCGGATACTTTTGAACATCCCTAATATTAGATTAACATATTTTCCTTAATTATTAAGTAAAGCAACAATATAATAATTAGTCGAACCAATTTTAGAGTTTGTAAACATACAAATACAATTTTGGTGATTAAATACACTATCTACATATGATGTCTATTTTTTAATATGTATATAGAAACTTAAAATTTCATATATATATGTAAATCATGGATGATTTTATTTTTTTAGAGGATACTGGTAGTATAAGTATAACAAAAAAAAATATTGTCACGTAAGTAATCATTTCAACACAACGTGATAAGAAAAAAAGAGTAGCAGTGATATGACGACTATCATCAAGATTTTAAAAAAGTAATTATCTTTTCGTTAGGCAAATATATAATAATAAATGCAAAGTAAAGTTAAATACGTTTTAACAATTTCAAAGATGTATATAGGAGGTGTTATTTTGACATATGCCTTTGCTAGAGGTAGGTCACAACCAAATAGCGACCAATCGAAATCCAATGTTGTTGTAGTGTATTTAATTAAAAATATAATGTATGGAGTGTGCGTATTGATATAACACACCACGAGAGAAATTATTTAATTATCTTTTCTGTAACTGTTTAATTATTGGTTGAATAGAAACCATTACTCATCTAAATTGTAGGATAAATTATATTAAAAGGGTATTCTAGGCATAACCACTTATGTTTTTTTTTATTTTTTCAAGTTTTCTTATATTTTTTAAAAAGTTCATAGTTTTTATGTAGGACATTAATTTTTTTATAAAAATTACACTATAAAAACAAGTGTTTTTATTTTTAAATTTTGTATAGTATCATTATAATAAAAAAATTAACATTATCTTTTTCAGACATTATGATTCTACTCGTCATTGTATCTTTCATACATTTTATTGTATTTTATAATTTGTTATTGTGTTTTCTTGGAATGAGGCCCAACTTTAAATAGTTTCTAGGTTTGAATTGATATATTCTTCTTAACTTTTTGTTTTTCTAGTTCACGACATTGCGGAACATTACACTTGATCCTACTAATTTTTCTACAATTTACATTATACAAGTAGAATGTAATTTTAATTTTTCTATCTTACAACAGTTTTGAGGGGAACTAAACTTATTGTTATATATAATCGCAATCACCGATATGGGTGGATGTTACTTTTTAGCGTGATGTTATATAAATCCACTGTAAACTATATTTATTTGTTTTATTCCTCTCCTCAACTTGTAAAAATAGTTAATTATTGTTTTTATGTTTTCTCATAACCATATCATCCCTTATTTTTAAAAAAACTTTTTCCAGTGTAAAATATGATAAGTTTTTAAATTATTTTTGAAAATAAAGTATAACAAATAACAAAGAATTATATGTATAGCCTAACCCTACTTTTATCGAATCATTATCCTGTAAGAAAATTAGGTCATCACTACCCTTGATCCGGTGAGAAATACATATTCCCCTACGTATTTTCGAAAGGAAAAAAAGATTTCTTGAGAAGAATTGGGCGTAAGGAAATTAGACTGACAAATATTTAAACAAAAAATAGTGACGAAATTTAAAATTCTAATAGTTGGAGAATTTAAAAATTGGAATTCAAAATTGGATATGTTTAACAACCTTGACTTGTATTATGTATGTGTGCAGTGTGCTACACAGCCTACAAGGGGTGAAAGACGTGGATTTAAAAACTCTCTCACACGGTTTGGGCCTACATTTGAAAGTCAATAATGGCTCCATTACTCACGTGGGCTTCATATAAAATTAAAAAGACGAATTAATTCATGAGTCTTTAATCTTTGAATCCAATCTTTAAACTCGACCCCCGTTTCATGTGGGCTTGTACTAGTGCTGCAAATAATTCAAAAAACTAGTGAACTCATTAGGCTTTTGTTTCGATGATTTAAGTATTAGATTTGTAAAATACAAACATGTGCATTTACCTATATATGAATAAAATAATTGGCCATCGGCAATACTCTTTGGTTTGTTAATCGTTTGAGCATCAAGATTTGAAGGATTTTCTCCCTCAAAATGTCTCTATAAATAAATTATATTCTCTTCTATGCAATTTTTGGTGATTTCTTTGGTTGATCTGAGTGGGTGACGACGGTGGTGGAGTTTCGTGTGATTGTCGTGTTGGATTCCACCGGTTTTCGCGGTGGACCTCCTTTGGTGGCTGTTCAGCTCTGCTGCTCCTTGCGGCAGTGGTGGTGCGCACTAGGCTTTTCCATTATTTGTCTCCTGCTTATGAATTTTGTTTCTTTTGCTTTGATTTTGTTGTTTGAACCTTTTAGGGTTTGGCCTTTCACATTTTGGGTGTGATGATGAGTGCAAGCTCATCCGAGACTTTTGTTGATGATTGCTTCATTTATTGCTAAGACCTACTATGTATAGGTCGATATCTTCGTTGTCATAACACGAGAATGCTTTGCAATGCATGTACTACATGTGAAAGGAATGTTATGTTTATGATAAAGACCACTTGCTCATCCGAGACCGAGCTTGTTTTAGTTTATTTTTATATTATCATTTTGGTTGTTCCGTGGCCGTGATGATATACCAAAACTGTTATCGGTTGCACTGGCTTGGCAACCATTTATGGTGTGAAGCCGCAACCAACCATTGGTTCTTTGCCACGTACCGTCTCTGATGGTCGGTTAACAAACTGATATTGTTTCGGTTAACAGTTAAATTTAGACGCGCAATATGTGTCTCTGTTTAAATGCTGGTTTACATTTATAATTCTACACCTTTCTTATTTAAGTTTTGTTTCAACTTATTTTCAGTTTAGGTAATTGCTTTTAATAAACGATACAAAATTTTAACTTCAAAGAAAACAAATAAGTATAATAAATAAAATATGTTTAAACTTTTACTCCTATGTCACAAGTTTATTTATAACATGTCATTTCTACACATGGTCTCTTGAAACTCTGAAAATCTAAATATATACTCATTAGAAGTAATATTGAATAAAAAAAACTAACCCGAAAGCCATTTAAAAGTATAAGAAATATTTATATGAGACATGTGTGATTTAAACGACACTAAATATTCCCACACTTAATGTGACATCCGGTAAATTTCCGTTACCAAACTCCGTTAGTTCCGTTAAGTCTTGTATACACGTGTCGTGAGCACACACTAGTTGTCGTTTAACGTTGGTGACCTAATAATAATGAATAATGTTAATTTGATGTGAATCTAAGTGATTATGTGAATATTGGGTTATGTTTATGTGTATACACATTTTTAAAAGGTTAATTAGAAAATTTATCGCGTAACGCGGAAACGTGCCTATTTATTCGTATGTCTTGTGTTTTTATAAAGATAAGATATATAATGAATTTTATAAGTTTATATCTTTATATTAGGGAGTTAAAAACACTTTACAAAGAGTTAAAGCTTAGTTTTTATAAAATACAAATTACAAGGGCTAAAGGGTAAATATGTAAATTAAAATTAAATAAAACAAAACCCTAGCCCCCAAGTCACCCCCTTCGGCCGCGATCTCCCATCTAAACCCACCCATTTGCGAAAATCAGCCAAGAAAAAGCATCAAAACCTCAATTTGATTCGATTTCAAGGCATATAACTTGTTGGAATCATCAATTGCAAGTTATAACACGTTTGAAGGTTAGATTTTTCATGTTTTTGTGAGTGTTTGTTTATGGCCGAATCTTGGAAGTGAAATTGACCCTCATGGGATCGAATTGGATGTTGTTTGATGATGTTTATATGTTAGTTAGGTTGAATACATGTTAGTTAACGTCGATCATGGATGAATTACATGTTGTTAGTGGTTAATCATGGGTTTTGATTCTAGTCAAACCCTAATTCGATTTTGGGCATGATTATGGGTGAATGATGGTTGTTTGATGAATGTGTGATGATTAATAAGTTGTATGAATGTTAGGAATCATGAATCTTGCAAGAAATTGATGATTTAGGGTTGATGTTCATAGGTTACTAATAATAGTAACTTTAATTGCATGAAATGTTGAACTATGGATGTTATGATGTTATGGATGTGTTCATGGTGATAATTAGATGTTAGATTGTTGTTGTGATCATTGGAAATTCAAGAAAACATGTTATAGTTCATACATTACTAAAGATAGTAACTTTTGTATATGAATTGATGAGTTATGATGTTTGGATGTGGTTGATCATGCTTAGATGTTAGTATGAGCTTGAATTGGTATATTATTGATGAATTCATGTATGCTTTGGATGTTTGATAGATTTTGGGATGTTCTTTCCCAAAAGGGAAACTTTATTCGTGTAAACGTTGAAGTATGATGTTATGATCATGTTTGGGATGATAGGAGCCTGCTAGTATGTTCAAGGATAAATTCTAGTGTGATAGAACGTGTTAAATTAGTTGTATGGCATGCTTGGATAATCATGGGTGATATTTGGACTTTGGTGATCATGTATGGTTTGGATGTTGTGTAGTAGTAGGACATCATGCTTGGGACTGGTAATTGATTGTTGTGATGTTGTGAATGCAATGCATATGCTTAAAGAATATGGTTATGATCATTATACACGCGTGCGGATCTGAGGCCCCTACTTAGTAGGATTGGCAGGGTTTAGGATGTGAAGTCGTGAGTGACTTCACATGGCATGTGATGAATGGTTGAACTTTGTGTGACATGTTAGTTGTATTATAACTAATGAATATGTTAATGTTCTAGATTCGCATGACTTGTATAGTACTTGATTGTATGATGATCTAAGTGATACACCTGGTTGATATAGCATACGTATGATACTATTTGAATGTTAATCATGTATGTTGTATGTGCTCATTGGCTTTATTTGAATTATAACTCATAATGTCACCAACGGGTCAAACGGGTCAACTAGGTCAAACGTGTCTATTTTTCTGGAAACTTGAGTCTTTGGTTTTGGTATGATTAGGGTTTCACATGTCTTTTATTTACACGTACTTATGTACTCACATGATCTAGGTAACCTTTGAAGGTTGGCTATCCTCTCGTTTCTCAAATAAACCCTAAGTACTCTTTGCATACATCAGGTGAGTTCTGTCACACCCCAACCTTGACGACGGAAACGTCGAGATGTGAGGGTTAAGATTGTTCACAGCCACATAACGCTATATTAAATTGTAAATATTATTTTCATAAGTCTTGGAATAAAAATACAATCATAATTCCCAAACAAGTAATAAGTTCGAATGCAACAAAACATAAAGTAAACTTTTTATTTCATTTACTAGGTCCAAATCCTAGATTATAGCATGCTTCAAAAAGATCACTTTAAGCTTGAGGTTGACCTGAAACATGATAAAAATAAGAGTCAACTAAAAATAGTTGGTGAGATTCCAAGTTTTTCATACATAATATGAAAAAGAAAGTTACAAGTAGCAATTCATGTCATAGGTTATAAGCTAGTAAGGTTATAGAACACATATCGTTACAACCAAACCTCGACTTGATTACAAGTATAAAAGATTGGCTATGTTTATTTGGTTCCCTAGTGCACAAGCATACGGCTCCTAGGAGTCGGCAATACATCGACTTTAGCACCAAATAGGCTTGTCAGGCCCAAAGATCTAAGACGTCGCCAGGCTAGCAATAGTTAATGATTGTAAACAAACTATGTATCTCATATAAACACTTACAATAAACAAATAACCATGACAAAATAATAAGTTGAATTGCACGTGATTTACAAGTCTCAAATGTGTATAAGTGAATCAGGTATACGCTATCATGTTTCCCCCCAAGTTAGTGTAAAAATATGAAAAAGGGGCAAGAAAAACTCACATGATAATATGTATATAATGGAGATTATTTAAGAATAGTAAACGTCGTTCCAAGATGAACGTCACAAGGCACCTAAACATATGTATTTACAAGATTTAAGTTAATAATTGAATTATTGATTTAACGAGTGCTAAAATTTCATGTGGAGTTTGGGGATCTTTGTAGTAGTCTAAATAATGTAACAAAGGAATATACCATTTGTGTAAATTATTATAAAGAAAATAACATTAAATCATCGATAATAGCTAGTGAAGTTTAAATATAAACTTGAATAATTATTTGAAATAATCATGATTTTAACGATAATAACTTAATGGTAATATTTGGACCAATAATAATTTATTAATTTATTATTCAAAATCCATTTTAATAGAATTAATCCAAAAACATCCTTTGTTAAAATTCTTTATTAAAAAGATAATTAATTAATTAAATTTAGAAAAATTATAGAAAATAATTTGATGTCTTTGAAAAATATTTAAAGTTTACAAAAACCCTTTTTATATTTATTAAAAATTTTCTATAATTTATTTAAGGCTGAAAAGCCTTAAAAAATGTTAGAGGGTACCCGGGTTCGAACCCGGGACCTCTAAGTGGAGATGGGAGCGTTTAACCAGTGAACCAAGGCATCCAGCCGCGTTAATGGAATGGTTATTATATTTTATAAACACAATTTCAAGAAAGCCCCAAATCAGTAAGAACCCTAGAATGGGTTTGATTAAAATCGAACACCGATTCGAGGTTGATAATCAAATTAACCATGGGGCTTTTGTTCCCCATGCTTAACCGATCACTAACATGTAATTAACTTACTTTATTATGAGCCAATCGGTACGATTTGCTTCGGTTTGACTTCGGTTCTTCCGCGATGAACAGATGATCAGTAATTGATCGTTTGAGTAATTGATTCACGAATTGCTTTTACAGAGAGTTTAAAGTGGTCGAAAGGAGTATTTTCCCTCTATTATATAGATTTGATTTGAGCGATTAAGTCCCGAACGGGTTTCACCTTTGATTCGTTTGTTTCGGTTACGATTGGATGATTAACTGGTTATTAAACCCGAATTAAACTTCACACTTAGTTTTTCAGTGATTATTCGTGCGTTTCTAATCACTCAACGGCTCAATTCAACGGATTTCAAGTGTAATTATATGGTGGCTTTCGGTTTCGTATGGTTCCTTAATGAAACCATTATTTCGATTGAGTTAACACCGGTTACGTATTCGATTAATGCCCACGTTCGAAGTATTAGTCTTAATTCGGTCAAACCAAGCGTTTATTGGACGTTTTGCCCTCGCCGGAGCTCGGCTGAGGGTGGCCGGACATTTGGCCGGAAAATCGCGGTGAAAAGGGGAGGGGTTTGGGTTTTAATAATTTACACTAACACCCCCTATAGTTTAGGGTTTGTCATGTTAAGATAGAACTTTAATTCAAGTTTTGAAAACTACATAACTACCCCCTAAACTTAATTTAAGTTTATGTTTTGAACATTATTAAGTTTAATAACTCTTACAAGTTATTGTTATAAGTAACTTTATTATAAGTAATCTTATTATTACTAATATTATTATTACTTATTATTATATTAATATAACATGATTATTATTTAATATTATATTTTTAACTTTCATACATAGAAATTTAATGACAATAATGAATAAGCATAAACAACACATAAGTTTCATAATAGACCATAATGACCCTTACAAGAATAAACAAAGTTAACTTTTAGTTAAAAAAACGAGATGTTACAAGTTCATGCCCCACTCTTTATTTAATCTCTTTTGGGGAGATAGCATACTGGTATTTATACGAACGCTTTTAAATATTTAAGTTGTGTATAATATTAATATAGTGCTGTTTACCATGGGAAAAGTCCTCACACTTTTGAATTGTTAATATTTGATAGCGGGGAAACTTGGGTAGTACTACTGGGTCTGACGAGCCCCGCCTGTGTGACTCGAGGTCAACCGGGTGCAATTTGTCCTATTGAACATTGTCACGACATGGTAAGTCGTGACAGGAGACAACAACTATCACAGTCAGCTTCAATTGCAAAATCACTATGTATTAATATTTACTGATAATAGACTAGCTATCTATTACCATACACTGCTTATATATCACAACTGTTTACATGTTTATTGAACTCAAACTCCTGAACTCAACAACCTATGTGTTGACATTTTAGTATGTTTTTCTTAGGTCCTTAGCTTGCTTGCCATAAGAGCACTGCACGGTTCATTGCATTTTAAGACACGATGTTTCAAGACAATTTAACATTTTAACAATTATAGTTTACTCTTTTGGTTGGCACTTGTTTTGCCATAGTTATACTTTATTGACTTGGGTTGTTTTCAAAACGCTTCCGCATTGTTTAAAGTTTGTATTTTGGTTGATTTTGTTTAAATTATGGCATTTAGAGTCGTTCTGAGTAACTATTGACTGTGATCCTGGTTTGTTCACACGCCTCGCGGTAAAACTCCGCAAGTGAATTTTGAGGGTGTGACACTTAAACATTGCTTGTCTTTACAAAAATCCAAACTATACTAAAACTAATCCCTTAAGCAATGAAATTTAAGCAATTCTTAGTAAATTAGATATCCAAAGACATAAACAATTTATAAAAAATGCAGCATTTTTAATTAGAACCAAATGAGTTATGATATATAAGTTTGAAATCACAGGGAAATATTAAACAGAGTGAACTAGTCTATGAGATTATTATTTTTACTCGTATACTCATATTTCTCACAATGTTTACTCAATTTCATTAATTGTAAACAAGTAAAAAATGTACTAGTCTTAATCTATAATCGCTCTACACCCAACAACAAATCATTATTATCATAAGCTTGTACAGAGATCAAATCTATACAAACAAACATTAAAAATACACAAATCAATAGGTCTTTAATTACGTTGGAATGGGTTGTGTTACAAGGTGACTATATGCAGCTAAAACCTAGTTTAAATAGGCTAAAACGATCTTAACATTAAACGAACTAAAATAACACAAAATAACAAACACAACAAACTACCAACAAATGTGATCAAACTTTCTATCTTTTATTCAACACACAACTATTATTCTTTCTCGTTTTTCTAATGTTTTTCACTTGTTTTTTCAAACTCTTTTTTTTTCTTTTCTATAATTTTCTATATTCTTTTTCAAGCACTAACTTTATTGCTAAACTAAACACATAAACGAAATACTATATCCTAGACATCATATACACCGCTTTTCAAAACACGAGATAAAAATAGAAAAAGCTATAAAACCTTGATGAGCTCAAATGCAAGATAATCAAACAAAAGGGAGTTAGGTGTAAATGGCCTAACTAGTGGATGTTGTTTGGGTAGGGAAAAAAAACTAAACAAAAGCAAAATTCTAGCGTCTCTATCATATTTATGCTATTAATCGGTTTTATGGTCTTGAAACCGTTGTTTAAACAAGTTCTAGAATGATACAACATATGACAAACTTAAAGAACCGAAAAAAAAACTCAATGTAAGGATAAAAAGCTAATAAGCTCAAAAAATTATCCCAAAAAGACTCGATGGATCTTTTTATTAGAGCTTTTGTTGTCATATAGGTGCCGTTTATACGTGACATATAGTACTGTATGTCTGTATGTGTCGTATAGGAGCCACTTATATGACACGTACAATGCTATATGCCAAATATAATCGTTGTGAATGAGTGATGTGACGCTCAGCAGTGTGTCTTTGAAAAAGCTATACGCAACGTATAAGAGACCACCAACAGGCTATGTTGGAAACGAGGATACTATATACCACATGTTGTTCTATACGTTAAATATATAAGGGTGTTGATTTATCCAGTCATGTGTAGTTATAAGGACCCGTAAAATAAACTTTTATTTCTTGTAGCCGGCTTCTTTGCTAAGGCTTTAATGGATAATAGTTTGCAAGTGGACCATCCATTATTACTAATATGAAATTCCGTAAGAAAAGCAAAAAGGGATAACGAAATAGAACCTTTATAAACAAAGCACTTATGGCATGCATTACAGTTATATAACTTATCACCCACGTAATCTAAACATAATTACGGTTGTAACTTTGCCCCCCGATTCTAGTGTCATTTTCGGTCACGATATTAATCTTTATCCCCCTACAAATTTCCTTTTTTCACTTCACGATATTGTTGTGTCTATACATGTTTTGTTTAACGTTTGTTTCATTCATTTATGCCCTGTAAGTTTCTTCTAATTGTCGTTCCACTATTATATGTTACATCCTTGACCAACCTTACGAGTAATTTTGTTATATATAAATATATCGGATGTAAATCGTAACATGATCATACAAATTGTTAACTAATCTCAAATTAATGAAAAGAAAACAAAAAAAGCCTCATTGAAATTTGTTGAAAATATTTTAGGGGCAGATTTGAATCTTTTTAAACTATATGTATTGTTTTGTACAAACTACAAAAGATGGTACTACCGTTTAAAAAAAGTAAAATAAATAAATAAATAAATAAAAACTTTGAATCTATAATAAACGGATAAGATTACGCAACGAAATGATCTAACGGTCACGATTAAAAGCCAAGTCCCCTGCTTCAGTTATATATGCATTCACTCTAAATTTGCCTGTGAATTCATATCTTTCGAACCGATTATCAGCTCATCGGTATGTACCTTAAATCCCTATGATCTTCAGGTTGAAATAAACCTAAGATTTAGTGGAAATTGTTTATTGTTTCAATTTCATCAATGCAATCAATTTGAGGTTTAATTTTGATGGTTCTTGAGGTTGCATGCAATCAATTTGAGGTTTAATTTCATGTAGAACAAGATTTAAAAAAAATTTCTTGATTCTATCTGGTTTTTAGTTTTAACTTCACTTTGATTTGGCGGAAATAGTTCGATCTGTGGATCATATGAAAATTCTATCTGTTTTTCATGAAAGTTTAGAGTTTTTAAGTTTACATTAATTAATTTGTGTTAAATTTCCTAACATACATAAAATTAGTTATTTTTAATGGGTTTTAACTTTTAAGGAATCATTGCAGTGTTTTAACTTCTAATAAATATATATTACTAATTATTAAAATTTATTAGGTATCATGATTGTAATTTAGCTTAATGAGTTGTATTTATCTTTGTTTTCTTTTCTTTTTTTTTTTTTTTACTTTTAGCATCATATTTTCATATTTTTTATAATTTAATCCCTATAATTTTTCATTTCAGTTTTATCACATAAACTTTTCATCATTTACAAATTTTACGTCTATTTTTTCCCGTTTAACGGCTTTGCCACAACGCGCGGGGTCCTAGATCAAGTTAGTTATAGTTTTAATGTTTTATGTTTAACGTGTGTATTTTAACATTTTTATTTCAACTTTTTTTTCAATTTATTTCTTTTGTTTTTATTGCATTTTAATATGAGTTTTTCTGGTATTAGTGATCGTTGATGATGGTGTGATATTTTGCTATTGATCATGATTTTCGTCCCCCGTTGCAACACGAAAAGGCTTAATACTAGTTTTTCTCTAATTTTAATGAGTTTCAAGGGATCATTAGTAAAAATTGTAATATTTTTAATGATTTTGAATGGTTGGACTCTGATAAGTCAAAGGTTGACTCAATGGATTTGATTTTGGAACAGCTCGTAATAAGAATCTATGGGTTTATATGATTGTTTTATTATGTTTTTTGAATAGAAACCTAAGGAGATCATTCAATCTAACAATAATTACTGTGAATTCATCTAATTCAGCCAATGTTTAATGGTGGATTGACTTGCAGGTCAACATGAATGGTAAATCAGGAACCTTAGCAACATTCCTCTTGTTATCAACCCTTTTGTGTACTCGAGCCTTTTCGACATCAAACGATGGGCTCCTTAGGGTCAGTTTAAAAAAAGTAAAACTTGGTGAAAGCAATATTACTCCACACATCAATTTGGATGATGTTGATTCATTGTTGGAGACTATTAGGAAATATAAACAAAGTGCTCGCGATTTTGTTGATTCACAAGAGCCTGATGTAGTGTCACTAAAGAACTATATGGATGCTCAGTACTTCGGTGAGATTAGCATTGGCACCCCTCCACAGAAGTTTACTGTGATTTTTGATACCGGGAGTGCTAATTTGTGGGTGCCATCTTCTAAATGCATGTTTTCGGTAAGATTGCGTAAATCTTCTAGAAGCAAGATTTTATATTCGGGCACTTTTCATAGTAACATTTTCCCACTTCATAGCGAATAAGAAAAATGTGAACTTTAAATCATTGCGCCTAAAGCTCTTACTTTTCTTTTAGAAGTATGAAGTTGATATATAAATGAACATATCTACGAGTATGAATCAAAGGTTGATGTGTTTGAATCACGTTTCCTTTTGCAGCTACCTTGCTTTTTTCACTCGAGATATAGGTCAGGGCGGTCGCAAACCTACAAAGCCAATGGTTAGTTAATTTGTTACAGTTGCTCTTATTATGTGTTTACTTATTTCTCCAGATGGTCTTAAATTATGTCACACTTAGAACATAAAGCCGTGCTCATGTTACCTTGGTTTCACATGATATTAACTTATTACTTAACTTTTAAACTTCCTATTTATTTTATTCTTAACATTTTTTGTATCTTGAATTAGGGACACCTGCTGCTATCCAGTATGGTACAGGATCAATATCTGGGTATTTTAGCGAAGACAAAGTCCGAGTTGGTGATCTTGTTATCAATGATCAGGTGAATTTAATCACATCTTTGTTCTAAGGTCACCTCTTACAAAAGGTTAATCTAGAACTGTTTGAAATGTATGGTTTATAATTAGATGTTCATCGAGGCAACAAGAGAGCCCGGTGTGACATTTTTAGCAGGGCGGTTTGATGGTATCCTCGGGCTTGGATTCAAGGAAATCTCCGTTGGGAAAGCCGTTCCAGTATGGTAAGGTTATTTGTTTTAAAATGGACTGGTTAGACGAGTTGAGTAACATGTCTTTAACACATTTTGTTTATATTTCTATATATCATGAATGATCATTGTATTAAATATATAACTACAAAAGCTATTCTTAAATTAAAATTTTGAACTTTTTGAATAAGATACTTTAGTCTACTTTTAAATTGTTCAAACTTTCTTTTTCATTTATTATTTTCCCTTTTAGTACTAATCTTGACCAGCTAAATATATATAATAACTCAACTAGACCCATGTTTGCATGCATATTTGAGTCAAATTTGGTTTATAGGGACAACATGGTGAACCAAAATCTAGTTAAGGATCAGGTGTTTTCATTTTGGTTGAACCGAAAATCCGAAGAAGGGGAAGGAGGTGAAATCGTGTTTGGCGGTATTGATCCAAAACACTTCACGGGTGAGCACACTTACGTTCCAGTCACGCAAAAGGGTTATTGGCAGGTAAATAATTATATATATTACTAATTTCCAACTTGATTATGCATAATGGTTTGTACCTTGTTTGTAACTGTTTGTTAAACATATGCATGTATGTATATATGTAGTATACTGATGTTTTCTAATTAATATGTTGTTTTTTTGTATCGTTCATTGCTAGTTTGATATGGGAGATGTTCTTATTGGGGGGAAACCGGCCGGTAAGAGATTTAAAACATTATAAATAACTCTATATAACGTCGGATCTTGGATGACATGTTGTGTTTTCTTGTAGGATTTTGTAAGAGTGGATGTTCGGCGATTGCAGATTCAGGAACTTCACTAATAGCAGGCCCGACGGTTTGTAACATCCCTTTTCTTGATATTCTATGAGCCGTTAACTAACTTAGTATGTTACTTGGCTTTGTTTCTCTTTTAGGAGGTGATCAACGAGATAAATCGAGCCATCGGGGGAGCAGGGGTTCTTAACGAAGAATGTAAGAAAGCGGTTAAATATTTTGGAGGCCATGTGTTTGACATGCTTGCATCAACGGTAAAAAAAAAATAAACATTCGCGCTATTCTTGCCTTTAAAATATCGTTAAATGTTCTAGTTTCTTACTTTTCGTGTTACTAACTTTCCTTCGAACAGGTTGCGAATTCAAAACAGGTATGTACCGGTGTCGGAATCTGTCCTCGAGATGGTGGTGGAGCTAGGTAAGATTTCTAACCGTATTTATTCGTATTCAAAATTATTCATGATCATTGTTTCTTAATTTCCTCTTTATTTACCTATCTTTAACTTCTTACATGACTAGCTAACACGACGTCACTTGATACATGTTTATATGGCTAATGATCATGCAAAATGTACAGGCCTATTAAATGTGTTAAGTAGATGGCTTGTTCAATTAATGTGTCATGTCAAACACGACCCGTTTAACACAACATGAAACATTTCCCCAACTCCCGCCACACGTGGCCAAGTGGGAGGCAATACTTTTTTTCTTATATAAATGCGGGGTCACATATATTATATACTAACAAAAACATATATGCAGCAGTGGCATTAAGAGTGTTGTCGATAGGACCGAGGGTGTATCATCCGGACTAGAGGAGAACCCAGGGTGCGCTGCGTGCAAGGTGATAGTCAACTTTATGCATAAGGAGCTGACGGAGAACGAGACACGAGACAGCTTTTTAACTTTGGGAAGTGATGTGAGTTCTTGTAATTTCTTTATGTTTTTTTGGGCAAGTTATGTTTTTGTTGGTTCTTATATGTCGAACCAAAGTTGCAGCTATGTAACGTGATGCAAGGCCCATTTGGACAATCAGTGGTTGATTGTGCAAAACTTTCTTCTATGCCTACTATCTCGTTTACCATTGGTGGCAAAGAATTTGAACTTTCTCCCGACGAGGTATTATTCTACGTTAACTGATAATTAGTTCCAAACCGCAAATCCAATCGGCCCTAACTTATCTTATATAAAATCCAACTTTCACGGTTTGCTGCCTTTAAACCCCTTGAAGGCCACCTACCTAGTGTAAGTTATGTTTTATATATAATTAGTTAACAGAGGTATTGATAGGCCTCGTGAGTTTAAAGCATCTAAAGGTCAAAAAGTTTTTTTTTACTAATCTTATGTACCCTTTAATTTTTTTTGTTTGTGTTGCAGTACATACTTAAGGTTGGTGAGGGCACTAATGCACGTTGTATTAGTGGTTTCATTCCATTGGATATCCCTCCTCCACGTGGCCCACTCTGGTACGCGTCCTTTTTATGTAGGGATTGGATCAAGTTTGGTCCATTCGAGAAGAGTTCTACTTTTGGTTTTAAACATTCAAACTTAATATGTTTCAAAACTCGAGTTTATGATGGTCTTTGCTTGATTAATGTTACACAGGATATTAGGAGATGTTTTTATGCGTCGTTACCACACCGTATTCGACTATGGTAATCTACGAGTTGGATTTGCACAATCAGCCTAAAACAAGCTATTTTAATAAAAGGTGTACTTGTTCAAGTGAACCTTACTTTCTTTGCTCATGTCGTGTAAGATAAAGTATTATGTTTAATAGTTAAAGACTAGTAATTTATTTCAAGTGACTTCAAGGGCTTTGTCTAAATATGTTGTTCTTGTTGCCAAATGGTATATGTTACTATCTCAATGGCGTGCTACCTGCAGTTGTTGGCAAAGTAGATAACGCGTTAATTCAAACTAATATTCGGTTTTGCATTAGACTAGACGTAGTGGTGCTTTTAAGAGGCTTTAAAGTTGCTATGTGAACACAACTGGTACGTTAAAACCACTACGTTCTAGTTAAATGAGGACTTTAAACTTATTTTTAGCTAATTCCTTAACAAGTGTTAAAAGATATTAATGATTCATTTGTTTTTATTTTTAACTGAAAAAAGCTTGAAACCCACTAAACTTAATTTAAAATGATTTTAATAAATTTATATTTATATATATACACCACTACATACACATAGTCTTATACATGCCTTAGTTATCAGTTGAGATCCACTGCAATACAGTCTAATTTAAAAAGAAAAAAAAAGAAAGGATAATTAAAATATGATTATAATTTTTTATGCCATATAGTGAGTTTGTGTTTCATTTTTGCCAAATCCATAAGAACTTTTGTAATGTTTTTCCTCAAACCATTAATGCATTCATCTCTATAAACCAATTTTATAAGCCTACAAATGTTTATACTTTTCATAAAACTATAAATGTTTATAAATGTGTCTACTTTTCTAACACATCATCAAAATCCATTAAAAAATTTATAAATTTTCTCATATTAACAATACGTTCATCCTAAAAATCCTTTTTCTTGACATTCTCGTGAACTCTTAAAACTATTTTTCATAAACACTTCCTTTATTATATAAAACCAAAATGAAAAATAGAAATAAAAAGAATTAAAAGAAAAAAAAAGAAAAACAAAGTCTTGATTAATTGAGCCCGACTCAAAATCACTATGTTAGGGTGTATCATATGAGTCGATGGGTCCAATTAAGTTTTTAGGGTTCTTTATGATTTTAATATAAATTGAAACCTAACGATTTAATAATATGAATTACTCTTTTACAACCTTATATTAGAGTTTTAGGGTTCTGGTTATCTTCGTTCTATTTGTTGCGCCACCATTAAAAATACAAACCCTAGCTGTCATCATCAAGTTCAAACCCTAGACAAGGCAGTGTGTGTTGTCGTCTTATCCCACCTTTGTTTTTTGTTTCGTTTCTTTTCTATTTTTCTAATTTCCGTTGAATTAATCGTTGTTATCGGTTGAAGATTCAAACCTAATATCCATTCTCGTGGTTTGTTCACAACTATTCCCTTGATTCGTTTATGGTTTAAGGTTCCTAACTTACAACGGTCACTTCGTTTTCTTTTTCTATTTATCGGTGTTTTAGTCGCACCAAGGACCATGGTCCATGGCCACTGATCTCAAGCTATGGTTTGATTTTTTAAGATCTACGGATCATATCTCTTGATCTACGGATCATATCTCTTGATCTACGGATCATATCTCTTGATCTACGGATCATATCTCTTGATCTACAGATCATATCTCTTGATCTACGGATCTAAGAGATTATCGCCTGACCATGGTCACCAAATGGATTTCTTTTCCTTTATACTTATACAACTTTCATCACTTGATATATGAATCCTAGAGACCACTACCTACTATGGTCGTCGGTTATTGACTTATCATTTCGGAATCAAGAACCAATGAACTATAAAGTAAACTATGGATAACACAATCAACCAAGATATGAATGACAACATCAAGCATAATAATAACTTGGCAAAAGTTTGGATGTTCGAGTCGATCAAAGCATGTTTTTGTTAGGGATTCGGTTGTAGATAAACAATCAAAACTACGAGAGAAAATAATAACAAAGATGAACATGCGAGATTAACGTGGTTCGGTTGATGTTACCTACATCCACAGGCTGCAACCAAGATATTCTTTTATTTTTTTCTGCCTCACTCGTGAAGAATTACAACTACAATACACAATATAAATAGGAAAAATTAGGGTTTTCAACTTAATCCCTAAGAATACTTTAATGGGCTACAATTAAATAGAAACGGGTTAGGTCTTTAATTTAATTAATCTGTCACTAAGTTGTCTTTTAACCCAAGCCCAAGTCAAGACTCCACAAACCCAACAATCTCCCACTTGGATGCTTGATCATCTTCAAGCTGCCTTCCACTGTGAACACTTGTATCTCTTGTAATCTTTCTCGTCTTCCTGGTTGCAACGACCTTCTCATCAATTAACCTGAAGGCCTATTGAAGCTCCTCCGAGCTTCAACATACAGTCACGGTTGTATCTGCCCTTGACCCGTTCTTAGACCTATCGGCTCCTACTAAAACAAACAACCAAATCGTGGAACACTTTGAGAACAAACACTCTCCATATTCAACAAGTAATCATCTGGAGAGATTTTATTAGATGGAATATTAGTTATTTAAAACCATTGTTGTCTAGGAACTGAAACTAAAGCACGACACATGCTCTCACTGTCACGAAATCCTTTGTCACACCCTAATCTTGATGGTGGAATCGTCGAGATAGGAGGGTTAACATTGTTCACAACCACATAACGATCTTTAAATGAAAATATTATTATTACAAGTTTCAAATAAAAATACAACCATATGTCTTAATCATGAAATAGTTCAAAACAAAACAAAACATAATTTAAGCAATTTATTCTTTTAACTAGGTCCAAATCCTAGTTTATTGCAAGCCTTAAAATACGACTTCAAACATGCGCGTTTCCTGAAACATGTTAAAAATAAAAGGTCAACTATGAAGTTGGTAAGTTTCCAAGGGTTTATAATACATAATATATCAAAGGTTACAAGTAGCAATTCATGTCATAAGTTGTGAGTTAGCAAGTTTATAGAACACATATAGCTACAATGAAACCTCGACTTAATTACAAGTTTATATGATTGGTCAAGTGTACTTGGTTCCCATGATGAACAAGTCATACGTCATCGGGAGCTGGCAATACATTGGTTTTAGCACCAAATAAGCTTGTCAGGTCCATAGATCTAAGACGTCGCCAGGCTAGCAATAATTAATGATTGTCAACAAACTATGTATCTCATATAAGACTTGAAATAACACAAATAACCATGACAAATAAAAGTATGAATTGCAAGTGCTTTACAAGATTAAAACGTTTACAAGTGTATGTTGATAAGATTAATATGTTTCACCCTAAAATGGTGTGAAGTAATATAAAAAGGGGCAAGGAAAACTCACATGATCAAATAGTATATAAATGACGATTAATAAGAATAATAAGCAACGTTCCAACGTAATCATTTACAAGGTACCTAAATATGTATATATTTACAAGATTTAGCTTAATAAGATTAGTGATTTAACGTGAACTAGGGTATTTAAATTTGAGGGTTTTTTTATAAACAAAATTAGTGAACTCTTATTTATATTTTGTTCGATAAAAGAAGGTACCATTTATAAAATTTTAAAGGAATTAAATCCTTTGTAAATAACTTATGTATTTAATTATAGCATATATTTGAATACTATATTTATCATGATAAATCTCTAATCAAAGAAAACATAAGGTCCAATAATAATTTAATAATTTAAATTATTATATAAATCCATTTTTATAAAAATACTTAGTTATAATTTTTATAATAAAATGTTAAAATGTTTTATAAGAATACATTTACAGAAAATATTTAGATGATTTTAAAAAATATTAGAAGTTTATAAAAATCATTTTTATAGTTAATAAATTTGTTCTATAATTGAACTAAGGCTAAAAAAGCCTATTTAAAAAATAATAATAAGAGGGTGCCCGGGTTCGAACCCGGGACCTCTAGGTTGATATGAGAATGGGTAACCAGTGAACTAAGGCTCTCAGTCGTGTTAGGATTGGGTTTTAAATCTTAAAAAAACAAGACTTCCATAAATACCCAATTTTCCCACGAACCCTAGAATCGTTTAGCTCCAAATTGAAGTTCAAATCGATTAGGTAAATGCTTGGAACCATAGGGCTTTTGTTCCCTATGATAGAACGAGTATGTAGATGGTTTCAATTACCGATTTGAAGTTTAACACATCAAGAAACAATGAAGAACAGGTTGCGACTAAGGTTGAACTCAATTCGTGTGCAAACGATTATAAAAATCAAATTAAACTCGTGGACAACTTCTGCAGGATTGGTTTTTGTCACTTAACATTTGGTTTTCTCTCAAACTCACTTATACTACACTCGGATCAGATGAAATAGAGTCTTTTCTAAGAGTTGATAATAATATAATAAGTAGCAAAGAACACAAAGAAATAATTTTCAAGGTACTTTCATATATTACTTCTCAACTCAAAGTATTACAAGACTCTTACAAGCATGTTACATGAGTTACAATGAGAAACTATATATACTACTACCTATAACCGGATATACTTTGATACCAGCTGGAAACCTATGACTAAAGCATATACTACAATGCTAAAGTTAAGGTATCTTAAATAAAGTATTATCTAAGATATGTAGTCATGACATGTCCATGACCTACCTTTTGTCACCAACTAAAGTTGGCAAATGTACTAACTACTAAAGGTAAACAATGGAATAAAGTATGGTCAACTACATGGCTTTTGAGAAAACGTCATGCAGTATCTTAGAGGTCTGCAACGGAGTGTTAGGAAGACCATACTTATGTCCACTAGTTCATAGTAGTGTCTTCCGAAGGTTAGTTGGCTTCAGAAGAACAAGTTCTTCCGAAGCCACTTATAATTCGGAAGAGGATACTTCTTCCGAGGTTTGAGGACTTCTTCTTTTCTTCATACTTCGGAAGTTGACTTCTGATCTTTTCTTCTAAGTCTTGATCTTCGGAAGTGAATACTTTGTATTCAGAAGAAGAGTTTATCTTCGGAAGTTGATCTTGCACTTTGTCTTCGGAAGAACTCTTTTTTCCTTCGGAAGTTCCACACTTAGCTTCGGAAGTCCTTTATTAGTTGTACCAAAGTAGTCTAAGTGATTTGGTTTTGGTTGCACCAGCCTTCTTCTTGATCCAACAATAACTCGCAACAGCAATGTATTATGCTTCAGCAGTTGATGTAGAGACACAGGATTGCTTCTTGCATTGCCATGAGATGATTCTTCAACCAAAAAATTGACATCTACCTGATGTTGATTTCTTGTTGATGTTGCAGCCACCATAGTCACTGTCAGAGTAGCCATAGAGATTGAAATTGTTGTTCCTTGGATATCAAAGACCTAATTTAGGTGCTCCTTTGAGGTATCTGAGGATTCTCTTGGCTGCAACTAGGTGAGACACCTTTGGAGTTGCCTGATATCTTGCACAAATGCAGGTTGCAAACATGATATCAAGTCTACTTCCTATGAGATACATCAGAGTACCAATAATTGCCCTATACTGATGTTGATCAGTATCCTCCCCCTCAGAGTCAGGACATAAATTATGGTTTCTGTGTATGGGTGTCTTGGCTGACTTACAATCTTTCATGTCAAATCTTTCTAAGATGTCATTGACATACTTAGATTAATTGATGAAAAACCCTTTCTTCATTTGCTTCACCTGAATTCCAAGGAAAAAAATCCATTTTTCCCATGGAACTCATCTCAAACTTTTTCTTCATGATGCTCTCAATGTCTTTACACATTTGGTCATTTGAGGAACCAAATATGATGTCATCCACATAGACTTGAACGAGCAAGATGTCCTTTCTAGACTTCCTTATGAAAAGAGTCTTATCAATAGTACCTCTAGTGTAACCATTTTTCAGGAGAAATTGAGAAAGTGTCTCATACCACAGCCTAGGTGCTTAGTGTAGCCCATATAGAGCTTTATACAATTTGCACACATAGTTGGGGTGATGTGGGTCTTCAAATCCTGGAGGCTGGCACACATAGACTTCCCTATCTATATTCCCATATAAAAAGGCACACTTGACATCAAGCTGGTAGACATTGAAATTCTTGGAAGCAGCATAGGAAAGGAAGATCTTAACTGCCTCAAGCTTGCAAACGGTGCAAAGACATCGGTATAATCGATTCCCTCCTCTTGAGTGTATCCTTGAACCACCAGTCTTACTTTGTTTTTGATGATCAAGCCTCTATCATCTCTCTTGTTTTTGGAAATCCATTTTGTGCCTATAGGTACTTGACCAGATTGTAGCGGACATAGGTTCTAAACCTTTTGTCTCTTGAATTGAAGCAGCTCCTCTTGCATCAATTCAACCTAACTACTATTTTTCAAGGCATCTTCTACCTTCTTGGGTTCCATTCGAGACAAGAAGCATGAGTATAAGTAGACATTCCCATGATGAGTTTGTCCCCTTGTTCTCACACCTTTAAAGACATCCCTTATGATGTTCTCAGTTGGATGAGTGTTGTGAATCCTAAGTCAAGGAATTACCTCTAGTTGCAAAGATAGATCCAGATTAGACATATTTTGCTTAGGATTTTGAACACTTTGTCTAGTTATTGTTCCAAACTCATTCATTGAGGACTAATTGAACGAATGAGAAACATCATCATTTGTTGGCTGTGAAGTAGCATTAACAGTTATCTGTTCCTTCAAGATACTACTTCCATCAGCTTGGTGTTGTATAGTGTCACCTGATGAAATTTGAGGGTTAACAAGTGAATCACTGGTTGAAGCTCCACTATCCTTTGAGATGGTTATACTGTCAGATCTGCCAATAGTGGGAGCTTGATTTGTTGCAGCTCTTGGAGAACTTGGAAGAGGTCTAGGTAGCTCAAACACTTGATCATTATCATAATTACTTTGAGCACCTATTCTAACTAAAACATTCTCACAAGATGGTTTAGAATATTTTGGAAACAATTCTAAGTTAAAATATGATTAGGGACATCCCCCCTAACACAAGGAGTGTGCTCATTTACAATAATGTTGGATGATTCCTCAAATTGTTGATTTTTGATATTGTAAACTCTATAAGCTTTAGAGCTAGAGGAGTATACAACAAAGATAGCATCATCCGACTTTTCAATAAATTTTGCCAAATTGTCTTTTGTGTTAAGTATGATGCACCTGCTGCCAAAGGACTTTAGAAAGCCAATGAACGGTAGCCTCTTGTTCTATAACTCATAAGGGGTTTTTCTATGTGGCTTTACTACAAGAACCCTGTTTTGCACATAGCATGTAGTGCTGACTGCCTCTGCCTAGAATGTTAGAGGCAACTTTGAATCAGCTAACATAGTTTGAGTAGCCTAACTATGTGTCATGTTCCTCCTCTCAGCAACACCATTTTGTTGAGGAGTTCTGGGAAAACTATATTGTCTGGCAATCCCTTTTGAGTTAAAAAATGAGTCAAGAACGAGGTTCTTAAACTCAGTCCCTTGAGCACTTCTAATTATTTTAACCTTGTGATCAATTTGATTTTCTATCTTAAGAATAAAAGATTTTATCGTTTTAGCAGTTTCATCTTTTGATCTTAAAAAGAATACCCATGTGAATCTTGTAAAATCATCAACAATCACAAGGCAGTATGATTTCCTTCCAATGCTCATTATACTTGTAAGACCAAATAAATCCATGTGCAGTAAGTGTAATGGAGTGGTGATAGAGTTAATAACTTTGGATTTATGAGATGCCTGTGTTGCTTCCCTTTCAGGCATGCAACATAGTTATCTTTGCATAAAAATTCCTTTTTAGACAAACCATGTACCAAGTTTGCAGGACCGGTGAAGGGGGTTCACTTATAACACAACAACACAAAGAGAAGATTAACTAAACTCAAACAAACAATAAACTGGATTAACCACAATAAAGACACTAAGAACACAAGTATATGGTTTTCAAGAATGTAGTATATTGCTTTCTTTATGTTCTATTACAAGTGTTACAAAGCATATCCATAAAGTTTAAAGAACATGAGATACTTATACTACATCCTACAACCGTCCAAACTATGAAAGCCAGCTGGATGCAATTGACTAGACTCAAAACAAAATCAATTATAGAGTCAAAAAGGCAGATTGCCTTTTTGACTTTGTGACTATGACATGCCATAGCTCATATCCTTATCTATTACAAAAAGGATAAAGTACATGAAGTAGAAAGTTACAGACTCAATACCTCAATATACAGTTACCAAAAGCATGGACCTTTTCACCAACTCATGTAAGTTGGTGACTTTACAAAGATGCAGCGGAAAGGTGTCCAGCTTTATGGAATAGTACATCATAAAGCATGTTACTAAAAGTCTTCGGAAGAAATATGTCTTCAAGAGTTGAGGCTTCGGAAGACTTTGTCTCTAAAGCTTCGAAAGACTTCATCTTTGGCTTCGGAAGATATTGGTCTTGGCTTCGGAAGATTTCACACATAGAATATTTTTGTTGCATGTGTGAAACTTTCAAAGCATTCTTCTTCAGTAGTTGTGCAACATGCATGCAGAAAGTCTTTGGTTGCTTCAGCCTCTATGCATATTCTTTACAAACTCCCCCTTGGCTGATGCTACCAAAACTTTTGAAGACTTCAGATATCAACAGTCCTCATAGGATGATAACCAACCCTTTCTTCATGAGATGATCAGGATCCTTCAGACTGTCAAAATGTCTTCTCATGTCAAAGAGATCATGCAAAGGCAACTAAAACATGACTTGCCAAGTGTAGACATTCTTAATGCCATGATCTCTGATGACATGCCACATTTCTGGATTTGTAGTGTATGTCCAGGACAGGATAGGTCTTTTTGATGCAAGAGGAGCTATTTGAATGGGAGATGATGGAGCATCCTCTGGCTGCACATCCTCAAGATGTTCTATCTTATCCTGAGGTTTAGAAAAAGATGCAGTCTTCTTCTTTTCTTATTTGGCTTTGGTTTAGAAGCCATCCTTTTCTTTCTCTTTACAACTTTTAACTGAGAAGACTGGCCTGCAGTACCTGATTGATCTTCATTGTCTTTCTCAGTTGGGTCTTCAACTCTTACAGGTTCAGATTGAGAGTGAGTCTGACCCTGCTATGGATTAGAAGATGAAGCTTGCTGAGATTCAACAGGAGGTACATGTTGTGATGTCTTTGGTTGTTCAACCTTAACCTCCACTTCAGGTGGGGCTTGACTTGGAGGGGAATGTAAGTCAACCAGCTCTCCACTCTTGATCTTCTGCTTGATCACCCTGATGTGCTCATCCATAGTGGATAGAGACATGGGGCCAAGTCTCCTTCTAGAGAATCCATACAGCTTCAAGAAGCTCATCATCCTTTTCCTGTCAATAGATTTCTTCATGCTTTTGTGGATGATGGCTCTTGACTTAGCAGCTTCTTCCCTTAGCTTTCTTTTAGTTGTCTTTCTTTCTTTGACTATCTCAAGTTCAAGTTATTTGAGATACTCAAACTCAACATAGTCATAAGACAGGGGAAGAAGTGTTTTTTTCCTGGTAGAGGCATGTGGCACTCAGGTAGTTGATCATCTTGATCCTTTCTTCTTCTTTATCTACCTGAGGTTCTTGTTGAACCACATCCTCTTGTGCAGGACTTTCTTGAACTGGGGAGAGGGTAGGCACATGCTTGTACAATATTTTCTTTCTTCTGTCTTCTTTGATTTGTATAAGAAGTTCTGCATCTTCTGCCTCCTTCTTCTCCCTTGACCTTTCCAGGTCAACCAGTTCATTTAGCTCTTCTAAGGGGAGAGAGATGACATTGTCTATGTCATAGTTCCTTGTCTGCAGATAGTTTATTCTGACTACCCTTAACTCATCATTCGGAGTATCTAGTCTGGGGGCAGCCCTGATAGTAGCCTCCATGAGTCTTGCAGACCATAAGAGGAACCTTCTCCCCCCAGCTTCTATTTCCTCTCTCTCTTCTCCTTCTTAATCTCCTCAGATGTCATCTTTCTTTTCCCTTTGTCACTCACATACCTTTGTGACTCAGGGTGGAGAGAGCTTTGACCTTCATTGCTTGATGCAGCTTCTGAGCTCTGGCCAGAGAGAGGTTGAGAAGCACCTTCACCAGCAGGTGTCTCAAAAATGGCATTGATCTCTGCAGCAGTTGTTGGTGATAAGACTGGGCTCTCAGGTTCTGTCACTGGGCCTTCAGTCAAGGTTTCCCCTATGAAGCTAATCTTAGGGCCTGCCTTAACATCTAGTTGACCGATGGCATTGCCTGATTCCTACAGTCTTCTTCTTAGTCTGAACTCTGCAGTGATCCTATCTTGGATTCTTTGTGCCAACTTTTCAGCTTGTCTTGATTGGCTTGGATTGACAAGTGGCATGTTGACTAAATCCAGACTGTCATAATAGTTCAGGTTCTAAAAATTGAAGATCTCTTGTTGTCCCTGAACTTTTATAATGAATAGGGTTCTCCTGTTGTTGTCATACCTCCACCCAATGATGTGATTAGAAGATGGTGAAGATGACATAGCCCTTGGTATCCCATCCTCAAACAGGCTCTGTATGAAGGAGTCTGTGTAGTCCACATCAATGTGGACTTGAGGAGGTTGCTGAGAATGCACAGTTGCAAGTGAGGATGGTGAGTCCTCAGTGTCCATTCTCTCTGAAGAACTCCCAGGTTCTGTAGCTGTAATGACTTTCTCCCCCTTTTTGGTAGCATCACCCACTTGCATAGGTGAGCCAGGAGTTAGGTCAATCACATCCACAGGTTCTTGTGTTCCTGGTTGAGCTCTTCTTAAAGGTCTCCCAGCTAGTTTTTCCTTAAGATATGAAATCTGAAGTTGATGATCATTGACCCTGTTATGTAAGGTAGTTACTTGAGATTCAAGGTGACTAACCTTGGAGACTAAATAGGTGCATGTTTTGGATAGTTTTTGCACCTTCAGTCTTAAATTCTCCTCATCTTATCAGAAGAATCATTGGGGAATGAGATGATTGGACCAAAGTCCTCTCTCTCACCACCAGCTTCAGATTCTTGGCTGCTGGATTTCCTCTGCTCACTGGCAGTCTCAGTTGAGATGACAGTGGGCGGAGTTGCCATGGTTGAGGTCTTAATGATGTAATCACTTTCAAAAGTGAGAGCCTCTTCCATATGGATATCCTGAACAGGTTCAGAAGTGTCCACCTCAGCAATAAGTGACTGATGGGGGCTAGAAGTAGGAGCCTCAGAAGCACTCATCTCTCTTTGAGTAGGGGAAAAGAAGAGAGAGTCATGGTACTCACTGAAGCCTAGATCATCATCAGTGTAGAAATCAAGGTTGGGGATTGTTTGGTTTAGATCTAAAGGCTGGGGATCGTAACTGTCCCCTAAAGGTTGATCACTTGAGTGTTGAGACTCAGAGTGATGGCTTAAGGCAGTTTGGCTTATGAGCTCATCAGGCTGAGCATGAGGAACCTCAGCACTGATCCTTGAAGAGATGGGAGTGGTCTGCTCCTTAGCAAAAGTGGGAGCTCTAGTTTCCACTTCCTCCTGTATGGGTGAGTGTGTGGGGGCCTCCACAGACTGAATAGTCTGAGCAGGGGTTCGTTTGGATTTTCTTTGGTAGGTGATGGTGATTTGTGGCTGTGTAGGTGGTTGGGAAGTAGCAGGTGTGGGTTCAACACTAGCTGGTGCTGCTAGGTTGTCACCTTGAGCAATGAGCTCTAACATTTTTAAGACCAGGGCTGTTTCTACCCTTGAGAAGCCAACAGTGGGCTTTCTTAATATTTTAAAGATGTCGGGCTTCATCTGTCCCAGTTTAAGAATGTTACCTGTTCCCTTAACTGTGAGCCCAGTTCACAGTTAAGAATGTACTAAACATATCTAGGAAACATGTAATATTCTAAGGAATCTAAGTTTGCAAGTAAGTTAGTATAAACAAATTGAGAATACCAGAACTTGATCCCCTAAATCATTTCATGGATAGTGAAGGAGAGATCTCAGGAATCTGGCCCCATCCACCATGTTGTTGATAAGCTGTGGATGACCACATGAGCAGGAATCTCCACTAGGATGAGACATTCCCTTTCCTAAAGGTCTTTACAGAGAAATCTCCCTCATACCCTATATGCTCAAAAGAATGATTGATAGCTTCTTTGGGAAAGAACACCTCACCTTCTTCATCATCCAGCTGAAGATGCATGTTGATGATGGCCGGAGTGTTGAAGACTGTTCTCCCCTGCACTGTGACAGACAATGCATTCTCCCCATCCATGACGACCTCTTGGCAAGTCTTCCAAAATTCAAGCAGATGATCCTCATAAAGTGGAGGATAAATGGTTAGGGAGGTGAAATAGTTGGACAAAGCTAAGAACGGAAAACCTCTGAGAAATGAGGATCTTTCTCAGAGCTTAACAGAGCAACTTGGTTGTGTCGCCTGTGGAGCTGCATGGTAAAGTTCGGGTCATTTCTGTGAGTGGGGTTGGCCATTGTGAGGTAGCTTAAGGATGAAGAAAGAAAGAAGAAAGAAATTTCAGAGAGAAATTTAGGGTTTTAGGTTTGGAGGAAGAAGCAGATGATAGAAAGAGGGGGAAACCGTTGGGTTTATATGTGAAAAAGATTTCAGATAAAGTTTAATGAAAGAGGATAAACTTTGAAATCCGGATGTCGGTCCCACCTCTGAAAAAGTAGTTTACTTTTGCTCAAAAAGTAGTTTTCTTGGAAGTCAAAAAGCTTCTGAAGATAAATTATATTCGGAAGTTTTAATGAAAAAGCTTCCGAAGGTAAAATGACTTCGGAAGAATTCCTGAGAGGTTTGAAAATTTTGCTTCGGAAGAGAAATTAAGACTTAATGCTTTGTGCACAAAAGAACAAAGCTTAAGAGTTAATTTGCTTCGTAAGAAGAAGGTCCTTGAAAACATATAAGTGTCTTAGACATCCATTTAAGCTTCGGAAGATACATTAGAAATCTCTTCCGAAGGTAAAATTTCTTAGACAGTTATTTGTTTTGAAGGCATGATTTTCTTCCGAAGTTAAAAACAGAACTTCCAAAGGATCAAAATTTCCATAAATCTAAGGAAAGTCTTCAAAAAGATTTTCATCCAAAGAAAACAGGAGCTTATGAAAGTGATAAACTAGACAACTTAGGACACATATGTTTTAAGAAATAATAAGAATTAGTTTTAAGAAAAACCTACTCAAAGTTGATCATCCCAATAGCTTATACAAGATATTTAAATCTCTGTCCATCAAAGGCCTTTGTGAACAGATCAGCATATTGTTCATATGTGTGAACTTTGACTAGTTTAATTAATCCTTTTTCATAATTATCTCTTATTAGATGATACCTGATATTGATGTGTTTGGTCCTTGAGTGCTGCACAGGATTCTATGTGATTGAGATAGCACTATTGTTGTCTATGTGAATGGGAGTCTCCTTGAAGTTGAATCCATAGTCCAGCATCTAATTCTAAATCCAAAGCACTTGAGCACAGCAGCTTGCAGCAGCAATGTATTCAGCTTCAACAGTTGATGCAGAGATACATGATTGTTTCTTGCATTGCCATGAGACAACCCTCCACCAAGAAACTGACGTCCCCCAGATGTAGACTTTGCAGTCATGTTGCAACCACCATAATCACTATATGTATAAGCATACAGATTGAAGTCAGGATCTTTAGGATACTATAGACCAAGTGTTGAAGCACCTTTAGGTATCTTAAAATCCTTTTAACAGTGATAAAATGAGACATCTTAGGGTTGGCTTGATATCTTGCACATATGCAGGTGGCAAACATAATATCAGGCCTGCTAGCAGTAAGATACATAAGAGACCCAATCATAGCCCTGTATAAGTGTTCATCTACACACTCCCCCCTCAAGATCAGGTTAAAGGGAGTGATTTCTAGCTATGGGTGTCTTAGCAATCTTACAATCAGTCATGTTGAACCTCTTGAGTATGTCCTGAACATACTTTGACTGACTAGCGAAGATGCCATCTTCAACTTGCTTCACTTGAATTCCTAGAAAGAAATTGGTTCCCTCATTGCACTCATTTCAAATCTGTCTTTCATCAGCTTCTCAAAGTCTTTGCAGAGCTTTGGATTAGTTGAACCAAAGATGATGTCATCCACATATAGTTGAACTAGCAATATGTCATTTCCCTATCCTTTGATGAAGAGAGTTCCATCTATAGTACCTCTCCTGTATCCATGTTTGCAAAGATACTCAGATAGTGTCTCATACCACTTCCTGGGTGCTGATGCAGCCCGTAAAGAGCCTTGTCAAGCTTGCAGACATAATCAGGATGATCAGGATCTAAAAACCAGGTGTTTGTTTGACATACACCTCCTCATCAATCACTCCATAAAGAAAAACACACTTCACATCAAGTTGAAAGACCTTGAAGTTCTTGGATGCAGCAAATGCGAGGAATATCCTAACAGCTTCCAGTCTTGCTACAGGAGCAAAGACATCAGTGTAGTCAATCCTTCTTCTTGTGTGTACCCTTGAACAACTAGTCTAGTCTTTTTCTTTATGATAATGCCTATATCATCCTTCTTGTTCCTAAACACCCATTTGGTTCCAATAGTAGTCTTCCCATGAGGAAGAGGACAAAGGTTCCAAACTTTCTGCCTTTTGAATTGAAGCAGCTCCTATTGCATAGCTTCAACCCAACTACCATCCTTCAGAGCCTCATCAAATTTCTTTGGGTCTATCTGGGATAAGAAACAAGAGTGTAGACAAACATTTGCTTCATGGGTTTGTCCTCTTGTTCTTACTCCTATGACAACATCTCCAATGATGTTTGTTGTGGGGTGGGACTTATGGATCCTTAGCTGAGGGATCACAACAAGTTGCTGAGATAGATCTAAATTAGAGAAATTTAGATCTGGCATAGATGTTTCACCCACCACATCAGCACACTTATCAAGAGAGACTTGATCCAAGAAGTGTGTGACATCATTGATGTTGTCATCTATGGAGTGGTTATCAGCATCAAGAAAGTCTTGATCACTGTCACCACTACCATCATTGTCTTCTGCAATTAAAGCATCTTTATCTGGTTGTGGAGCCTCTGAGCTGGAATTTGAAGGCATACCAGATGTATCAGCTGAGGTTGTCATTGTAGTGCTGATAGAAACCTCATGTGCAGACTGAAGATGTGTTACTTGAAGGTCTTCTCAGCTCAAATCTTGGATCAGGATCACCTGTGTTTAGATTTTCTGCAAATCCTGAAAGTCTCACAAGATTTGTTAAAACAGTTGGTAACTAAGTCAAGATTAAAGAGCCATTAGGACCAGAACCAGCCACACAGGGTGTGTGTTCATTGAAAGTCACATTGGCTGACTCCTCAACAATTCTAGTTCTGAGATTGTATACTCTGTAAGCCTTAGCTTGGGAAGAGTATCCAATGAAGTGTCCATCATCTGATTTCTCAGCAAATTTGGCAATTTGATCCTTGGTATTCAAGATGATGCAACGACAACCAAATGACCTGAGAAAACCAATGAAAGGTTTCCTCTTGTGCCAAAGTTCATAAGGAGTCTTTCCATGACTCTTAATTACTAAAACTCGGTTATGCATATAGCAGGTAGTGTTGACTGCCTCTACCCAGAAGGTTATGGGCAGCTTAGAGTCAGACAACATAGTTCTTGCAGCTTGAATTAGTGTCCTGTTTCTCCTCTCAGCAACACCATTCTGTTGAGGAGTCCTTGGAGCACTGTATTGTCTTGAAATACCTTTTTCATCATAGAATGTATCAAGGATTTGGTTCTTGAATTTAGTTCCCTGATCACATCCTATGATTTTGAACTTGTGATCAGATTGATTCTCAATCTTCAAGATGAACTTTTCAGAATCTCAGGAGTCTCATCCTTAGTTCTAAGGAAGAAGACCTAAGTGAATCTTGTAAAGTCATCTGTGATCACTAAACAGTATGAGGTCCTTCCAGACTCATTACACTGGTGGGGCCAAATACATCCATATGTAACAAGTGTAGGGGTGTAGTGATGGAGTTCCTTTCCTTAGGCTTGTGAGATACCTTATGTTGCTTCCGTTTTAGGCATGCAACATAATGGTCATCACTTGTAAACTCTTTCTTTGGCATTCTATTTACCAAATCATTCTTAATTAGTTTATTCATGTTTTTAAGTTTACATGGCATATTCTTTTATGCCATAGGAAAGACTCATCATTATTGGCTTTAGACAGAAAGCATGAAACTTCTCTAGAGGGAGATGTTTCTTGAAAATCCATCATGTACATGTTCCCTTTCCTGGGGGCTCTAAGCAGAATATGTTCATGAGGAATGACCACCCAAGCTTGAGAACAATGCACTCATGCTTAGTAAAGAGCATGTTATGACTCTGATCACAAAATTGGGATACACTCAGAAGATTGTACCCAAGCTCCTTGACAAAGTTTACCTTTTCAATACTGAGCTTACCATTTGTGACCTTGCCCCTTCCTGAAATGTAACCACCTTCATCTCCTCCAAAGGCAACTGGCCCTCCATCAATCCTTTCAAAGTTCTAGAGTAGAGACCTATTGCATGTCATGTGCCTGGAACAGCCGCTATCAATGACCAGACATTTTTGTTTGTCTTCAGCTGTCCCTGCATAAAGAAAATGATTAGTTACACTTAGAAACCCAAGCCTTACTTGTCTTGGGCTCATTAAGAGAAACAGAAGGTAATGCAACAGTAATAGATCCTATGGTTGTGCTAGGAGGATCTTGAGCTGTTGTTGATGGAGAATTCTCAGTCACTTGGTCTTTCTTAGACTTCCACACCACCTTTGGAGTCTTGGACTTGACCTTGAATACTTCGGAAGCTTTTGATAAATCGGAAGTTTTGATGACTAAGCCTTCGGAAGAACCTGCAGACACTACAACAGATTTCAGTGCTTCGGAAGTATTCCTTCCTTCCGAGACCAACTTTTCTTCCGAAGGCAATTTTTCACTTGCCTTCTTCTTAGATTTGGAGCTTCCAAAGGAAACAGATTTTTCTTCCGAAGCTTAAATCTTCTTGGAACTCTTAGAGGTCTTTGTCTTGATCATGTGAAGAGTACCTTTAGGATTGTATGGACAATCCTTAGCAAGATAAGCAGTACTTTCACACATGACACACTCAATTTTCTTCTTCCCAAGAGCCTTCTGCTGGGAACAAGACTGACTTTGGTCACATCCCCTTTCCACCCTCATCTTTGCAGATGCTAAGACAGTTCTTTTGGGCTGGGAACTGTTCTTGGAGTTTGATGGTCCAGGCTGTGCAGCAGTGGTCCATAGTAGATCAGTCTTCTTCTTGGTACTGAGATGATTTGAACAAGAACCAGAACTCTTAGCAGAAGAGTTTTGGTTGATGTCTTTAGTCTTTGCTACTTTAAATCCTATAGAGATAAATACTTGTTTCAGCTTGGAGTCAAAAGTAGCCTTGATCTCTTGAGCCTTCCTTGCTTTCCTCTTGCTTTTCCTGATCAAGTTCTTTCTCATTGACTTGGTCATCACAGTCTTCTTCTTCTCCTTAGAATGATAGTGGCCCTTCTTAGAATCCTCCTCTTCACTCTTCTCAGAGGAATTATCACTATCACTTCTTCATCCTCTTCACTCAAAGGATCTATGAGAGGAAGCTCATCTTCACAAGTTCCACACCTAGGTAATCTTACAGATAAGATTGTGTGTGGAGGAGCTATCTCATTTGATCCTAGTCCTTGCTTGTTCTCATAGCACACTTTGTTGTGCAGGGATGAGTATATCATGTTCTTGAAGGTCTCTTCTTCAAGAACACATTTGTCTGCCCTGGCCTTACTGATCACAAGCTCAGCCTGGCACTCAATCAGCTTGGTTATGAGATTCTTGATCTGAGTCCTAAAATCGGTATGGTCATGTTTTAGAACTGAAATGGTTTTCTCTAAGTCCTCAATCTTTAGTTTATATCATTTTCAGACTTTCTAAAATCAGCTTTTAAAATGTTTAAGGACTCAAGATCAGATCTCATTTCCAAGTTATAAGACTTGTATCTATTAACTTTAGCAATGCATTTAGGGGTACAGAGATGTTCCAATACCTTGGTTTCATCATGATCTTCCATCAGTGCTTGGTTTAAAGAAGCATCTTCCACCTGAAAGCTCCAGTCAAAGCCTCTTTCTTCAACTGCAACAGCAGCCTGCTGCTTTGGCTTCTCATTTTGGGGGGCTTTCTCAGTGTAGTTGGGTCTGGACTGTGTTTGGCCACCATTTGTTCTAGGTGCATTACACTCCCTGGCAAAGTGGCCCATCAAGTTACAGTTGTAACACTTGACTTTGCCTTTGTCCAAGCCAAACTTTCCACTAGTTGCATTGCTTGGAAACTTCCTTCCAGTTCGCTTGTAGAACTTCTTCGCTCTATGCGTGAGAAGAGCCATCTGCTGGACTATCTCCATGTAGTGTAGATCATCTGGATGGATATAGTGTAGGTCTTCAAGGGTGAACATGAAGCTGCCACAACTTTCATCAAAAGACACAAATGCTTGAGAAGAACTTGTCTCTTGGAATGGGCTTCCTTGGGTGTAGTTTTATCTAGGTGTCTCTAGGAAGGTGATGAAAGGACCCTTAGGTGAGTTGTCAGGGTATTGTATAAGATGATGTTGGGGTTCTATGCTATCCCTTTCAACCACATGCAGGGCTAAACCTATTTGATTGTTGGAGTTGCCAGATGAACCTTGCATGTTCATCCATCTGGTAGCCACTGAGAATCTCATATAACTCTATTAGAGTAAGAGTTTTTAGATTCTTAGTCCTCTTGATCACCACACAGTAGTGTGTCCACTGCCTAGGAAGTAAGGACATGAACTTCCTTACAATGTCCTTGTTCTCAAGAGGAACTCCTCCATTCACAAGGGTATCCACAATCTCAACATACCGAAAGTATTGTTGAGTCATGGTTTCACCTGTTTTAAAGGTGAAGTTTTCAAATTGCTGCTTCAGGAGATCTTTCTTGTTCTCATTGGCTTCAGAAGAACCCTCATACATCAGTTTTAGTACATCCCACAACTGCTTAGCTATTTTGCACTTCTTGAAACCTCTGTATACAGAGTTTGGAAGGGCAGTTTGAAGGGCTATCATGGCTTTTCTATCAATCTCTACTCTCTTCCTATCTTCATCAGAGTAGTTTGCCACATCCTTGGGGATCATACCAGCACCCGTAGCAGAAGGAGTGCTAGGTATGAAAGGTCCATTTTCAACAGACTCCCAAATTCTTGAGTCCAAAGACCTGATGAAACCTTCCATTCTTAAACACCAGGTATCAAAGTCATCAGAGTGATTAGTGGGGACTTTTTCAAAGTTCCAGTTTCCATATCAGTCTTGGAAATGGCTGCCATTTGAAAAGTTTAGTATATATGTGTGTAAGGGATCTTAAGATGGTGAGATCTTATATCAAGAGCCTGGAAAGCTCTAATATCAAATACAGGACCAGTGAAGGGGGGTTCACTTACAACACAACAACACAAAGAGGAGATTAACTAAACTCAAACAAACAATAAATTGGATTAACCACAATAAAGACACTAAGAACACAAGTATATGGTTTTCAAGAACGCAGTATATTGCTTTCTCTATATTCTATTACAAGTGTTACAAAGCATATCCATAAAGTTACAAGAATATGAGATACTTATACTATATCCTACAGCTGGCCATACTATGAAAGCCAGCTGGATACAATTGACTAGACTCAAAACAAAATCAATTGTAGAGTCAAAAAAGCAAATTGCCTTTTTGACTTTGTGACTATGACATGCCATAGCTCACATCCTTATCTATTATAAAAAGATAAGTACATGAAGTAGAAAGTTACAAACTCAAGACCTCAATGTACAGTTACCAAAAGCATGGACCTTTTCACCAACTCATGTAAGTTGGTGACTTTACAGAGATGCATCAGAAAGGTGTCCAACTTTATGGAATAGTACATCAGATAAAACATGTTACTAGTCTTTGGAAGAACTTTGTCTCAAGAGTTGAGGCTTCGAAGACTTTGTCTCTGAAGCTTCGGAAGACTTCATCTTTGGCTTCGGAAGATATTGGTCTTGCTTCGGAAGATTTCACACTTAGAATATTTATGTTGCATTTGTGAAACTTCCGAAGCATTCTTCTTCATTACTTGTGCAACATGCATGCAGAAAGTCTTTGGTTGCTTCAGACTCTATGCATATTCTCTACAAAGTTATTTTTAGCTAATTTATTCATTGTCTTAAAATTTACATAACATATTCGTTTATGCCATAGTGTCAACTCATCACCATCAGCTTTGGAAAGAAAGCATGACACTTCACCCATTAGGGAAGCATTATTCATATCAAGCTTGTACATATCCCCTTTCCTGTGAGATCTAAGAAGCACCAATTCCGGAAGAATTGTCATTCCGGGTTTGAGGATAATGCACTCATGTTCTGTGAAGAGCATTTGATACTTTTGATCATAAAACTAAGAAACACTTAACAGGTTGTGTTCAGGCTGTTTGACAAAGTGAACTTTGTCGACTTTTAATTTTCCATTGGATATACTTCCTCTGCCAGATATATATCCTCCGGCCTCACCTCCAAACTGGACGAGACCTCCATCATAATATTGAAATTATTGAAGAAGATATTTGTTCCCAATCATGTGTATGGTGCATCCACTATCCACGATCCAAACATTGTTATTTTTGTCATATGGATGTCCCTGCCATAAGATGAGTAGTTTTGATGGAAACCCAAGCTTTTTTGGTCTTGGTTTCTTCCAATGATTGTGACATAATTGAACCAAATTTTAAAAATGGGGTTCAATGGATGTCTTTGAAGAAGAGGTTTGGGCTGCACCATCTTTCTTGATCTTCAATCCATCTTTTGGTTGATGAAGGAAGATGAGCTTGTTGAAGCTTTTGTAGTATGGCATTCTTCTGAAGCTTCTTTCTTTTCGGAAGAAGCCTTCACCACCCTTTCTTCCGAAGTAGTCTTCTTCTGGGATGGTTTCAAGGGAACTCTTTTGTTCTTTTGATTCTTGACAGCTTTAGCTTCCGAAGCCATTTTCCTTTCAGAAGAAGGATTTTCTTCTGAAAGCAACCTTGCTTCGGAAACCAGCTTTCCTTTTTTCATCACTTGGACCATTTGATAGGGTCAAAATGAGAAACCTTTCCTGACTCCATCTCTTTTAACATTATTTGCATAATGTGTGCTAGCAGGATTGTAATAACAATCTTTGGCCATATGGTTTTGCAGACCACATATTATGCATGCAATGTTAGTCTTCTGGGAACTTAAGGATTGCTGTTTCTTGTTCTTTTTCTCTTCATCAGCAACTTTTCCTTTAACTTCTAATCCTTTGGTAGGACGGAGTGCTGGTACTACACCTCTTTCCTGAATCAGCGTTACCTACCACCTGGAATCCAGCTGAGATGAATACACCCTTTTGTTTTGGGTCAATCATCAGCTTAGATTCAGCCACTTTCTTGGTAGTTCTTCTTGCTGCTTTAGCTCTGCTTCTTCTGGCTTTGGTGGTTAGGATTTGACATCACCGGTAGGAGTGGGTTGATTTTTCTGTTCCTTCCCTGTGTTGGTCTCTATTATTGCATCATTCTTCAACTCAGTTGAAGATGGGTCAATAGATGGGACCTATTGCTCTTCAGTACCATATCTTGGTTGCCTTATGGACTCGTAAGAGTGTGGTGGAGCAATTTCATTGGTCCCCAACTCTCTTTTTTTTTGATAAAAAATTTTGAAGTAGGAGGATGATACAATAATAGCTTAGAAGTTTTGCTCAGAAATAGCATACTTCCTGGCTTGAGCCTCAGCAATGACAAACTGGGCTTGAGCCTCAGACAATTTGGATATTAAATCCTTTATTTGAGTCTTATAGTTTGTGTGTTCATGTTTTAATAATGAAACACTTTTCTCCAACTCCTTAATTTTTCATTGATAGTCAAATTCAGCCCTTTTAAAATCAGATTTTAAAACATTTAGAGACTCAATATCGGATTTAATCTCCATATTGTAGTCCTGATATAATTTAACCTTAGCTATACATACAGGAGTACAAAGATGTTCATATACCATATTGTCATCTGTTCCAGCCATGAGAGCTTGAGCAGGAGTCATTTCTGTACCATAAAGCTCCAGTCAACTTTTTGAGCCATTGCAACTATCTATGTTGACTTTCCGGTGGGCTTTGGTGTAGAGGGATGTGCGGAGGTCTGTGGGGTTCCCGGATTTGACTTGGGAGCCTTGCATTCCCTTGCAAAATGACCAAGTTGGTTATAGTTGTAGCATTTGGCCTTAGTTTTGTAGAACCCAAATTTGCTGTTGGTTGGGTTCTGGGGAAATTGCCTTCCAGTTCTCTTGAAGAACTTCTTTTCTATGTAGGTTGAGAGAGCCATTTGTTGGACTATGTCCACATACTCCACATCATCTGGACTGAAGCACTCTATATCATCAAAGCAATACTGATAGTCACTAGAGTGTCCACTTCTTGAGACAAAGGCACATCTGTGCTGAAAAGAACTATGATGAGCTTGTTGAGACATTGGAGTCTCAGGAAATATAATGTATGGTCTAGAAGAACAGATGACTGCTGGGTGTATGTCAGGTACTGTTGAGGTTGTGTGGATCCTGAGCCTTCAACAACCATTAAAGCGTTACTGGCAGGAAGACTCAATGGTCTGCTTGTTTGATGGCCTCTTTTTCTTTCCAACTCCAAATGGTATTCATCAAGTATACCATAGATTTTGGTCATTGTGAGGGTGTTCAGATTTTCTATCCTCTTGATAGAGACAGTAGAACGTCCACTCATTAGGAGTTCACTCATGAACTTTCTTGTGAGGTCTCTAAGTTTAGGAGTAATTCCCACAAACTGAAGGGAAGAAATGAGGTCCATGTACATGAAGTATTGCTGGCTGAGAGTCTCTCTAGCAATGTAGGTGAAGTTCTCAAACTGCTGCTTCAGTGAGTCCTTCTTGGAGTCATTGGAGCTGGAGTACATCTAAGCAAGTGCATCAAATAATTCTTTGGCTGATTTGCCATACTCGAACCCCACCATGATGGAGTTGGGTATGCAGTCATGAGAATAGTCATTGCATTACTATCAATGTCCATCTTCTTTCAATCCTCATCAGAGTAATCTTCAACGGCTTTCTCTATCATGGCACCGTTTCCATCGGGTGCTGCCACCTTAGGTTTATACGGGCCATTAAAAATAGATTTCCACATCTTGTTGTTTTGATACCTGATGAAGCCTTCCATGCGTCTGCTCCATAACCTGAAGTTTTCAGGGGTGATGATGGGTGCTTTGGTCATCGTCCCCATTTCTACTTCAGACTTGTTGAGGGCCATTTGGAGTGTGGTGTAAGGAGAAGTGAAAAGCAGGTTGATTAGGATGGTAAGATCTCACAATCAAAAGCCTAAAAAGCTCTGATACCAATTCCAGGATCGGTTTTTGTCACTTAACACTTGGTTTTCTCTCAAACTCACTTATACTACACTCGATCAGATGAAGTAGAGTCTATTGTAAGAGTTTATAATAATATAATAAGTAGCATAGAACACAAATAAATAATATTCAAGGTACTTGCATATATTACTTCTCAACTCAAAGTATTACAAGACTCTTACAAGCATGTTACATGTGTTATAATGAGAAACTATATATACTACTACCTACAGGTGGATATACTTTGATATTAGCCGGAAACTTATGACTAAAGTGGGGGAAGAAAGAGGTTTGGGTTTTGATTTTATTAATTTACACAAATGGTCCCTGTTGTTTCAATAATTAACATTTTATGTACCAACTTTAATATCAAGTTTCTAAATTGGCAATAGAACCCCTTAAACTTTATTTTCTTTAAGTTTTAAATATTTTTAAGTTTACTAACTTTATAAGTTGTTATAATTATTATTATTATTACTGATATTATTATTATTGTTACCATTACTATTGTTGTTAACATTATTATTATTACATTAGTTACTAATATTATTATTATAACTATTATTTTTGTTATTATTATCACAACTATTATTATTGTTTAATTAATAATTAGTTTATTAACTTTTATATTAAAAATTAACAGCAAAACTTAAGAAAAAAGCATAATAACCCATAAGTTTTATAATTGACAACAATGGTCCTTACAAGATTTAACGATGTTAATTTTAATTGATTGAAAATACGAGATGTTACAGTCTCCCCAACTTAAAAGAATTTTGACCCGAAATTAAGAATGAAACTATACGAATAAATGCGGGTACTTCTTCTTCATATGTTTTTCACGTCCCAAGTAAACTCGGCTACACGCTATTCTCCCAGCGAACTTTGATGATTGGGGTAGTCGTGGTTCTAGTCTTCTTCATAATGCGATCCTGATCTCAACGGGTTTCTCACAAACTGTAATGACTCGTCGATCTGGATGTATCCACGGAACATGCAGACTTTCATCAGCCAAGCACTTCTCAAATTTAAGACGTGGAACACAGGATGAACTCCACTAAGGTTGGAAGGTAGTTCCAGTTTGTAAGCTAATTTCCTAATCCTTTTCAGTATTTTGAAAGGTCCTACAAATCTTGGAGCCAGTTTACCCTTCTTTCCAAAGCGAACAACACCTTTCCACGGTAAAACGTTAAGAAGAACCATATCTCCAACTTGAAATTCCAATGGCTTACGTCGCTTGTAGGCATAGCTCTTTTGTCGACTTCTTGCCACTTTGAGGTTCTTGCGAATTATAGAGACTTTATCGGTTGTTTCTTGTATAAGTTCAGGACCAAATTTTCACCAATGTCGGTCCAGTAGATCGTGAATGACATTTACGATCATAAAGTGCTTCGAATGGTGCCATCTTGATACTCGAGTGGTAACTATTGTTATACGAAAATTTCACAAGTGGTAAATGCGTATCCCAATCACCACCAAAGTCAAGGACAAAAAGGCGTGGCAAATACTCCAAGGTTTGGATGGTTCGCTCGGTTTGACTGTCCGTTTGAGGATGGTAATCCGTGCTTAGATCCAATTGAGTACCCCAGAGTTCTTGCATAAACGACTAAAAGTGCGAAGTGAAACGAGCGTCTCGGTCGGATATTAAGTGCAGAGGTATCCCATGACGACTAACAATTTCATCAACGTATATACGAGCCAACCTTGATGTCTTGTAAGTGTCACGTATGGGTATAAAATGTGCCGACTTGGTCAATTGGTCAACGATCACCCATATGCTATCATGTCCACGGGAGATACAGGGTAATTTAGTTATAAAGTCCATGGATATGTGTTCCCATTTCCACATAAGGATCTTGGATTGTTCAAGTAATCCACTTGGATGTTAATGCTCGGCTTTGGCCTTCGTACACGTGAGCACTTAGCTACATAAGTCGCTATATCTTTTTTCATTCCAGGCCATCAATATTGACCACGCAGGTCCATGTACATCTTATCGGAGCCAGGATGAATAGAATAACGAGTTTGATGAGCTTCGTTCATGATAATATTATCACGATTTGGAACCCAAATTTGATTCGTGAAATACATCAACCCGTTGAGTTTCGTTTCCAATTGAGTTAGAAGTTATGCTCTAGTTCATCCTTTATTCTTCCTTCTTGTTGAACCACTTGTTGAACCTCTAGGATACTAGACTCGATGTCATTATCTATTCTCAAGTTTTGTAGTAGTAAGGTAGTCTCGTTGACATCTAGTCGGATCTCGGTATCGAACTCTCCCAAAGTGTCAAACCATTGACGTCGATTGTGAATTTCTTGGAATGAGACCATCTTGTTATGAATCTTTCGGCTTAGAGCATCGACTACAACATTTGCCTTACCAGGATGGTAACGAATGTCATAATCGTAGTCACTAATCAACTCCACCCAACAACGTTGTCTCATATTGAGATCTTTTTGATTAAAAACATGTTGAAGGCTTTTGTGATAAGTGTAGACTATGCATTGTGTACCATACATGTAGCGTCTCCAAATCTTCAAAGCAAAAACAACAACACCAAGCTCGAGATTGTGTGTTATTTAATTCACCTCGTGGACCTTCAATTTTCTCGATGCATAAGCTATGACCTTCCCTCATTGAATGAGAACACAACCAAGGCCTTGTTTAGATGCATCACAATACATAGTGACATCGTCGTTTCCATCGGGTAGGGTCAAGATAGAAGCATTGCACAACTTGCGCTTTAACGCTTCAAAAGCTTCTTCTTGCTCGACCCCCCACTCGAATGGCTTATAATTTTATGTCAGAGAATTAAGTGGCTTTGTGTCAGGCCCCCGCTTATAGCGGAAACACGAGGATGTAACAGACGGGATCATCATAACACATTGTTAGTAATAGAGATTACATTAAATGATGAATAGTCAACGTGTCATGACGTCACTGGACACAAATGGAGACTTGTGTCGTTGTTAGTCAATTCCACGACAAACATAGCCAAATAGACCAAAGAAATGTAAATCCCACAATCCGGGAACAAGTAGACAAAATATGAATAATAAAAGAAATCCCATATAATTGTCAAAATATCCAATAAGTTTAAATAATGCAATCCTAGGGTCGTCGCTAGGGTAGCGTCTCTAGCTATCCTCAATGATTGTTACCTGAAAAGATATGCTCAAAAAGGTCAACATATTATTAGTGAGTTCGCAGGTTTAGATAATAAACAAAACTTGATGTTGTGTAAAAGTTTTGTAGGATATGAGTGCATATAGTTATAAGCAAGTACTATCACATGTAAACATGAGCATCACAACTAAAACTACGACGTACACACAGAACTTGTCGGAACATAATCACCCTAGGGCCTATTCATGGCCACTGTTAGTCCCAACTAGTATACCAACAAACAAGGGTGGGGTGTCAGCCCAATAGTACTATCAATACCTGTTCGTCGGCTCCAACACCGAAGTTAAATAGTTGTGAATAAAGAACCACATAACTAAGTCATGCATGTACTAGATATAACTTACTAACAGTTAACATAATAGTCCCAATGATGTACATAAGTTTACAGCATAAAAAATGTTGAGCATACTTTTCTCTCTTGATGTTTGTAAATATTGTAATAAAACGCGGCCACAAAACTCACCTTGAAATGAGATGAAATAAATGTATAAAAGACTTCAACACTGAGAGCAACAAACGATTAAACACCTATAATTGATTATAATAAAATCTTAAGACGAGTCTAAAAAGAATAGATACGTTCGGTCGGTTTCGGGTCGGATTGGGTTCGACGTGCAACACATATATATAAAATATGTATACTCCAATACCTATTTAGTAAAAAGAATGTGTATGAAAATTATATATATATTATATATATATATATTATATATATATATAATTTATTCAATCCAACATAACAATTATACTAATGATATAAAACATAATAATAATAATAATAATATATAAAACAACAAAAGAAGAAACACACACAACACACAAATTCCAACACATTGCATATATATAAATACATACACCTGTAACCACATACGTGTCACACCCCAACCGACGGCGGAATCATCGGGACGGACGAATGTGAAACGATTGTTCATAGCACATGAAACTAATTAAGTTGAAATAATATTAAATATCATAATCATTGAACATTACAAGACAAATAAGTCCATACAATACAAAAGCTTCAAACAAAGAAATAACATATTTAGTTAAACTAGGTCCAAGTCTTCTATGAGCACGAAGAGAAACCTCAAGTATTAAACCTGAAACATGTTAAAAATAAAGGGTCAACAATAATGTTGGTGAGATTTTTATAGTTTTCAATACATAAATATATAAAAGATGGCAATTCATGTCATAGATTAGTGAACAAAGTAACTAGGGATGTAAGACAGAATGCACAATCAAACCTTGACAGTTTTACAAGTCTCAAACGTTTACAAGTATATACGATTACCTAAGTGTACTTGGATCAACCAAGCAGGCTTGTCAGGCCCATAGATCTATGACGTCGCCAGGCTAGCAATAGTTAATGATTGTACATATGATCGACATTACATGGTAGCTATAAAGATCAACTAACCACAACATACAAGTGAATTGCCATAAGTTTACAAGAATCAAACGTTTTACAAGTGCAACGATTATAAGGTAACATGTTTCACCCCAAAGTGTGAAAATACGAAAAAGGGGTATAGAAATACTCACTTGGAGAACTCACAAGTATAGTGGTGGTTGTAGAGTACATAAGAAAACTTGAATGTCAAGAGTCAAAGGTGATGACCTAAATGATAAAAAGAATAATAACTTGATGTTGGAAATCATTACAAGAAATTAGGACGTTTAAAGAATGCTAAAAACGAAAGGTAGTGAAAAAAGATTATTGCATCAATTTTTAGATTTTGGACAGAATGTTTGGTATGTTTGAATAGGTTTTAAAAATAGAAAACGGTTTTATAAAATTATAGAAATTTACTTGATTAGTTTAAAGTCTCCCGGACAACTTTTATTCAGAAACAATTTTATGAAAAGATCTTTAAATAGGTCAAACAAGCAGCACAAGATAGAAGGTGCTGAAATGCACACTTATCTTATGAAGGCTATTGTTGACTCGTCCGATTGAGTTTGAAGACGTATAAACTGTCGTTGAAAGGTAATTCAAAGAACTTAATATTGGAGTCTGAGTTTACTCAAATTATTTTGTTATGATCAAGTTATGGTTGGTTAAAGTAAGATTATATTCTACCAGAATTGTAATAAGGCACTTATGTGCACTTTTAAAATCATTAAAGCATGAAACGGGTTAGAACATTTTATTATGTCAATATATGGTACATTAGTCTTCATTTGAGTTATAAAAATATTCTAAGATTTTGGCATAGCCATCATTTAGAACAATAATCTTGTGGAATAACCGAATGCGGCGGCATAGCCGTCCATATGCAAACGAGATTCTTTGTTTATGTTAGTGTGTTGTTAGCTTGATTTAGTAATGTTAGTGATTGTTATAAGGTTAGTGATTATTAAAATGTTAATGATCAAATGATGATGATTAAAATAAAAAGAAATTTGGTAGAAGAAACAACAATAGTAAGACCATAAAGTCATGAGAACAATTGGATGTTAGGATATTAAATGTAAAATATAAAAACAATAAAAGATTACCTTAGTATTAAGAATTCTTGAAATTTCTTGTAAAATAAAATTCTTTAAATTGATCATAACCAATTGATGAAAGAAAGATGTGATAGTGAGATTTTTAAGAATGAGCAAATAAAAAGTGAGCAAATAAAAAGTGTGGTTATGATTTGGGTGTTAATGAATGGTGTTAATGGTGATTTATAAGTCTTTTAAAACGTGGTTATGATTTTGAAATAAATATAAAATTAAAAATAGATAAAAGAATAATTACAATTTATTTTCTTATAAAATCTTTATAACTTTTATAAGACTTGTAACTTTATAAGTTTTAATAAGTCTTTTCCATTTAGTATTTATTGTAAAATGATAAATAAAGATTTATATTTTTATGAAAAATATATATTTAAAATAAATAAATTATATTCTTTGTTTAAATGATAAAATGAAAAAACAATTTTCAATATTGCTTAATGGCACATTTAACGTGTTTGATTCAATAAAAAATAAATAATAAAAATTTAAATATTAAAATTTCTATCGTATGAAAGTTTAAAGTAAGTTCGGGTTTGGTTTCATAATTTTGAAATTCGATAGATGTACATACATACGCATCATATATATATATATACACACACCCGTAATCACACACTCAACACACATTAACACACCCGTCCACACACGGTTTACATACACACACGGTCGATTCACACACACACAGTTACAACACACACCGAAACACATGCATTCATACGTACACAACAGCCTAGGGCTGCTGTGTTTGATCTCAAGCACTCACATAACACTATGTTTGAAATCATGCATGCATATACACCATACATACACACCCATAAATATATGTATTACATGCACACACACATGGTCAATCACGCAGCACACACACATGGTCAATCACGCAGCACACACACAAAAAATACATACCACGCACACACATACAACAAGACACATTCGCATGTATAGACATTCGAACAACCACTGTACGTAACCGTGAACCATCAAAACAACCCAAACACCACCGAACAACTACCGTACGTGACCGTGAACCACCGAAACAACCTAAACACCACCGAACAACCATCGGTATGGACAAAACAAACTTATACCGAACGGAAAAGTAACTACGAAACTAAATGATATCTGCGATGATGCGGTGAATTAGTGTGAGTTGGTAGCGACGGCGAGTGGCACGTGAAGGGGAGAGTTGTCTCCGGAGTTCGATGCGTCAAGAGAGAATACACCGATTAGGGTTCAGCAAGTCTGACGGCAATTATATATATATTTTAGGTATTTTTCACTTTGGACCTTAAACTTAGATTAATTATGCCCTTAAGTTTATTAAAATTACAATTAAACCCCAAATTTTATTATAATAATAATATTAATAATTTTAATAATTTTAATAATAATAATGCTAATAATAATAATAATAATCACAAAATAGTATTACTATACTAATAATAATTAATTTGTTAATTATCATTTATGTAATATTTGTCAAAAGCAACTTATTATAATATTAGGGTTGACACGCAATATGAATACGACAAAGATCTGAAATCGAGACAAATTAATTATGCAAGAAGATAATGCACGAGGAGAGTTAACGAAATTCGAGTAAATTGACGGATCTTATAATGACGGATGTCATAGTATCCCCTAGTTGAGAGAATTTCATCGTGCACTTCACATGGAGTTGGATCCTGAAGCTCTATCCGTGAACAGATGCGGATATTTAGATTTAATCTGGTCTTCCCGTTCCCACGTAAACTTAGACTCTCGCTTAGAGTTCCATCTCACTTTGACAATTGGAATCTTGATGCACTTCAATTGCTTCACTTCTCGGTCCAATATTTATATTGGTTCTTTCACAAAGTGTAGTTTCTCGTCAATCTTGATTTCCTCAATCAACACATGAAGGGATTTATCGGCTAAACATTTTTATGGTTCGATACATGGAATGTACCATGTATGCTACTAAGTTCTTGAGGTAATTTTAATCGATACGCCACAGAACGAATCCTCTTAGTGATGAAATCCATTGCTATATCCTCCCACTTCCATTCGGGAAATTTTGGTTGTTGTAACAGACCTGACGGTTTCTGATGTTCGGCTTGACTTTCAAACAGTCAAGCATTCACTCATATACTTTGTAGTATCCTTTTTCATGCCTGGCCACCAATACAACTCCTTAAGATCTTGATACATCTTGTCTGCACCAGGATGAACAGAATACTTGGACTTGTGTGCTTCGTTCATAACTAGGGTTCAAAATTTTCCTAACTTAGGTAACAATATGCGATCCATAAAGTACCATACACCATCCTCCTTACAGTTCATCTGTTCATTCAAGCCTCGAAACTCCTCACTTGCAATATTGTAAGGCCCCGTTCCCAGGACGCTTACAGTTGGGTTCTCACTGCACATAAAACCTATAATTACATTCGTGTTTCATAAAAGCAGCGGAAAAAACTAAACAATCTTTCATTTCCATAAATGCTTTTGCAAATTAATACAACATTCATTACAAAATAGCTTGTTCGCATTACAATGCAAAAACATTAATCAAAAGAATGGCATCCCAAAAGAGCTGAGTAGTCGCCCGTGCCATCCTCAGCAATCATTACCTGCCAACTGGAAACACATCAAAGTCAGCGTTGCTGAGTGAGTTCTAGTTTTATAAATAAAACATACTTTACTTTACATTCGTTCACGATCATACATCATACGTACATACAGATCATATCAGTATTATCTCATCATTCCGTTCATTAACTTTGCTCATTCACGTGTTACATTATCGTTCACTTCTCTATCTAGATCCGGTCAGACTTTACCCTCTTCGTGGCACCCGACCACGATTGCTGAGGTCGAATGACAAGGATCCTGCTCTGTACATTATTCCGATAATTCATTTACGTTCATTCATACTTCGTTCTTTCATACAAAATCTTTCGTTCATTTATACTTTCGTTCCTTCAAGTCTGTTGCGACAACAGGGTCGCTCACCTCATTAACAATCCCAACGACTTCGCGCGATCCGAGTCTGTTGCAACCATATAGTTGCTCACCCCAATTGCCAATCTCAACAATAGCATGCTTTCCGAGTCTCTTGCAACCATAGGGTTGCTCACCTCATGGCAACTTCACAATAACGCGTTGTCCGAGTCTGTTGCAACCGTAGAGGTGCTCACCTCATAGCAATCTCAAGGATTGCATACCATCCGAGTCTGTTGCAACAACAGGGTTGCTCACCTCATTGTCATTCTCATCGATGGCACGCTATCCGAGTCTCTTGCAACCATCGAGTTGCTCACCTCATATATGTGCTTGCAAGCCTTTCCTTCGTCGTTCATCATTCAATAATGCATGCATTCTTACTTTATGTTCCCCTTTCATTATCTTTCACTTTACGTTACATAATACATCATTCATTCATTAACATGACACATAAGGCCACCAAGAAAGATAACATACATCATATTAAGGAACATATCATACACATTCATCATCATCATACAGGGCAACATCATGCATACATAACAAGCCCTAACATGCAACATCATCATCGTCATGCCCAACATGCTCTCTAAGGCCCCAGTCGTCATCTTACATGCTCTTACAGGAACCTTTACGTCAAAACTTACATCTGCACTTTTCCCTGAAAGTCAGAAGTCAAACTACACTTTCCTCGGGTGTGACAGCCCTACTCGGGCGTATGGACACCCTTCAGTCGCATGGTCTCCATGCGACTGAACATCATGCGAATGAACTAATACGGATGAACACCTATGGGAATGAACATCCAGTCGTGCGAATGAACAATACGGATGGACCTCATGCGAATAGGATTAATGCAGATGAGCACTTATGCGACTGGACCTTCAGTCGCATGACCCCCATGCGACTGGCCCTTCAATCGTGCGAATGGACATTCAATCGTGCGAATGGACCCCAATCGCACCCTAATCGGCCGTATGGCCTCCATTCGGCCTCCAGTCGGTCGCCTAGCCCTAACTGATCCAGAATGCAGTTCATCCTGACTGCAGCCGAGGGTTTTCGGCCTCCAAACTCCTCTAAACCCATTTTAAGCCCAAATCGACCATCCTAAACCTTAGGGATGCATACCACGACACCATTCAAGCACACACAAGCTCACAATCAAGCCACAAACGCATCATACATACACATACACATACACAAACGGGTCAACATACACATACCCAAAAACCGATTTCAGATGTTTTCCAGCCCCAAAATCATTTGAAAACAAGTAAAAGTGGGGTTCTAGAACTCACACAAACGAGCACAACGACAAGAGCTTCGATTTGGCTTGCTACACGATGATTTTGGCGACCCGAACTAACTCGAACCAACTTTTTCTCCTTTCTCTCTTCTTCTCTCTATGAAATCTGAAATGTGGGGTGTGTGGGGAGAGGGGCTGCCCTCTCCTACTAATATCACCATATTTCCCAACTTTTCTCGTTGGCGAGTTTGGTTCCTCGACTTTGAACTTTATTTTCTTTTCTTTCTTCACCGGCTTCAAAATAATAAATATCCGGGTGTTACAAGTCCACCCCCCTTAAATAGGTTTCGTCCCCGAAACCTGTTATTCATCGAACAAACGTGGGTAATGCTGTCTCATTTCTTCCTCAGTCTCCCACGTTGACTCGGATCCCTTCCTGTGCTTCCACTGTACACGCACAAGAGGAACCACTTTATTCCTTAGCCTTTTCTCCTTACGGTCGATGATTGCCACTGGTTGCTCCACATAATTGAGCCGTTTATCTACTTCGATATCTTCCAATGGACAATCATATCTTCATCTGCTAGGCACTTCCTTAGATGAGATACATGGATGTCGGGTGAATTCCATTTAACTCATCCGGAAACTCCAGTCTATAGGCCACCTCTCCTACTCGAGCAATGATTCGGAAAGGCCTATATACCTTGGGCTCAACTTGCCCCGCTTTCTAAATCGGATAATACCCTTCCAAGGTGAGACCTTCAGCATAACCCGGTCACCCCTTGGAACTCAATCGGCCTACGTCGTTTATCAGCATACGACTTCTGTTTGTCTTTGGCTGCCTTCATAAAGGCTTTGATCTTTTCAATCTTCTCAGTAGTTGCCTCGATTACCTCGACGCTCCCCAATTCCTTTTGACCAATGTCACCCCAACAAACGGGTGTTCTGCATCTCCTACCGTATAACATCTCATATGGAGGCATGCCAATGCTGACATGATAGCTGTTGTTGTAGGAGAATTCAGCTAACGGTAGGTGGTCATCCCAACTTCCACAAAAATCAATCACACATGCTCGAAGCATGTCTTCCAATGTCTGAATGGTCCTTTCTGACCGACCATCGGTTTGGGGATGATAAGCCGTGCTAATATGTAACCTCGTCCCCATAGCGTCGTGGAATTTCTTCCAAAATTTAGATGTAAACCGAGTGTCGTGATCAGACACAATAGACCAGCACCACCATGACGAGTTACAATTTCCTTGATGAACAGATCGGCCAACCTCTCAGATGAATACGTCTCGCGGATCGGTAGAAAGTGAGCACTCTTTGTGAAACGATCAACTATCACCCATATGGCATCGTACCCTTTCGGAATACGTGGCAGCTTCGTAATGAAGTCCATGGTGATGTGCTCCCACTTCCATTCCGGTATATCCAAAGGTTAGATCTTCTCATACGGCTTTTGATGCTCTGCCTTCACCTGTAAGCAAGTAAGGCACTTACTCACATACTCCACCACGTCACGCTTCACACCCGGCCACCAATAATCTTTCTTCATGTCATGGTATATTTTCGTGGCACCAGGATGAATGGAGTATCGAGTCTTGTGAGCTTCATCCATTATCTTCACCCATGGATCCCCAAAACGAGGAATCCACACACGACCGAATCGAGTTCTAACACCGAGTGTGTTTTCACCCAATTCCCCAACCAGACCTCTCATTCTTTCCGAGTTAAGGTGATCTTCTTTCATGCCTCATCTTGAAACTCCTTGATTTGCTTCATTACATCAGAGGTCATGATTAGTTTATAAGCTTTCACCCGAATCGGTTCGGGCCTTTCCTTTCGGCTAAGGGCATCCGCCACCACATTAGCTTTGCCCGGATGGTAATGGATCTCGCAATCATAATCCTTTATAAGCTCCAACCATCGCCTCTGCCTCATGTTCAGGTCTTTTTGCTCGAAGAAGTACTTCAACTCTTGTGGTCAGTGAATATGGTGCACTTCGTCCGTAGAGATAGTGCCTCCAAATCTTTAACGCAAAGACCACGGCTGCTAGCTCCAAGTCATGAGTGGGATAATTAACCTCATGAACTTTCAACTGTCGGGATGCGTAGGCTATAACCTTCCCCCTCTGCATTAACACACACCCCAACCCTGAGTAGGAAGCATCAGAATAACCACCAGATCTTCGCTTCCATCGGGTAATGACAGAATAGGAGCTTGAGTCAGTCTTGCCTTCAGCTCTTCGAACGCCTTCTCTTGAGCTTGACCCCATACAAACTTCACATCCTTTCGGGTCAACTTAGTTAGTGGAGAAGCAATCTTAGAGAAGTCTTGGATGAATCTTCTATAGTAGCCCGCCAAGCCCAAGAAACTACGGATCTCGGATGGCGTCTTTGGTGACCTCCATTGCATAACCGCCTCCACCTTCACCGGGTCCACCATAATCCCCATCAGGATTCACCACATGACCCAAAACTGAACTTCGCGCAACCAAAATGCGCACTTGGAGAATTTAGCATACAATTTCTCCCTTCTCAACGTCTTTAGAACCTCTCGAATGTGACCGGCATGCTCTACTTCGCTCCTTGGTAAATCAGGATATCATCAATAAACACAATCACTGATTTATCCAGCATCGGTCGACACACACGGTTCATGAAATCCATAAAAAAGCTGGCGCGTTGGTCAAACCAAAGGACATGACAAGAAACTCGTAATGACCATAGCGTGTGCGGAAAGCTGTTTTAGGGATATCTTGTTCCTTCACCTTCAACTGATGATAACCAGACCGAAGATCTATTCTTGAAAACCAACTGGCACCCTGAAGCTGATCGAACAAATCATCTATTCTCGGTAAGGGGTATCGGTTCTTCACTGTCAACTTGTTCAGCTCGCGGTAGTCAATGCACATCCTCATACTACCATCCTTCTTCTTTACAAATAGGACCGGAGCACCCCAAGGAGAGATACTCGGTCTAATGAACCCCTTATCAAGCAACTCTTGCAACTGTTCCATCAACTCTTTCATCTCCGTCGGAGCCAACCGATACGGTGCTTTGGCAACAGGTTGGGCACCCGGTATCATATCAATCTGAAATTCAATTTCTCTATCAGGTGGTGCCCCTGGTAAATCTTCTGGGAACACGTCTGGAAAGTCACACACAATCGGTACATCAGGCAGTTGTGGTGTTGGTGCATCTACATCCTTTACATAAGCCAAGTAGGCGCTACATCCACGCCTCATACACTTTCCCGCCACAGCCATTGAGATCACCTTCGGGATCGTAGTAACCCGATCACCATAAACCATTACCAAACTTCCATCAGGTGCTGTCAATCGAATCATCTTCTTGCGACACACGATGTTCGCCTCGAAGTCCGCCAACCAATCCATCCCAAGAACCAAATCAAAACCACCCAAGGTCATCACGAACGGTCTAAGAGGAAACTTGTGACCTTCTAATTCCACATCACAGTTTTCTATCATCTCCGAAATCCTAGTAGACTTACCTATGGCAATTTCTACATCAAAGGGCGCATCAATACGCCTACTACTAACAGGCAGCTTAGCACAGAAAGTAGCAGAAATAAAACTCCTACTAGCACCAGAATCAAATAGCACAGAAGCTAAAGTTTGGTTCACCAGAAACGTACCGGACACGACATCAGGGTCTGTCCTAGCTTCCTCCTGTGTCATGGTACGCCCTGGCGCTCGCCCTCGGTCCTTCACCTCCAGTTCTCTTCATCCCAGAACTCTCTCACCCTCGACTTCTACAATCCTTACTTACGTGACCCTCTTCACCACAGTTATAGCACAGACTATACGACAGTCCCTTGCCAGTTGCCCCGCCTTCCCACACTTGCCAAACCTTTTCGACCCCGCACTTGATGTGACCACACGGCGATCATCCACTCGTGCCTTCTTATTACCCGTCGAGGCATCACCCCGACCAAACCTCTTCCCCCTCCAGTTTCGATTACCACCGCTCTTCTTGCCACCCTCAATCACCACCATTGTTCTCTCATCGTACAATCTCCCTGCCAAATCCACCGCCGACCTAAACGTACTCGGCCGGGCAGCTATCATGTGCCTGCGAATATCCGCTGGCAAACCCTGAATAAACCTTTTAATCTTTCATGACAAGGGTGTCACCTGATCCGGCACCAGACGTGCCATCTCGTTGAATTTAGCGTGTACTGCTGGTGCGTCATAGTTCCCGCCTCCAGTTGCAAGAACTCCCTTTCGACCTTGTCCATTTCCCGATGAGGACAAAATTCCTCAATCACCAACCTTCTCAGCTCAGGCCATTTCATTTTCCCAATGGCCCTACTACCCTCAGCTTGGACAATGTTGTCCCACCAGCACAGAGTTGAATCCACAAAAGAGTGGGTAGCAAACTTCACCTTTTGGTCCTCTCGGCACTCGCTGATATCGAGAACAGCTTCCATTTCCCTCATCCACCGGTTAGCAGCTGCAGCTGTGCCGTTTCCATCAAAAGTAGGGGGCTTGCATCTCATAAAAGCCCCATAATTACATCCTCGTGCCGTCTCCGGCGCAGGCTCTTCTTCTTCCTCTTCGTCATCAGATAGAACCGTTTCCAGCTCTGGTTGTTCCCGTTCTCCAGAGGATCTGTTTCTTTCTTTTCTTTCCCCTTCTCGTACAGCCTTAATAACTTTGGTCACCACAGATGGTAAGATTGTCTGCATGACCTGATGGACTTCTTCTACAACAGCCTCCTTTACTAAGGCTCTCAGATTGGCGCTTTCGTCGCCACCCTCCGGATGAGGGGTCTCTGGTTCTTCATGAACCACCCTCTTAACTCTGGGTCTCCCTCTTTTGGGTCGTGGTTCAGCACCGTGACCTCCACCCCATGAAGCTTTCGAAGATCTACCTCCGGCCATCACACGCACACTGAAAAATTCAAACACCAACACAGTCATTCAAGGGAACAGCTTAGTTTATGTTAAGTATAGTAAGTCCCTAATTACAGTGGCCAGTTGTGATTAGCCACTTACTTTACTCTTCACACCCCAAGCGTTACCTGTCCTGACTACATCAGTATTTAAATCCACATACAACACATAACACATACCATGCGCACATAAAACCGGTTAACTTTACGAAAATACCTGATGGCACGTAGCTACTCAGATGGGCATCCCATTCCCTTTCCATCCCATTCTCAGTTTCAGATTAGGTTTATTTTGAAATTTACCCATTTCACTTAAACTTTGGCTCTGATACCAACTTGTAAGGCCCCGTTCCCGGGACGCTTACAGTTGGGTTCTCATTGCACATAAAACCTATAATTACATTCGTGTTTCATAAAATCGCAGCGGAAAAACTAAACAATCTTTCATTTCCATGTAAATGCTTTTGCAAATTAATACAACATTCATTACAAAATAGCTTGTTCGCATTACAATGCAAAAACATTAATCAAAAGAATGCCATCCCATAAGAGCTGAGTAGTCGCCCGTGCCATCCTCAGCAATCATTACCTGCCAACTGGAAACACATCAAAGTCAGCGTTGCTGAGTGAGTTCTAGTTTTATAAATAAAACATACTTTACTTTACATTCGTTCACGATCATACATCATACGTACATACAGATAATATCAGTATTATCTTCATCGTTCCGTTCATTAACTTTGCTCATTCACGTGTTACATTATCGTTCACTTCTCTATCTAGATCCGGTCAGACTTTACCCTCTTTGTGGCACCCGGCCACGATTGCTGAGGTCGAATGACAAGGATCCTGCTCTGTACATTATTCCGATAATTCATTTACGTTCATTCATACTTCGTTCTTTCATACAAAATCTCTCGTTCATTTATACTTTCGTTCCTTCAAGTCTGTTGCGACAACAGGGTCGCTCACCTCAATAACAATCCAGCGACTTCGCGCGATCCGAGTCTGTTGCAACCATATAGTTGTCCGATTCTGTTGCAACTGTAGGGGTGCTCACCTTATAGCAATCTCAAGGATTGCATACCATCCGAGTCTGTTGCAAAAACAGGGTTGCTCACCTCATTGTCATTCTCATCGATGGCACGCTATCCGAGTCTCTTGCAACCATCGAGTTGCTCACCTCATATATGTGCTTGCAAGCCTTTCCTTCGTTCGTTCATCATTCAATAATGCATGCATTCTTACTTTATGTTCCCCTTTCATTATCTTTCACTTTACGTTACATAATACTTCATTCATTCATTAACATGACACATAAGGCCACAAGAAAGATAACATACATCATATTAAGGAACATATCATGCACATTCATCATCATCATACAGGGCAACATCATGCATACATAACAAGCCCTAACATGCAACATCATCATCGTCATGCCCAACATGCTCTCTAAGGCCCCAGTCGTCATCTTACATGCTCTTACAGGAACCTTTACGTCAAAACTTACATCTGCACTTTTCCCCGAAAGTCAGAAGTCAAACTACACTTTCCTCGGGTGTGACAGCCCTACTCGGGCGTATGGACACCCTTCAGTCGCATGGTCTCCATGCGACTGAACATCATGCGAATGAACTAATACGGATGAACACCTATGGGAATGAACATCCAGTCGTGCGAATGAACAATACGGATGGACCTCGTGCAAATAGGATTAATGCAGATGAGCACTTATGCGACTGGACCTTCAGTCGCATGACCCCCATGCGACTGGCCCTTCAATCGTGCGAATGGACATTCAATCGTGAGAATGGACCCCAATCGCACCCTAATCGGCCGTATGGCCTCCATTCGGCCTCCAGTCGGTCGCCTAGCCCTAACTGATGCAGAATGCAGTTCATCCCGACTGCAGCCGAGGGTTTTCGGCCTCCAAACTCCTCTAAACCCATTTTAAGCCCAATCGACCATCCTAAACCTTAGGGATGCATACCACAACACCATTCAAGCACACACAAGCTCACAATCAAGCCACAAACAATCATACATACACATACACATACACAAACGGGTCAACATACACATGCCAAAAACCGATTTCAGATGTTTTCCAGCCCAAAATCATTTGAAAACAAGTAAAAGTGGGGTTCTAGAACTCACACAAACGAGCACAACGACAAGAGCTTCGATTGGCTTGGTACACGATGATTTTGGCGACCCGAACTAACTCGAACCAACTTTTTCTCCTTTCTCTCTTCTTCTCTCTATGAAATTGAAATGTGGGGTGTGTGGGGAGAGTGGGCTGCCCTCTCTACTAATATTACCATATTTCCCAACTTTTCTTCGTTGACGAGTTTGGTCCCTCTACTTTGAACTTTATTTTCTTTTCTTTCTTCACCGGCTTCAAAATAATAAATATCCGGGTGTTACAAATATTCTCTTCCTTCAGTGCCTCACCTCGTGCTATCAAAATTTGAGTTTTCAGATTGATTGGATGTTCATTCTTAATGCTTGCGCACATAGGGTTTAACATGTTCTTTTCTACTCAAAGCATCAGCTACTATGTTTGCCTTTCTAGTATGATATCAAATCTCACAGTCATAGTCACTTAGAAGTTCCACCCATCGTCCTTGGTGCATATTTAGTTCCTTTTGGTTAAATACATGTTGAAGACTTTTGTGATCAGTGTAGATGATGCACTTAGTCCCATATAGATAATGTCTTCATATCTTAAGTGCAAACACCACTGCACCTAATTCCAGGTCGTGTGTCGTATAATTCTTTTCGTGAACCTTCACCTGACGCGAGGTGTAAGAAATCATCTTATCATTTTGCATTAAGACACAACCTGATCCTTGATGTGATGCATCGTTGATTACCACTATATCACTTGACCCATCGGGAAGAGTTAATATTAGCGCGTTATACAACTTAACCTTTAACGTATCATTATCTTGCTTAGATCCCCCATTCATTTCTCATCCTTTTAGGTTAACATTGCCAATGGCTGAGCGGCTTTCAAGAAATTCACCTTGAACCATCGGCAGTATCCGGCCAATCCTAAAAATTGTCATATTCCAAAAGCGTCTTGGCATATCCCACTTCTTAACTACTTCGATCTTCTTAGGATCAACGTGGATTCCCTTCTCATTGACTACGTAACCTAGAAATTTCACTTCATGCAACCAGAACTCACACTTGGAGAATTGAAATAAAGTTTCTCTTCTCCCAATAACTTTATTATCACCCGTAGATGTTATTCGTGTTCTTTCTTTGATCATGAATAGATGACGATACCATCTATAGGCACAATCGTAACTTATCCTAGTATGAATTATATACTCGATTCAGTAAATCCGTAAATACAATAGGAGCGTTTGTCAAATCCAACAACCTAACTAAGAACTTGTAATTTCCATAACGAATTCTGAATGTTGTCTTTGAATATTGTCTTCTTGAACCCTCAACTGATAATAACCTAATCGTAGATTTATCTTTAAAAACTATGTTGCTTCCTACTTGCAACTGATCAAATAGATTATTATTCCTGGAGAGAGAGTGTATATGTTTTTTAGTCAACTTCTTCAACATTCAATAATTTATGCACAACTGGATCGACCAATCCTTGTTTTTAACCAAAAAGGTCTGTGCTCCCCACCTCGAGTGACTAGATCAAATAAAACTTTTATCCAAGATTTCTTGTAGTTGACTTGATAATTCTATCATTTCCAATGGTGCTAGGTGATAGTGTATCTTTGCAATAAGAGTTACTCCCGAGACTAGATTATTCAAGAACTCTACTTGACGAGGAGGGACCATCTTGATAAGTCATTAGAAAAATTCATTGAAAAAAATCTCGTACGATAGGAAATCTTTCAACTGTCTTCCTTCTGTCTTCTTTTCTACCACACGTGCTAGAAATGTGTAACACTGATTCTTTAGACATCGCCAAATCTTCATGCAAGAAATGAGTCTTAAATCCTTCTAGATCATTCTCCTTAGATCTTAAGCAATTCGCCATTTAAAAAAGAATTATGTACTACCTTCTCTGGATGGACTATCTAGGCTTCATGTTTTGATAATCAATTCCAACGGTATTATGTCTATGTCAAAGATATTATCTTCTTGTACTTATAAGCGACCTCTAATTATTACCATTGATTATCTCAACTGGATAACTAACTTTTATACAACTGGGCTTCATACCAAGTAAAGGAGTGAATTCGGAAGAATTGAAGGTATCCTCTATCCCAATATCAAACAGATGCATGCTGTTTGATGATAAGATATATGCCTATAAAGACATTTGGGTCTTGACATGCCTCATTTGCTCCAATCACAAATGTATGACCTCATGATGTATTACCTTAATTTACATGATTTTTATTTCTGTAATTTCATTGTTCTTAATTTCCAGCTTTAGCCATTTCATAATTCTGATTGCTTCCAACTCGTCCTGGTGTCTGGCTCAACCTAAAGCATAGGTTATGGTAACGCTTAGGAATCCCACATTCATAGCATCCACATTTAATGCATGTTGGCTTAACTGCATTAACCGATAGAGCTAGGTTCACAACATTGGCCTTGTTGTCTACCTTACCATTAGCTTGCTTGTTTGACTCTCCAACTTCTTTCTATTACTCACCAGGATTTCCCAACATCCCTCTCAATCCTCTTTGATCAAGATGCCACAAGGTGTGACGCTAGCTTTGCCACCCTATGAATTTGTCCTTATAAGGAGCATTACTTGTCCCCATTGTTACACGATTCTAGAATTGCAACTCTAATCTCTACATCTCATTCATCGGGCAGTAGTCCTCCCACCAAAGCCTTGAGCTTATCTCCAACCATGGCTATCATAGCCTCACTACCTTAGACTTGAACTTGGTACTTATACAATACCAGTGATTTACCCATTAGTGAGTAAGCAACATAGTTCATCTTCTAATTTAAATTATAATAATATTATTAATAATATTAGTAATTTTAATAATACTAATGCTAATAATAATACTAATAATCATAAAAACAGACTATACTAATAATAATTAATTTATTAATTATCTTTTATGTAATATTTGTCAAAAGCATCTTATTATGATATTAGGATTGACACGCAATACGAACACGGCACAAATCTGGAATCGAGACAAACGAATTACGCAAGAAGATAATGCACGAGGAGAGTTAACGAAATTCGAGTAAATTGACGGACCTGATAGTGACGGATGTCACACTTTACAATCCTCGAAAAGTTGGCAATGAATCGCCGGTAATAACCTGCAAGACCAAGAAAAGAACGAACTTCGGTTGGAGTTGTAGGAACACACCAATTCTTCATAGCTTCCACCTTTTCAGGGTCAATGTGAATACCTTGGTTATTCACCATATGTCCTAGAAATTGAACTTCCTCAAGCCAAAATTCACACTTCAAGAAATTCGCGTATAGTGGTTCCTTTTTCAACAACTTAAGAACTTGTCATAGATGTAGTTCATGGTCTGTATTGGACTTGGAATAGATAAGTATGTCGTCAATGAAAACGATCACAAACTTGTCTAGATAAGGCTTGCATACTCGATTTATGAGTCCATGAACACAACAGGAGCATTTGTTAAACCAAAAGGCATAACCATGAACTCATAATGCCCATATCAAGTACGAAATGTAGTCTTTGGGATATCATCATCATGAACTCGCAATTGATGATAACCAGAACGTAAATCGATCTTCGAGAAAATAACAGCTTTTTGAAGTTTATCAAACAAGTCATTGATACGAGGAAGAGGGTAGCGGTTCTTGATGGTAAGCTTGTTAAGTTCACAATAGTCGATGCACATATGAAACGACCCATCTTTCTTCTTCACAAACAGAACAAGTGCACCCCAAGGCAAAGAGCTAGGATGAATGAAGCCCTTCTAGGATAGTTCTTGAAGTTGACTAGAGAGTTCTTGCATTTCCGATAGTGCAAGTCGATATGGTGACTTAGCCACGGGGTTTGCTCTCGGTATTAAATCGATCTTAAACTCGACTTCACACACGGGAGGTAGACCACTAAGGTCACTAGGAAATACTTTAGAAAAGTCTCGTACAATCGGGACATCCTTAAGATCTTTCCCTTTTGACTTTTGTGTTAACCATGTAAGCCAAGAAAGCCATATAGTTCTTGCTTAAGCATTTTCGGGCTTAGGTGCAAGACATGAGTTAAGTCCTTTGGAGGATTTTTCACCAAACACTTTCAATGTATCCCCAAAAGGTAATGGTATACGAATGCACTTCTCGAAACAAATGATCTCGACATGGTGTTTGGCTAACCAATCCATACCAATGATGACGTCAAAACTTCCAAGTTTCATAGGATTAAGATTAATAAAGAATTCATTTGTGTCGAGACTCAAGATACAATCGCGAATAATGATATCAACGGTGATCGGTTCTCCATCGACGACTTCAATGGTGAGAGGTATTTCTAATTTCGTATGTGGCTTAGCAAGAACAGATTCAAACTCTAACAAAACTCTTATCGGCTCTAGAATCAAATAGGCCATAGGCATAAGTATTATTAATAAGGAACATACATGTGCAGTTTTAAAGGTATTTAACGATATAGGTAAAGCATCAAAAGAATTAGATCATGAAATTTGAGGTTGGGTTTAGCATACGTTCATCACATCGTTGTTTGCTTGTGCTTGGTTAGCATTGATGTTGAAGCATGTGGGCTTGTGGAACATTACCCACAAGACGAGGGCATAATGGGTGGATGTGTCCAAGTTCCCCACAATTGTAGCAAACGTGATTCGTGACCATCGCGACATTGTTTGGAGCATGATGACAAGTCACCACCAAGTGTCCATATTTACCGCACAACATACAGATGCGGCACGGAGCGTTCCTCGAATGATGATACCTACAAATGTTGCACATAGGTTGAGGACCAGCATAGGCCCTAGCAACAGGAACGTGTGCCATAGGTGCAGCCGCAGGTTCAAGTTGTCTTTAAGGTGGTTTGGGTGCAGCCACAAATAGTTGCGCGACAGTGTGAAGTTGCGCTTCTTCTTGTTGTTGTTGTAAGAGGGTTCAGCTTTGGTCTCATTAACAGCTTCACTAACCGTTTTCTCCACCTACTTAGCACCCTTCATAGACATGGTGCCCGCTCGTATATGATTCTCGGTGAGTTGAGCGGTGATAGTGATGGTTTCCTCCAATGTCGTGGGTTGACTACCCACCACATCATCTTGAATTTAGGGTGGTACACCCTTGATAAACTTCTCAATGTTGCGAGGAATAGTGTCGACCATGTGGGGCAACAGAATGCTCAACTCGTGATGCCTAGTCGAGTAAGCCAAATGGTCACCACCATCTTGTTTTATGTTCCAAAATTCTTCCTCCAGTTTTTGTAGCTCACTCCTTGGGCAGAACATAGAGATGGCATGTTCTTGAACTCATCCCAAGTGAGTGTCAACACAGCATCAACACCTCGATTCCTTTTCTCGCTATTCCACCAAGTAAGTGCCCTTTGTTGGAGCATACTAGTGGCATAACGAACCTTGAGTGCCTCGGGACACTCGCAGTTGATGAAGGTATTCTCCATGCTCTCGAACCACTCAAGAAGACCAGTGGCTCTTCCTTGCCACTATAACTAGTGGTCTTGCAAGAACTAAAGTGTTTGAAGGTACATGTTTGGTTATTGCGCCCTTGGTTCGCGTTGTTTTCCCCTTGACCATTTCCATTGTTGCTTGAATTGGTCATCAAGGTGCTATTGAGTTAAGCAACCATGGTTGGGATGACGGCATCCATTCGTCGGGCAATCATGACGGCTAGCTTACGGTCGGAACTTCCACGCTTTCCATGGTGACGAGACATGCTGGATATACAAGATGAGTTAGTCACGGAAAGGAGGATAACAAGGGACAGTAATTTAAACAAGGATAATCAAGAGTTGTAAGGCACATAGAATGGTTCCATTTGGTAATGCATTACCATTTGAAAACATTGACACGCCAAGGTAAATTGACCCATTTGCCTTAGAAATTTATGTATGTTGACCATTGTTTATCACTCATCCCATAAATCCCCAGGTAAGCATAACTAGTCCCATAGGATTTATGTGAAATACTGACCTTAGCCCAAAGGCCTTTTGATAGGAAAACCAGAATACAGGTGTCTATGTGTCACACAAATTTCTTAGGTTCATGAAATCAAAACCTTGATGAGATTTTTATAGATTACACATAGAGTCTAAGGAATTAAGCCCACGATAATAAGTGTGGATTCCCACGTGACATCGAGAATAAGTTTAGGAAGTTCATTCGTCGGGGAGAATCAAAGAATCAAGGATAAGTCTAGAGGAGACAAGCAACAAAGTTTAAGCATTTACAAGGTAATCCTATACTAAGGCATCAAGTTGCACATAAGAAGGCATAGCATTATTTAGCATGCAAACAATATATTTTTACAAGAATATAAATATTATTCTAAAGTTTCATGCATAAGCTATAGTCTAGGTCACCATTTATAATAACCTAAATCCCTATAGTTATGGGCTCTAATACCAATCTGTCACACCCCAACCTTAATGGCGGAATCATCGAGATGTGAGGGTTAAGATTGTTCACAACCATATAACGCTATATTAAATGAAAATATTATTATTACAAGTTTCAAATGAAAATACAACCATATGTCTCAATCATGAAATAGTTCAAAACAAAACAGAAGATAATTTAAGCACTTTATTCTTTTAACTAGGTCCAAATCCTTGTTTATTGCAAGCCTCAAAAGATGACTTCAAACATGCGCATTTTCTGAAACATGATAAAAATAAAAGGTCAACTATGAATTTGGAGTTTCCAAGGGTTTTATATATAATAATATCAAAGGTTACAAATAGCAATTCATGTCATAGTTATGAGTTAGCAAGTTTATAGAGCACATATAGCTATAATCAAACCTCAACTTAATTACAAGTTTATATGATTTGCTAAGTGTACTTGGTTCCCATGATGAACAAGTCATACGTCATCAGGAGCTGGCAATACATTGGCTGTAACACCCGGCCCCTCGTATCAACAATATTGTCCGCTTTGCCCATGAGGAGCTCACGGATTTGCTTTTGGTTGCCCGGGTGAAAACTTCCCAGGGAGGTCCCCATCCCGGATTGCTCCCACCTAAGCACGCTTACTGGGAGTTCTCCTCTCATCCACACCCATACGCCTAAAATGCGATGTTGATGTTAGAGGCCAGATATTTCTTATGAACCAGGAATCTCTTCTATCCACGGCCGATGTGGGATATGTGTAAGGTATCACAAGCACCCCTTGTTTGGACTCATCGTCCTCGATGAGCCCAAGAAGGCACCATCCTTGGTGAGGTATGTCCCACACCCCGAACGGCAGAGGAGTGGCTCTGATACCATTCTGTAACACTCGGCCCCTCACATCAACAATCTTGTCCGCTTTGCCCACGAGGAGCTCACGGATTTGCTTTTGGTTACCCGGGTAAAAACTTCCCAGAGAGGTCACCCATCCCTGGATTGCTCCCACCTAAGCACGCTTAACTGTGGAGTTCTCCTCTCATCCACAGCCATACGCTCAAGACACGTTGTTGATGTTAGAGGCCAGACATTCCCTATGAACCAGGAATCTCTCCTGTCCACGGCCGATGTGGGATATGTGTAGGGTGTCACATCGGCTTTAGCACCGAATAGGCTTGTCAGGCCCATAGATCAAAGACGTCACTAGGCTAGCAATAATTATGATTGTCAACAAAATATGTATCTCATATAAAACTTGTAATAACACATATAACCAGAAAAGACAATAAAAGTATGAATTGCAAGTGCTTTACAAGATTAAAACGTTTACAAATTTATGTTGATAAGATTAACATGTTTCATCCTAAAATGGTGTGCAATAATATATAAGGGGCAATGAAAACTCACATGATCAAATAGTATATAAATGACGATTAATAAGAATAATAAGCAATGTTCCAACGTAGTCCTTCACAAGGTACCTAAATATGTATATATTTACAAGATTTAGGTTAATAAGACTAATGATTTAACATGAACTAGGGTATTCAAATTTGGGGTTTTTTTATAAATAAATTAGTGAACTCTTATTTATATTTTGTTCTATAAAAAGAAGGTACCATTTACAAATTTTAAAAGAATTAAATCCTTTGTAAATAACTTGTGTATTTAGTTATAACATATATTTAAATACAATAATTATCATGATAAATCTTTAATCAAAGAAAACATAAGGTCCATAATAATTTAATAATTTAAATTTTTTATAAATCCATTTTTTATAAAATACTTAGTTATAATTTTTATAATAAAATGTTAAAATGTTTTATAAGAATAAATTTACAGAAAATATTTAGATGATGATTTAAAAATATTAGAAGTTTGTAAAAATCAATTTTATATATAATAAATTTTTTCTATAATTGAATTAGGCTAAAAAACCTTTTTAAAAAAATAATAATAATAATAAGAGTGTGCCCGGGTTCGAACCCGGGACCACTAGGTTGAGATGGAATGGGTAACCAGTGAACTAAGGCTCTCAGCCACGTTGAGGATTGTGTAGCATCCTGTATTTTCCCGTTAATTAAAAGTTAGAATCGTTTATCTTTGTAAGGAACAATTTGTTAATATTGTAACTCATGGCTTAATTATGCTTATTTCTTAGTTTGGCTTTAGTTCTTTAATTTGAAAGATAATAATTGTAGTTATTAAATGGAACATAATAATAATAATAATAATAATAATAATAATAATAATAATAATAATAATAATAATAATGATGATAATAATAAAGATAATAATAAGATATAAAAGTTAACAAGTTAAAACTTAATTAAGTTCAAAGGGCCTTATTGTCAATTTAGAAACTTTAAAAATAAAGTTTGAACATAAAATATTAAGAACACAAAGTTGAGGGACCATAGGTGTAATTAACTAAAACCAAAGCCTTTACCGGCCTCCCTTCCGGCCGAGCTCCGATCAAGCTCCGGCGAGGCTAATGGCCTCGATTCTTCAAGTTTCATCCAAAGAAAACTTTTCTAACCATTCACGAAAGGAGTTCAAACCGATTGGAGTAGAATATTAAAGGTTAACACCGGTTACATAAGCATTCAAGCTCGAGTAATCATCAAACATTAATCACCAACCATTTGACAATTAAAACCTAATAATAATCTAATTAAACTAACCTAATCGATCATCTATCAATCTTTAATCGAATACAACACTCAATTACACCTGAAACGAATCCAAACACCAAATTTGATCATCCTTTTTCGTTGCAAACCTACAACTAGTCGAGCACTATCCTCTGGAGTTCAAAAATCAAAATTGATAGAGGGCTTTTGATCTCGTTCACCGTAGAAAGCTATCTGCAAAGTGAATTTGATTTTTGTTCTTGTTTGCAACCTGAACCATTCATGACATAGTCGCGGCTTGTTCTTCATGGTGTTCATCTCCAATACAACTTTATTTAGGTAATCAAACACAAAAAAATACTCGTCATTTCATGGGGAGCAAAAGCCCTATGAATCCAGCATTTACCTATTCTAATTGAACTTCAATTTGGCTCTAATCGATTCTAGGGTTCTTGTGATTTGGGGATTTCTAGAAGTCTTGATTTTAAGAATTAAAGTCCAAGTCTTAACGCGATTGAGGCCTTGGTTTGCAGGTAACACTTTAGACTTCTAAAAAGAGATCCCTGGTACGAATTCGGGGAACCCCATGTTATATTTTGAGGTTTTTTTGGCATTCAACACTAATTTTATTTTTTTTAAAAATTATAAAAAACCATTTTATAAAAGCTGATAATTTTAAAATACTTTTTAATTATTTTCTGTAAATAAGTTTCTTATAAAGAAATACTTTTATACTTTTATCAATATTCTAAAAATAATATAAATAATTTATTTTTATAAAGAAAACTATACTTTAACTAATACTTTGTTCCACAAATATGATTATTTCAAACGTTACCTTTAAATTATTGTTAAAATTATGTTTATTAGATTTCATTTAACCTTCATATATACAAAATTATTATATATAAGTGTTATATTTTTATATAAAACTTTATATAAAATATAACAACTTTCTTTGATATTAATAAATATAATTGGTCCCATTTGTTAAACATAATTATTTGACAATCCCTAAATACTACATTGAACCCTAGTCCTCGTTAGTTCGTTAAACTTATTATTAAACTAAATCTTGTAAATATATATATTTAGGTGCCTTGTGAATGATTACGTTGGAACGTTGCTTAATATTCTTATTAACCATCATTTATACACTTGTACATCATGTGAGTATTTCTATACTCTTTTTATATTTTTACACTTTGGGGTGAAACATATTATCGTATGACTATTGCACTTGTAAAATCGTTTAAATCTTGTAAGCACATGGGCAATTCATCTTGTTTGTTGAGGTTAGTTGAACTTTAGTAATTACCATGTGATGACTATTATATGTACAATCTTTATCTATTGCTAGCCTGACGACGTTATATCTATGGGCCCGACAAGTTTGTTTGGTTAATCCAAGTACACTTAGCTAATCGTGTAATCTTGTAAACTGTCAAGGTTTGATTGTTACATTTGTCACACATCCCTAGTTACTTTGCTCACTAACTTATGACATGAATTACCATATTTTATATATGTATGTATGAAAACTATGGAAATCTCACAACGTTATGTTGACCTTTTTATTTTAATATGTTTTAGGAAACCACAAGTTTAATGTCACCTTTGAAGCTTACTCACATCTAGGATTGTACCTAGTTAAATAAATGAATTGTTTTTGATTTATTTCATGTTGCGTTATGTTTAATTTCATATTTGAGACTTATGTTTGTAATTTATCTTTGAAACTTATGATTATAATATTTGGATTAATAGCGTTATGTGATTGTGAACAATCTTAACCCTCACATCTCGATGATTCCGCCGTCAAGGTTGGGGTGTGACAGATTGGTATTAGACCCCAAAACTATAGGGATTTAGGTTATTAGAAATAGTGACCTAGACTATAGTTTATGCCTGAACCTTATAGAATATTATCTATGTTCTTGTAAATATATATATATATTGTTTGCATGCTACATAATGCTATGCCTTCTTATGTGCAACTTGATGCCTTAGCATAGGATTGCCTTGTAAATGCTTAAACTTTGTTTTTGTCTCCCCTAGACTTATTCTTGATTCTTTAATTCTCCCCAACGAATGAAACTTCTTAAACTTATTCTCGGCGACACAATGGGTTCGTACGCTTTATATCTATAGTTCAAATCTTTAGACTGTACGTCTAATCTATACAAATCTCATCAAAGTTTTGATTCCATGAACCTAAGAAATATTGTGTGACACATAGACACATGTATTCTGGATTTCCTGACAAAAGTCCTTCAGGCTAAGGTAAGCATTTCGCATAAATCCTATGGGACTAGTTATGCTTACCTGGGGATTTCTGGGATAAGTGATAAACTATGGTCAACATACACAAGTTTCTAAGGCAAATGGGTCAATTTACCTTGACATGTCAATGATTCCAAATGGTATTGTGTTACTGTCACACCCCCACTAAGAGCGGAAACACGAGGATGTAACGAGACGGGATCATCATAACACATGGTAAGCGATAGAGATGCAATATAATAAACGATGACAAGCGTGTCATGACGACACCCGACAACAAGGGGACTTGTGTCATGTTTAGTTAATATTCACACAACATAGCCATAGCATAAACATGTAAAATGATTCACATAGACAAAGATGACAACATAGTATGCAATTCCCATAACACGAGAACAAGTTACAAATGTACAATGTTTAGAACAGACTACAACAATGACTTTAGAAGACAAAGTTTAGCCACAAAATGCATTCTAGGGTCTCCACTAAGGCAGCACACCTAGATCTTCAATTAGCATGATCACCTGAAAAGATATGCTCAAAATGGTCAACAAAATTATTGGTGAGCTCGCAGGTTTAAATTGTAAATAAGTAATTGATGTTGTAATGTAATTGTTGTGGAATACCATGAATACAGTTATAAGTAAGCAAAATCACATGACATGAGCTTTACAACCAAACCTAACGACGTACATAAAGAATCTTGTCGGAATATATTCACCCAAGGCCTGTTCGTGGTGACTGTTGGTACTAACTAGTATACCAACAACGAGGGTGGGGGTGTCAACCCAAGTAGTACTACCAATACCTATCCGTCGGTTCCACACTAGAATTAAATGGTTGTAAGAAAGAACCACACAGCAGACTCAAGCATGTATCAGATAAGTACTCATAAAACAGTATCACGTTGATTCCAAGTATGTAAATTGTATGTAAGTTGTACAGCATAGAAAACGGGTGAGCATACTTTTCCCCCATGTTTGTAAATGATCAAAAATTTGTATAAGCATAAAAAGGGGCCACGAAACTCACTTGTTAAGTGGTAAGTATGAATGATCAAAGTTCCCAACAGTTGTATGCAATGAACGGTCAAACACCTATTGACAGTTATTGTTAAGCATTAATGATATGTATAAAGCATATAGTAATGTTCAGTCGGTCCGGGTTGTATCGGTTCGGTCGTGGGTAACACACACAAACAGACACACGTATTAGATCTTATGTAGATCCAAGTACCAGAAGGAGTCGTCATTGCCAATGACATTTGTGTAAAGATTACATTTTTATAAGAGAAAGTACTTGTTAAATATTTGTAGTCCCAAATGGATTGCTGATAATTGTAAAATGTTAGGTTGATTTAAATTGGAATAGTATCTGCATGTTGATAGCGTTGACTTTAATCTTTGTGTCAGGCAATGACACTTGTCTTGATGTTACCTTATCATCACCTGTCATTCAAGAAGGAAATTCACACACACAGCATCATCAGACACACAACAGGACCAGACGCTCGACTCAATACTCCATTCGTATGAATCAACCTTCAATCGTATGAATCAGCTTCATTCGTATGATTGGACCTTTATTCGCACGGCTGGTATTCAGTCGTACCACATAACACCCAATCGCATGACTTAACCTCCATACACACGAATCAACCTTCATTCGTACGAATCAGCGTCATTCGTACGAATCAGCTTCATTCATACGACTGAACCCTCATTCGTACGATTGGCCTTCTGTCACACCCTCAAAATCCACTTGCGGAGTTTTACCGCGAGGCGTGTGAACAAACCAGGATCACAGTCAATAGTTACTCAGAACGACTCTAAATGCCATAACTTAAAAATCAACCAAAATACCAACGTTAAACAATGCGGAAGCGTTTTTGAAAACAACCCAAGTCATAAAGTATAACTTATGGCAAAACAAGTGCCAAACCAAAGAGTAAACTATAATTGTTAATATCACATTGTCTTGAAGCATAATGTCTTAAAATGAAGTGAACCGTGCAGTGCTCCTATGGCAAGCAAGTTAAGGACCTGAGAAAAGCATACTAAAATGTCAACACATAGGTTGGTGAGTTCAAGAGTTTGAGTTCAATAAACATGTAAACAGTTGCGATAAATATAAGCAGTGTATGATAATAGATAGCTAGTCTATTATCAGGAAATATTAATACATAGTGATTTTGCAATTGAAGCTGACTGTGATAGTTGTTGCCTCCTGTCACGACTTACCATGTCGTGACAATGATCAATAGGACAAATTGCACCCGGTTGACCTCGAGTCACACAGGTGGTGCTCGTCAGACCCAGTAGTACTACCCAAGTTTCCCCGCTATCAGATATTAACAATTCAAAAGTGTGAGGACTTTTCTCATGGTAAACAGCACTATATTAATATTATACACAACTTAAACAATACAAGCGTTCGTATAAATACCAGTATGCTATCTCCCCCAAAAGAGATTAAATAAAGTATGGGGCATGAACTCACCTGATGTATGCAAAGGTACTTAGGGTTTATTTTGAGAAACGAGAGGATAGCCAACCTTCACAGGTTACCTAGATCATGTGAGTACATAAGTACGTGTAAATAAAAGACATGTGAAACCCTAATCATACCAAAATCAAAGACTCAAGCTTCCAGACAAATAGACACGTTTGACCTAGTTGACCCGTTTGACCCGTTGGTGACATTATGAGTTATAATTCAAATAAAGCCAATGAGCACATACAACATACATGATTAACATTCCAATAGTATCATACATATGCTATATCAACCAGGTGTATCACTTAGATCATCATACAATCAAGTACTATACAAGTCATGCGAATCTAGAACATTAACATAACCACTAGCTACAATACAACTAACATGTCATACAAGGTTCAACCATTCATCACATGCCATGTGAAGCCACTCACGACTTCACATCCTAAACCCTGCCAATCCCACTAAGTAGGGGCCTCAGATCCGCACGCGGTATAATGATCACAACCAAATTCTTTAAGCATACATTGCATTCACAACATCACAACAATCAATTACCAGACCCAAGCATGATGTCCTACTACTACACAACATCCAAACCATACATGATACCAATTCCAATTATCACCCATGATTATCCAAACATGCCATACAACTAATTTAACACGTTCTATCACACTAGAATCCATCCTTGAACATAATAGTAGGTTCCTATCATCCCAAACATGATCATAACATCATACTTCAACGTTTACACAAATAAAGTTTCCCTTTTGGGAAAGAATATCCCAAAATCTATCAAATATCCAAAGTATACATGAATTCATCAATAATATACCAACTCAAGCTCATACTAATATCTAGACATGATCAACAACACTTAAACACCTCAATCTAACAATCTTCATAAACAAAAGTTTCTACTTTTGGCAAGCTATGATCAACATCATCAAATTAAAGATTTCTAGCATTCATAACATCAATCTAGCATCTAATTATCATCATGAACCCATCCATAACATCAATCCATCACTAGATCACCACTACATACCAAATAAAGTTACTATTCTTAGTAACCTATGAACAATGCATCAAAATCCCAACTTTCTTGCATAATCACGTATTCTAACATTCATACAACCTATTAATCATCAAACATTCATCAAACAATCAACCATCATGCATAATCACAACAATTTCGAATTAGGGTTTGCTTCATAACCAAATTTCATGATCAACCCACTAAAAACATAGAATTCTTGCATAATCGACGTTAACTAACATGTATACAATCTAACTAACATGTTAACATCATCAAACAACATCCAATTCACCTAATAAGGATCAATTTCGAATCTAGGGTTCGGCCATAATGAAGAACATCACAAAACATGAAAAATCTAACCTTTAAACTTGTAATTGCTTGAAATCGATGCTTCCTAAGTGTTGTATAACTTGTAATCGAACCAAAACCACACGAATTTGCTTGTTCTGCTGATTTCGAAGATGGAGAGGGAGAGGATGAGTCGCGCGGCCGCTTTTGGGTTTTTTAGGTTTTTTTTTGTTTTATTTAATTCATTTTACATATTTACCCTTTTAACCCTTGTAATTTGTATTTTATAAAAATTATGTTTTAATTCCTTTTTAAGTGCTTTTAACTTAATAATATAAGATATAAACTTATGAAAATCATTATATATTTTATATCTATAAAAACACAAGACATACGAATAAATAGACACGTTTCCGCGTTACGCGATAAATTCTTTAATTAACCGTTTATAAATGTGTGAACACATAAACATAACCCAATATTCACCTAATCATTTAGGTTCACAAAAAATTAACATTATTCATTATTAATAGGTCACCAACATTCAACGACAACTAGTGTGTGCTCGACACGTGTTTACAAGACTTAACGGAACTAACGGAGCTTGGTAACGGAAATTTACCGGATGTCACATTATCCCCATGTTGAAAGAATTTTCGTCCCGAAAATTGCGTTACATGGTGAGAGTGTTCCATCCCTGGTTTCCATCACTGATCTACTGCATTGGCACACAGAAATCGAAATCGTGTGAGTTTTGGATGAGTTGTCACATCATCCCCATGTTGAAAGAAATTTCGTCCCGAAATTTAAATCAATACCTTCGTCTGCTGGCATCGTTCCTTCGAATAGTTGAGGGTACTTAAGCTTCATTTGATCTTCCCGTTCCCATGTGAATTCCGGTCCACGTCGCGAATTCCAACGGATTTTAACAATAGGTATCTTGCTCTGCTTAAGTGTTTTCACCTCACGGTCCATCACCTCCACTGGTTCCTCAATAAAACGCAATTGTTCATCCACCTGAATTTCTTCTAGTGGTACGACCGTCGTTTCATCAGTTATGCACTTCTTCAAGTTTGACACGTGAAATACATCATGAATTCCGCTCAGCGAATCAGGTAGGGCTAATCGATAGGCTACTGGACCTACTCTTTCCACAATCTCAAATGGTCCAACGTACCTCGGATTTAGTTTCCCTCGTTTACCAAACCGAACTACGCCTTTCCATGGTGAGACTTTCAACAAAACCTTGTCACCAACCTGAAACTCTAAGGGTTTCCGTCTCTTGTCAGCATAACTCTTTTGCCTGTCTCGCGCTGCAGCCATACGGTTCCGTATCTGTATAATTTTCTCAGTCGTCTCATGAATTAACTCGGGACCTGTTATCTGACTATCACCAATTTCTGCCCAGCAAACCGGTGATCGACATTTTCTCCCATACAACGCCTCGAAAGGTGCTGCCTGTATACTAGTGTGATAACTGTTGTTATAAGAAAACTCCACCAATGGCAGGTGAATTTCCAGTTATTCCCGAAGTCAATCACACAAGCACGTAGCATATCCTCCAACGTCTATATAGTACGCTCACTCTGACCATCCGTCTGTGGATGATATGCAGTACTCATATCCAAACGTGTACCCAAGGATTTCTGCAATGATTGCCAAAATGTGACGTGAAACGAGCGTCACGGTCGGAGATAATTGAGATCGGTACCCCATGTCTCGAAACGATCTCCTTGAGGTACAGGCGAGTTAACTTCTCCATCTTGTCGGTTTCCTTTATTGCGAGGAAATGAGCAGACTTTGTCAATCGATCCACAATAACCCATATCGTGTCACAACCAGTACTAGTTCGGGGTAGCTTAGTAATAAAATCCATGGAGATTTGTTCCCATTTCCACATTGGAATCTCGGGTTGTTGTAATAGTCCGGATGGTTTTTGATATTCCACTTTCACCTTCGAGCAGGTCAAACACTTGCTCACGTACGTAGCTACATCCGCTTTCATGTTAGGCCACCAATAGTGAGCCTTTAGGTCATGGTACATCTTGTCGGATCCAGGATGTATAGAATACTTAGATTTGTGTGCCTCGCTCATAACTAAATCTCTCAGATTTCCATGAACAGGCACCCAAAGTCTATCCATGAAATACCGAATTCCATCCTCTTTCATCACTAGCTGCTTATCCATTCCCCTTAACAATTCAGAACCAATATTTTCCACCTTTAAGGCTCCATTTGTGCCTCCTTAACTTGTTCGGGCAGTTGGGTACTGATAGTAAGCTGTAAAGCTCGCACCCGTCGGGGTTTAGCTGTTTCCTTCCTGCTTAAAGCATCGGCAACTACGTTCGCCTTTCCCGGATGATACTTAATTGCGCAATCATAATCATTTAGTAGTTCCACCCAACGTCGCTGCCTCATATTCAACTCTTTTTGCTCAAAGATATGTTGAAGACTCTTATGATCGGTGTAGATAGTGCACTTGGTACCGTACAAATAATGTCTCCAGATCTTTAAGGCAAAAACTACTGCGCCCAATTCTAAGTCATGGGTAGTATAGTTCTTCTCATGTACCTTTAGTTGTCTCGAGGCGTAAGCTATCACCTTGTCTCGTTGCATCAAGACGCAACCCAATCCTTGAATGGATGCATCGCAATACACCACAAAGTCATCTGTTCCCTCGGGTAGTGCTAATATCGGGGCAGTACAGAGTTTTTGTTTTAATAATTGGAAGCTGATTCTTGACTCTCAGCCCATTTGTATGCCGTTCCTTGTGAGTCAAGGCTGTGAGAGGTTGTGCGATCTTAGAAAATCCTTCTATGAATCGGCGGTAATATCCTGCTAATCCAAGAAATTGTCTTATCTCACTTGGTGTTTGGGTGTAGTCCAATTCTTTATCGCCTCAATCTTGGCAGGATCAACGTGTATTCCTTTCTCATTAACAATATGACCTAGGAATTGTACCTCTCTTATCCAAAAATCACACTTTGAGAATTTAGCATACAGTTGCTCATTTTTCAACAGCTCCAAGATCATTCGTAAGTGCTCTTCATGCTCCTCCTTGTCCTAGAGTATATCAGTATATCATCGATGAACACAATGACAAACTGATCAAGATAAGGTTTGCACACGCGGTTCATGAGGTCCATGAACACAGCAGGTGCATTAGTCAACCCAAAAGGCATGACCAAGAACTCATAATGACCATAACGAGTACGAAATGCAGTCTTGGGAATGTCTTCTTCTCGAACTCTGAGTTGATGATAACCAGATCTCAAGTCAATCTTCGAGTAATAGCTTGATCCTTGAAGCTGATCGAACAAGTCGTCGATACGAGGTAAAGGGTATCGGTTCTTGACTGTTACTTTGTTTAACTCTCGATAATCGATGCACATCCGAAATGTGCCATCCTTCTTCTTAACAAAGAGTACAGGAGCTCCCCAAGGTGATGTACTAGGTCGAATAAAACCCTTATCCAAAAGCTCCTGAAGTTGTGACGACAACTCCTGTAGTTCATTTGGTGCTAATCGATAAGGTGCTCTAGCAATCGGAGCTGCGCCGGGAGTCAACTCAATCTGGAATTCCACTTGGCGGTGCGGTGGTAATCCAGGAAGATCTTCTGGGAACACCTCCGGAAAGTCGTGTACTACGGGAATATCCTCCATTCTCTTTTCTTCCTTTTGCTTATCGGTTACAAGTGCTAGGATAGCCACGCGGCCCTTCCGTAACAACTTTTGAGCTTTCATATACGAGATGATGCCTATCACAGCACCACTCCTATCACCTTTGACGGTAAGAAATTGATCACCAACCGGGATCCGTATAATCTTCTCGTGACATATGACTTCCGCTTGCTTGCTAGAGAGCCAATCCATGCCTATCACAACATCAAAACTCCCAGCGTAACAGGCATGAGATCTATAGCGAAAGTATGACCAGCAAGTTCTATCCTACAGTCTTTAAGGATATGCGTTACATGGATTTGTTTACCGTCGGCTAATTCCACAGTGTACTTAGATTCTAAAGCAGAGGGTATATCACTTAAAAGACTACAGAATTTTAAGGACACAAAACTCCTATCGGCTCCAGTAAATAGTACCGTAGCAAAACAACCATTAACAGGGAATCTACCAGTAACAGTTGTGGGATCATTTAGAGCCTCACCTGAGCCAATGACGAAGGCTCTCCCTTTGGCTCCATCTCTATTGCCGCCATTTCCAGTGCCATTACCACCATTGTTGTTATTATTGCCATGTGTTGTTGTTCCCATGATGTTAGTGTTGTTGTTGTTGTTGCCATTTCGTTCCTTCTTAGTTGTGGGCAGTTTCGTTTGTAATGCCCTTCTTTCCCACACTCAAAACAAACCTTGGGGGTTTCTTGAGATTGTTGTGGCCTCTTCATTAGTTCACCACGGCAATCCTTCGCAGCGTGTCCAATCTTTCCACAACGTTGACACTTGAAGTTATCACACCGTCCCACATGGTGGTAGTTACACGTGGGCATTTGGGGTGTCTGCCGCCGTAAACGCTGGGTCCTTGGTTATTTGGGGCAGTTTGGTTGAAATTGCGGTTATTATCGAACCGCCGCTGCTGCTGAACTGGTTGTTGCTGCTGTTGGGATTGTTGTTGACCGCCAGACGATGATGATGAGTTTGTTATTGCTGTTGCTGGGAGCATCCCACTTCTTTTGTTGTCGGGCACGCTCACCACAGCGCCCGTTTGGGTAACCGCCCTTGCTCTACCGCCTGATCAGTAAGTCTATGGGCAATTTGGATGGCCTGCTGAATCGTAGTCGGGTTAGAAGCTGTTACCATACTTTGGATTTCAGGCACCAATCCTCGTATGTAGTGCTCGATTCTCTTATGTGTCTCATTAACCATTCCTGGACACAATGTGGCCAGCTCATGAGTACGGGTCGTGTAAGCCTCAATTTCTGAAACCTTCATCTTAAGCTGCCAGAATTCCATCTCCAACTTTTGCACCTCGTTTCGAGGACAGTACTCCTCGATCATCATATCCTTGAACTCATTCCAGGGGAGTCCATTTGCCATCGCTTGTCCAAGCATCTGGACTTGCGCGTTCCACCAAGACAGGGCAGCACCTCCAAAGTCCCGGTGGCATACTTTACTTGATCGCCGGTGGACAGTTACATTTGGAGAAAACGGACTCAGTCTTCTCAAACCAGCGTACAAGCCCTACAGCACCCTCTGTACCGCTGTAGGTGTGTGGTTTGCAGTCCATGAAGGACTTGTATGTACACACTGGTGGTCCTGTTTTAACACAACACACATTAATCAAACATCCCCTACAGTTATAAAGGATATCAGATTTGTTTTTCTGTCATTGTTTACCTGCGGGACCCGCGTGGGCAGCAGCCACTGCCGCCTGAACATGCTCATTAATTAGAGCAGCCAATTCTGCAGGGTCATGTTAATAGCACCACCACCCTGTTTCGTCCGTGCCACGTCCACGTACGCGTCCACGACCATGTATTAGCAATGTCAAAATTGAAATAAGTCACATGTATTTAGCAATGTCAAAATTGAAGTTTTGTCGTTCGTGTGGGGAAACAACCCTTCCACATAGGCTTCAAAAGAAAACACTACGTAGTCTAAGTTAATAAAGAAGTCAATCGACAATGTCTGACCCGTCACTATCATCCTCCATCTCCTCCGGTTCCTCTTCCTCGGGTCCTCCTCGGGATCCTCCTCATCTCAGAGTCTGCGGCAGGAGCAGGAGCTATAGCAATCTGGAGTGCTGGTTGAGCTTCTAATATGGCAATCCTATTATCGGCTATGGCGTCCCGCTGTTCACGAGCAGTCACGCGTCCTTGGAGTGCCATAACACCATCTTGCATATGGTGACAACCGTTCAGCGTCTTCCCGTGTTCTTCCTTGAGTTCGTCCAATTGATGTCTCAGGTTGTACACCTCTTGCTGTAGTGTACAGACATCACCGTGAGTCGTCTCACACGATGCTGTTCCGTATCCAGTGCAGCCATTAGTGCAGCAATCAGTTGCTCGTTGGACTGCGCCGTTCGTGGGAGTGAAAGCATGGGTTGATTGGCATTGTTCCTAGTCTTGGCTTTAGGACAGGTACGCGTTCCCTAAACATGATATGGTCAACAAACCTAGGATAAGAACGCCAGTCACGCGGGGGTCACGCTTCATCAACGCGAATGGTTGATCCCAGTCAATCTCCTCTCGGGGATAAGCCAGTCTGGGCCAATCGAATCCATCATCAGGTACAGGTGCGGGAGGTGGGGATTCAGATCGTGTAGGTGATTCGGGTCGTTTACCCGGAGCTCTTGAAGACGATGCCATGCTGCAGAGAGTGTGACGTGTATGCCAATGAGTATACAGTAGATGAGAGTAAGGCACAGGTAACTAATTAACTGTGTGCGGTTATAGTCTAATGTGTATGCAACCTAGTTCCCTATAACCAATGGCTCTGATACCAATCTGTCACACCCTCAAAATCCACTTGCGGAGTTTTACGCGAGGCGTGTGAACAAACCAGGATCACAGTCAATAGTTACTCAGAACGACTCTAAATGCCATAATTTAAACAAATCAACCAAAATACCAACGTTAACCATGCGGAAGCGTTTTTGAAAACAACCCAAGTCAATAAAGTATAACTTATGGCAAAACAAGTGCCAACCAAGAGTAAACTATAATTGTTAAAATGTCACATTGTCTTGAAGCATATGTCTTAAAATGAAGTGAACCGTGCAGTGCTCCTATGGCAAGCAGTTAAGGACCTGAGAAAAGCATACTAAAATGTCAACACATAGGTTGGTGAGTTCAAGAGTTTGAGTTCAATAAACATGTAAACAGTTGCGATAAATATAAGCAGTGTATGTAATAGATAGCTAGTCTATTATCAGTAAATATTAATACATAGTGATTTGCAATTGAAGCTGACTGTGATAGTTGTTGCCTCCTGTCACGACTTACCATGTCGTGACAATGATCAATAGGACAATTGCACCCGGTTGACCTCGAGTCACACAGGGGTGCTCGTCAGACCCAGTAGTACTACCCAAGTTTCCCCGCTATTAGATATTAACAATTCAAAAGTGTGAGGACTTTTCTCATGGTAAACAGCACTATATTAATATTATACACAACTTAAATAATAAAGCGTTCGTATAAATACCAGTATGCTATCTCCCCAAAAGAGATTAAATAAAGTGTGGGGCATGAACTCACCTGATGTATGCAAAGGTACTTAGGGTTTATTTTGAGAAACGAGAGGATAGCCAACCTTCACAGGTTACCTAGATCATGTGAGTACATAAGTACGTGTAAATAAAAGACATGTGAACCCTAATCATACCAAAATCAAAGACTCAAGCTTCCAGACAAATAGACACGTTTGACCTAGTTGACCGTTTGACCCGTTGGTGACATTATGAGTTATAATTCAAATAAGCCAATGAGCACATACAACATACATGATTAACATTCCAATAGTATCATACATATGCTATATCAACCAGGTGTATCACTTAGATCATCATACAATCAAGTACTATACAAGTCATGCGAATCTAGAACATTAACATAACCACTAGCTACAATACAACTAACATGTCATACAAGGTTCAACCATTCATCACATGCCATGTGAAGCCACTCACGACTTCACATCCTAAACCCTGCCAACCCACTAAGTAGGGGCCTCAGATCCGCACGCGTGTATAATGATCACAACCAAATTCTTTAAGCATATGCATTGCATTCACAACATCACAACAATCAATTACCAGACCCAAGCATGATGTCCTACTACTACACAACATCCAAACCATACATGATTACCAATTCCAATTATCACCCATGATTATCCAAACATGCCATACAACTAATTTAACACGTTCTATCACACTAGAATCCATCCTTGAACATAATAGTAGGTTCCTATCATCCAAACATGATCATAACATCATACTTCAACGTTTACACAAATAAAGTTTCCCTTTTGGGAAAGAATATCCCAAATCTATCAACATCCAAAGTATACATGAATTCATCAATAATATACCAATTCAAGCTCATACTAACATCTAGACATGATCAACAACACTTAAACATCCAATCTAACAATCTTCATAAACAAAAGTTTCTACTTTTGGCAAGCTATGATCAACATCATCAATTAAAGATTTCTAGCATTCATAACATCAATCTAGCATCTAATTATCATCATGAACCCATCCATAACATCAATCCATCACTAGATCACTACTACATACCAAATAAAGTTACTATTCTTAGTAACCTATGAACAATGCATCAAATCCCAACTTTCTTGCATAATCACGTATTCTAACATTCATACAACCTATTAATCATCAAACATTCATCAAACAATCAACCATCATGCATAATCACAACAATTTCGAATTAGGGTTTGCTTCATAACAAATTTCATGATCAACCCACTAAAAACATAGAATTCTTGCATAATCGACGTTAACTAACATGTATACAATCTAACTAACATGTTAACATCATCAAAAACATCCAATTCAACCTAATAAGGATCAATTTCGAATCTAGGGTTCGGCCATAATGAAGAACATCACAAAACATGAAAAATAACCTTTAAACTTGTAATTGCTTGAAATCGATGCTTCCTAAGTGTTGTATAACTTGTAATCGAACCAAAACCACACGATTTGCTTGTTCAAGGCTGATTTTCGAAGATGGAGGGGAGAGGGATGAAGTCGCGGCCGGGCTTTGGGTGGTTTTAGGGTTTTTTTTTTGTTTATTTAATTCAATTTTACATATTTACCCTTTTAACCCTTGTAATTTGTATTTTATAAAAACTATGTTTAATTCTTTTTTAAAGTGCTTTTAACTTAATAATAAATGATATAAACCTTAAAAAATCATTATATATTTTATATCTATAAAAACACAAGACATACGAATAAATAGACACGTTTCCGCGTTACGCGATAAATTCTTTAATTAACCGTTTTAAATGTGTGAACACATAAACATAACCCAATATTCACCTAATCATTTAGATTCACAACAAATTAACATTATTCATTATTAATAGGTCACCAACGTTCAACGACAACTAGTGTGTGCTCACGACACGTGTTTACAAGACTTAACGGAACTAACGGAGCTTGGTAACGGAAATTTACCGGATGTCACACCTTAGTCGTGCGACGCATGCACAATCGCATACATCCATTTGGTCACATGACTCAATCGCACACAACATTCATCCGCATTGACTCAATTGCACACATCATTCATCCGCATTGACTCAATCGCACACATTCATTCGATCGCACGACTCAGTCGCATGACATCCCCAGTCGCACGACTCAGTCGCTCGAATGACTCAGTCGCACGACTCACGCAATCGCACGGCTCAGTCGCATGACAAACCCAGTCGCCTGAACTGCAGGTTCGCGACTGCTGAAGTGCAGAGCAGCCTTCAGCTGCCCCAAGCACGAGTTTTACACAACAGGATTTCCAGAAACACACTACAAACACGCACAAACAAGAAGCACACGCAAAAAGACATCACACACACCACCGACCTCTTGTGTCGGGTTGAACCCGAATACCCGAAAACCTAGAAATGGACAGCAGTAAAACGAGCAAGAAAGGGACAACCAAGGTCGTCTACCTGCAAGGATGGGGGGTAGACTAGGTTGTAGATGAAGTCTAGATGACGAAAACAGGGCGGTTTTGGTGCAAAGATGAAGAAAATGTGAAGTGGAGAAGAATGGAGAAGGAGAAGAAGAAGAAGTGAAGGAGAATGGCTGGGAATGGGGTTTTTATACCCATCCCAAGTTTGCAAAATATCAATTTTAGTCCCTGCACTTAGCCCCGAGTTCCCAAGTTTGTTTCGGTTGAAAAAGACTTAAAGGTTTTTGTTATATTGATGTTAAAAATGTATTTAACAATAATTGGCACTTAAAAATGGTTTTATCAATGACAATAATTTATATAAAAATGATATTTTTTAGTGATAATAATGATGAAGTTTGTAAAAGTTTTAAGCATAGCATACGTTCACGAAAGAAACACAAGCACAAAGATATTAAAGCAAGTAGGATATCCACACAAGAAGCAAATAAAGATGAGGAATGAGCGATCAAGGAAAAGTTAACGGGTAATCACGTTAATTGACGAACCTTGTGGTGACGGATGTCACAGTTACCAAAGGGAATCACTCCATGTGCCTTACAACTCTTGATTTATCCTTGTTTAAATTACTATCTTTTTTATCCATATTCTCATGGCTAAGTCACCATATCGACTGGCACCATCAAAAATGCAATAGCTACCTAGTCAGCTTCAAGAACTATTCGATAAGGGTTTTATTCATCCTAGCCTTTCACCTTGGGGTGCACCTATTCTATTCGTGAAGAAGAAAGATGGATCGTTTCATGCGTGTATCAACTATCGTGAACTTAACAAGCTTACCATCAAGAACCGTTACCCTCTTCCTCGTATCGATGATTTTTTGGCCAACTTCAAGGAGCTGCCATATTCTCGAAGATTAATTTAAGTTCTGGTTATCATCAACTACGAGTACATGACGATGATATCCCAAAAACTGCATTCCGTAATCGTTATAGACATTATGAGTTCATGGTTATGCCTTTTGGTTTAACAAATGCTCCTGCTATCTTCATGGATCTCTTGAATCGAGTATGCAAGCCTTATCTAGACAAGTTTGTGATCATCTTCATTGATGACATACTTATCTATTTCAAGTTCAACACTGATCATGAGCTACATATGCGACTAGTTCTTGAGTTGTTGATGAAAGAACAATTGTACGCGAAGTTCTCGAAGTGTGAATTTTGGCTTGAGGAAATTCAATTTCTAGGATACTTGGTGAATAGCCAAGGAATTCATATTGACACTGCAAAGGTGGAAGCTGTGAAGTATTGGTGCATTCCTACAACTCCAACCAAAGTTCGTTCTTTTCTGGGTTTTGCGGGTTATTACCGTAGATTCATTGCAAACTTTTTAAAGATTGCTAAACCGCAAACGTCGCTAACTCAAAAGAACCGACTCTTTTAATGGGGACCCGAACAAGAAGAGGCTTTCGAGACATTGAAACGCAAGTTGTGTAGCGCTCCTATTTAACACTCCTCGATGGAAACGACAATTTTACCGTGTACGGTGATGCCTCTAATCAAGGTCTTGGTTGTGTTCTCATGCAACGAGGAGAATTCATAGCATACGCGTCGAGAGAATTGAAGGTTCATGAAGTGAACTACACAACCCACGATCTTGAACTTGGTGCTGTGGTTTTCGCTTTGAAAATCTAGCGACACTATCTTTATGGGATGCAATGCATAGTCTACACCAATCATAAGAGTCTCCAACACTTGTTCAATCAAAAGGATCTCAACATGAGACAAAGACGTTGGATCGAGCTAATTAGCGACTACGATTGTGACATTCGCTATCACCTTGGAAAAGACGAATGTTGTAGCGACGCGCTGAGTCACAAAATTCACAACAAGATTGTCTCGCTTCAAGAAATCCGAGATCGAAGGCAGTGGTTTGACACGTTAGGGGAATTTGATACCGAGATTCATGTGAATGTTAACGAGGCTACTATCATGCTTCAAAACATAAGGATTGATAGTGATCTCGAATTATGCATTCGCGAGGCCCAACAAGCAGCGTTAACCGAGGAAGGGAAAAATGAAGATTTAGCGTTTAACGTTCGGTCACAACTGGAAACAAAACTGAACGACATGTGGTATTTCTTGAATCGACTTTAGATCCCAAATCATGACAATCTCCATCACTTCATCATGAACGAAGCCCATCAAACCCGATAAGAATTCTATTCATCCTAGCTCCGATAAGATGTAAATGGACCTGCGTGGTCAATATTGGTGGCCTGGAATGAAGAAAGACATAGTGTCTTATGTTTCAAAGTGCCTCACATGCGCAAGAGTCAAAGCTGAACACCAACGACCGAGTGGTTTACTTGAACAACCTGAAATCCCTATATGGAAATGGGAACATATATCCATGGATTTTGTAACCAAGTTACCACGTACCCCTCGTGGCCATGACAGTATATGGTGATTGTTGACCGTTTAACCAAAACGGCACATTTCATACCAATACGAGACACTTACAAGGTTTCAAGATTGGCTCGTATCTACATTGATGAAATTGTGAGTCGTCATGGTGTGTCGTTGCATATTATTTCCGATCGTGATGCTCGTTTCACTTTGCATTTTTGGTCATTAATGCAAGAACTCTTGGGTACTCAATTGGATTTACGCACGGCTTACCATCCACAAATGGACAGTCAAACCAAATGAACAATTCAAACCTGTAAGGCCCCGTTCCTGGGACGCCTACCGCTAGTAAATCATTGCGCATGAAACATACATTTTCATTTAACTTACTAAAATACTGTAGCAGAAACATTCAAAAATGACATCTCATTTCATTATACAAACTTTTGCAAAATAATACATCGTTAATCCGTTACAAAATACATTGTTGCATTATATCACAAAAGCCCTATATAATTGGATGTCATCCAAAAGAGCTGAGTAGCCACCTCATGCCATCCTCAGCAATCATTACCTGCCAACCGGAAACACATCAAAGTCAGCGTTGCTGAGTGAGTTCTAGTTTTATAAATTAAAACATACTTTTCTTTTGTTAAAACCGTTCTTTACTTTCATGCGATCATACATCATACGTACACATATATAATATCATTATTATCTTCTTTAATCTTTCATGCTTTCATTCTTTCATCATTACTTCTTTCTTTTCCTTCCACCATAGACTTTACCCAGCTATTCTCTGATACTGGACCTAGGTCTAACATAGACCGGCTATAACAGTGCATTGCACCTCTGGTCACAGTACCTAGGGTAGAGTTTAGGTGTACCACTGCTATGTGCAATACCCAACTATTCCTGGTACTGGACCTAGGTCTATCATAGACCAGCTATAACGGTGCATCGCACCTCTGATCGCAGTACCTAGGGTATGCAGCAATAGGACTATACAAATAGTCAATCGCAAAGAAAGACCCCGATGTGCATCCTCCCGGGGTAGCGAACCCGCACACCGTTGAGCTAGCACCATTTAATGGCGTTTCCTGACATACTATGCTTGCAAGACTTTCTTTACTTTCATTATTCGTTAATGCATGCATTCTTACTTCATGTTCCTCTTTTCTTTATCTTTCATTTTATGTTACATACTACTTTCATTTCATTCATTAACATGACACGTAAAGCCACATGAAAGATAGGCATACATCATAACAAGGAACATAACATACACAGGAATCAACATCATACAGGGCAACATCATACATACATAACATGCATAAACATGCAACATCATCATCATCATGCCCAACATGCTCTCTAAGGCCTCAACCGTCATCTTACATGAACTTACGGGAACCTTTATGTCAAAACTTACATCTGCACTTTCCCTCGAAAGTCAGAAGTTAAACTACACTTCTCCTCGGGTGCAACAGCCCTATTCGAGCGTATGGACACCCTTCAGTTGCATGGCCTCCATGCGACTGAACATCATGCGATTTAACCAATACGGATGAACACTTATGCGAATGAACACCCAATCGTGCGAAAGAACTTAATGCGGATGGACCTTATGCGAATGGAACTAATACGGATGAGCACTTATGCGACTGGACCCTCAATCGTGCGAATGATCCCCAATCGTGCGAATGAACCCTCAATCGCACCTCAATCGGCCGTATGGCCTTCATTCGGTCGCCTAGCCGTAGCTGGTGCAGAATGAAGTTCATCCCGAACCCAATCTGCCATTTTCGACCTCCAAGCTCATCCAATCTCATTCTAAGCCCGAATCAACCATCCTAAACCTTAGGAATGCATACCACAACACCATTCAAGCACACACAAGCTCAAACGCAAGACCCAAATGAATCATACACACACATACACATACGTATACGGGTCACACACATACACACAAAAAAACCCGATTTTCAGATGTGTTCCAGCCCAAATCATTCAAAAACAAGGAAAAGAGGGGTCCTAGAACTCACACAAATGACCACAACGAGAAGAGCTTTGATTTGACCCGCTTCTTAACGATTTTGCTCACTCTAATCAACCCGAACCAACTTTTCTCCCTTTTCTCTTTTTTTTCTCTCTATGCTGAAAATGTGAGTGTGGGGAGAGGGTCATGGCTGCCCTCTCCCTACAAATATCACCACATGCCCAACTCTCTCTCGTTGGCGAGTTTGGTCCCTCGACTTTGGCCTTTATTTCTTTTCTTCTTTATTCGTCGGCTTCAAAATAAATAAATAACCGGGTGTTACAAATCCACCCCCTTAAATAGGTTTCGTCCTTGAAACCTGTTATTCCTCGAACAAACATGGGTAATGTTGTCTCATTTCTTCCTCAGTCTCCCACGTTGACTTGGATCCTTTCTTGTGCTTCCATTGTACACGCACAAGAGGAACCGCTTTATTTCTTAGCCTCTTCTCTTTTCTATCGATGATTGCCACTGGTTGCTCCACATAATTGAGCCTTTCGTCTACATCGATATCTTCCAGTGGAACAATCATGTCTTCATCTGCCAAGCACTTTCTCAAATGAGATACATGGAACAATCACTCAAGTATCAAGATGACACCATTCGAGGCTTTGTATGGTCGTAAATGTCGTTCTCCGATTTGTTGGACTGACATTGGTGAGAATCTCATCATTGGTCCTGAACTTATTCAAGAAACGACCGATAAAGTTTCCAAAATTCGAAATAACCTTGAGGTGGCTAGAAGTCGTCAAAAGAGTTATGCCGATAAAAGACGCAAACTATTGGAATTTCAAGTCGACGACATGGTTCTTCTTAAGGTCTCTCCATGGAAGGGTGTTATTCGCTTTGGGAAGAAGGGTAAATTAGCCCCATGTTTCGTAAGACCTTTCAAGATTCTGAAAAGAATTGGGAAAGTAGCTGACAAACTGGAACTACCTTCTGAACTTAGCGGAGTTCATCTTGTCTTCCACGTCTCAAACCTGAGGAAATGTCTGGCTGATGACAATTTGCATGTTCCTATAGAGGAAATTCAAATAGATGAGTCATTGCATTAGTTGAGAAACCTGTCGAGATCATGGACCAAACCCTAAAGAAGACCCGAACAACTACCACACTGATCGTCAAAGTCCATTGGGAAAACAAACGTGAAGCTGAGTTTACTTGGAACGTGAGGAGCATATGAGGAAGAAGTACCCTATTTGTTCATGTAGTTTTATTCTTAATTTCGACACGAAATTCTTATAAGTTGGGGAGACTGTAGCATCCCATATTTTCCCATAATTAAAAGTTAGCATCGTTTATCTTTATAAGGACCAAAGTTGTCAATCTTGTAACTCATGGCTTAATTATGCTTATTTCTTAGTTTGGCTTTAGTTCTTAATTTACAAGATAATAATTTTAGTTATTAAATGGAGCATAATAATAATAATAATAATAATAATAATAATAATAATAATAATAATATAATAATATATAAAGATAATAATAAGATGTAAAAGTTAACAAGTTAAAACTTAATTAAGTTCAAATGGCTTTATTATCAATTTAGAAACTTTAAAAATAAAATTTGAGCATAAAATATTAAGAACACAAAGTAGAGGGACCATAGGTGTAATTAACTGAAACCAAATCCTTTACCAGCCTCCCTTCCGGCTGGGCTCTGGCCGAGCTCCGGTCGACCTCCGGCGAGGCTAATAGCCTCGATTCTTCGAGTTTCAGCCAAAGAAAACGGTTTCTAACCGTTCACGAAAGGGGTTCGAACTGATTGGAGTATAATATTAAATGTTAACACCGGTTACAGGAGCATTCGAGGTCGAGTAACCGTCGAACATTAATCACCAACCATTTGACAATTAAAACCTAATAATAATCTAATTAAACTAACCTAATCGATCATCTATCAATCTTTAATCGAATACAACACTCAGTTACACCTGAAACTAATCCAAACACCAAATTTGATCATCCTTTTTCGTCGCAAACCTGCAACTAGTCGAGCACTATCCTATGGGGTTCAAGAATCAAAATTGATAGAAGGCTTTTGATCTCGTTCACCCTTGAAAGCTTTCTATAAAGTGAATTTGGTTTTTGTTCTCGTTTGCAACCTAAACCATTCATAGCATAGTCGCGGCTTGTTCTTTGTGGTGTTCATCTCCAATCCAACTTTATTCGGATAATCAAACACATAAAACTACTCGTCATTTCATCGGAACAAAAGCCCTATGAATCCAAGCATTTACCTATTTGAATTGAATTTCAATTTGGCTCTAATCGATTCTAGGGTTCTTGTGATTTGGGGATTTCTAGAAGTCTTGATTTTTAAGAATTAAAGTCCAAGTCTTAACGCGACTGAGGCCTTGGTTTGTTAGTAACACTTGAGACTTCTAAACAAGAGGTCCCCGGTTCGAATCCGGGGAACCCCATGTTTTATTTTTGAGGTTTTTTTGGCATTCAACACTAATTTTATAACTTTTAAAAAATATAAAAAATCATTTTGTAAAAGCCGATAATTTTAAAATACTTTTAATTATTTTCTGTAAGTTAGTTTCTTAAAAAGAAATACTTTTATACTTTTATCAAATATTCTAAAAATAATATAAATAATTTATTTTTATAAAGAAACTATACTTTAACTAATACTTTGTTCTACAAATATGATATTTCAAACGTTACCTTTAAATTATTGTTAAAATTGTGTTTATTAGACTTCATTTAACCTTTATATATACAAAATTATTATAAGAGTTATATTTTTATATAAAACTTTATATAAAATATAACAACTTTCTTTGATATTAATAATATAATTGGTCCCATTTGTTAAACATAATTATTTGACATCCCTAAATACCACATTGAACCCTAGTCCTCATTAGTTCATTAAACTTATTATTAAACTTAAATCTTGTAATATACATATATATATATATATATATATATATATATATATATATATATATATATTATATATATATATATATATATATATATTTAGGTGCTTTGTGAGGATTACGTTGGAACGTTGCTTAATATTCTTATTAACCATCATCTATACACTTGTACATCATGTGAGTATTTCTATACTCTTTTTATATTTTTACATTTTGGGTGAAACATGTTATCGTATGACTATTGCACTTGTAAAATCATTTAAATCTTGTAAACACATGGGCAATTCATCTTATTTGTCGAGGTTAGTTGAACTTTAGTAATTACCATGTGATGACTATTATATGTACAATCTTTAACTATTGCTAGCTTGGTTAATCCAAGTACATAACTAATCATATAATCTTGTAAACGTGTAATCTTGTAAACTGTCAAGGTTTGATTGTTACATTTGTCACACATCCCTAGTTACTTTGCTCACTAACTTATGACATGAATTGCTATCTTTTATATATGTATATATGAAAACTATGGAAATCTCACCAACGTTATGTTGACATTTTTATTTTTAACATGTTTCAGGAAACGTACAAGTTTGATGTCACCTTTGAAGCTTACTAACATCTTGGATTGGGCCTAGTTAAATAAATGAATTGTCTTGAATTATTTCATGTTGTGTTATGTTTAATTTCATATTTGAGGCTTATGTTTGTAATTTATCTTTGAAACTTATGATTATAATATTTGGATAAAATAATAACGTTATGTGGTGTGAACAATCTTAACCCTCACATCTCGAGGATTTTTGCCGTTAAGGTTGGGGTGTGACACATTGGGTTTTAAATCTTAAAAAAACAAGACTTCAATAAATCCCCAATTTTTCCAAGAATCCTAGAATCATTTAGCCCTAAATTGAAGTTCAAATCGATTAGGTAAATGCTTGGAACTATAGGGCTTTTGTTCCCTATGATAGAACGAGTATATAGATGGTTCCAGTTACCCGATTTGAAGTTTAACACATCAAGAAACAATGAAGAATAGGGCGCGACTAAGGTTGAACTCAATTCGTGTGCAAACGATTATGAAAATCAAATTAAACTCGTGGAAAACTTCGAATGATGTTCTTGACGCAAAGCCCTATGTTGATTTTGGTTTAAATCGTTCGAGAGGTGGGTTTTGAGTATGTTGCAGATTTGCGATGGAGAGAGAATCAATTGCGATGAAATTGTGTTTGTCGGGTGAAATTGATTGTTGTGAGCGCTTAGGATTAGTTAGATGATTGTGTATGTTTGTTTAATGATGTGTGCAGTGACGGAACCTGTAAAATTTTCTAGTGGGGTCACTATTTTTCGGTGATTCATTATGTAACAAGATAATATAAATTTTTTCGAGTTTTCGGGTCGGGTCGGGTCGGTTTGGTTCGGAATGTAATTAAATTACATAAAAAATGTTAACAAGAATACAATATCAAAATAAATAAAATAAAACATACATTTTATAGTTGTTCTCTAAGTGTCTTTATTTTTTGAAACAGTTCTATTACATCTTCAATCAACACCTTGGGAAAAAGTTCATTTTCAATGTAACATATACACGAGTTGTTCATGTATTCATCACCCATACGATTACGCAAATCCGTCTTCACATGCTTCATTGAAGAAAAACATCTCTCAACACTTGTCATTGCAACGGGTAAGACAAGTGATAACTTCTACTGATACACGTGTTCCTAGTTTATGTGTTTAAATGTAAAAGTCGTTCATGTCTTACATATGTGTAATGTGATGATATAATGAAGTATGATATATGTCTTGATGTTTATTTATCTTTGATTCATATGTATGAACTTCTTATATAGGTTTGAGGTTGTTGTTTATAGTTCTTAGTCAATAATAATTAAGTAATGTGTTCAACCTAGTCGGGTGATTATTTATGCTAATGGACCATAATTATGGACCATACGCATGAATGAATCATACTAATGGACCAGTCGCACGACTGAACCAGGAGACTGGATCAGTCGTATGATTGAGGCATAAGATTGACTCAGTCGCACGACTGAACCTTCAGTCGTGCGTATGACTCAATTGTTTGAGTCAGTCGCACGACTGAACCATGCTAATGGTTCAGTCGTACGAATGACAGTTGCAAACCTATAAATACTACTTAATTCGTGAAAAAAAAACACTCAGATATACTTCGAATATAGATAAACCCTAGCCATCCAGAGCGTCCAAAACACCCAATCCAACTTCATAGTTCAATCTTAACGTCTAGTTCATTGTTATGTCGATCATGTTATCGTTCTCACTGATTGGATCACCAATCAAATAGGATTCCGCACTATTTGATCTGGTTTTACACAGAATCCATTAATACTCTGTACGTACACGGTTCCTAACAACTTCAACATATATAAAACCAAAGGATAATCAATATGCCTTCTTGTCTCCACCATTTTTTTAACAAGAGCAGATATATCATTAATGTCAGCAGAAAATGATCGTTCAATTGGGAAAAAGGGGGTTAGGTTTTATTTTTTGTTATTAGAATAAGAATAGTTTAGTAATACTTAAATAAAAAAGTAAAAAATAGAGCTACTACAAGCTGTAGCTTGTAGGTTTCAAACCTGCAACCTCTTCATTGGAGAGGCGTGCGCATGCCAGTAAACCAACACTATTTGTGATATATTCTTAACTTTATATATTTATCAGTTCACTTCCTGTAAAATTATGAGTTCACTAGAAAATTCAATATTATACGTTACACTACGGGTTCAAAAATCAATGGGGTTACTTGACCTCGTACCGTCCACCCTATTTCCACCCTTGGATGTGTGGATAATGAAGATGATGAGTATATGAGGGTTGGGAGTGGGTATGAGGTGTTTAGTTTATTTAAAATATAAAACAATAATAAATTTTATAATTTATATTCAGTTTTTCTATATTTAATAAGGGGTATTTTGATCAAATAACACTCATTTAACACTCAGTTAATGGAAATTATTAACATCATTAGTCAAAAGGACGAAAACATAAACGGTTTACAAAATTTAAGCTAATAATGAAGACAAATTGAAGGTTGGTACTCAAATGGAGACAATTTATAAAACTTAGAGACGAAAACCAAAATTAACTTAATATTTTATTTACTTAACCCGTGTTACACGTGATCTAACCTAGGTAGCATTTGATACGCAATAATGAGGGATGAAATGAAATAAACAATTGAGGGTGAATGAAAAATACATGTTTGGTTAATGTAAATAATTAAATAAACCATTATAAAATTGATTTTATTTTCTTAAATTCATCCATTCACACCCCACTTCTCTTTTTTCATTATATTCATTATTCTATTCTTAGTCACCAACACCACTCCTACCCATTACCGTCGCCACCCACCATCACCAACGGCCACCACTTCCGCTACCAACCACCGGCCGCCACCGCTGTTGCCGTCAATCACCATCACCAGCAATCACCACCACCACCATTAATTTAATTACCGATACCAATCACACCCTTAGTTTATGTAATAGATGAAAGTTAATTTAGTCTTAAATTTATTAGAATAATAATAATTATAGAAAGAGCCGGAAAAATTGGCTGCTCCTCCTCGTGTTCTCTCTCTTCCTTTCTCCCCAATTATTCGAATAAATTCCTTCGTTTGTCTGTAAATTCATCAAAAGCAACCATAAACCCACCTTCTATCTCATTTTCTTCATCGTCTTTAACAAGGTAAACGCTTGATTCATTCAATTTCACCAAATATTTTCAATGTTTTAGTTGTTTAGTCGATCACAGTAATCTGCAATGATGAAATCCCTTTTTTTGTCGTCATTTTCTCCTTTTCAAACCCTTGTGATCTCACAGTTTGGTACAATCTGTATCATTTGTACAATATTGATTACTATTTGAGTTTGATTTGATTACTAATAATTAGGGCATTTGTTAGAATTTGAGATCTGTAACAGTAAACTCGTGCCTACAGATCTCTTTTTTTTTACTTGTGTTGACGTGAATGTTATATTTTACAGGAAGATTAGAGGCATGATGTGGGCTGTCGTTAGGCGGAAAGCTGCTTCTGCAGGCTCCTCTAATCTCGTGACTTATGTATGTATGCTTCATGGTTTCATTGAATTGTTAATGTTGGGTGTGTATCAATTTTGATGTTTCTTCTTGTTCTTGAAAAATTGTTAATTTATTCTCATTGATGTATTTATGCATGTTTATGTATTGTGCTATTAAACCTATATAAGTATATAACTTAATCAAAGTATCTTGAAATAGGTTGTGAAATTGAGAATAGAGAATTTGTAAACACTGTAAGCAGGGTCAACGTTTATGAATTTGTATGATTGCGAGATGACTTTGATTAACCACACTTAAATCTATCCGCTACTTGACCCATGAAGACATTGGTTGTTGATGACACTCTATTGAAAAAGTTTCAACTTTTTGTATGATGTTATGTGTATAGGTCTATAGAGTACATTGGAGAACTAGATAATGTTTGTGTGTGGGTATACATGCAATGCTATAAGCTCACAAGTCACATTCATGATCATCAATTGATTTAGCTTCTGGAGTCTGTACATATTAGTTATAAGTTTGTCACCATGACACCATTAGAGAGTGTAGAATTTGCCCATCTATATTATGACATTCAGGTTTTCATGCACGGTTGTTCAATAGAATATTTTTGAAATGAAACTAAGTAGCATTAAAGCATGAGTACAGATGTACACATGAACATAGATACGCACACGCATGTACACGTACATGTACATATACACAGACATACATATTAAATGCATACATACATTTACATATAGATTCATCTGCATGTATAACTTGTCTGAGTTGTTTCTACTTCTAGGGCACAAAACGATATTTGGGGATGGTTCGGCCTGCATTGACAGGATCTATGACACAAAGTTATGTTGATGCAATCTTGAGACCTGAGGTAGTGCACTATCTTGTTTCAATATGCTCGTGTTTATGATTATTCACATATACATTTTTTTATGACATTCTGTCATACTTAATATAACACTCCCATCCACTTTTCTATTTAATGTCATTTTGGACACTCTTATCTTATAATAGTGAGAAGTGAATGAGCTTTCAGTTGATGTTCATGAAGAACTTTGTTATAAAGGCTTATGTTTTCAATCCTTGAGGGTGGTGAAATGGGCTGGCTGGTGGGTTGGGTAATAGGTTACAAAAGGGGTAAATTTTTAACATGACTCAAGTTGGGTTGTCTAGAAATGTTTTTTGTCCAATTTTCTGTTTTGAATGATTATTGGGAAGTAAGAGTGAAACACTTATGTTATCCCAATAATAATTTAATTCTTTGATATGATTTAAGAGATTTATGCATTAAAAAACTTATATTATCCTAATAATAATCTTTCAACCTGTTTATCCCGTTTCATTTTAAGCTAAATTTATATTTTACTTGTTCGACCTGTTAGTTAAATAACATATGCTTTTGTTATTTCCTATTGAATATCTTATAATATGTCATTTGTGGTAAAGTGCCCCTATCCGTTTTTGCATAATGACGTCTTATGGTGTTGTTATAGGAACCAACTGTCGGAAGAAATCCTAAATTATCACGTCAAATCCATCAAGGTATTTTTTTATTCCAACCCAGAGTGTCTTTTTCACACTTTTAACTATCTTGAATATATTAATCTTTTTTACTTCACTAACGTTTAAATTGAATGATTATAGGTGTTCCTGTTTCTTCGATGCCTATCAGGTTGGTATAATCTCGTACCCTTTCTCTCTCTCTCTCTCTCTCTGCTCTGTGTGTTTATGTGCTCTCTTCAAATTGTCCCATAACTACATATTCATAGATGATACGAAGATACATATAGAGGTATACATACATACATGCCCACACACGTGTACACATGCACATAGGTACCTAGAGAAATAATTTGAAAAGTAAAACAAATTACATCAAGTTACATTACATCTTTTTTTGGGTTGCAAGTTGCAACATATTTAGATGACTTTTAGTCTGTTACTTATGAATTACAATTTGAAGGATCTATTTATCATTATTTTATACAATCTATTGCAACATTTGCATTAAAACTCATTAGTTTACCATCTCAAATGAAGTACTGTATCATTAAATTTACATTGGCAAATCAAGTTAACAAGATGGAACGATAAAATATAATATAAGCATAGCCCTAAATAAAGAATATATAAGCTTTTTCTACCAAAACTTTTCCATGTTACAGGAATGTTGTATCATCACTTAAAACAGATTTTTCAACCCAGATGTGGAGTCGATCTTTTTCATCAGATAGTGGTATGTGTTTCTTATATCTATTATTTCATTATCTTATAGATGCTCATTATTAGAGTTGGCAATTTCAATGCATTTGATTATGAATGGGTTGGTTTGGGTTATGTTTTGGATTAAGTAGGCCAAATAAAAGAAGTTACCAAGTAATGGAAATGGACTCGAAATGTCAAAATCAGAAAACTATTTTTTAATGCATACAACCTCTTATACCGTTTTAAGCAAAAATTTAGATTCATATTGTAATGTTGTAATGGTATATAATAGTCTCTGTAACTATAGTTAACACACTAATCTAAATAAGTGAACAAAAAGTGTATTGGCCAACCGAACCCATACATAAATTACCCATTATCCAACCCCTATGACCTGTTCACATTATGGCTTCTTCTCACTATGATACCGTATTATGATTTGAAGGTGATTTGGTTGATGCTGTTGTCCCTTTTATGGGCGAATCCATTAGTGATGGCACTCTGGCAGCCTTTCTGAAGAGTATGTTTAATTGCTGATTTCTTTTACTTTTTCACTGGCATTATCAGTTTTTTTGACACTTACATTGACTTGTAATAGAACCTGGTGACCGTGTTGAGGTTGATGAGCCAATTGCCCAAATTGAAACTGATAAGGTACTAATTGGTATCTACAGCATTAGTAGATATTACTTTTAGACCTAAACAATATTCTTAATGTTGTAGGTGACAATTGATGTTGCTAGTCCTGAAGCTGGTGTAATCCAAGAGGTAAACTGTAACCTTAGGACATGATGCGGAAAAATGGGCACGTCGGGTGGGTTGGTGATGTGCCAAAGTTGAAATTTGGTATTGGGTTGGAATTGGAAACAGTCAGATTAGGTTAGGTTGTCCAAACAAACTTTTCTTATATATTTCTTAATGATTAATTTGTTCAAATAATTATTAATATAATAAGAATCTGAACTTTTGAACAAGGCAATTTAGTAGAGCTTGTATGCATTTTAAATTCAGTCTGGGTGACATTCGATCCATTTGACCTGTTCTTTTGTAGCTATTATTATATTTATCTTTCCATTTGATCTCTTAGAGATAAATCAACCTGAATTGACCCATTCTTAAGTTAATGAGCTGACCTATAAAATTTTTATATGAGATTGGTAGAATTTCGCATATTTAACACTTCCCCATTTATGATTTTTCTTCTTTTTCTTTCAGTTTGTAGCAAAGGAAGGTGACACTGTGGAGCCAGGAACAAAGGTTGCAATTATATCAAAATCAGGTGAAGGTGTGACAACTCATGTGGAACCATCTGAGCCGCCTGCTCAGGATGCAGCGGCAAAAGTTGAGAAACCATCACCACCACCACCAACACCACAGCCTACACCTGCAATCCAACCACCAAAAGCAGCATCTACACCACCGTCTCCTAAACCTTCTGCCACAGAACCTCAGTTGCCTCCAAAGGATAGGGAAAGAAGGGTAAGAATCTCATTTATGTTCTTTTTTTCTGAGCTTGAAGTTTCTCTATGTTTTTACTTTTGAAATGGTCAAAACATGCTCACACTGATACCAGCAGCACAATGTGGTTTAAGAAACTTGTTTATTACCAATCGAGCCGAATGCTTTTGGTTAATGCATTTATGTACTGTTTATTTAAATAAAGCATGGTTATAAAAGAAGTGTGCATCATGCTCTCTACCACAGTGTTTAGATATATGCTGTAATTAGACGTGTTGTATAACAGTGCCTGGATGTGATTATGCTGTTTTGAGGTTGTAATAATCAAATAATCAGTTGGTTTGAGTGTTTGGCGTTTCCTAATATTTAGTTAACTAATAGAGAATATGACCAATAAAGACATTTGTATATATAAGTAATCGAAAATGTGTTTCCTATTAACTTTAATAGGAATTTTGAATGAACTATATTAAGATAAATTGGAAATATTTGTCACATATAAATCTGACATTAAAATTTTTTTCTTAACAAACTTATTGAAAATGGAAAAGGTAAGTACCCTTGGTTTTTCCTTGAATAAATAGTTTTACTGCTGCTACTATGAATCTGTTTATTATAAATATTAAAGACTGATTATTTGATAAATATTAGGAATTTAGGATCATAATCACTTTACCTAAACATAAAAAATTAATTATTGGGATTTCAGTTCACGATAACCATATAACACCAACCGTGGCCCCTCACACATTACAAATGAATGGGACTTGTTACATATGTAGCTTGATTTGGTTTGTAAATCAGACTACCTAAACACATCTACTTAAAAACATTTTGGAACTTACCATAGGTACCAATGACAAGGCTCAGGAAGCGTGTTGCCACACGATTGAAAGATTCTCAAAATACTTTTGCACTGCTGACTACGTTCAACGAAGTCGATATGTAAGTTGGGATATATTTCTTATCAGCTAAACCATTTATTAACTGAAGTTTTTATGCAATTCGCACTCAATGAGTATCATAAATTTAGGACAAATTTGATGAAGCTTCGATCTGAATATAAAGAAGCTTTCTTTGAGAAGCATGGAGTGAAGTTGGGACTCATGTCTGGATTTGTGAAAGTAAGGTTTCTCAAATTTGATGAAGCTTAAAACCTAATGTTATTTTTTCATCAAAATTTAGGTTTTTTATTATGGTTTTGATGTTCCAGGCTGCTGTTAGCGGGCTCCAGAATCAACCAATAATCAATGCTGTCATTGATGGAGATGACATAATATATAGAGATTATATTGATATCAGTATTGCAGTTGGTACTCCTAAGGTATATTTCTGCTTATATTATTTTACCATTTTTCTTTCATTTAGTTGTTTATATATTTACCTGTGTATTCTTGAAGGGTCTCGTGGTTCCAGTGATCCGTGATGCTGAGAAAATGAATTTTGCTGAAATTGAGAAAACAATCAACACACTTGCTAAAAAGGCCAACAATGGTTCCCTGTCAATTGATGAAATGGCAGGTGGTTCATTCACTATCTCTAACGGAGGCGTTTATGGAAGCCTTTTAAGTACTCCCATCATCAACCCGCCACAGGTACAATATTTAGATAAGTGTTTAAAATATCTTGTTTTTAATCAAAGGGCAAAGTAGAACAAGTTTGTTTGACGTGGGGTGTAAACGAGTCTAGTAGAGCTTGAGATTGTCTAGGTTTTAACTTAGTATAGCGTGAGTTGTCATCCCTAGTTCTATATCTAAAGCTTGAGACCGGATCATGAGTAAAGTTTTAAGCTTGGGTTGGCTCGGCTCGGCTCTGTGTATTTTTATTATTATTTTTTTGAAGCTTGGGCTTAGCTTGTTTATTTAATAAGATCCAATATAAGCTTGTTTAAGCTTAAGCTTGATTTCGTGTTTTTAGTGATGCTAACAAGTAGCTTGGCGCGTTTACACCCAAAATTTCATCATGGCATTAAGAAAGCAAAACCGATGGTAATCATTAAAGGGTCTTATATGTTTCTTTATTTTTGTAGTCTGCTATTCTGGGTATGCACTCAATAGTGAACAAACCAATGGTAGTTGGGGGTGAAATCACACCAAGGCCTATGATGTACGTGGCGTTAACCTATGACCACAGGTTGATTGATGGTAGAGAGGCTGTGTTTTTCTTGAGGCGTATCAAGGATGTTGTTGAAGACCCAAGAAGATTGCTACTTGATATCTAAAGAAACACATGAACAAACAACACTAATGTGTTTCAATTTCCTTTTTGCAAAAAAACAGAATAAAAAACCGTAATGCGGTAGGCTATTGAGTCACTTTGAGGATACAGTGATCGAATGTTTGTCATTCATGTGCATTTGAAGCTTGGTGCTCTACTTTTATGAGAAGATGATGCTCTCTTATTTACAAAGAGATAACATGGACTATACAGTGGGTTTGTTTCAGTTTGAGGTCAATCTTTTATCTTAAGCTAGCTGATCAAAAGTCAAAATTTATTTTTCGTTGGACCATTAGCTGTGGTTTTAAAATCCGTTAGGCTAAACTGTTTGGGTTGGTTGGATTAGCTAGACCGACCAAGAGAGTGGTTCGATGTTTGATGCCGTTTGTATTGCTTTTATAAGCGTAATAAATTGTTTTATTTTATAAGAAACTGCCCGTATTCAATTCCTACTGTTTTTAGTTTTTCATTTCTTTGACATTCAAACGAATGACGGAGGATATGTTAAAATGCTCAACTACATATATGGACCCGTAGGATAGTGAGAATCCAACCAGTTGACTGGTTGACTGGCTAAACTAGCAGTTAATAACTAGTTAAGCACACACAAAAAAGCTTATAGATTGAAGTTAAATAAAAACCTATAGAATCTAACCAAGTCATGGAGACTGATAAATTGTAACCTTAGTTCATGCATCCATCACCCTCTTTCATACGCTCAAGATGTAGCAATATGTAAGGTGTTATTTGTTTTTTAAGCACAAAAATGTTTGCATTTTGTGGATCATATTTGCAAGAGAAGATATGAACCAAACATTTACAGTCTGTAACAAAAAGAGTGTCTGTTTTTAATGTCTGCAGACCTGCTAAATCAGTTGGTGGTGGTATACGACGGTGCTGGATGATGGTGGTGATGGTAGATGGTGGGTGGTGGTGGACGGTGATGGTGGCGGACGGTGGTGGTGGACATTGGTGGTGGTGAGTGATGGTGTTTAATCCTCTGTAGACTTTAGAATACTTTAAAAGTGGTTGTGTCAAATCTGTATCATGCATATTTCATATAGATTTTTTTAATAAAATGTTTTTCAAAAAACAAACATTCTGCAAAGCTCAACGTATGCACGTGATCTGCGCGATATAAACAAAAACGGTAAAGAATAGCTTTCCTGAAAACACAAATATTTCGTAAATGAATATTGAAAGTTTGTTGTGAGCTAACAAACTATTCACTCCGGTAAACATAAGACAACATGTCACACAATAGAAATATCTATAATAAGAATGTATTTTTTGTTTATCTAAATATGAAAATAATAATAAGTTGCGATGGATTAAGGTGCCACGTATGATGAGAGTGACGAGCCCATGCGAGAACTCAACAAAAGATCCTATCGACCAATTTTATTTACAGGCAGAGTACCCACAACCGTTCATAATATTCATTCATGGCCCCACCTGTTAATAACTCTTGAACATTCTTTAATTACATATCTCATTTATCATTTGTGCCTCTGTAGTCTGTATCATCATCATCTTCTTCTTCTAAGTAACTCTTTCTATATCACTCACTAATTTTCATCCCATACGTAACCCAATATTTTCATTTTGAGGTGAGTAAAACTAACCTTCTCTTTTTTACTTATATTATAAAATATATATATGCCATCAAACATGATGCGATCAGTTGCTTTTTTATTGTGATATTTGGATGATTCGTATACTGTAAGTCTGATTCAAATTGGAGTTCATATGTTCATACGATTCTTATATTCGTTTAATTTATTTGGTTAAGTTTTTGGCCTTTGTTTTATGAATTAGGGTTGAGGTTTGTTGAATCGTAATCTAATGATTGATAATCTGATAGCTAACCATCAATTGTTGTCCCCTTTGTTTTTTAAGGTTGATATTTGAATTAAGCCTTGAAATTTCATCCAAATGTCTATAAACATACATTAATTGGGGGAACTCTTTAGTTACTCCTTATCTTTGATCCATAGTGTGCTTAATGCATAATTGCATATGCATTGCGGTTAATTTTGAACCTGAGCTTTGAACTTTTGAAGGTACTATATATGATGGTTGTTAAACCATGGTGATGAATCAGAATCCAGGAGCTATCAACAAGTTGTGCACAATCTCTGATACTTGCCCTAGGGTCGAGCTCGCAACTCCTTGTAAAGTTACAAATGTTTGTGTAAATTGTTGTGTGGTGGCAAAAGGATGTTGCAGTAATGGATTTCAGAGCTCGCCTTTCTCCTGGAAAGGCTTTATTCGTGACAAAGTTCATCAACCGTCACACCAGACATCTAAGAGATTGCTAGTAAGAAACCAACGGGCTGATTGGGTTGGGTAACGGGTCAAAACGTGTGCCTTCATGTTTTGTAAATATCATAAAAAATCTCTATATTAACATGAAACTGTAATTTCTTTTAAATTAAACAATTTAGAATGTGGTAAGCATTTTAATACATATCAGACAACTTTTTTGGCTGTCTAACATGTATGACCTGATTATTCTTAGGCAATTTTTATATTGAACCTTTTTCAGCCCGTTATAAAGAATACATCTTGAATCAACCTGTTTTATGTATAAATGATTTGAAATGGTCACATATACTTTATTTTGACCAAAAATGGTTACTGTAATTGTCCTAGTGTCAACAACAAGACTCGGTGTCTTCAGATGATGATGAGTACCGATCATCCCGAAACATAGCAATCAGCTTATTTAAGAGATATCGAAATTTCATTCACAAAGGCGGATGTGACAATCTAAAAGTAATGTTGATTGATCTTAAATCAAGTGTGAACTCAATTGATTGATTTATGTCACTAACTTGTCTCTAATGATGCTTGATTAGGAATTCATTAGTGCGGGGGTAAACGCTTACGCCTTAGGGTGTACTGATGAAGGCTTAAGAAAAGAACTTACAAATATGAAAGAATCCAACATTGAAATAGAAGAAATGCAAACTTATGGTGGAGGTACTAGTCTAAAATCCAAGATTTGTTATGAGGAGGTAAGGTTTGGGATCGTTTTCTACTAGAGTCCGGGTTGACCTGCAAACACTTTTGTCCATATTTCAATTTGTTTTTATTAAATAACCAATTTGTGCTATAGGTGAATGAGTGTATATTGTGGTTGAGTATCATCTTTATAACTATATTGTGTACTCCTCAACCTACCATAGTTCGGTGGTCTCCAACGCCTCCGGTTTCAGATGAGATCAAGCTTCAATGGAAAGGGTTTTGTGCTATCATAGCAAATGCTTATTACTTAAGAGGAATGGCATGGTGAGAAAGCTTCCTTTAATCTTTTTATTGATGATAAAATGGTTCTCAAAACAAGTATTCTATTACATTAATAATTATAAGCTGCAAAATATAACCAGTTATATTTTTTATTTTTGTTTAAGGCTACCTGTGAAAACACTTCAACTGGAGCAAATGGCAGTTGTGGGTCAGTCAGAAGAGCCTTCAGTTGTTGCTAGTCGAATGAGATTAGTTTTTAGCACGCTTGAGGTTAGTATTTAACCATTTGTACAAGTCTTAACACAAAACTCGAAAATCAAAGATCCTAAATTTCATCATCAGAAGTGTCTAAAAATGGGTAGTCTGGGTATCATGTGAAAACGGGTAGTTTAAAAAACATGTAACCTTTTGTATGGGTCATGGTAGGATTGCCTTGAGCCAAACACTTTGTTTCTCAAGTTTTTGAAATTTGTTCAATAATCATTGTGTAAATATGATCACAAAAGCAACATCACTTTGATAATGATCTAAGTTATTAGATAAACTATTTCTTGACTTGTTCAACCCATCTGACTCTTTTCTTGAATAAAACACAACATAAATAAACCTTTTCATTAGTAAATGGGTCGAAGTTATAATAAATCTTATTACCAATGTTGTAATCATTATGCTAACAGGTTTAAGCCCAATAACAACAACTGTGTGTGTACCTTCTGTTCTGAAATTCAAAAAGCTATGGGTTTTGGGGATAACTTTGCTGGTATCTTGTCTTCTTGTAGGTTGTTAGTCCACAATGGCCACAGGTGTAGCGGGTCGTTACAGGTAAGAATGTTTTGGTTTGTTTTATGGATCTTAGAAAGAGAATTATGTATTTTAGGTAAAAATACATTCATTTAAAGATTTCACTTGACATGTAAAAATACCCAGTCAGCGCAATCAAACAGCCCCTAAGTGTACTAAGATACAAAAATGAAAATATATAAAACATGAACGGTATCTATACTTATTAACAATGTTTTCAGAACCGGATCGGACGTCGAACCGGACGTCTTACTGGTTTGGTGGTCTGACTGGTTGGACCGGATTTAACCGTATTCTAATTATATTTATATATGTAGTTAATATAAATAATTTATATATATATTTTATTTTTTATATATATTTTATAGTTATATATAAAACTTAACTATATTTGTATATCAAATACACTAATTTATGGTTTAACATCCCGTTTTTACCCATTAAAATAAAAAATAAATAATTAAATAAAAAGAAAATTCAAAAACCGGTCCGAACCGGTCCGGTTTCCTGGTCTGACCACCAGTTCGACCCTCAAAAATGATTCGTAGCGAACCTAACCGGCCACCGGACCTATCCCCGGTCGAACCGGCCGGTCCGATCCCGTCGCGAAAACAATGCTTATTAATAAAACAATAGCTTTGGTGCCACGTGACATTTTCTTAGGGCTTTATTTTTTCATTTCCCGCTTAATTATGCATATGTTCTTAATGTTAGTATAGGTTCATTCGACTAAAACTCAACTTATATTACAATAGATATTAAAGAAAATTTAGAAATTTAACCCTAAATTAGAGCACATCTTTTTTGGAAATAAAATCATACATAATATTTATTTTTTCTTCAAATAATTTATCAACAAAAACTGTAGAAATCATCTATAGTTTTCTTCGTCTATAAAATCAATTTCTTGATTGTGTGTTTTTATTAAATACTCAATTTATATTTGACTCTTGATCAAAGTTACATGATTTTTTTCATCGACTACTCTCTAATTTGAAAGATTTCATGGGTATCTGTTTTTGGATACGAAATCATACATGATTTTAAAATATTTCTCAACCACTTCAGCTTTACGATACTTACGATCTGTCTTTAAAAAGTCTGATGATATCGCATTCGACAGACTTCATCAACGTTCTCATTTTGGCTTCGGTTTTATCAAGTTTTCTTCAACAAAAGCTATTTTTTTGTTATATTTGAGCTTTCATCCTCTGCAATTATGATTTATCATATCATTGTCTACAATTGTGTTTTTGGGTTAATATTATTTTACTTTCAATCTTTTGATCCGAAGGCGGTCTACTTCAACAATTTATCTGTAAAGATGTATTACATGCTTTTACTTTTTAAACTTTTTTTATTTCTTTTCTATGTGTAATGCCATATTATTATGTTTGATTAAAATTCTTTTGATGTGTGCAAATTGTTTTGACGTATCTGGAAATGTAATAATGAAAATCATATTTTTCTTTCATAGTTGTCTTTGACACCTTCAGACAAAGATTTCTTTTGAATTTTAAAGAAGACAATTTCTATTAGCAGTGTGTTTTGCAATTACAATAAACAAGAGCCAATGGAGATAGTTGTTCTGTTTCCAAACAGGAATCATGGTCAGTTCTATTTGTATTATCTAAATTAAAAGTAGACAAAGATTAAAATTATTAATGTAGATAGTGATGGAAAAATCACCAACAAAACATTAAATGTTGTATACAAATAAATTTTTGGATGTTTATGAATTTGAAATATTATTTTTCATGTTCAATTTAATATTTTATTACTTAAAGTTCTTATTTATAAGTTTACTAGCTTTAGTAAACCGTGTATTATACGGGTTTACTAAATAAAATAATAATATAATAAATTTATTAATTATAAGATTATATTTCAAGATATGCTATGATTGAAATAATAAAATAGTTATATCAATTTTTAAATATCGTTTTTAATTTTTTTAATTAAAGATTTTGTTATAAAACAAATTGAATAAACTTGTCATTTTAAAAACTTTCTTATTACTCCCAGATTTGATTATTTTTTGTTTTAAAAAAATGACTTTATAAAAATATTGATTTATTTAGAAATAATCTTAATAAAAAGATTTATTCTTAATTATTAAATATTAAAAAGTATTAATATAATATTATTAGTAATCATGGTAATTATTTAATAAGATAGAAAGACAAGAAAATTTAGATGATGATGATTGTGGTGCTGACATGTGGCACAACATTTACCCTTTTATCAAAGTAATAATATTTCATTCCATATTATACAATATTTAGACGTATAAATATAATAGAGAAAATCTAATAATATTAGATGTAACTAATGTTAACAATTATACATAAAAGTCAATATACAAAGTATTATTAAAAATATTATAACTTATGAACCTTTTTAAATAGCAACAATATTTTTGGATTTAACCCGTGTGTTACACGAGTCTTTAGCCTAGTATGTATATATATATTATATATTATATATATATATATATATATATATATATATATATATTATATTATATATATATATATATATATATATATATATATATATATATATATTATATATATATATATTGTGACGACCTTAAAATTAATGTTAGGCAAATCAACATATAAATAAAATTCTTCTACATGTTAGTCATTATTTGACTAACCCTATATATATTATATGTGTTTATTGTGTATATATATTGCACGTATGCATGGTTGCATGCATGCACAAAATTTTACGTATGTATGTATCCATATACATAAGTTTTACATACCAAACATCATATGATCAAATATTACAACTTTGTAACATCAAACTATTCACCAAATGAAACAAAAACACAACTCAACCAAACACCACAATACAAAGTTAACATCAAAGAAACTTGACATCAAAACAAAATTAAGCAAACCTTACACACTCAAACCTCAAACTAAACAACACTTAAGATTAAGACTCGATTCATTAAAGCAACTAAACCACCCGATTAAACACCCAAACCCGTACTTAAACTTAACTTAATGACTAAGAGAGTCATTAATTCCCTTTGTTGCCACCTTAATCGGCTTGGACACCTCAAATACCCACTTAGCTGTCGCCTAGTGTAACACCCGGTTATTATTTATTTTGAAGCCGGCGAATAAAGAAGAAAAGAAATAAAGTCCAAAGTCGAGGGACTAAACTCGCCAACGAGAGAAAGTTGGGCATGTGGTGATATTTGTAGGGAGAGGGTAGCCATAACCCTCTCCCCACACTCACATTTTCAGCAAACAATAGAAAAAAAGAGAAAAAGAACAGAAAAAGGGAGAAAAGTTGGTTCGGGTTGATTCGGTTGAGCAAAATCGTTGAGAAGCGGGTCAAATCGAAGCTCTTCTCGTTGTGGTCTTTTGTGTGAGTTCTAGGACCCCTCTTTTACACGTTTTTGAATGATTTGGGGCTAGAACACATCTAAAAATGGGTTTTTGAGTGTGTATGTGTTTGACCCATTTGTGTATGTGTGTGTGAGTGTACGATTCATTTGGGTCTTGCTTTTGAGCTTGTGTGTACTTGAATGGTGTTGTGGTATGCATTTCTAAGGTTTAAGATGGTTGATTTGGGCTTAGAATGGGTTTAGATGAGCTTGGAGGTCGAAAATGGCAGACTAGGTTCTGGATGAACTGCATTCTGCACCAGCTAGGGCTAGGCGACCGAATGGAGGCCATACAGCCGATTGAGGTGCGATTGGGGTTCATTCGCACGATTGGGGTCCACTCGCACGACTGAGAGTTCATTCGCACGATTGGGAGCCCAGTCGCATAAATGCTCATCCGCATTAGTTCCATCCGCATTAGGTCCATTTGCATGGGACTTATTCGCATGGAGTCCATCCGCACTAGTTTCATTCGCACGAATGGGTATTCATCCACATGAGTGTTCATCCGCATTGGTCCATTCGCATGATGCTCAGTCGCATGGAGGCCATGCGACTGAAGGGTGTCCATACGCCCTAATAGGGCTGTTGCAGCCGAGGAAAAGTGTAGTTTATCTTCTGACTTTCGGAGGAAAGTGCGAATGTAAGTTTTTGACGTAAAGGTTTCCGTAAGTTCATGTAAGATGACTGTTGAGGCCTTAGAGAGCATGTTGGGCATGATGATGATGATGTTGCATGATTATGCATGTTATGTATGTATGATGTTGCCCTGTATGATGCTGATGACTATGTATGTTATGTTCCTTACTATGATGTATGCTTATATTTCCTGTGGCTTTACGTGTTACGTTAATGAACGAAATGAAAGTAGTATGTAATGTAAAGTGAAAAATAAAGAAAAGAGGACCATGAAGTAAGAATGCATGCATTAATAAAAGATGAAAGTAAAGAAAGTCTTGCAAGCATAGTATGTCGGGACACGCCATTAATAGGTGTTAGCCCAACGGTGTGCGGGTTCGCTACCCCGGGAGGATGCACATCGGGGTCTTTCTTTGTGATTGACCATTTGTATAGCCCCATTGCTGCATACCCTAGGTACTGTGATCAGAGGTGCGATGCACCGTTATAGCTGGTCTATGATAGACCTAGGTCCAGTACCAGGAATAGCTGGGTATTGCATATAGCAGTGGTACACCTAAACTCTACCCTAGGTACTGTGATCAGAGGTGCGATGCACCGTCATAACTGGTCTATGATAGACCTAGGTCTAGTACCAGGAAATAGCTGGGTAAAGTTACAGTTGAAGGAAAAGAAAGAAGTAATAATGAAAGATTGAAAGCATGAAAGATTGAAGAAGATAATAATGATATTATCTATGTGTACGTATGTTGTATGATCACATGAAAATAAAAAAAACGGTTTTAACGAAAGAAAAGTATGTTTTATTTTATAAAACTAGAACTCACTCAGCAACGCTGACTTTGATGTGTTTCCAGTTGGCAGGTAGTGATTGCTGAGGATGGCACGAGGTGGCTACTCAGCTTTTTTGGGATGGCATCCATTTATTTAATGCTTTTGTGATGTAATGCAACAATGTATTTTACAACTGATTAACGATGTATTATTTTGCAAAAGTCTTTATAATGAGAAAAAATGAGATGTCATTTTTGGAATGTTCCGCCGCAATATTTATGTAAGAGAAATGAAATGTATGTTTTATGTGTAATGATTTACCAGCTGTAAGCGTCCCGGGAACGGGGCCTTACAAGTTGGTATCAGAGTCAAAGTTTAAGTGAAATGGGTAAATTTTCAAAATAAACCTTAACTTAAACTGAGAATGGGACGGAAAGGGAAGGGATCCAAATCTGAGTAGCTCGTGCCATCAGGTATTTTCGTAAAGTTAACTGGTATTATGTGCGCATGTGATGTGTTGTTTGTGGATTTAAATACTGATGTAGTCAGGATAGGTAATGCTCGGGGTGTGAAGAGTAAAGTAAGTGGCTAATCACAACTGACCACTGTAATTAGGGACTTACTATACTTGACATAAATTGAGTTGTTCTTTTGAATGACCGTGTTGGTGTTTGAATCTTTCAGTGTGCGTGTGAATGGCCACCGGTAGATCTTCGAAAGCTTCTCGTGGAGGTGGTCGTGATGGGCTTGGTGCTGAGCCGCGACCCAAGAAAGGAAGAGCCAGAATGGAAAAGGTGGTTCCTGAAGAACCAGAGACCCCTCATCTGGAGGGTGGTGATGAGAGCGCCAATCTGAGAGCCTTAGTGAAGGAGGCTGTTGTTGAAGAAGTTCATCAAGTCATGTAGACGATCTTACCGTCTGTAGTGACTGAAGTTATCAAGGCTGTACGAGAAGGGGAAAGAAAGGAGAGAAACAGGTCCTCGGGAGGACGGGAACAACCGGAGCCGGAAACGGTTCCCTCTGATGATGAGGAAGAGGAAGAAGAAGAGCCTGCGCCGGAGGCGGCACGAGGCTGTAACTATGGGGTGTTTCAACGATGCAAGCCCCCTACTTTTGACGGAAACGACACTGCTGCTGCTCACCGGTGGGTGAGAGAAATGGAAGCTGTATTGAATATCAGCGAGTGCCGGGAGGACCAGAAAGTAAAGTTTGCTGCCCATTCTTTTGTGGACTCGGCTCTATGCCGGTAGGACAATATAATCCAAGCCGAGGGTAGCAGGGCCATCGGGAGGATGAGATGGTCTGAACTGAAGAAGTTGGTGATTGAGGAGTTTTGTCCTTATAGAGAAATGGATAAAGTTGAGAGAGAATTCCTACAACTGGAGGCGGGAACCATGACACACCAACAGTACACCACCAAATTCAACGAGATGACGCATCTGGTGCCGGATCAGGTGACACCTCTGTCTCGAAAGATCAAGAGGTATATTCAGGGTTTGCCAGCGGATATTCGCAGGCATATGATCATTGCCCGACCGAGCATGTTTAGGTCGGCGGTGAACTTGGCAGGGAGATTATATGATGAAAGGGCTGTGGTGGTGGTGGCTGATGGTGGAAAGAAGAGTGGTGGTGATCGGAACTGGCAGGGGAAGAGGTTTGGTCGGGGTAATGTCTCGACGGTTAACAAGAAGGCACGGGTGGATGACCGCCGTGTGGCCACATTGACTGCGGGGACAAAAAGGTGTGGCAAGTGTGGAAAGGAGCATGCGAGAGAATGTAGGTTGGGATTTAACGGATGCTTCAATGTGGGAAGGCGGGGCATATAGCCAAGGACTGTCGTACGATCCGATGCTTTAATTGTGGAGAAGAAGGTTATATGAGTAGGGATTGTAAGAAGCCCAGGGCCGAGAGTTCCAGGGTGAAGAAGACGAGAGGTGAAGGACCGAGTGCGAGCGCCAGGGCATTCACTATGACACAGGAGCAAGCGACCCTATTGTTGTGTCCGGTACATTTCTAGTGAACAAAACTTTAACTTCTGTGTTATTTGATTCGGGTGCCAGTAAAATTTTTCATTTCTGCTGCTTTCTGTGCTAAGCTGCCTATTAGTAGTAGACGTGTTGATGCGCCCTTCGATGTAGAAACTGCCATAGGTAAGTCTACCAGGATTTCTGAGATGATAGAGAGCTGTGATGTGGAACTTGAGGGTCATAAGTTTCCTGTTAGACCGTTCCTGATGACCTTAGGTGGTTTTGATTTGGTTCTTGGGATGGATTGGTTGGCCGACTCCGAGGCGAACATTGTGTGTCGCAAGAAGATGATTCGTTTGACAACGCCTGACAGGAGTTTGGTAACTGTTTATGGGGATCGGGTTACTACAACCCCGAAGGTAATCTCAATGGCGGTGGCGGTAAAGTGTATGAGGCGTGGATATAGCGCCTACTTGGCTTATGTAAAGGATGTGGATACGCCCACGCCACAACTGTCTGATGTACCGGTTGTGTGTGACTTTCCGGACGTGTTCCCAGAAGACTTACCAGGAGAGCCACCTGACAAAGAGATTGAGTTTCAGATTGATCTGATACCGGGTGCCCAGCCTGTTGCCAAGGCATCATATCAATTGGCTCTGACGGAGATGAATGAATTGATGGAGCAATTGCAAGAGCTGCTTGATAAGGGGTTCATTAGACCGAGTATCTCTCCTTGGGGTGCTTCGGTCCTGTTTGTGAAGAAGAAAGACGGTAGCATGAGGATGTGCATTGACTACCGTGAGTTGAACAAGCTGACGGTGAAGAACCGATACCCCTTACCAAGAATAGACGATTTGTTCGATCAGCTTCAAGGTGCCAGTTGGTTTTCAAGGACAAATCTTCGATCTGGTTACCATCAGTTGAAGGTGAAGGAGCAGGATGTTCCTAAAACAGCTTTCCGCACGCGCTATGGTCACTACGAGTTTCTTGTCATGTCTTTTGGTTTAACCAATGCACTAGCTGCTTTTATGGATCTGATGAATCGGGTGTGTCGGCCGATGTTGGATAAATCCGTGATTGTGTTTATTGATGATATCCTGATTTATTCGAAGAGCGAGATTGAGCACGCCGGTCACATTCGGGAGGTTCTGGAGACGTTGAGAAAGGAGAAGTTGTACGCCAAGTTCTCCAAGTGTGCATTTTGGTTGCGCGAAGTTCAGTTCTTGGGTCATGTGGTGAATCCTGACGGGATTATGGTGGACCCGGCAAAGATGGAGGCGGTGATGCAATGGAAGTCTCCAAAGACGCCATTAGAGATTCACAATTTCTTGGGTTTGGCAGGTTACTATAAAAGGTTCATCCAAGACTTTTTCAAAATTCCTTCTCCACGACTAAGTTGACCGAAAGGATTTGAAGTTTGTATGGGGTCAAGCTCAAGAGAAGGTGTTCGAAGAATTGAAGACAAGATTGACTCAAGCTCCTATTCTGTCATTACCCGATGGAAGCGAAGATCTGGTGGTTTATTCTGCTGCTTCCTACTCAGGGTTAGGATGCGTGTTAATGCAAAGAGGGAAGGTTATAGCTTATGTATCCCGGCAGTTGAAGGTTCATGAGGTCAATTATCCTACCCATGATTTGGAGCTAGCAGCTGTGGTCTTTGCGCTAAAGATTTGGAGGCACTATCTTTACGGGACGAAGTGCACATCTTCACTGACCACATGAGCTTGAAGTACTTTTTTGGGCAGAAAGATCTGAACATGAGGCAGAGACAATTGTTGGAGCTTATAAAGGACTATGATTGCGAGATCCATTATCATACGGGCAAAGCCAACGTAGTGGCTGATGCCCTTAGTCGAAAGGAGAGGCCCGAGCCGATTCGGTGAAAGCGTATCAACTAATCATGACCTCTGATGTGATGAATCAATTTAAAGAGTTTCAAGATGAGGCATTGAAAGAAGATCATCTTAACTCTGAAAGAATGAGAGGTCTGATTAGGGAATTAGGTGAAAACACATTTGGTGTTAAAACCCAATTTGAACGAGTGTGGATTTCTCATTTTGGGGATCTACGGGTGAAGATCATGGATGAGGCTCACAAGACTCGATACTCTATTCATCCCGGTGCTATAAAGATGTACCAAGACATGAAGAAAGATTATTGGTGGCCAGGTATGAAGCGTGACATAGTGAAGTATGTGAGTAAGTGCCTTACTTGTCTACAAGTGAAGGCCGAGCATCAAAAGCCGTATGGAAAGATCCAACCCTCCGATAATGGAATGGAAATGGGAGCACATCACCATGGATTTTATTACGAAGGTGCCACGTACTCTGAAAGGGTATGATGCTATATGGGTGATTGTTGACCGTTTGACAAAGAGTGCTTACTTCCTACCGATCCGCGAGACATATTCATCTGAGAGGTTGGCGGGTCTATTCATCAAGGAAATTGTAACTTGTCATGGTGTGCCGGTGTCTATTGTATATGATCGTGACACCTGATTTACATCCAAATTCTGGAAGAAATTTCACGAAGCCATGGGGACGAGGTTACATATTAGCACGGCTTATTATCCCCAAACTGATGGTCAGTCAGAAAGGACCATTCAGACATTGGAAGACATGCTTCGGGCATGTGTGATTGATTTTAGAGGAAGTTGGGATGACCACTTACCGTTAGTTGAATTCTCATACAACAACAACTATCATGCCAGCATTGGTATGCCACCTTATGAGATGCTATACGGTAGGAAATGCAGAACACCCATTTGTTGGGGTGATATTGGTCGGAAGGAGTTGTGGAGCATCGAGGTGATCGAGGCTACGGCTGAGAAGCTTGAGAGGATCAAAGCCTTTTTGAAGGCAGCCAAAGATAGACAGAAGTCGTACGTCGAAAAACGACGCAGACCGATTGAGTTCCAGGTGGGTGACTGGGTGATGTTGAAGGTCTCACCATGGAAGGGTATCATCCGATTCAGGAAGCGGGGCAAGTTGAGCGCAAGGTACATAGGCCCTTTCCGAATCATTGCTCGAGTAGGAGAGGTGACCTATAGTTTGGAATTATCAGATGAGTTAAGTGGAATTCACCCGACCTTCCATGTATCTCATCTAAGGAAGTGCTAGGCAGATGAAGATATGATTGTTCCACTAGAGGATATCGAAGTAGACGAACGACTCAATTATGTGGAGCAACCAGTGGCAATCATCGACCGAAAGGAGAAGAGGTTGAGAAATAAAGTGGTTTCTCTTGTGCGTGTATAGTGGAAGCACAGGAAAGGATCCGAGTCAATGTGGGAGACTGAGGAAGAAATGAGACAGCATTACCCACGCTTGTTTGAGTAATAACAGGTTTCGGGGACGAAACCTATTTAAGGGGGTGGATTTGTAACACCCGGTTATTTATTTATTTTGAAGCCGACGAATAAAGAAGAAAAGAAATAAAGTCCAAAGCCGAGGGATCAAACTCGCCAACGAGAGAAAGTTAGGCATGTGGTGATATTTGTAGGGAGAGGGCAGCGATAACCCTCTCCCCACACTCACATTTTCAGCAAACAATAGAGGAGAAGAGAGAAATAAGAGAAAAAGGGAGAAAAGTTGGTTCGGGTGAGCAAAATCGTTGAGAAGCGGGTCAAATCGAAGCTCTTCTCGTTGTGGTCGTTTGTGTGACTTCTAGGACCCCTCTTTTACACGTTTTTGAATGATTTGAGGCTGGAACACATCTAAAAATTGGGTTTTTGAGTGTGTATGTGTTTGACCCGTTTGTGTATGTGTGTGTGTGTATAATTCGTTTGGGTCTTGCTTTTGAGCTTGTGTGCGCTTGAATGGTGTTGTGGTATGCATTCCTAAGGTTTATGATGGTTGATTTGGGCTTAGAATGGGTTTAGATGAGCTTGGAGGTCGAAAATGGCAGACTAGGTTCGGGATGAACTGCATTCTGCACCAGCTAGGGCTAGGCGACCGAATGGAGGCCATACAGCCGATTGAGGTGCGATTGAGGTTCATTCGCACGATTGGGGTCCACTCGCACGACTGAGAGTTCATTCGCACGATTGGGAGCCCAGTCGCATAAATGCTCATCCGCATTAGGTCCATTCGCATGGGACTCATCCGCATGGAGTCCATCCGCACTAGTTTCATTCGCAGGAATGGGTGTTCATCCGCATTGGTCCATTCGCATGATGCTCAGTCGCATGGAGGCCATGCGACTGAAGGGTGTCCATACGCCCTAATAGGGCTGTTGCAGCCGAGGAAAAGTGTAGTTTAACTTCTGACTTTCGGAGGAAAGTGCGAATGTAAGTTTTTGACGTAAAGGTTTCCGTAAGTTCATGTAAGATGACTGTTGAGGCCTTAGAGAGCATGTTGGGCATGATGATGATGATGTTGCATGATTATGCATGTTATGTATGTATGATGTTGCCATGTATGATGCTGATGACTATGTATGTTATGTTCCTTACTATGATGTATGCTTATATTTCATGTGGCTTTACGTGTTACGTTAATGAACGAAATGAAAGTAGTATGTAATGTAAAGTGAAAAATAAAGAAAAGAGGAACATGAAGTAAGAATGCATGCATTAATGAAAGATGAAAGTAAAGAAAGTCTTGCAAGCATAGTATGTCGGGACACGCCATTAATAGGTGTTAGCCCAACGGTGTGCGGGTTCGCTACCCCGGGAGGATGCACATCGGGGTCTTTCTTTGTGATTGACCATTTGTATAGCCCCATTGCTGCATACCCTAGGTACTGTGATCAGAGGTGCGATGCACCGTTATAGCTGGTCTATGATAGACCTAGGTCCAGTACCAGGAATAGCTGGGTATTACATATAACAGTGGTACACCTAAACTCTACCCTAGGTACTGTGATCAGAGGTGCGATGCACCGTCATAACTGGTCTATGATAGACCTAGGTCTAGTACCAGGAAATAGCTGGGTAAAGTTACGGTTGAAGGAAAAGAAAGAAGTAATAATGAAAGATTGAAAGCATAAAAGATTAAAGAAGATAATAATGATATTATCTATGTGTACGTATGTTGTATGATCACATGAAAATAAAGAATGGTTTTAATGAAAGAAAAGTATGTTTTATTTTATAAAACTAGAACTCACTCAGCAACGCTGACTTTGATGTGTTTCCAGTTGGCAGGTAGTGATTGCTGAGGATGGCACGAGGTGGCTACCAGCTCTTTTGGGATGACATCCATTTATTTAATGCTTTTGTGATGTAATGCAACAATGTATTTTACAACTAATTAACGATGTATTATTTTGCAAAAGTCTTTATAATGAAAAAAATGAGATGTCATTTTTGGAATGTTCCGCTGCAATATTTATGTAAGAGAAATAAAAATGTATGTTTTATGTGCAATGATTTACCAGCTGTAAGCGTCCCGAAAACGGGGCCTTACACCTAGCCATTACACACCAAGCTCACTTTTTTGTTTGACACCTAATGAGCCTGTGCTTAGCCTATTCATCAAGGCTATTATTAGCTTCATAATGCCATTAATGGCAACCGACCTCTCCACACTATTTGAAGTTCTCGGCCAATAGACATAAACCATACCACATACCATCTCAACCACAACTCTCGACCCTCCCTCAACAAATCGCACACCACCACCAACTCAACTCTCGGTCATCTCCACTCTTCACCTCACGGACACACCACCACCTCCCATACATCTGCACCTTCGGTTCCTCTATCAAACACATACAAACCACAACTTGAATGCTCAACATCTCTTGCACCGGCTTAAAGGAAATCGAAACTTTGAAGCTCAAAGACAATCACTCAACTCAATCCATCGGAGAAAGAAGCTGTCATCAGTTATCATCACCCTCTTTCGTTATCTAAATCAAGGTTTTTATCCTTAAACCATAACTAGTCAAGTTTTCCAAAGTATATATATATATATATATATATATATATATATATATATATATATATATATATATATATATATATATATATATATATATATATATATATATATATATATGTCTAAACAACATATATAAACAATCCTTATGGTTAAACCCACAAGTTCTTCATATAATATGTTGATGTTATTGAGAGAATGTTAAGAATGTTTTATAACCTAAAGAAAATAGATGAATATTGACAATCAAAAGTTATATAAAAGAATTATCAATAAAAAGGTTAAAAAATTATGTATCAACTTACAAAATTCGATTTGATATGTATTTGACTATGATTGTGGGAACTTATGAATATGTTTGGAATATTAGGAAATACTATTCTGTAAATTTTAAGGCTATTACTACAAGAAAAATAATTATAGGAATTATTTGAGTAATTGAAGGAGAAATTATGCTAGCTGAAAAATAGTTGAAAGAATTATATGTTGACTCTCATAAAATATATACAGAAAAAAATTTCGTGACCTAATTCAAAGTTATGCCTAAGTTATGAATTTTTAAAGTTTCTGCTAACTAAAAATCGGGAAAAATACTTAAACTGTGAGATAAATTATGAAAAATTTACAGAAAGTATAAAAGTTTGAATAGAACAGTCTGAATAAGAATTAGAATTTTTGGGTATGTTCTGATATTTTTACCGAATATTCGTAAAATGATGAAAATCATGAAAAAAAGATTCTGCTATGATTTAGGACTTACGAAAATTTTGAGAACCTATAAATGTTATGACAAATATTTTGATCAAGTTTGACAATTTAGAAACCCGAAGGTATTTCTAATAATTTGTTCAAATATTGTAACAATTATAGAAAATAATCTGAAAATCATTGGAACATGGAATTTTAATATAATATGTCTAATTTATGGACCCATTTGTTGTAAAAAATTTCATGATATATGTTTGAGATACTGAAAATTTTGAAGAAATATATATTTCTAAAACTATGAATATTTTGTTTATAGGTTATCTCTTAGAGAAAATGTGAGACTCATAGCCTCGTTTTGTTCTTATAAACTTTTGGGGGAAAAAGTATACTATTTTTTATGATTGATGCAATTTGAGATGTACTATCATTTATGTTACAACCATTAATTCGGATGTGAAACCGTTGGACAATATAGGTAGCGCTACTTAGGAAAAACATTTCCTGCACCAACAGGATGAGTGTTGTGATGCTATATTATCTGATTTTGTGAATTATGTTATGACAATTACGTATCATCTGAGTATTATGTAAGGTTTGGTTATATATGATGCATCAAAAATATTTTTTCTAAAGTTAAACCTATGATCTCACAAACATTATGTTGACAATTTTGAGTGTGTTTTTTCAGAAAATTATCACGAGTAACAGCATAATGTTATCTTTTGATGTTTACAACGGCTGAGGAGAAATCTTGGAAAAGTTTGTGTTAATCTAACTGTTAATATGTATGATCTCAGCTTATCGGTGGACGCGCACTTCCATCGTTACTAAAGATGTAGCTGTTAAATTATATGTTTGTAATAAGATTATGTTAGATCAAAATTTGACTATATATGATTTAATGTAATCCTAATTATATAATTATATGTGATATTATATTTTGTTGTACATAATTTTTTAATTCTTCAATCAATGAGTTCTGGTCAAACAAGTCACACCAAATAGCATCTCACGCTTCCGCCGGGATGTGACATATATATATGTATATATGTATGTATCTATATATATGTATGTATATGTATGTATGTATATATATGTATGTATATATGTATATATGTATATATGTATATATGTATATATGTATGTATGTATATATGTATATATGTATATATGTATATATGTATATATGTATATGTATGTATATTGTATATATATATTATATATATATATAGATACATATACATATATGTATATATAGGTATATATATATAGGTACATATACATATATATATATATATACATATCTATATATATATATTATATAATGTCTATATATATATGTATATGTATATATATGTATGTATATATGTATATGTATATATATGTATATATATGTATATGTGTATATATGTATGTATATATATATATATATATGTATGTCTATGTATATGTATATCTATATGTGTATATAATAGATACATATACATACGTGTCCGTGTACGCGTACGTGTACGTGTACGTGTACGGGTACGTGTATCTATATGTGTATATGTATAGAGAGAGATATACATATATAGATATACATATATATATATATATATACACATATAAATGTATATATATAAATGTATAAATGTATATATATGTATATATATGTATATATATATATACCTGTATATGTATATATACATATATATATATATATATATGTATATATACATATATATATATGTATATATATAGGTATATATATATATATGTATATATATATACATATATATATATATATGTATATATATAGGTATATATATGTATATATATAGGTATATATATATGTATATATATATACGTATACGTATATACGTATATATACGTATACGTATATACGTATACATATATATATATATATATACATATATATATATATATACATACATATATATATATACATACATATATATATATATACGTATACGTATATACGTATATATACGTATACGTATATACGTATACATATATATATACATATATATATATATACATATATATATATACATATATATATATATACATATATATATATATACAATATATATATATACATATATATATATATATACATATATATATATATATATATATATATAAACTCTTACTCTATATGTTTTAAACAGTGTTGGGTTGCTCTTATGTAAGTCTTTGGTTTTTAGGTATGTGGTTTATTTTTGGGAATGAAATCACAAACTTGGCAATGAAACACTCTTTCTCCTAATATCATTCCCATGCTTATAGCCATACCCATACCCTACTCATAGTCATAATCATACCCATAGCCATAGCCATACCTATATCCATACCCATACCCATACCCATACCCATACCCATACCCATACCCATACCCATACCATACCCATACCATACCCATACCCATACCCATACCCATACCCATACCCATACCCATACCCATACCCATACCCATACCCATGCCTATAGTAATTGTAGACTATAAACCAAACACCCCTTAAGAGCAGTTGTAGGAATGAGCCTATATATAAGATTTAATTGTGTATGTGGCAAGCTAACTAACAAAATCTTAGCCTAAAATCTTGATAAACTTATGTTATAATTATTCTTTATCAATAAAAGAAGTTTACAACTTTGTCTGACTAGCAGCCAATTAGCTGATGGGGCAACTAAAAACGGATTACTAAAATAAATCTAACTTAAAGTTAGAATTGACCTTGGATTGGTTTGATTTGTTAAAGGGTAAAACCGAACCTATAACCGATGGGTTTTAGAATTTTGTTACTAATGATTTCGGTTAAAATAGCTTGGCTATTTTGGTTTATGCAAAAGATTGTTTAGTTAATTGGATAATCATTGGTTAACTGCCAACTTTAGACATGAATGTATTCAAAATTTAGTTATATCTTTACTTAGCAATCTTTTAATTTATAAATACTAATAAGCAACCGTTTATAGAAAATATAACATAAGGTTTTCAAGATGACATATTATATTCATGGAACATAAAAAATATAACGATGATTTCAGTATCGGCTCGTTACTTTCATTATTTATACAAAATATAGCTGTAATTGAACCATAATAGTTGATTATAAAAAAATCTTAATTGAACCATTGGTTTCTTGGTTGCTTGGTTTATTTTGGTTATGGTTTAGTTTTCACACATTATATGCTTAGAACGGAATGTATGTCAGCACTACCATCATCGCCATCATTGCTGCCCACACACCACCTTTATACCCACCGTTGTACGAAAAGAAACATAGTGGTAAACCTAGTTTGATCCGAACTAAAATGACCGTTTTCAGTCTGAACCTGAATCCATTTTGATTCGAATAAATTGTAACTTTTTACAATCATTTGTTTTGACCGGAATCATTTCCACCCGTTTGTGTAGCCACTTTTTTTACCTTCATAATATTCAAGATATCGAATAATACTATCCGGAACAAACCAAAACAATTTTTTGTTGTTGTGAGCACATATAGACCTCTATCAAGGAGTGCAAGTTGTTCGTACAATGTTGCAACTATTTGTAACACTAAACGAAGATGTGTTATAAGAGACCATCGTTACATGATAAATTAACCATGTTCATTTACTTTTAATATGAACGATTTAAATTTTCTAATGGGTTTTTGGTAGTCTATTAATGGTTATTGAGAGCTATATTTTAAATGGTTTAATGGCCTCTTCATAGTTAAGAGGTAACTTTAATTTGAATATTTAGATTTAACATTTTAATGGTTACCTTTTAACCATTTAGACTTGATGTTATATAACTTTTAACCATTAAAAGACTATGAACCATTAAAAGATACCAAACAACCCCTAAAGCCATAGTTTTACCAACTCTAGTGTTGTAGAATTACTATCAATAAACAATCAATGAACTCGATTTCTTATTCCACATAAACGATTACTAAAACAAAAGATAAAAACTGGATTACAAAAGTGTTAGGGACCGTGTACGTACGAAGTACTAAATGTTTATGCGTGAAACCATCTCAAATAGTGCGGAATCCTATATGATTGGTGATCCAATCAGTGAGAACGAAATCCTGATCAATCTAACGATTAAAGAAACGTTAAAAACGAGTAGAAAAAGATCAGATGCGAACTATGAACTTGGAATAGGCTTTCTGGACGCTCTGGACGGCTAGGTTATGAGTATGTGTGAAAAGTCTCTCAATTGTTATGTTTTCTATGAATTAGGTGGTATTTAAAGGTTTGCAGTCTTTATTCGTGCGACTAAACCATTTGCATGGTTCAGTCGTGTGACTGACCCATGCGACTGATTCATACGCACGACTGAAAGTTCAGTCGTGCGACTGAGTCAATCTCATGTATCACTCGTACGACTGATCCAATCATCTGGTTCAGTCGTGCGACTGGTTCATTAGCATGATGTATTCATGCGTATGGTCCATAAGTATGGTCCATTAGCATGAATCATCATATAGCAACTTCAAACCTATATAATAAGTTTATATATGAATAAGATATAAGTAAACATCAAAACACAAATCATATATTATTACAATGTTTCATTACACATATGTAAGCCATGACATACTTTTACATTAAGCACATAAACTAGGAACATATGTATCAAAAAAAATGCCCTAAATGTTAACTACCTGATCCCCTCTAATACTCGGAAGCTAACAGAACATTAACTAACAAACTAATAACCCCCTTATCTGTGTGAGAATGACAGACGAACCCCTGAATTACAAACAAAAAACTATATTTGACTTTACTTAATTCATAATCTCCATGTTAAAGTCAATATAGACTGTAACCAACTCCTAAACACTGCACACAAAAATCAAACTTTTGTAAAGACATCAGCAGGATTCATATTAGTATCAATCTCCATTACCATTATAGCACCATAATTCACTACTTCCCTGATGAAATGAAGTTTCACATTAATGTTTTTTGACATCTCATGAAACACATTGTTTTAAGAAAGTTGTATTGCACCTTGATTATCACAAAACACCACCGACTGAGGCAACTTCACACCCATCACCAACCCTTGCAACCACAAAGCCTTTTTCACTGCCTCAGTTAATGCAATATACTCAACTTTAGTTGTAAACAAAGCCACTACATGTTTCCACTGAGCCTTTCAACTAACCAAATTTCCTAACACTTTAAAAGCATATCAGTGATTAATCTTCCATTGTCTAGATCTTTGGCAAAATCTGCATCTACAAACCCTTCAATAGAAAGCCCATCAGGGGGAGTAGCACCAAATGTAAGACCCTGATTCTTAGTACCCGATAGATACCTTAAGATCCATTTCATAGTTGCCTAATGAGACTTACCATGAGATGAAAGGAACCTACTAACCAGACTAACAACATATCCCAGATCTGCTCTTGTGCACACCATAAGATACATTAGACTTCCTACTACATTAGCATAAGGCACCTTCTCTATGTATCTGTAGTCCTCTTCTGACTTTGGACTATCTTGACTTGACAGCTTGAAATGAGCAGCTAACGGTGTTTTAACTGACTTGCAGCTATCCATATGATAGTTAGATTGTACCTTCTTGACATATGCAGTCTGAGTCAGCCTTAACTTCCTCAAAGTTCTATCCCTTTGAATCTATATACCTAATATTTTCTTAGCTACACCTAGTTCTTTCATCTCAAACTCAGTCATCAACATACTCTTGACTGTTGACACTTGTACTTGATCTTTACAAGCAACTAACATATCATCCACATATAGTCAGAGATAAACAAATTCCAGCAATGAACTCTTTAAAATACACGCAACTATCATACGAGCTTCTGCAAAATCCATGTTTGATCATAAACTCATCAAACCGCTTATACCACTGTCTAGGGGATTGCTTCAGTCCATATAGTGATTTTGTTAATACATAGACCTTATCTTCTTGACCAGGTTCCTCAATTCCATAAGGCTGAGACATATAAATCTTTTCATCCAAAAAACCATGAAGGAAAGCTGTTTTAACATCTAATTGTTCTAGCTCGACGTCAAAACATGCAACCATAGACAACAATATTCGAATGTATGGGTGCTTTACCACTGTGAAAAAAATCTCTATGTAGTCTACTTCTGCCTTTTAAGTAAACCCCTTTACAACAAGTCTAACCATGTACATCAAACCGTTATCACCTGGTGCACCCTCTTTGAGCTTAAACAACCACTTACATGACACTGATTTCTGATCCTTTGGTTTGTCTACTAGTTCCCAGGTACCATTCTTATGTAATGAAGCCATTTCCTTTTTCATGGCATTATACCACTTTTCACTTTCTCTAGAACTCATATCATCAACAAAAGTTAAAGGTTCATACATAGATTCTTGTTCAGCAGCAACAAAAGCTACTACAGAAATGTTTTCATCATTTCTGAACCTTAGAGGAGGCATTACATTTCTTCTTGGCCTATCCCTTGCTAGACTGTAACCTGAAGTAGTAGACTCCCCTTGACCTTTAATTTGATCAAACTAATTCTCTTGGACTTCATGATCCACCTCAAATTGCACTTCCTTATCTACATGTATGGTAGAACAAGATTCCTTATCATTATTTCCAACAATATCTTTATAGTACAATTTCTCATTGAACACAACATCTCGGCTAATAATCACCTTAGGAGCACCTTCAACTTTCCAAAGCCTAAATCCATTTACACCATCAGGATATCCAAGGAAGACACATTTATAAGCCCTTGGTTCTAACTTCCCTCGACTCACATGAGCATAAGCTACCGAGCCAAAAACCTTCAGCCCACTATACTCTGCACTATAACTAGACCAAACTTCAATTGGACATCACATATTTAGTGCCCTAGAAGGTGACCGATTTATTAGATATATAGTTGTAGTTATAGCCTCAGCCCAAAACTACTCGAGTAACCCTGAGCTGGCCAACATGCATCTCACCCTTTCTAATAGAGTTCTGTTCATCCTCTCAGTAAGGCCATTCTGCTGAGGGGTGCTCGGCACTATTCGGTGCCTGGCTATGCTATTTTCTCTATAGAACTTGTTAAACTCACCACCACAGAACTCTAACCCATTATCAGTTCTCAACTTCTTAACTTTTTTTCTGTTTGAGTTTCAACCAAACCTTTCCACTCCTTGAATGTCTTAAAGGCATCACTCTTTGCTTTCAATGTGAATACTCACACCTTCCTTGAGAATTCATCAATTAAGGTCATGAAATAGCTTGCTTTCCCCAGTGAATTCACCTTAACAACCCCCATAAATCTGAGTGAACATAATCAAGTATCCCTCTAGTGATATGTTTTCTCATGCTAAACCTCACTCTCTTATGCTTTCCCAACACACAAGTTTCATAAAAACCATAATTGCATTGACTAAGTTTTCCAAGCACTTGCTGACCACACAACTCAATAAGGCCTTGGTGACTAATATTCCCTAGTCTCTTATGCCAAAGCAAGGTTGCATCAGACTCACTATTTGTTGTAACCATTGCAGCTGATCAGTGCTCTGATGTCTATTTAAGACATATGTGTTATTCCCTAGCCTAATGCTTGTTACCAACACTAAGAACCCTTTGGACACCTTGGCTTTACCATCATTAAGACTAACATGAAAACCCCCTTTATCAAAGACTCCTAATGACATTAGACTTCTTTTCTTCAACTTCAATCTGTCTGTACCAGTGCTAAGAATGTCATACAACCTGTCATCCCCAAGCCTAACACTTCCAAGCTCTTTCTTCTTCAAGTATAAAAAAATACTCTTTAATAGGGGTCATATGAAAAGAGCACCCAGAGTCCATGACCCATTCTTTCTTGAATCCTCCTTCGGTCATACTCAGTACATCTGAACTTTCATACCCTTCAGATAGTCATCTTGTGAAGTATTGCCACTATGACTCTTATGACTTCCACTAGCCTCATTTTTCTTCCTATTCCATTCAGGGAAATCCCTTTTAAAATGCTTTTCTGAGTTGCACACGAAGCACCTTTTCTTGAACTTTGACTTGGATCTTGATTGACTTCTATACTTTGCACCCCTTTGGCCAGGCATGCCTCTCACCAACAACCCTTCCCCACCTTCTTCCTTGTACTTAGTTCGTTTATTTAATTCATTAGAATTTAAGGCAACCAACACCTCTTCCATTGATAGAGTCTCTCTACCATGCATCAAGGTGTCAACAAAATGCTCATAAGACTGGGGAAGTGATGTGAGAAAAATGATCGCTTGATCTTCTTCATCAAGTTCAACATCTATGTTTTCAAAATCTAGGATGAGTTTGTTAAATTCATCTGTATGATCTTCCAAGGTCTTTCTTGGGATCATTTGAAAGGTATATAGCCTTTTCTTGAGATACATACGATTTGCCAGGGATTTCGTCATGTATAATTATTCCAGCTTTGTCCAAATCCCTCAGCGGTAGTGTAAGGTTTTATGTAAGGCTGATGCACCTAAAACATCCAAAGTCTTTCCTGCATGCATGCACTGAAGTACATAGTAAAGATGCTTCAGATGTTTTAAACTATGCACTAGAAATATTCTAACTGTAAAATTTCCAAAGCCAAGACTAACATCTTCCAAAGCCAAGACTAACATCTTCCAAAGCCAAGACTTACATCTTCCGAAGCCAAAAGTGAAATCTTCCGAAGCTTCAAAGACAAAGTCTTCCGAAGCCAAGAAGTGAAGACAGATTCCTTATGAAGTCTTTTGAACACATGTTTTATCTAATGTACTTTACCATAAAGCTGGACCACTTTCCGCTGCAACTCTATTGACTCACCAACTTTCACAAGTTGGTGAAAAGGTCTACGCTTTTGGTAACTGTACATTGAGATCTTGAGTCTATACTTTCTACTTTATTTACTTTTATACTTTTTGTAATATATTAGGACGTGAGTTATGACATGTAATAGTCACTAGTCAAAAGGCAATCTGCCTTTTGAATATACATTTGATTTTGTTGTCTAGTTCAAATGTTTTCAGCTGGCCTTTTAAGTATGGTCGACTGTAGGATGTAATATAAAGTATCTTAGGTCCTTGTAACTTTCTATTCATGCTTTTAAACTTGTAAAAGAACTTGAGAACATTATACAACATTTTTGAAAACCATATACTTGCGTTGCTTGTTCTTGTTCTGTCTCATATTTTGCTTGTGTTCTAAGTATTAATCTAGTGTGTTACCAGTTACCTATTTGATATGTTAAATGTTCTTAAAAAACTCCCCTTGTTGTGTGTTTGTGTTGTAAGTGATCATATCCTCTAACGGTCCTGCATGTAGTTTCTTTTGAGACTTCCCTCAAGACTCGATCATCGAGACTTAAGATGATCAAGCTATGAACCTTTTCCATGATTTCATTCTTCTCTTTAACTATGAGGTTACCTGGTAGTCGTTCTTCCCCACTCAGCACATCAACGACCCCATTATGCACCATAGTGCTCGCATTTTAACCCTCCACATTCCAAAATCATTCTTCCCATCGAATTTCTCCAACTCGAAATTTGTTGACACCATCTTGTTCACCAATTCTTCGATCGTTCACCAATCCAAGCCCTAAACCAGGCTCTAATACCAATTGTGGTAGAATTACTATCAATGAACAATCAATAAACTCGATTTCTTATTCCATATCAATGATTACAAAAAAGAGATAAAAACCAGTTACAAAAGAATGCCCTCAATGTTAACTACCTAATCCCTTTTAATACTTGAAAGCTCACAAAACGTTAACTAACAAACTAATAACCCCCTTATCTATGTGAGAATTGATAGACAGACCCCTGAACTACAAACAAAAAAACTATATTTGACTTTATTTAGTCCACATATAGAATGGAATTCCTTGTAAATGAAACTACTTATGTAACAATTTTGTTAGGTTATCGATAGTGTTAACAAAATAAACATAATCTTATGTTGAATACGTACGTTATCTAACAAAGTTTTAGGATTCTTTTCTTAACCAGATATAGAGATTAGTTACTGACATGGAGCTTAGTGAAAAACAATTCCCCTCCAAAGGTAGAGAGAAAATGATAACCATCATGGACATGTGAAAACTAAGGCATGTCGACTATTCATCAAAGGCATACTTGTAAGACTTGTGTGCAGAAGTACTTAAAAAAGTTAGAAGTACATACATGCATGATCTTAGTTAGTTTTTCGACTATGTTTGCAGTTTCGTTTAATATTTTTAGATCTTCCATCTTATTCTGACATGAAAACCAACCGACGTGCCAATATATTATCAGATAATGAAATATTACTGAGCATTGTCATATTGACTCCTAGATATTCAATCTTTCTCTACCTCCTTAATGTTATCGAGTTTTTGTGTTCTGATTCATTGTTTTGCTAATGTACCATCTTCGGCACGTAATTTACATGCCATGTCAATCAACAGGGACAAAAACATAATGTCTTATAAGGTGTTACGATTAATATTCATTCTAGTTTAATCATTCACCATACAATCAATATCCACCCATTGTAATCATTAGGTGTAATACTGTACACTGTAGCAACGAAAATGTGTAAAAAGTTAATAAACTCTTTGGACTCTATCCGGGGCCGGCCCCGAGAAACCAGAAAAAACTTTGGGCTCTATGGCGAGTGGAAAAAATAGACCCTTATAATATAAAATCAAAAACCCATATGTTAAAAGTATATAATACGACAATAATTATTAAACCAATAAAAAAAGTATTGAAGCAAAATTAATTTACTTACTTATAGCATTTTCAGGTAAGTTTAGATGGAATAAATGATAGTGAAGTAAACTAATTAACATGTTAATGGACCCGTAAGGTTCAATAGACTAAAATAATAAAAAGGGCATACAATTATTATTGAGTTTGTTAATGAGTTTATGAATGACCTATAGTTTCTTCTTTAAAGATATATATATATATATATATATATATATATATATATATATATATATATATATATATACACGTATATATATAATATAACTTTTTTTTAAAAAAATCGGGCCCCTGAGGAGATCGGACGTTACGCGGTCGCCCATCCCGCCCACCCTCAGGGCCGGCCATGCCTCTATCGTACTACAATATACGTATTATCCTAGTGTAAAGCCTATATGTTTTGTATATATCCCTTTCACAATGAATGATATGAGGTATGTATGAATATACTTGTGTGAGATTAAATAAAACCATATAAATGTTTGTGTAATGTTTTGCATGAATATATTATGTGATATGTTGGCTTACTGACATGGCCCCTCAATTAGGAGGGTTTGGTCGGTTCTGATCAGGCCAAAATCAGGGTCACTTCAAGGCGAGAGCGTACATGCATAAAAAATTGACCAAAGACTAAAGTTACTTCTTATACTGATGCTGAAAACCGTAGTTCTTATCATTTTTGGTTCAGAAGTGCTTTTCTGATGTTATGGGAGGCATCAATCAGCCTCCTTGACACCAATAGAGTCAGTGAGGTGTTCATGGTTAATGTTGGGTTTAACCACTTTTAATGGAGAAGTATCTTTTCGTCTGTTTTTGTTTTATTCGGTTCAGTTTAATCGGTTTCAATGGAAAAGAATGTCACCTTTCCAAACCTACGTTTGTATCAGTTCCAAATCACTTTCAAACAAAACTGGTTTTAAACCGGTTCAAGTTGTTGCTTTCTGTTCGCGAACCGAATGGGCACGTTGTAGTACTAGTAGTCGGAATACCTATCTTCAATCACAAGGTGTCGAATATAAACTCACCCATACCAAAATGACCTTCATCAACCACTTACTGTGTATGATCTAAGGAAATATACCGACCAACACTATCCTTAGATAAACTACAACAATTAGTAATAGATATCATCAAAACGTTCAAAAACATCATAAAATGGGAAAGTAAATTATAACTTGTCATTAATCTATTTGTAGTTTTCGCTGGTAATAACCTATGAATATGTTGTTGCTAATACGTTGATTAAATTATATAAAAAACAGTCATGCATCACAGTCTGTCAACAACCGCGGTGATCATTTGGTAACATCCATCATCAAACCATTGATCAGAAACATTACCCATGGCAATATTTCTATGAGAATTTCACCAACGGGTTTTTCTGACGGATCTGTCTGTCAGTGAAAGTCGTATCTCTTACGGTGAGCTAACATAAAAACCTGGTATAACTAGAACTAGACTTGGAGTGTTCATAACTTCTATGTTATAGCATGACTCAAAGCAAAAACTGCAATATCCATACCAACCAAAACAAAAAGAGTCTGAAATTCAAAACCATAACAAAAAGAGTCTGAAATTCAAAGCCATAACAAAAAAAAAAATCTGAAATTCTCAAAACCATTGCAAGGTTTACACATGGCTACATAGCTATAGTTAAAAGGATAAAGATAAGCATGAAATTAAGTAATAAGGTAGCCAAGAGTGAGCTCAAGGGAGACATGATTCTTGACATCAACACTAGAAGCTTTGGAAGAACAAGCATATGGACCTTCTGGAGTCTCCAAATTTCCATTTGCATCTTCATGATCTCCCTGGATATATTAGTTAAATCAATAGATATTAATTACTTAATTTCAAGAAAAATCTACCAAAACCCTAGAAAGTAATAGATATTTTAATTAGGAACAAAACTCTAATTTATAATATCTAGTATTTTCATTTATATATGTGTAAAATTTTACTGAGTATTTTTATTTGTTTATAGTCATGTGATTTCGTATATTATAGATGAAAATTTATAATTTTCTTATTCTTATAGATTGAAAAGTTGAAACTTTCATAACCTTTTGATGAGGATTAAGCATGGTGGCTGGTGGTTCGTTGACATATAGTTGGTTGCTTGTCACCTGCACCCGTCCATCATCATTGTAGTTTTCGCGGTCTTGATGGGTAGACAGGGCGCGGTTGCTGCTGGAGTTAGCTATAGCTCCTTCGTCCATTTCACCTTCTGTCACATTTACAAAAACTTCATGCTTCTCTATATGTATAAGTTTGAGAGTAAGAAAGAGTGAGAGAGAGTCATGACCATATATCATGTGTCGCTTTCCATTAAGAAGTATCATGTATTTTAATTTATAAGATAAACTTTGCTTCTATCATTTAACATACCAAATTCAGAATATCAAAGTAGAATATCTAAGTTTATAACAGAATAAGTACTATAGAATATCAAATGTAAACATAAGTAATATAGAATATCATTGGCTACAAAAAAGGTTGAAACAAGCCGGCTCATGAGCGTAAACGAGTTTTTTATGTTTATATAGCTTTTATTCACATATTAAATATGTATTTATACAAATAATATTACTATATATAAATTATTATTAAATAATAAAATAATTATATTATGTTGTATATAAAAGGTATGACTATAAATAAATATAAAAGCAATTATAGAAAAATAAAAATTAATACTATAGTAATAAATTACTCGAGCCAAAACCAAGCTCGAGCTTGAAAATTTTGTGACGAGTCAAACTCGAGCTTTAAAAATGAAACTACAAACGAGCCAAACTCAAGCTTATTAAAGTCAAAATGAGTTGAGCTGCAGCCTAAACGAGTTAGGGCTCGACTCGTCGAGCTTACACCCCTACCCTTGAGTTACGGCGATTTTGAATCTGTGCCTTATCTTTATAGCGAATGTTCAATAGTTGGTAGAATATGGGATTTGGTAGGAGGGTGGTTAGATGTTGTAATTAGGTTTTGAGGGGATCTAGTGGATTGGATGGATAATGTTACTCTCACCAATGTTTTAATTAAGAAAGAAGTCTCGTCGATTGTGTTTGATGGCGTTCTTTACTTGGATAGAGTCGTTAAAAAGTCCTATATTGCTAGCTTCTTGCTAGTTGGTGCTTAATAAAATTACCGCTATTAAAAATATTTAAATAAATAAGACATTATTTTATATATTATGTTAATTGTTAGAAGTAAATAAACTAGTATTTGACTAAACATCAGATAAAAATGTAAATACAGAGATTTACGGAATATTAAAAATCTTTTGAACAAACACGAAGATTAGAAAATAAAAAGAAATCGAACAGTTTATAGTTAATAAGTATATTCTATTTAAAAAAACTGGAAATACTTGTTTAGTTTTATACTACACAGAGGACACATATATATACGACTTGCAAATAAAAGAAAAATAAAACTTTCACAAGATTAACTATTTTTGTAAAAGTCCTTTGTAATAGTGGTAGTTTTTTTCATGCTTTTCAGATATTAACCCTATCAGCATTTAAAATATATAATCATGATTTACATCATTTTTCTAATCTTCATTTTGTGCATTTCGAAAGCTTGGAATGAGAGTGTTTTAAAAAAGAAACTGAAGAAGCAAAGGACATATTGGATACATTAATCCACTCTTCTATATTTATCTGAGAACTAAAGAGAGAATTGAATAAGTGATATGAAATGAGAAAATTACTGTAAGTTTATGTTGTAATTGCTTTGTTCTTTCTATCAACTAGCTAGTCTTTTTAATGAATATGTTGGCTATTAAAAAGAACTAAATCCAATATTTATAGACTGTAAGTAGTGGAGGGTATTAATACTAGTTTCGTAAAAATGGGCATCTAACTTTTGTTTTTTCTTAGTGAATGATGTTTTGTGTATTGCAAAAACTAGATACAATCACTACCTTTTCTTTTTAATATTATAAATGTTATAACAACAGCATTAATTAGTAAGTTTATTTACACCATTAGGTAATATATATTTTCAATCTTCGTATACAGCCTCATATACGGCTCCTAAGAGATATTCTATTACTAAGATATTTTATATTTTTAAAAAGTCAGAGGTTCGAATCTTGTAAAATACATATACTAGGAGTGGATTAAAGATTATTCTTAAAGAAATGTTGATATACTTGTAGGTTTTTTTATCTCATATATTATTGTATTAACAATAATATCATCTAAGTAATTTCCTTTAGACTATTAATCATATATTTAAACCATGATATATGAATAGTTATTTAGCATTTATAATACTTTTGGTCATGTGATGCGGCATAGTGGCACTAACGTCGTGAAGTACGCAAATAAAAGAGAAGTATATAAGGTTAATGGGAGTGAAAAAGCATGAAGTAAACTTAAAATCCAAACATTAACACAAAAACGCATGTTGAGGGAGAGGTCGCATTTCAAGCTTCATGAAAAAAAGAAACAGTGATGTAAACCGATTCGATTCGACGGGAATATGATGCTCTCGAAAATTTATATTTTTAGCCATTAAATATGTCACCACATCGCATTGAAGAATTCGTTAAAAGAATGAAAAAACCCTCACAAACGATAGAAAAGAAGAAAAACAAAACACCCAGACCACTTTAAAGTCATGTACGTTTATGCTTTGATTACTTGCACGATTTCATGAAAACTTGGTTTTAAATAAGATGTACCTCGAAATGTAAATAAAAATAAACATGTCGCAATAATACATTTGAAGTTTTATAAAACATCGTTTTCGAATATTATAGTAGACAAAAAATGAAAAAAAAAACATATGACAAACTATAGGGTTCAAGTTGTGTATATGATGATTAAAGATGGGGGGATAAGAAGATAAATAGAAGAGAAAATTACATTGATCGTCCCTAAGGTTTGTTTAAATTTCACTTATTATTCCTGGGATTGAAAAATTCCAGGATTAGTCCTAAGGTTTGAAAAAACATAAGTTGTTAGTCCTTCGGTTAAACATCCATTAAAAAATTTTGTAAAGTGAGTGTAAAATTACCATTTCACCCTTTAATAAAAACTTTATCTCTTTTATTTGTGCATCTTGCCCTAAACACAAAATACAGGCACTACCACCATGTTTCCATGCTAGACCTGCAACCTATGTCAGTTATGGCAACATCACCGTCCACCTTCTTCCTCCTCTTTCTTATTCCTCCCGCCTCTTTACCTCTCTATTGATATCCCCCTAGTGTATATATATATATATATATATATATATATATATATATATATATTATATATATATATAATATATATATATATAATATATATGTGTGTGTGTGTGTGTGTGTGTGTGTGTGTACATATGTTCGATAGCGATGAAGATGACATTTGATTTCATGGTTTGATGATTTCATGTATACATCTCTTGATTTCATGTGTGTTTATCCAAATATCTATATATGTATGTTTGTAATGGTGGATTGCTGGTGGTGGAGGTAGTGGTAGGGATGAGAGTGTGTGGTGGCGGTTAGGATAATGAAGAAGAATTGATGGGGTGGGGTGGTCTTAAGTTAATTTAATAAATTTTTTAGTTTTTCTTAAGCTAAGAGGGTAAAATAGTCATTTTATATATTATTAACGGACTTTTTAAACGCTCGTTAAGGCGAGGAAGAAAAGTGTTATGTTTTTCAAACATTAGGATTAAACCTCTAATTTTTCAATCCCAATGACAAAATGTGAAATTTGAACAAACATCAGAGACAATCGATGTAATTTACTTTAAATAGAAAGTTGTATCTTATGCAGATGTTCAATATGATAATTATTAGTATCTATAATCTATAATTATCTATAACATATAATAAAAGAAGGTTTTCTTAAAACACATGTTATCATTTTAGCATATCAAAATAACACGTATTATCATTCTATCATATCAAATAAATTATTTTCTTGCATCTCTCTCATAATAAATACAAACATTATAAAAATAATTATTTTGACTTTCCTTTTAAGTACAATATGTTAAAACAAATATATTTATATTCGTATTCTTGTCGCTCTCATATTAAATGATAATTATTGTAAATAAGTAAACTAAATTATTAAACATATATAATATAATGTTGTTATTTTAATAATTATTAATACATATTAAATATAGAGTAATAATTTCTAATTCATTATGTGTTATAAAATTTAAATATTCATTATATTTATATTTCACCAATGGATAATAACATTTAAAAAATAAATATTCATAAAACTAATTATTTTCATATATTTTATTTATTTAATCCATATAATACATAAACTCTAACCTAGTTACCTATACAAGAGAGTATATATGAGATGTCATACAACTCATATGATAAGTTTACTTTCAAAACTCCGATTTCAGAAAAGGAATTATACCAAGTAATATTGTAAGATATATATGTTAGAAAGATTGTATTTTATTAATTGAATGAGTGTAGACTTCCTAGAATGTCACTTTTTTTAGGATTGCTTTCATCCAAACCTAATTGAATGTATTTTCCTTATTATTTATAGTAAATGCATCTAAAATGATCAATGATATTTTAAGTTACAGTATCACTTATAAATTTATCTTCCTCATGTCCACAACCGATATGTGATTTTCTTATAATGTTATTTTCACTTCCTTATGGATCCTTCATTCTCAATTAGGCCTGCCTCATCTAACAATTTGGGGAGCTAAGATTCACCTAAGGTATTCTCCTAAACACTTAAAAAAGGACTTGTTAGGTTTGACATGTCATCTCTAGTGGTTTAGGAATGTCTATGACACTATCGTAAAGCCTGCCTCTCATACAAGCTAATATTCTCCACTTTACCTGTAAAAACCTAATAAATATGTTACTCGTTGCGTAAGTAAAGACTTCTCAAAAAGTCACTATAATCATATTACTATCACTTAAACATGCTTAAAGGTGGATGTCTCTTCTCATCCACAACTAATCCCCTCAAAACATGTTAATGCTATTTAATGCATGACATTTATTATAAACTTAACATCTGTATTATGTTCACGCCGATAAAGTATATAATAAAACCATACTTTAAAGAGAAATATACTATGCATTCAAAATTGATATTTTAAGTATATGTGATATCTTAGTGAAATTCCCACATGTAATATTAGATATATTACATGTCATAAGATCATATTCTTTCAACGACTAAAGGATCACTATCGGGCCACTGGCCCACTTGGTTATCTCCATTACTCGAGTACGGAACCTGATATCATTATTAGGAGAAAACTCACTTTACGTAAGAAAACCCCTTAGCTCAACCTAAACTCCTTTTTTTTATCATAAGTGAGACTTAAATCCAAGACTTTTTCCTATTTAATAAACTATTGGGGTACCTCACCTAAACCACTTGAGCTAAGAATCATAGTATGTATGATGATCATATGTGCATGTACCTTTCAAACTCGCCTTCTTTTTCATTAGCCGTGAAAACTGTTAGTAATTTCAAGCATAAAACAACCTCATCAGATATCGAATTACATCAAGAACAAGAAATATTATAAATGCATATGCTTTGAATCATGAATATGAATACCTGAAGATGACTCTTGATGTTAGATGCAGTTACTCCATTTACATTCATGATTTGCAATACCATTTTTGGAGTCGCCCCTACAAAAAAACATACACAATCATAATAATCTATAGCAAAGGATATGTTTTTTATTGTTCATTTATTTTCATTGCAAAGGTTAAAGAATTAAACATGAAGGTTAGGAATAGAGATGTGTTTATATACGTTCTACACCACCAAGGCTTTCAACTGCGTTTTCAAATGTCTGATGAAGTTCACTTGGCCACCGTAGTCGGGGTGCCCTTGACCTCTTATAAGGTCGGATGTTGGGCTTTTGTAAGCTTCTTTCAGATGAATTTTCATTTAGCGTTCGATGAGTAACATTTGGTTGCTCGCCGGAAGAGCCATCCATGGTTTCAAGACAATAATACCTTTTTCTTAAGAATTGTTTGATCTAAATTGAGAAATATAGAAGAGAATAGAGTTTTCTCGCTTTTACTCACAAGTGAACAAAACATTAATTAACTTGTCAATTTTTGCGTCTTATGAGGATTGTGTCTTCCTCACCAGAGGTTATTCTAGTCAAGTGACTTTATAATGACGTTTAAACTATTAATTTTTTATAACGGTTAACTCATACTAATATGTGGTAATATTCATTGTATGATCAGAATTCTCAATCAAGAGAAAAACCTTTAATATACACATTTATAATGCTATTCTATAAGCTAGTTGATGTAGAATTAAAATTTAAACTCTTTTTTAGGTGAATTAAAATTTAAACTCTTTTTTAGGTGAAGATAGGTGCTAGAGCACTCAGTTAGAATTTTTATCCTCATTCAGGTCCTAAAATATAAGGAATATATATGATATGTTCTCTTTACTTTTTTACATTAGTTTTTCTATCCTCAAATTACATCCTAAAATTAAGGAAAAGTTATAGTGATTTTCTAGTATAGGAATTTTACTTTTCAATCCTTATTAATATTCCCCGTGCTATTTTGTTAATGTCTATAAGTGAAAGAAAAGGAAAAAATTATTAACTAAAGAATAAAGTGACATTATTTAATTGAAATAAGTATAAATATGAGGAATGAAATGTGCTATATTTTTAAAAGTTGAATAAGTTTTAGCAAAATGTGTTTTTGACTAAATTATAGGGATAGGAACAGGGAAGCGATTAACACCACCATCCAACCCCACCGCCACAAACCACCATCACCAACACCAACACAAGCAACCATTGCCGCCGCCATCATCCTTAACAACTTTGTATTCCATTGGGTCTTCATTTCCTACAATTAAAATAATATAAACTAATGCTTCATTTTATTATCACAAGATAACCAGAATAATATAATAGTAATAATTAATTTCATTATCTCATCTATTTTTTTCTTTTTTGCATTCCATTATCTCATGCCAAACAAACAAGTTAAGCATTAAATCACTTAAATTAATTATATATATATATATACATATACATATATATATATACATATATATACATATATATATATATACATATATATATATATACATATATATATTATATATATATATACACACATATATATATAAACTGCTAAATGTTACACTATCTATCCTACACCATTGAATTTATACTACAACTAATTATATATACCTATTAAAAACTTATGTTGGTTTCTACGGTGTTTCTATATCTATAGTGATTATTTATTTGAAAATTATTATATTATATATATTTTATAGCTTTTACAAAAACTAATTGTAATTCAACACAACTGGTAACGCACCCCATATATATTTTTGCTTACCCGGGTTCGAGCCACCAACCGTTTGCTTTCATTTTAAGGGTTTTATTTTTTTTGTTATATTTTCTTTAAAATGACACTGTGAACTTTGGGGTTCGGGAGTAGTGTGTGCTGTGACTTGGTAATTGTTGCTTGGCTTTATTTATTTTTATTGTTTCTTTTTTACTTTTAATTAGTTTTTATATTCATTATAATTTTTATCGGCTATTCTTTTGTTTTTATATGTCACCAATTATGTTGTTTGATTTCTTTCTATGACATTTCTTTTAATAATCTTAATTGTGCTTTTATTTAAATATATTCTTAGAAAATTTCCACAAAGCAATGTAATGTTCTCTTTAAGTTTCAAAAATGCCCGTGTGGCATTTTTATTTTTATTTTTATTTTCCTACGTTTTCACATTCGAAGCCAACCTGCCGCGTAGCGTAGGTAATTACTCGCGACGGGTTTTTTATACCTATGATATAAACTATAATTTTATCTTTAATACGTGAATTATGCGAACCCATCGCATCACGCGTGAGCTAATTCTAGTTTACACAAATTAGATATAGACAAGGCTAGAGCCCTTGATCTGAATGGAAGATTCAGGTCTCGAGCCTTTGATCTCAATGAAAGATTACAACTCTAACTTGAAATGGTTTTAGAATTACACCCCAACCTATTTTTATGTATTTCTATGTCTTATACTGGTGAAAGCATAGGGAGTTTAGAATGTGAGTGCTCACAACACATCACTTATCTAAACTCAAGTATAGGAGGTGGCAAAATAGATGGGTTGGATTGGATTAGTTGTTAGGTTAGAATGGATTTGGGTCTGGATGGGTTTGAGTTAGAATAGATCATTAAAAAAAGTTAGGATGAGTTTGGGTTAGGATGAGTTCGGGTCAAGATGGGTTCGGGTCAAAATGGATCATTTTTTAAAATAGTCAATACTATTTTACTAGTTTTCCACAATCCAACAACACATAGACAGATGCTTATACAAGCTCAAAAATATACATATACGACTTCATCTATAAAAGGTGGTACCTTCAATAAAGCGAAGATGATGGTGCGATAATGAAGCGGAGGCCCGACTGTAGGTGCGGTGATGGTGTGGTGGTGGTGCACGATGAAACTTGACGGAGGTGGGAGGGTGTAGATGCGGTGGGCCGGTATTGGTGCGATGGACCGGTGGTGGTGTGGTGGCGGTTCGATGGTGGTATGGTGGTGGTTTAGTGGTGTTGCGGTGGTGATGCGTGATGAAACTCGACCAAGGTGACCAATTTGAGTAAAAGAAACCTTGACTTATTGTGACTTGAAGCTCTAATTTTGAAAACCCATCTTGACCTATGTTTATTTTTTTTCCAAATAAGTTTTTAACCCATCTTGACCCACTTGTGTTTTTTATTCAATCCATTTTAACCCATCTTTATTTTTAAAACACCTATTATGACCCAAAATCATATTTATGGACTTCTTTTGCCACCTCTATATAGCATGGAACAAATCTAAGCTAATAATTCAATTTATCATCCACTTATACATATTCAATTGATATAAAATTTGCCCTAAATTAAAATGTTGCAAGATTAAACTACATCAGTTTATCAAAATATAACCACACAGGGTCCACTACCATCTAGTATATGTAAATAGACACTGGGAGGCTAGAGTCTTCGGCATCCGGTAACATGCACACATAAAACCACGCTTCGTAGCCAAACCAAACATCATACATCCTAAATGAATATACAAAAGTATAAAGCATCTTGATTACGTATGAAAGCCTAATCAAACATGTCAACATAAAATCCACAAAAGTTACATATGGGATCAAAAATTTCATAAGTTTACAACCAAACCTGAACTCAGCACAAAAGTCACACATGTTATGCTCTGTCAGATAACATAAAAACCCAAAACAAATAAGTGAGTTGGAGTAATTGGACAGAGCCAAAATCGACAAACCTCTGAGAAATGAGGATCTTTCTCAGAGTTTAACAAAACAACCTGATTGTGTTGCCTGTGTAACGGCATGGAGAAGTTTGGGCCATTTTTGCTGTTGAGTTTGGCCATTTTAGAAAGCTTACAGGTGAAGGAAATTAAGAACAAAGGCGGTTTAAGAGGATTTTGGGAATATAGGTCTGAAAGAAGATGAAGATGATAAAGAAAGAGGGGGGAACCGTTGGGTTTATATATGAAATGGATTTCTGACAAAGTTAATGAAAGATGATAAACTTTGAAATCTGGATATCGGTCCCACCTCTAAAAAAGTAGTTTGCTTTTTGCCCAAAGGGTAGTTTTCTTGGAAGTCGAAAATATTCAGAAGGTAACTTGTCTTCGGAAGTTTTGATGAAAAGCTTATGAAGCCAAAATGACTTCGGAAGATAATCCTGAAAGTTTTGAAAATATTGCTTTGGAAGAGAATTAAGACTTGGATGTTTTATTCAAATAAGAATAAAGCTTCTGAGTGTTAATTTGCTTCGGAAGAAAGTTGTCCTTGAAAACATACAAGTACCTAAGAGAAATGTGAAGCTTCGGAAGATATTTCATAAATTTCTTCCGAAGGCAATTTTCTTAAGTAATTGTTTGTTTTAAAGGCATAAGTTTCTTCTAAAGATATATCCATATATTCCAAAGGACTAAAAGATCAAGATTTTTAAAAAAACTAAAGAAAGTCTTCTAAAAAGGTTTTCTTCCAGAGAAAACAAGAGCTTATGAATGTGATAAAATAGACAACTTAGGACATAGATTTTAGAAATAATATTAATTAGTTTTAAGAAAAGCTACTTAAGGTTAATCATCCCAATAGCTTATATAAGATATTTAAATCTCTGCTTATCAAAAGCTTTGGTGAACAAATCATTATATTGTTCATTTGTGTTAACCTTGACTAGTTTGATTAATCCTTTCTTAAAATTATCTCTAATCAAATGATACATGATATTGATGTGTTTTGTCCTAGAGTGCTTATGATTCTCTGTAATAGAGATGGCACTTGTTGTCTATATGAAAGGGAGTCTCCTTAAAATTGAACTTATAGTCTAGCATCTGATTCTGATTCCAAAGCACTTGAGCACAGCAGCTTGCAGCAGCAATGTATTCAGCTTCAGTAGTTGATGCAGAGACACAAGATTGCTTCTTGCATTGCCATGAGACAACCCTTCCACCAAGAAACTAACATCCCCTTGATGTAGACTTTGTAGTCATATTGCATCCACTATACACATTGAAGTCAGAATTCTTTGGATACCAAAGGCCAAGTGTTAAGGCTCTTTTGAGATATCTTAAAATTCTCTTGACACTAACAAGGTGTGATATCTTAGGGTTGGCTTGATATCTTACACAAACACATATGGCAAACATGATATCAGGCCTGCTAGCTGTAAGGTACATAAGAGACCCAATCATAGCCTTGTAAAGATATTCATCCACACGCTCCCCCTCAAGGTCAGGATCAAGGGAGTGGTTTCTTGCTATGGGTGTCTTAGCAACCTTGCAGTCAGTCATGTTGAAACTCTTGAGTATGTCTTGAACATACTTTAACTGACTTATGAAGATGCCATCTTCGACTTGCTTCACTTGAATTCCTAGAAAGAAATTTAGTTCCCCTATGGCACTCATTTCAAATCTATCTTTCATCAGCTTCTCAAAGCCTTTGCATAACTTTGGATTAGTTGAACCAAAGATGATGTCATCTACATATACTTAAACTAGCATTAAGTTATTTCATGTTCGTTTGATGAAGAGAGTTCCATCTATAGTACCTCTTTTGTATCCATGCTTGTAAAGATACCGAGATACAGTCTTATACCACTTCCTTGGTGCTTGATGCAACCCATATAGAGCCTGAAAACATAATCAGGATGATCAGGATCTGCAAAGCCAAGTGGTTGTTTGACATACACTTCTTTATCAATCACCCCATAGAGAAAAGCACACTTGACATCAAGTTGGTAGACTTTGAAATTCTTGGATGCAGCAAAAGTTAAGAATATCTTAACCACTTCTAGTCTTGCTACAGGAGGAAAAACATCTGTGTAGTCAATTTCTTCTTCTTGTGTGTACCCTTGAACAACTAGTCTTGCCTTGTATTTTATGACAATTCCTCTATCACCCTTCTTGTTTCTAAAAACCCATTTGGTTCCTATAGTAATCTTCCCATGTGGAAGAGGACATAGGTTCCAAACCTTTTACCTTTTGAATTGAAGCAGCTCTTCTTGCATAGCTTCAACTCAACTTTCATTCTTTAGAGCCCCATCAATCTTCTTAGGCTCTATCTGATATAAGAAACAAGAGTGAAGACAAACATTTGCATCATTGGTTTGTCCTCTTGTCCTTACTCTAGAATCAACATCTCCAATGATATTTGAGGTGGGATGAGACTTGTGGATGCTTAGCTGAGGGATCACAGCAAGTTGCTGAGGGAGATCTAAATTAGAGAAATTTAGATCTGCCATTGAGGTTTCTCCCACCACATCAGCACACTTATCAAGTGAAACTTGATCCAATGATGTGTGACATCATTGATGTTGTCTTCAATGGAGAGATTGTCAGCATCTAGAAATTCTTGATCACTGTCACCACCACCATGATCTTCTACATTTGATGTTTCTTTATCTGGTTGTTGAGTCTCTGAGCTGGAAGTTGAAGGCATCTCAGATGTATCAGTTGAATTTGTCATTGTTGTGCTAATAGAAACTTCATTTGTGGGTTACAACTGGAGCCGAAGTTGTGTTACTTGAGGGTCTTCTCAGCTTAAATCTTGGATCAGGATCACTTATGGGTAAGATATCTACAGATCCTGAAACATTCTCATAAGATTTGTTAAAATAGTTGGTAACTAAATCAAGATCAAATAGCCAATCAGGACCGGAACCATTTACACTAGGTGTGTGTTCATTGAAGGTCACACTGGTTGACTCCTAAACTATTCTGGTCCTGAGATTGTATACTCTATAAGCCTTAGCTTGGGAAGAGTATCCAATGAGTGTCCATCATCTGATTTCTCAAAAAACTTGGCAATTTGATCTTTGGTATTCAAGATGGTGTAAGAACATTCAAATAACCTGAGAAAACCAATGAAAAGTTTCCTCTTATGCCAAAGTTCATAAGGAGTCTTACCATGTGTCTTAACCATTAAAACTCTGTTTTGCACATAGCAAGTAATGTTGACTACCTTTTCCCAGAAGGTGATGGGAAACTTAGAGTCAGACAATATGGTTTTTGCAGCTTCAATCAGTGTTCTGTTCTTCTCTCAACAACATCATTTTGCTAAGAGGTCCTGGGAGCACTGTATTGTCTTGTAATACCCTTTTCATCACAAAATGTATCAAGAATTTGGTTATTGAATTTAGTTCCTTGATCACATCTTTTGGTTTTGACCTTATGATCAGATTGATTCTCAATCTTTAGGATGAAGTTCTTCAAAATCTCAGGGGTCTCATCCTTAGTTCTAAGAAAGAAGACCCAGGTGAATCTTGTAAAATCATTTGTGATCACCAAACTATAGGAGGTACTTTCTAGACTCATTACACTAATGGGGCCAAAGAGATCCATATGTAACAAGTGTAGGGGAGTAGTGATGGAGTTTCTTTCCTTTGGCTTATGAGATACCTTATGTTGCTTCCCTTTCAAGCATGCAACATAGTGATCATCACTTGTAAACTCTTTCTTTGGCATTCCAGTTACCAAATAATTCTTAATTAGTTTATTTTTAAAGCTTACATGTCACATTCTTTTATGCTAGAGGAAAGACTCATCACTATTTGCTTTAGACAGAAAGCATGAAACTTCTCCAGAGGGAGATGTTTCTTGCCAGTCCAACTTGTACATGTTCCCTTTCTTGGGGGCTCTAAGCAAGATGTGCTCATAAGGAATGACCACCCCGGGCTTGAGAACAATGCACTCATGCTAAGTAAACAGCATGTCATGACTCTGATCACAAAATTGAGATACACTCAGAAGATTGCATCCAAGCTCCTTGACAAAGTTTACCTTTTCAATATTGAGCTTATCATTTGTGAGCTTGCCCCTTCTAGTAATGTAACCACTAACATCTCCTCCAAAAGCAACTGGTCCTCCATTAATCTTTTCAAATATTTGGAGTAGTGACCTATCGCTTGTCATGTGCCTAGAACAGTCATTATCAATGATACATACATTCTTGTTTGTCTTTTGTTGTTCTTACACAAAAGAGATAATCAGTTACATTTGAAAACTCAAGCATAGGGCTGTGCATTCGGTTATACTCGTGAAATTAGGCCCGGAACGACGCTGGAACCGAGTACCGACTAGGTTGAAATCGAAACTCGGAACCTCACCTGTTATAAAGTACACGGTTCGGGTAAAGCATGGGTATTTCAGTCGGTTCTAATCGGGTCTTTTAGAATCGATTCCCAAATCTTAATGGCAAGTATCTGAAGCAAAAATCATGTAGATTTAAACATCGACTCATTAATCCGGTGAATAAAGAGAGTAGAAATCATCCCTATGGGAGAAACATGTGATTGTTGCTCATTTCAATCGGTGCCATCAAAGTCAGAAGGTCAGAAACTTCTTGTCTGTTATGAACTTTGTTGTTTACTAGTAGTTTTAAATCTTTTTTTATATGTTAAACTTGAATTTATTGTTAGAATGTAGAGTAAACATGTAATTAAGGGAATGATTTGAATCTTAGTTGGCATCTCAAGAATTGATTCTCGTGATGCCTACAAGTTGTTTGATAAAATATCTATGAGACTTGAGTTAGTATAGAAGTAAGTATACTTGGCTATTCTTGAATTTAGTACAAAACCAACCAAAATGTTAACTAATTAGGTAGTTGCAAAATCATTATATGGTATGATGCATAATAATCAAAACACACTCATGGAAATCAGTTCAACATAAGAAAACACAAAGTAAATGATAACCAAAAAACCAAAATAAGATAAGGATATTTCAAGTTGATAAGAAATGATAACCAAAAAACCAAAATAAGTAAATGACTAATGAGTTTTAGATTCAAACAATGGATGAGTTAAAAATCTAAAGTAATAAGAACCAAAATAACTACAAATAAATGATAACCAAAATCTCCATCATCCAAATGAGCAAGAAGACGACTTCTAGTTGTTGTTCAATCCTCAACGGTCACCATCAGTCTGATTTTATCAAAAACATCTAAATGAAATCAATAATTAGCATCTGGAAAATCCAAAATTATCAATAACAAAGTAAAAGAAGTTACCTTTTGACAACTCATCGAATTTATCTAAATCATCATCTTCAGTAATCTCTTTTCTTCCCTTTCGAATCCAGTCCTGTGTGCATAACAACGCTTCAACAATATTAGGGGATAATGAACTTCTATAGGTGTGCACTACCTGTTCGCTCGTGCTAAAAGCTGACTCAGAAGCTACTGTAGAAACTGGAATGGCCAAGATATCTATAAATAAAAAATAAGAATCTAATAAATAATGCATAATAGGAATTCAAAAACATAAAAAGTATTACCTTTCGCCATGTGTGAAAGAATTGGATATCTACCCGAATTGACCATCCACCATTGTAGAATATCAAAGTTGACCTCATTTATTGTAGAATCCTCATTTGTCAGATATGTTTTGTCACACCCCGACCAACGGCGAAATCATCAAGGCGGACGAATGTTAAACGATTATTCATAACACATGGAACTAATTAAGTTGTAATAATATTAAATATTATTTTTATTGAACATTACAAGAAAATTAAATAGATACAACACAAACAAGATATACACAACAACATAAGACTTTCAATTAACTAAGTCCAAGTTCTATATGAGCACGAAGAGATCTTCAAGTATCAAACCTGAAACATGTTAAAAATAAAGGGTCAACTTTGAAAGTTGGTGAGATTTCCATAGTTTTCAATACATAAGTATATAAAAGATGGCAATTCATGTCATAGATTAGTGAACAAAGTAACTAGGGATGTAAGACATGATGCACAATCAAACCTTGATAGTTTTACAAGTCTCAAACATTTACAAGTATATACGATTATGTAACACCCGATTATTTTAAAAATAAAAGACATGAGGAATAAAAGAAAGAAAGGAATAAAGTCCAAGTGAAGGGACTAAAAGTGTCCAAAAAGAACAAATCTTTCGAAAGTTGGTGTAAAGATGGGCATGGCCGCCCACCCTCATTTCACATCACCATTTTCTTTCAGATTTAGAGAGAGAGCAGAGGAACTCTCGGCTGAAGAAAAAGAAGAAGAAGAGAAGTCAAATTCAAGGTAAGAATTCATGGTTTTTAAGTATTTATGATGGGTTTTATCCCGGTTATTTGTTGATGTGCTTATGTGTTGTGTATGTGCTTGGGTGTGTGTGTGTGGTGTTGTTTTTAGGTGTTTGAACTCATTTGCAAGCGGGTTAGAAAGGAAGAAAACACCCAAGTTGCACCAGGTGAGTTCTAGACCCCGGTTTTTACTTGTTTTAAACTATCTTTGGGGCTGAAAATGTATTAAAACGATTTTCAAAGTTTATGTATGTTTACCTGTATGTATCATGCATGTTGGATGTTAATTCTTGAATGCATCTAGGTTATTCCTGTTTAGAATAGCCATGTTAAGCTTAGAACAAATGGGTTGATGATTGGGTTTGAAAACATATGAGAAACATGTCACACAGGAGGTCCATGCGCCTAGATAAGGCTCATACGCCTGAAAATGCCGTAGAAAGATTTAAGTGTAAGCCATGCGCCTGAACAGTAGCCCATACGCCTAAGATTGCCTTAAAAATGTTTAAGTATATCCCATGCGCCTGAACAATGGTCCATGCATCTGGAAATGTTAGCCGGACGACTAAATGTAGGGCCATGTGCCCCAATACTGCCCATGCGCCCAAGTGGCTCATGCGCCTAAGTGTTCATACGCCCGAATAGTGCCCATGCGCTTGAATAGTTCTTGCGCCTAAGTGATAAAATGATTAAGGTTGGCTGATGTGCCTATATAGTGATGGAACGCCCAAATAGGGCTCATGCGCCTGAATAGTGTCAAAGCGCCTAAGCACTTAGAAATTTTTACAGAATTTTTGGGAGTCTGTGCTTTTAGGGTTTTGACCAAGGGTTGACTGGGGCTTATTTATGATGATGTTTCATGCATGGTTATAATTGTTCCTTATTATTGTTATTGCTATTATTATTATTATTACTTATAGTATGTGACTTTACGTGGTATGTTTATTATTGTAACGTAAAGTATTTTGTAATAATAAAGAGGAAGAGAAATAAAGAAAAGAAGAGGAACATTAATAAAATGTTAACAAGTCTTGCAAGCTTACAGGAGGTACACGACCATGTTGTCGTTAGCTCAACTGTGCTGCGGGTTAGCTACCCTATTATGCACACAGGGCCAATCAATTGAGATTGGCAGGACCTTTGCAGGGTGTCCTGGGTGATTGGGTCGGCCTTGTACGCAGTATACAGAACCCTTTCGAGGGATACAATTGACCCTTTCGAGGGATACAGTTGACCCTTTCAAGGGATACAGTTGACCCTTTCGAGGGATACAGTTGACCCTTTCGAGGGATATAGATGGCCCATCACCCGTTTTCCATCGCGCATACAGTTGGGGTATTGCTCATTGGTCCATATAGAAAGTGAAAGATAAAGATAAAAGTTACAGAACATACAAGGCATACAGTAAAGAGAACGAACATTATCTGTTCATATAGTTAATGCGTGCGCATACACAGTACAGAGTTGTATTTTACAGAAAAGAGTATGTTCATATACAACATATAGAAAGTATTTTATTACTTTAAAACTAGAACTCACTCAGCAACGCTAACTTTTATACATTTTCAGTTGGCAATTGCTGAGGATGGCACGAGGGTGAAGCTACTCGGCAGGGAAATACTGACATCCATTCGTATTCTATGTTGCTGTTGTTTTGTAATGCAGTAAAACAATTATTTTGTAAACAGTTTATGATGATGTATTACTTAACAATAGTGATTTAAATGAAATAAATGGTTTTTGATAAATCATTTCCGCTGCTTAAGTTTGTATAATTATAGTGTGTAGTGTTTTAACTGCGGTGATTGACCAACTGTGAGGTGCCCGGGAACGGGGCTTACAAGTTGGTATCAGAGCCAAAGTTTAAGAGAAATGGGTTAAATAAACTTTTAAAACCTAAACTTAAACTGAAAATGGGACAAATGGAGAGATGTCAGCCCGAGTAGCTACGTGCTATCAGGTATGTATTTTCTTAATGTTAACCGGTATTATGTGTGCATGCTATTTGATTATGTGCTCTTAGTAGATTTAGATACTGATTAAGTCAAGATAGGAGATGCTTGGGGTATGAAGAGTAAAATAAGTGGCTAATCACAACTGGCCACTGTAATTAGGGACTTATTATACTTGACATAAACTGAGTGTTACCTTGAATGACCGCGTTAGTGTTTAGATCTTACAGTGTGCTTTTAGAGGATGGCTGGCGGTAGATCTTCAAAAGCCTCTCGTGGTGGAGGTCACGGTGCTACTCCACGACCCAAGAGAGGGAGACCCAGAGTCGAGAAAGTGATTCATGAATAACCAGAGACCTCTCATCCGGAGGGTGGCGACGAGAGCGCCAATCTGAGAGCCTCAGTAAAGGAGGCTGTGGTGGAAGAGGTTCACTAGGTCATGCAGACGATTCTACCGTCTGTGGTGACCGAAGTGATCAAGGCAGTAAGGGAAGGGGAGAGAAAGGAAAGAAACAGGTCCTCAGGAGGATGGAAACAACCAGAGCCGGAAACGGTTCTCTCTGGTGATGAGGAGGAGGAGGAAGAAGAAGAGCCTGCGCCGGAAGCGACCCGAGGCTGTAACTATGGGGCGTTTATGAGATGCAAGCCCCCTACTTTCGATGGAAACGACACTGCTGCAGCTGCTCACCAATGGGTGAGGGAAATGGAGGTTGTCCTTGATATCAGTGAGTGTCGTGAAGATTAGAAGGTGAAATTCGCTACCCACTCTTTTGTGGACTCGGCTTTGTGCTGGTGGGACAACATTGTCCAAGCCGAGGGTAGCAGGGCCATTGGGAGAATGAGATGGCCTGAACTGAAGAAGTTAGTGATTGAGGAATTCTGTCCTCACAGAGAGATGGACAAGGTAGAAAGAGATTTCCTGCAGCTGGAGGCGGGAACGATGACACACCAGTAGTACACCACTAAATTTAATGAAATGGCACGGCTGGTGCCCGATCAAGTGACACCACTGTCACGAAAGATTAAAAGATACATCCAGGGGCTGCCGGCGGATATCCGTAGGCATATGATCGCCGCCCGGCCAAGCACTTTTAGGTCGGCGGTTGATTTGGCTGGTAGATTATATGATGAGTGCGAGGTGATGGTGGCTGAGGTGAAAAAGACGAGTGGGGATGGAAGGAACAAGAATGGGAAGAGATTTGGACGTGGTAGTTTTTCTTCAAACGACAAGAAGGTGAAGGTGAAAGACCGTGGAGTGTCGTCAAGATCAGGGCCGAGGAGGTGTGACAAATGTGGAAGGGAGCATACTAGTGAGTGCAGGATGGGGATGAACGTATGCTTCAGGTGTGGTCAGCCTGGCCACATCGCTAGAGACTGTAAAAAGCCGAGGGCGGAGAGCTCTGGAGCAGAGAAGAAGAAGCCGGAGGAAGGAGGGTAGAGGGCAAGTGCTAGAGCTTACACTATGACCCGGGAGGAAGCCAGAGCTGATCCCAATGTTGTGTCAGGTATGTTTCTAGTAAACCAAACTTGTGCCTCTGTATTGTTTGATTCCGGTGCTAGCAGGAGTTTTATTTCCACTACTTTCTGTGCTAAGTTGCCTGTTAGTAGTAGAAAGGTCAGTACACCATTCGATGTAGAAACCGCTATTGGTAAGTCCACTAGAATTACTGATGTGATAGAGGACTATGCCATAGAACTAGAAGGTCATAGGTTTGCTGCTAGGTTACACGTGATACCCCTAGGTGGATTTGATGTAGTATTGGGGATAGACTGGTTAGCAACCTATGAAGCAAACATTGTGTGTCGCAAGAAGATGATTTGATTAGTTGCGTCTGATAAGAGTTTGGTTAAGATTCATGGAGATCGTGTTACTACGATCCCGAAGATGATTTCGATGGTGGTGGCGGGGAGGTGCATAAGACATGGATGTAGTGCCTACTTGGCCTACGTAAAAGATGTGGATGCGTCGATACCGCAATTATTCAAAGTACCAGTGGTGTTCGACTTTCCGGACATATTCCCGGAAGACTTACCCGGCATGCCACCGGATCGCGAGATTGAGTTCCAAATTAATTTGATACTCGGTGCTTAACCCGTTGCCAAAGCACCGTATCGGTTAGCTTCAACAGAAATGAAAGAGCTAATGGAGCGTTGCAAGAGCTGCTCGATAAGGGGTTCATTAGACTGAGTATCTCTCCCTAGGGTGCTCCGGTCCTGTTTGTGAAGAAGAAAGACGATAGCATGAGGATGTGCATCGACTACCGTGAGCTGAACAAGCTGACAGTAAAGAACCGATACCCCTTACCGAGGATTGATGATTTGTTTGATCAGCTCCAAGGTGCCAGTTGGTTTTCAAGGATAGATCTTCGATCCGGTTACCATTAGCTGAAGGTGAAGGAGCAGGATATCCCTAAAACAGCTTTTCGCACGCGCTACGGTCACTATGAATTCCTTGTTATGTCATTTGGTCTGACCAATGCGCCAGCTACTTTTATGGACTTGATGAATCAAGTGTGTCGGCCAATGTTAGATCAATCAGTGATTGTGTTTATTGATGATATCCTAATTTATTCGAAGAGTGAGGAGGAGCATGCCGATCACATTCGGGAGGTGTTAGAGACCTTAAAAAGGGAGAAGTTGTATGCCAAATTCTCCAAGTGTGCATTCTGGTTACGTGAAGTTTAATTCTTAGGTCACGTGATAAATCCTGAGGGGATTATGGTAGACCCTACTAAGGTGGAGGCTGTGATGCAATGGAAGTCTCCAAAGACGTCATCCGAGCTTCGTAGTTTCATGGGGTTGGCGGGGTATTATCGAAGGTTCATTCAGGACTTTTCCAAGATCACTTCTCCACTGACCAAGTTGACCCGAAAGGATGTAAAGTTTATACGAGGTCAAGCCCAAGAACAGGCGTTCGAGGAGTTAAAGGTGAGGTTGACTCAAGCTCATGTCTTGTCATTACCTGAAGGAAGCGAGGATTTGGTGGTATATTCAAATGCTTCTTACTCGGGGTTGGAGTGTGTATTAATACAGAGAGAGAAGGTTATAGCCTATGCATCCTGATAGTTGAAAGTTCATGAGGTCAACTACCCTACTCATGACTTGGAGCTAGCAGCCGTGGTCTTTGCACTAAAGATTTGGAGGCACTATCTGTACGGGACGAAGTGCACCATTTTCACTCACCATAAGAGATTGAAGTACTTCTTCGAGTAGAAGGATCTGAACATGAGGCAGAGACGATGGTTGGAGCTTATAAAGGATTATGATTGCGAGATCCATTACCATCCGGGCAAAGCCAACGTTGTGGATGATGCTCTTAGCCGGAAGGAGAGGCCCGAGCCGATTCAGGTGAAAGCATACCAACTGATCATGACCTCTGATGTAATGAAGCAATTCAAGGAGTTTCAAGATGAGGCATTAAAAGAAGATCATCTAAACTCTAAAAGAATGAGAGGTCTGGTTGGGGAATTGGGTGAAAACACACTTGGTGTTAAAACTCAATTTGGACGGGTGTGGATTCCTCGTTTCAGGGATCTACGTGTGAGGATTTTGGATGAAGCTCACAAGACTCGATACTCCATTCATCTTGGCACAACAAAGATGTATCAAGATATGAAGAAAGATTATTGGTGGCCGGGTATGAAGCGTGACGTGGTGGAGTATGTGAGTAAGTGCCTTACTTGTTTGCAAGTGAAGGCGGAACATCAGAAGCCATATGGGAAGATCCAACCTTTGGATATACCGGAATGGAAGTGGGAGCACATCACCATGGATTTCATAATGAATTTTCCATGTACTCCGAAAGGGTACGATGCCATATGGGTGATTGTCGACCGTCTGACGAAAAGTTCTCACTTCCTACCGATCCGCGAGACATATTCATCCGAGAGGTTGGCTGACATGTTCATCAAGGAGATTGTAACTCGTCATGGCGGGCCTGTGTCCATTGTGTCTGATCGCGACACCCGGTTTACCTCTAAATTTTGGAAGAAATTCCACGACGCCATGGGGGCGAGGTTACATATTAGCACGGCATATCATCCCCAAACTTATGGTCAGTCAGAAAGGACCATTCAGACATTGGAAGACATGCTTCGGGCATGTGTGATAGATTTTGGGGGAAGTTGGGATGACCACTTACCGTTAGCTGAATTCTCATACAACAACAGCTATCATGCCAGCATTGGTATGCCACCATATGAGATGTTATACGGTAGAAGATGCAAAACACCCGTTTGTTGGGGTGATATTGGTCAAAAGGACTTGGGGAGCGTCGAGATAATTGAGGCTACGACTGAGAAGATTAAAGCCTTCATGAAGGCAGCTAAAGATAGGCAGAAGTCGTATGCCGATAGATGACGCAGACCGATCGAGTTCTAGGTGGGTGACCAGGTTATGTTGAAGGTCTCACCTTGGAAGGGTATTATCCGATTCAGGAAGCGGGGCAAGTTGAGCCCAAGATATACAGGCCCTTTCCGAATCATTGCTCGAGTAGGAGAGGTGGCCTATAGGTTGGAGTTACCAGATGAGTTAAATGGGATTCACCCGACATTCCATGTATCTCATCTGAGAAAGTGTTTAGCTAATGAAGATATTATTGTTCCACTGGAGGACATCGAATTAGATGAAAGGCTTAATTATGTGGAGCAACCAGTGGCAATCATCGATCATAAAGAGAAGAGGCTGAGAAATAATGTGATTCCTCTTGTGCGTGTACAGTGGAAGCACAGAAAGGGATCCAAGTCTACATGGGAGACTGAGGAGGAGATGAGGCAGCATTATCCTCATCTGTTCGAGGAATAGCAGGTTTCGGGGACGAAACCTATATAAGGGGGGTGGACTTGTAACACCCGGTTATTTTAAAAAGACAAGACATGAGGAATAAAAGAAAGAAATGCAATAAAGTCCAAGTGAAGGGACTAATAGTGTCCAAAAAGGACAAATCTTTCAAAATTTGATGTAAAGGTGGGCATGGCCGCCCACCCTCATTTCACATCACCATTTTCTTTCGGATTTAGAGAGAGAGAGTAGAGGAACTCTCGGCTGAAAAAAAATAAGACGAAGAAAAGAAGTCAAATTCAAGGTAAGAATTCGTGGTTTTAAAGTATTTATGACGGTTTTATCCCGATTATTTGTTTATGTGCTTATGTGTTGTGTATGTGCTTGGGTGTGTGTGTGTGGTGTTGTTTTTAGGTGGTTGAACTCATTTGCAAGCGGGTTAGAAAGGAAGAAAACACCCAAGTTGCACCAGGTGAGTTCTAGACCCCGGTTTTTACTTGTTTTAAACTATCTTTGGGGCTGAAAATGTATTTAAACGATTTTCAAAGTTTATGAATAGTTCTTGCGCCTAAGTGATAAAATGATTAAGGTTGGCTGATGTGCCTATATAGTGATGGAACGTCCAAACAGGGCTCATGCGCCTGAATAATGTCAAAGCGCCTAAGCACTTAGAAATTTTTACAGAATTTTTGGGAGTCTGTGCTTTTAGGGTTTTGACCAAGGGTTGACTGGGGCTTATTTATGATGATGTTTCATGCATGGTTATGATTGTTCCTTATTATTGTTATTGCTATTATTATTATTACTTATAGTATGTGACTTTACGTGGTATGTTTATTATCGTAACGTAAAGTATTTTGTAATAATAAAGAGGAAGAGCAATAAAGAAAATAAGAGGAACATTAATAAAATGTTAACAAGTCTTGCAAGCTTACAGGAGGTACATGACCATGTTGTCGTGAGCTCAACTGTGCTGCGGGTTAGCTACCCTATTATGCACACAGAGCCAATCAATTGAGATTGGCAGGACCTTTGCAGCGTCTCCTGGGTGATTGGGTCGGCCTTGTACACAGTATACAGAACCCTTTCAAGGGATACAGTTGACCCTTTTGAGGGATACAGTTGAACCTTTTGAGGGATACACTTGACCCTTTTGAGGGATACAGTTGACCCTTTTTAGGGATACACTTGACCCTTTCGAGGGATATAGTTGACCCTTTCGAGGGATATAAATGACCCATCATCCGTTTTCCATCGCGCATACAGTTAGGGTATTGCTCATTGGTCCATACAGAAAGTGAAAGATAAAGATAAAAGTTTACAGAACATACAAGACATACAATAAAGAGAACGAACATTATCTGTTCATATAGTTAATGCGTGCTCGCATACACAGTACAGAGTTATATTTTACAGAAAAAAGTATTTTCATATACAACATATATAAAGTATTTTATTACTTTAAAACTAGAACTCACTTAGCAACGCTGACTTTTATACATTTTCAGTTGGCAGGTAATTATTGCTGAGGATGGCACGAGGGTGAAACTACTCGGCAGGAAAAGTCTATTCGTATTCTATGTTGCTATTGTTTTGTAATGCAGTAAAACAATTCTTTTGTAAACAGTTTATGATGATGTATTGCTTAACAACAGTGATTTAAATGAAATGAATGGTTTTTGATAAATCATTTCTACTGTTTTAAGTTTGTATAATTATAATGTGTAGTGTTTTAACTGTTGTGATTGACCAACTGTAAGGTGCCCAGGAACGGGGCCTTACAGATAAGCTAAATGTACTTGGATCAACCAAGCAGGCTTGTCAGGCCCATAGATCTATGACGTCGCCAGACTAGTAATAGTTAACGATTGTACATATAATCTACATTACATGGTAGCTACAAAGATCAACTAACCACAACATACAAGTGAATTGCCATAAGTTTACAAGAATCAAATATTTTACAAGTGCAACGATTATAAGGTAACATGTTTCACCCCAAACTATGAAAATATGAAAAAGGGGTATAGAAATGCTCACATGGAAAGCTCACAAGTATAGTGGTGGTTGTAGAGTACATAAGAAAACTTGAATTTTAAGAGTCAAAGGTGATGTCCTAAATGATAAAATAACAATAACTTGAGGTTGGAATTCATTACAAGAAAATTAGGCCGTTTAAAGAATGCTAAAAAAGAAAGGTAGATTGAAAAAGGTTATTGCATCAATTTTAGATTTTGGACAGAATGTTTGGTATGTGTTTGAACAGGTTTTAAAAATAGAAAACGGTTTCATAAAATTTTAAAAATTTATACTTGATTAGTTCAAAGTCTCCCGGACAACTTTCATTCAGAAACAATTTTATGAAAAGATCTTTAAATAGGTCAAACAAGCAGCACAAGATAAAAGGTGCTGAAATGCGCACTTATCTTGTGAAGGCTATTGTTGAGTCATCCGATTGAGTTTGAAGACGTATAAACTATATTTGAAAAGGTAATTCAAAGAACTTAATATTGGAGTTTGAGTTTACTCAAATTTATTTTGTTATGATCAAGTTATGGTCGGTTAAAGTAAGATTATATTCTGACAGAATTGTAATAAGGCACTTATGTGCACTTTTAAAATCATTAAAGCATGAAACGGGTAAGAACATTTTATTATATCAGTATATGGTATATTAGTCTTTGTTTGAGTTATAAAAATATTCTAAGACTATGGCATAGCCATCATTTAGAACAATAATCTTGTGGAATAACTGAATGCGGCATCATAGCCGTCCATATGCAAACGAGATTCTTTGTTTATGTTAGTGTGTTGTTAGCTTGATTTAGGAATGTTAGTGATTGTTATAAGGTTAGTGATTATTAAAATGTTAATGATAAAATGATGATGATTAAAATAAAAAGAGATTTGGTAGAAGAAAGAACAATAGTAAAAACATAAAGTCATGAGAACAATTGAATGTTAGGATGATTAAAATGTATAATACAAAAGCAATAAACGATTACCTTAGTATTAAGAATTCTTGAAATTTCTTGTAAAATAATATTCTTCAAATTGATCATAACTAATGAATGAAAGAAAGATATGATGGTGAGATTTTTAGAGAATGAACAAAAAAAAGTGAGGCCTAAGCCTTGCTTTTATACTTGAGGTTAGGAAGAGGTTATAAATGGTGTTAATAGTGATTTATAAGTCTTTTAAAAGGGGTTATGATTTTAAAATAAATATAAGACAAAATAAAAAATAGATAAAAGAATAATTACAATTTATTTTCTTATAAAATCTTTATAACTTTTATAAGACTTTTAACTTTATAAGTTTATTAAAATTCATTTTATAACTTTTATAAGTTTTAATAAGTCTTTTCCATTTAGTTATTTATTGTAAAATGATAAATAAAGATTTATATTTTTATGAAAAAGATTTATTTATAAAATAAATAAATTATTATTCTTTGTTTAAATGATAAAATGAATAAAACAATTTTCAATATTGCTTAAATTGTACATTTAACGCGTTTGATTCAATAAAATAAATAATAAAAAATTTAAATATTAAAATTTCCATGGTATGAAAGTTTAAAGTGAGTTCAGGTTTGGTTTCATAATTTTGAAATTCGATGGATGTTACAGTCTCCCCTACTTTAAGAAATTTCGTCGTGAAATTTAATCTCGAGAAGACTAATTTCAAGGATATGAGGAGACTTGGATTTCATTTCACGTTCGCAAGTGAACTGTAAGGCCCCGTTCCCGGAGACCCCACAGTTGGTCAATCATAGCAGTTAAAACATTTAACATTATAATTATACAAACTTAAGCAGCAGAAATAATTTATCAAAAACCACTCATTTCATTTAAACCACTGTTGTTGAGTAATACATCATCAATTAACTGATTACAAAAGAATTATTTTACTGCATTACAAAACAACAGCAACATAAGATACGAATGGATGTCAGTCTTTTCCTGCCGAGTAGCTTCACCCTCGTGCCATCCTCAGCAATAATTACCTGCCAACTGAAAATGTATAAAATTCAACGTTGCTGAGTGAATTCTAGTTTTAAAAGTAATAAAATATTTTCTGTATGTTGTATATGAAAATACTCTTTCTATGAAATACAACTATTTACTGTATATGTGAGCACACATTAACTATATGAACAGATATTGTTCGTTCTCTTTACTGTATGCCTTGTATGTTCTGTAATCTTTTATCTTTATCTTTCACTTTCTGTATGGACCAATGAGCAATACCCTAAACTGTATGCGCAATGAAAAACCGGTGATGGGCCATCTATATCCCTCAAAAGGGTTCTGTTTACTATATACAAGGCCAACCCAAACACCTAGGGTACCCTGCAGAGGTCCTGCCAATCTCCAAGACTGGCCCTGTGTGCATAATAGGGTAGCTAACCCGCAGCACAGTTGAGCTAACGACAGCACAGTCGTGTACCTCCTGTAAGCTTGCAAGACTTGTTAACATTTTATTAATGTACCTCTTCTCTTCTTTATTGCTCTTTCTCTTTATTATTACAATATACTTTACGTTACGATAATAAAGATACCACGTAAAGTCACACACTATAAGTAATAATAATAATAGCAATAATAATAATAAGGAACAATCATAATCATGCATGAAACCCATCATTAATAAGCCCTAGTCAACCCTCGGTCAAAACCCTAAGAGCACAAATAAATTCTAAGTGTTGGGCGCTTAGACACTATTTGGGCGCATGAGTCCTGTTTGGGCGTTTCATCACTATGTAGGCGCATCATTCAACACTTAACTGCTTTAACTCTTAGGCACATGAACAATTCAGGCGCATGGGCACTATTCGGGCGTATGGACACTTAGGCGCATGGGTTATTCGGACGCATGGACACTTAGGCGCATGGGCCACTTGGGCGCATGGGCACTATTGGGGCGTATGCCCCTACACTTAGTCGTCCGACTAATATTTCTAGGCGCATGGACCATTATTTAGGCGCATGGGCCATACTTAAACATTTCTAAGGCAATTTCAGGTGCATGGGCTACTGTTTAGGTGCATGGGTTATACTTAAATTCTTCTAAGGCATTCCCAGGCGCATGAGCCTTATCTAGGCGCATGAACCTTCTGTTCAACATGTTTCTAGTATGTTTTCAAACCCAATCATCAAACTCATCTGTTCTAAGCTTAACATGGCAATTCTAAACATGAACAACCTATAAGCATTCAAGAATCAACATCCAACATGCCTAATACATACGGGTATACATACATAAACATTGTAAAATCATTTTAATACATTTTCAGCCCCAAAGAGAGTTTAAAACAAGTAAAAACCAGGGTCTAGAACTCACCTGGTGCAACTTGGGTGTTTCTTCCTTCTAACCCTTTTGCAACTGAGTTCAAACACCTAAAAACACACACACGGACACACACACAAGCACATAAGCATGTAACCGGGATAAAACCCGTCATAAACACATAAAAACCTTGAATTCGATTTCTCTTCTTCTGCTTTTCTTCAGCCGAGAGTTCTTCTGCTCTCTCTCTCTCTCTAAAACCGAATGAAAATGGTGATGTGAAGTGAGGGTGGGCGGCCATGCCCACCTTTACACCAACTTTTCAAAGATTTTGTCCTTTTGGACACTTTTAGTCCCTCCACTTGGACTTTATTGCTTTTCTTTCTTTTATTCTTCATTTCTTGTCCTTTTTAAAATAACCGGGTGTTACATGAATTCTTGGGAGTGTTTAAATTCAATAAGTTTAATTATGATGTTTTGCTATGCTTAAGTTTGTTAAATTTCATAATTCATGATTTCATGTGTTTCCTGGCAAAAGGGTGCAAGATTATTAATTTAGAATTTCAATTGATAGGCTTTTACATGTCAAGCGGTTCAATACGATTAGGAAGGTTTTGACACAACACTAAGTTTTAGATCAACACGAGACTCAGCTTAACGAGCATGAGAAATATATTCAAGACACTTTTGGATGAGATATGAGTTCATAGGAGCTTCTCAAGCAAATAAATTTAACAAGGTTCTAGATGATTGATTCTTGTTTACTTATGTCATTGAGGTTTCAAAGTTGCATTAGTTAAATTTGATACGTGAATTGTGTTTGTTAAGATTAATGGTTCAGTTCAGAATAAAAGTAACATTGATATGAATCGTGTTTGTTAAGATTAATGGTTCTCTAAGTATATGACTGAACACCACCACCCCTGAATTTTTGAAATCTACCAATCCAAGCACTTTCATCCGACATAGTTTCTTCAACTTTGTTCTCCGTCCTTACTAAGTTGCTTGAACTGGTTCCATATAAAACCTCATATTCTTATACATTAATTGCATCTCAAACTTCACATCTTCAACCATCTTGCATACCTTAGCTTTAATGTCTTTGTTTGTGTCTTTAGATTTTCTAAACAACTCACAAGTTTTGCTACAACCATACTCTAGTACTTGAAGCTTATATTGTGGATCTAATATTACTGCAAAGTCAAAAATCATATTTTTTCTACCATCATCCCCAAAGTATTTTTCAAATTTGGATTGCATCATTGATATCATTGTCATAAAATCAAAGAGATCTTTATTTTCCTTTTGTAATTCATCTAGGTGATCACATATATCCATAACCTCAGCATATAGTTCATAGGCCACCACATTAGTTGAACAACTAGCATTTATTGTTTTTGTTTTGAATAGCTCAAGTAATTTCACCAACTTCTTTGCAACAATCCAATCACTATGATCTGGAACAACATCTAAGTCACTTCGGAAATTACTAAACTTACGAGCATATAAATCAAAAGCATCCTTTAGGTATGATAACCATTTCTAGCATGTCGTATGTGCTATTCCATCTCATGCACACATCCAAAGATAACTAGGCTTTTGTGTCAATTTTTTCCTCGATAACAGACGCTTTAAAGTCATGAACTCTAGGTGTCGATGATCTAATATATTTGAATGTGTCGCAAATACATTCAATTGTTTCACCTTGTCGTTTTAATCCATCTTGTACTATGAGGTTAATTATATGGGCAAGACATTTAACATGTAGGTACATACCATTACGAATCAAATTGGGTAACCTAAGCTTCAATTCTCTAACTGCCACATCATTTGATGTGGCATTATCCATAGTAAATGCCGTTACCCGATTTATCCCCCACTCATCGATACAATCTTCAATAGTTGTTGCGAACCGATCACCCTTATAGCTAAGTATTGGTCTAAAGCTAATTATTCTCTTCTGATAGTTCCAGTTAACATCAATGAAATGGGCTGTCCGGGTACCTGTTATGAAAGAAATTCTTTGTTGGTTTTTAAAGAATAATTTTTCCAGCTTCTTTTTTTATCAAGATAGAATTCCACAATATCTCGAGCAACTGTAAACGACGAGGGAAGGTTAACACTAGGACAAACAGCTTCCATAAACTTCCTAAACCCTTCATGTTCGACGAAAGAAAAAGGAAGTTCGTCCTCAATAATCATATGAATTAATGCCTTTCTAACTATAGTAGGATCGAACTTCCATGTTTTTAACGTGCCTTGCCCATCTTCATTTTTCTTTAAAGAGAGTATAGGTTGGCCTTTCTCCATATTAGCAGGAGTTTTCTCACAACTTTTTAAATGCTTATTTAACAATGATGTTCCATTCATTGAAGATTCAACACAACACATTACCACAATAATGGCATTTTCCTTTCCTAAGACCCTCCTACTCATAGAATTCTTGAAAATGTTGCCAACAAGCATCTTTAAGCTTTCTATTCTTTAGTTGCACTTTTCGTTTTTTGGATTATTTTATCACTCATGGGTTTGATATTCTCATTGTCCTCACCGTTGGATATGTTTTGGGTATCCATCTAGTTAAGACATGTATATATAATAACATTGTGATAATACATTTTAAAATTAACACATAAAATCAACACACACTATTCAAACACATACATATTGTTTATATACTTGCATGTTTCTTAATGATCATAATCAATATATCTTTTGTAATCATATGTGAAATCAATGTATTTACATACATATTGCATCCTAGCTGCTATTAGATATCATATCAAAGTATATCAATGAATACATAGTTGATGAACACATACTTATTACATCCGTACTAGTGCAAGTGCAAGTATATTAAGGATGGTGTTATTAGGTTTGAGGTTGAGCTAATGTACATGGAACAAGAAAATTAACAATAGATGAACTTTAACCAACCACCAAATAGTAAGTTCTCTTCTTTTATTATGCCTATCTTAATTAAAAACTACTATAATTTACAAGCATACATAGCTATTCTTATGTTAATAATTGCATGATTGTTTTTAACTACATACCAATGCATACTTGAAATAAATAAAAATATATTTACACTCATACAATTATAATCATAATTATCAAAAAACATACAATGATTAAAATTTAAACTTGTTTTTAAGATCTAAAATCCTTATCTTAATCATAAAAGTAATACATATACATGCATACATAAGTGTCGGTTATGTAATGATGATGACGATTATAGTCAGATGGTAGAATTCTCATAATCACGATACAAGTAATACCTTGTTGCTACGAATATGCGATTACGGTCGTTAATCATTTGATGATCATCATTAATTAGTACCGGTGATCATAAATACAATCAAGTATCCTACTTTGTGTAAGTGTATAAATTTAATTTTACATGCATACCTAAGTTAGCTTTGTGATTGCGGTGGAGTTGTATGGAAGCACAGTATGTGTCACACCCCGACCAATGGCGGAATCATCGGGGCAGACGAATGGGAGACGATTGCTCATAGCACATGGAACTAATTAAGTTGAAATATTATTAAATATCACTATTTATTAAAACATTACAAGACAAATAAGTTCACACAATACAAAAGCATCAAACAAAGAAATAACATGTTAAGTTAAACTAGGTCCAAGTCTTATATGAGCACGAAGATCTTCAAGCATCAAACCTGAAACATGATGAAAATAAAAGGTCAACTAGAAATAGTTGGTGAGTTTCCAAGGTTTTCATACATAATATAACAAGGTTACAAGTAGCAATTCATGTCATAGGTTATAAGTTAGTAAGGTTATAGAACACATATCATTACAACAAAACCTTGACTTGATTACAAGTATATAAGATTGACTAAGTGTATTTGGTTCCCATGATGAACAAGCATACGTCATCTGGAGCCGGAAATACCTCGGCTTTAGCACCAAATAGGCTTGTCAGGCCCAAAGATCTAAGACGTCGCCAGGCTAGCAATAGTTAATGATTGTAAACAAACTATGTATCTCATATAATCACTTACAACACACAAATAACCATGACAAAATATAAAGATGAATTGCAAGTGCTTTACAAGTCTTAAACGTTTATAAGTGTATAATGTATAAGTATCATGTTTCACCCCAAAATAGTGAGAAAAATATAAAAAAGGCAAGGAAACTCACTTGAAATAAATAAGATGATGATAAGAAAATAAACGAGGCTCCAACGATTTCTTTTACAAGTTACCTAAACATATATATATTCCAAGGTTAAGTTTAAAGGTAAGATTAACGAATAAACGTGAATTAGAGTTTTAATTTGAATTTTGGGTTTTGATAATTAGGGTAAATAAAATAATATAGCCAATTATATTTATTTCCATAAGGATGAATAAATTTATTAAATGATTAAAATTGAAACAATAATAATAATTAGTGAAATTGTACAATAAGCATTATTTAAATATTAACAAGAATTGATTAAGTAATGATTGAGTATAACATTACGGAAAGAAATAATAAATCTAGAGATTAATTATTTAAAACTTTATCAAAATTATTAATTGAGTAATTAATTATTTAAATGACTTGCAAAAATAGTTTAAAGTTATTCAAAATCATTTTATAAAGTTTTTAAACTTTTAATTGTTTTTTATAAGGGTCTTATAATATCAAAGCCTTAAATAGAAAATGATATTATTTTATAAATTCATGATTTTAAATAAAAGTTTAAGAAATGAATTTATTAACTAATTATGATATAACATGATTAAATAATAGATGAATAATTAATTATTTAAATAATTATTTAAATAACTATTTGAATAATTAATAATTTAGCATATAAATCTATAATATTTTGAAATAACCTAAGTTTGATCCATAATAGATTTGTAGCATTTAATTTATATTAAAATAATAATAATGTTTTATAACCTATGTTATTCTTTAAAAAAATAGATAAATTCTATATTCATAAGTTTTTAATACTTTTTAAATTAATTTAATAGTTTCTGAATGTTTTAGGTTAACAAAATAATCTTTATTTTAATTTAGTAATATAATATTAATTTTCTGAATTTTAAAATGTAAAAATACCATTTAAAACAAACATGGCACCGGCAGGGTTCGAACCCCTAACCTCCTGCTTACGTTTGTTTCATGTTACCAGTTGGGCTAAAGCCCATTTCTTGTTTAAATACGAATTAATTAATAAAAACCCTTTTTCAATTAATCCCCAATTCATAAGAACCCTAGAATCGAATTGAATCGAATTGAACATCAGATTGATGTTGTTAATGGAATTAAACTTAGGTCTTTCATTGCCCATATGAAACCGAGTGTGAGGATGTGTTAATTACCCGGTTTGATTGATATGATGTTAGGAACGAACGAAGAACAAGTCACGGCCGTAGGTGCGCAAAGGATGAGAAATCTTCAATGATAATCAAATTAAACTTGTGTGAAGCTTCGGATGATGATTCTAAGTAAAAACCCTCAACCAATTTTGTATAAAAGAGCCTCGAACATGGATCACGATTAAGTTGCAGTTCGATATGAAGGTGGTAACGAACAGGGAATTGGCGAGTATCACGTATACAATTGGGGTTAGAAGTTGATTTAGGGAATCGATTAGAACATTTACAAGCGAAACTAAATGTCAATTTGATCAGTTTCATGTCGAATGATCTCTATGATATGAATGTTGTTCGGTTTTAAGTTTAATTGCGATGGCTTGACGGTTTGCTCGAATTGATGAATGTTAAAGTTCGAAACTGATTCAGCTAGTTAAGATGTGGCTTAATGTGTTTTAATCGAGTCTGTTGGGTGATTGGTGGTCGCCGGAGGCGGTGGCCGGAAGCAAAGGTTCGACGGGGACGGGGAGGGTGTTTGGGTTGGTTATTAGTAATTTACAACTAGGCCCCTGAAGTTAATAAAACTTAAAATTCAAGGTAAATTGTTTATTAGTTAAGTTTTTAAATTTACAATTTAAATCTTAATCTTTTAAAAGCTAATTTAAAAAAATAATTCAAATTACTTATAAAGTTTTTATAACTTTATAAGCTTGTTCAACTTTGAGACTTAATTCTTTATTTTATTTAGTAGTTGAAACTCATGAACAATATTTAAAACTTCATAAATTTACAAAAAAAATTATTATAAATTGTTAATTGATTTTTAACAAGTGAAAATAAAACAATTACGGTAATTGGTTAAATTATACATTTAATGTATTTGATCCATTAAAATTACTAAAATAATTTAATAATGGGAGTTCAAAATGAATTGGGTTTTAGTTTTAAACTTTCAAAAATTGTGAATTTTACAGTATGTTTGATGTTGAAGGTTACGAAAGATTGATTTTACCTTGCATGATTTGCTATGCTATTGATTTATAATGTGTATGCCATATTAGGCTTCTTCACGTGAGAATATATAGAAGTAGGGCCCATTGGAATTTGGTTTAAACTATTATTAGGAATGTATGTGATTTATGTGAATTGAAATTTGAATGTATATCTTCTAAACAAATAGATTATTTAGTTACTTTTCTTATATATTGGTTCTTTCAGTTCACCCCTTGATTTTGTGTTTATACCCGAAACCGACCCGAAATCGAAAAACATATAAATTTCAGAACCGCTACCCGTATACAAATATCACTTGTTCGGTTATAACGGTTTTTACAGTTCGGTTCTTCAGTTCTTTCACTTTGGAACCGTATATTGCACAGCCCTACCCAAGCCTTGCTTGTCTTGGGTTCATCAAAAGAAGTTGAAGGTAATGCAACAGTGATAGATCCTATAGTCATATTTTGAGGATCTTTTGTTGTTGTTGATGGAGAACTTTTAGTCATTTGATCTTTTTTGGACTTCCACACCACCTTTGGATGCTTAGACTTGACCTTTAATATTTTGAAAGTTTTACTGACTTCGGAAGTTTTGATAACTGGACCTTCGGAAGATCTTGCTAGCACTGCAGCAAGCTTCAATGCTTCGGAAGTATTCCCTTCTTCCGAGATCAATTTTTCTTCCAAAGGCAATTTTCACTTGTCTCTATCTTCATTTTGGAGCTTTCGAAAAGAAAAATCTTTCCTTCCGAAAAGAAAAGTCTTTCCTTCTAAAGCTTGTTTATTCTTGAAACTCTTAGAAGTATTTTTCTTGATCATGTGGAGAGTCCCTTTTGGATTGTAAGGACAATCCTTAGCAAGATGAGAGGAACTTTCACACATAACACATTCTAACTTCTTCTTCCTAAGAGTCTTCTTTTGTGAAAAAGGCTAAACTTGATCATTTTCCTTCTTCATCTTTATCTTTACGGATGTAGTGAAACTCCTTTTAGGGTGAGAATTTCCTTTGGAGTTGGATGGTTCAGGTTGTACAATAGTGATACACAACTGATCAGCCTTCTTCTTGATGTTGGGATGAGTTTATACTGAACTTAAACTCCTGGTACTAGAGTTCAAGCTAGTGTCTTTAGTCTTTACCACTTCAAATTCTGCAAAGATGAAAACTTGTTTCTCTTAGAGTTGAAGGTGGTCTTGATCTCTTAAGCCTTCCTTGCTTTTCTTTTGCTCTTTTCGATCAAGTTCTTTCTCATAGACTTGGTCATCATAGTCTTCTTACTATCCTCAGATGGATAGTGACCCTTCTTAGAATCCTCTTCCTCACTCTTCTTAGAGGCATTTTCCACTATCACTTCTTCATCCTCTTCAGTCAAGGGGTCTATGAGGGGAAGCTTATCTTCACAAGTTCCACACCTAGGAGATCTTATAGACAAGATGGTGTGTGGAGGAGCTATCTCGCTAAATCCAGGTTCCTGCTTATTCTGATAACACACTTTTGAATGTAATGATGAGGATATGATGTTTTTTAAGGTTTCTTCTTTAACAACACATTTTCTACCTTGGCTTTGTTGATCACAAGCTCAGCCTGACATTCAGTCAACTTAGTTATGAGATCTTTGATCTGAGTCCTATAGTTGGTGTGCTCATGTTTAAGAACTGAAATGGTTTTCTCTAAGTCCTCTATTTTCAATTTATAGTCATCGTCAGTTCTTTTGAAATCAGAATTTAAGATATTCAGGGACTCAAGATCAGATCTCATCTCTAAGTTGTAGGACCTGTATCTATTAACTCCAGTCAAAGCCTTCTTCTTCAATAGCAACTGCAGCTTGCTGCTTTGGCTTCCCATTCTAGGTGGATTTCTCAATGTAGCTTGGCTTGGTTTGTGCATTGCCACCATTTTTTCTTGGTGCCTTTCACTCCCTTGCAAAGTGGCCCATTTGGCTACAGTTGTAACACTTGACTTTACTTTTATCTAGCCCAAACTTTCCACTAGTTGTATTGCTTGGGAACTTCCTTCTTGTCCTCTTGTAGAACTTCTTGGCTCTATGAGTGAGAAGAGCCATCTGCTGGACTATTTCCATGTACTCCAGATCATCTGGATGGATACAGTCCAAATCTTCAAGAGTGAATAGAAAGTTGTCTGAGCTTTCATTAGAAGACACAAAGGCATGTCAAGAACTTGTCTCTTAGAATGGGTTTCCTTGAGTATAGCTTTCTCTTGGTGTCTCTGGGAAGGTGATGAAAGGATCCTTTTATGAGTTGTCAGGGTAGCATATAAGATGATGTTGAGGTTCTATGCTATACCTTTCAGTCACATGCAGGGCTGAACTCATTTGATTGCTGGAGTTACCAGATGAACCTTGCATGTTCATCTCCATCTGGTATCCACTGAGAATACCATACAACTCAGTCAAAGTGAGAGTCTTAAGGTTCTCAGTCCTCTTGATAACAACACATTAATGTGTCCATTGCCTAGGAAGAGAGGACATAAACTTTCTTACAATGTCCCTATTTTTAAGAGTCACTCTAATATCCATCATAGTGTCCACAATCTTAACATACCTGAAGTATTATTGAGTCATGGTTTCACCTGTTTTAAAGGTGAAATTTTCAAACTGCTGCTTCAGGAGATCCTTCTAGTTCTCCTTGGCTTAGCTATTTTGCATTTCTTGAAACCTCTGTATACAGAGTTTGGAAGAGCAGACTAAAGGGTTGTCATGGCTTTTTGATCAATCTCTACTCTTTTTCTATCTTAATCAAAGTAATCAGCCACAACCTTTGGAATCATACCTCCTCCAACAGCTGAGGAGGTGCTTGGTATGTAAGCTCCTAAGACAACAGATTCCACATCCTGGAGTCTTGACTTGATAAAACCTTCCATTCTTTGGCACCAAGTTTCAAAGTCTTCAGAAATGATCAGTTGGGACTTTGTCATGGTTCCAGTTTCCATATCAGCTTTAGTAAGAGCTATCATTTGACATGTTAAGTATTTTGTGTGTGAGAGGGATCTTAAGATGGTGAGATCTTACAATCAAGAGCCTGGAATGATCTGATACCATTGTAGGATCATTTAATGGATAGTCAGTTACAACACAACAACACAATAAGGAGAGTGAGTTAGAATACTTAACAGAACAAATAGGAAACTAAAAACCAGTCACATCTTGATACTTAGTAACACAAGTAATACAGAGACAGAACAATAACAATAACACAAGTGTTTGGTTTTTAAGAATGATGTATATTGCTCTCAAGTTCCTTAAAGTGTTTTCAAAGCATAAAAGCATAAAATATTACAAAGGGACCTGAGATACTTTATACTATATCCTACGGCCGACCATTCTTTTAAAGGTTAGCTAGATACATGCCATAGCTCATATTATAATATATTACAAAAATGATAAAAGTACATAAAGTAGAAAGTAGCAGACTCAAGACCTTAATGTTAGTTTACCAAAAGCATGGACATTTCACCAACTTCTGAAAGTTGATGAGTCAAACAGAGTCTCAGCGGAAAGGTGGTCCAGCTTTATGATAAAGGGTACATCAGATAAAACATGTACTTAAAAGTTTTCAGAAGAAATCTGTCTTCATAAACTGGCTTCGAAAGACTTTATCTCTAAAGCTTTGGAAGACTTCATGTTTGGCTTCAGAAGATATTGGTCTTGGCTTCAAAAGATTTCACACTTAGAATATTTTTAAGGTAGATTGTGAAACTTCCGAAGCATTCTACTTCAGTACTTCTGTGCATGCATGCAGGATAGACTTTGAATGTTTTGGGTTGCATCAGCCTTATATGAATCCTTACAACTTCATTATACATTTTCATAATGTTTGAAATTTAAAACTCTTATTTTTGTTTTGAAAACTCATATAGTGGTCATTGAGATTAACTAATGACTAAGATCTTGGTTTGTTTACGTATTTGGTAAAACTTCACACGTAGATTATGAGGGTGTGACATGAGGAATCCCATCAACTTAGTATGTCAAGTCTCAACTCTATTTTGCTTTATACGCTCGTCAACAAAGGATTTTATCCATAACTAGATTGAAACGTACACCAGAGGACCTTTTCTATATTCTGAGCCTATAACAAATGTCCACTAACATGTTAACATCATTGTGCTATTTGGAGGACAAGTTTAATGTTGCACACCATATTTATCTATCAAGGCGGTTGATATTGCAATAAGAGCATTGTGCATGGTGTATATACATTCCTTGTAATTAACAAATAATAGAGATAAAAAAAGTAAAGCATTTATATAACATAAACACCCAAAACAAATAATATAACATGTGACAATGTATTTCCCAAAAATTAACCTTAACTAACAACCTAAAAAAGTAAGGACTTTCAATGGTAATCTACACTATGTAACATGCAATACACTACTTATAAAGTAAAGTGCTTTAAGTATGATTTCTCTCCTAAAAGTAATAAATAAAAGTGAGGCATTAAGCTCACCTTATGCGTATGCATAAATAATTTAAATAAATATTGGACCGACAAACAACATGTCACAGGTTACCTAAAGCATTTGAGTATATATATATGTGTAGGAGGGGTTGGTTCATAACACCCTAAGTGTCTAATCAATCCTATTGATTCATGCATTTTAGAAATATTGATCAATTTGACTCATTTGACTAGTTGGTGACATGTTAAGTGAAATCATGTTTGTTTATAGTTAATAAATCTGACATTCATGAGTTTAATCCAATACATTTATGTATCACGCATAATGAGTTCTAAACTCTAACAAGTTTTCTAGACTAGTAAAACTTACTACACAACACATATAAACCTATAATACTAATCAAATGGTACATTTTGATCATAAATTAACCAATTTCTTCATATTTCTACATATGATAACTAGTGATGCTATTATTACACATAGAATTTTAACCACTCATCACATACTATATGACTTGCTATCACACTTACTAAACCCTAACAATCCTATTAAGTAGGAGTCTTGGATCCACACGCGTGTATGGTATTCACCATCACATCATAGCATTTACCAATATTTTCCAGTTTTGCTATATTGATCAAACATAAGCATATCCATAACAAGGTTCTATTCTATGAACCTAGTTACCAATATTTTTCTAGTCAATACAACTCCACATTATCATCTAGCATACATGTACACTCAAACATCTAATTTTTCAAATTCATCAAATTCAAGTTTTTAACAACATGATCTAACTTAAGCATGCAACATATTTATCATAGCAAACATGTATAATCATTTTTAATGATCATTCTAGCATGATCCTAACATTCTATTCATGCTCAAACTATTGAATTTCAATAATCACATTTACAAAGTTTTCTCACTAGGAGAACGTGATCTAATCATCTAAAAAACTAATATTTCATCATACCAACCAATAATCATCCATTAGATGATTCTTCTAATATATAATCATCATCAAAAAAAATAACAATCATCACTTGATGTTCAAAATCAGAAGTTCTTGCAACTAAAGTTTTCTCTTTTGGTAAATTATAAATTACACATTCAGATCATAATTTTCTTGCATGATCTACGTAAAGTATCAACAATAGTATCAATCAAACTCAACTACAACATTTAGTTTCATCAATAAAAAGTTTGGATTGAGTGGATGAACTAGGATTTGTTCATAATCAACATTCATGAGAAAGACGAAAAAATTGATGACAATTTTTACCCAAATCATGTACTTGATCATAAATGAGACTGCCCAACGTGTTGTATAGATTGAATTAGGAAAATAATCAGTGGAGTTTGATGTGTTTGTGTGGGCGATCGGGAGCTAAATTCTTGAGTTGCAAACTTGTTCTATCTCTACATAATTTGTGTACTATCAACTTTCACCTATCTCTCTACACAAGAGATTTGTACTTATAAAAATACTTTTAATATTGGACAATGGAATGTATATTTTCATTATATCTTAATATCAATTGTGGAGGATTTAAGGGCCGGTAGTATTAAACTTTAGTCCGATAGTGTAATTTTTTTGTCCGATAGTATAATTTTTATATAAAACCCCCTATAGAAATAATTTGGCCCTCGCCCTCTTAAGAACATGCATCATGCAACAAAGGCCTGTTCAAAAAAAATTACAAGTTTATTTGGAACAAATGCATACTCCTATGGATATCTAAGAGAATATTTCAAGGGTAAAGGGAAATGTTGAAATACAATGTATACTTACATCATAAAATATGTCTACTATGTACCCATGTTAAAAAAGAACATTCTTAGTATGGATCAATTATCAAAACAAGGTTTTGACATCAATTGTGGAGATTTGTACTTATAAAAATACTTTTAATATTGGACAATGGAATGTATATTTTCATTATATCTTTAATATCAATTGTGGAGGATTTAAGGGCCGGTAGTATTAAACTTTAGTCCGATAGTGTAATTTTTTTGTCCGATAGTATAATTTTTATATAAAACCCCCTATAGAAATAATTTGGCCCTCGCCCTCTTAAGAACATGCATCATGCAACAAAGGCCTGTTCAAAAAAAATTACAAGTTTATTTGGAACAAATGCATACTCCTATGGATATCTAAGAGAATATTTCAAGGGTAAAGGGAAATGTTGAAATACAATGTATACTTACATCATAAAATATGTCTACTATGTACCCATGTTAAAAAAGAACATTCTTAGTATGGATCAATTATCAAAACAGGTTTTGACATCACTTCCGAATGAAATATATGTATATTCCTAAAACGCATTTTGATAGACTTAGAAAAATGTTGGTGATGCAACAACAATGGACATGTTGCATGCATACATGTGCCCAAAAGAAAAAATAAGTTTTCTTACAAACAGATGGAAACAAGAAACAACCGATAAATTAAACACTAAAGGAAAATAGTGGAACCATATGCAAAATACATGAAAGGGAGACAACCAAGTTGCAAGAGAAATAAAGTAAAAGCTTTGATGTGGAAACATTTTAAAGAATTTGGAATCAACGATGGACTTTTACATCATTATCATAAATTTGGAGGATATAAGCATCCCAAAGAAAACAAGTTATGAGACTAAATTTCGCAAGAAATTAATGGGGTACGATTCAGATAAGCAGAATTTTGATAACGACATCACAAAGACTCTATAGGTGGCTAACTTGTTATCATCACACATACAAAGAAAAGAGCAGAAGACTTATATGAATTCAAAGAAAAATAAAAAAACTTAAAAGGATGAAGATCTGCCAACAAAGAAAAGGGTCAAAATATAATAAAGAATCTAGATTATATTGCCAAATGTTTAAGGGGCAAATGCTCGAGCTAATTTTAGGCATCTAAATGGATTACTGTCATTATAATATGTATTATAAACTTTAAACTTCAAACAACGTTTTAAACTCCCTTTAAACTTTAAACTTGAGTGTACATTTGATTTTACCTTCCAGAACAATTGACACTTTAAAGAATCAAAAGACATTCTATAAACAGTTTAGAACATCTGACAAGATGTTGTTAGGACATCTAAGTCGATGCAAGTAAGTGGATGTTTATCTGACTTAGAAAATAGAATATTTGATTTGATGAACTTAATCAAGATGCTATTTTACATACTCATGTTACTCACACGTTGTGGCTATGAACGACCATAGACGGAGGCATAGAGGGATTATGATAGGGTTGAGAGTGGATTGGAGAGGGTGGAACGAGAAAGAAGCGAAACCAGAATGGACAAAAAGGGTAGTCGTTGAGGCTACAATGGTAGATACTTTAATAAAAGAATTGTCATTATTGTCATGATCGTTTTTCTTACAATTCTTTGGAAAGCATGATAAATTCAAAAGACTAAATGTGAAGACAAGAAAAGGATATGAACAAGTGTAAATATCATATTGTTACATAGATGAATTAGACATAATAGATAACAAACACGATGACTTAACATTTCTTCTTTTATCTTTGTTATGCTAGGCGTACATTAAATTTCTAAGATAACTTATTGTGATGAGCCAAATGTTTGAAGACGACGTCTACTCGGTTATGTTGAATCTCTTTAGGTTTACCGGCTTACTCATGCTTTTTAATTTGTGATTAGCTTCAACAATTAAAGGAAGTTGTGCAATGGAAGTGCTTGTAATTTCACATACCACTTGGAAGGACTTGGGTCACTCTCCTATAGAGTCCAGGGTAATGAAAGCCTAGGACTTCCATGGTGGACGGGCGTCTCTTTTAACCTAAGTAAAGGCTTTACTTCGAGTTTTTAGCAAACATGAGCAACTATTTAGAAGGGCGTGTCTCTTTAGGTAGTTGAAGAATGTGACGGGTCAAATGTTTAAAGATTACATCTACTTAATCATTTTGGGCTTATTGGCCTACTTCTATTCTACATATCATTTGGTGTGGGCTTATTGCATCAAAAAAAATAATTTATCTATACTGATAACATATGACATAAATTTACATATCATAACCTAATAAATAAATACATTAACTAGAAAGAGATTATTCTATATATACAAGTTGTAAAAATTATATTAACTACAAATCACGTTATTTAATTCTTTTTTCATATTAAAAATACTTTTTAATAAATCAAGAAAGATTTTTCTATAAATACAATTTATAAATGAATAATGAATATTTTCTAATCATGAAACTTTTTAAATTACCAAATATTTTAGAACATGTACTTTTTTTAAAAAATATTTTTTATGAAGAGAAAATAATTAAATTTCTAGGTAATAATAAATTTAAAATGACATTTTCTATAAACAGTTATTTTAAAACAACATTTAAAATAAAAACAACTTTTCAAAAAGCAAAAAAAATAAAAAAAGGTTTAAAATCTAATATTACCAATTTATTATTTAAAATCATAACTCATACATAATTTCAATATCTTATATTTAAATATTATTTTATAATTGATAAATTTCTATTTCTAAATATTTAATATTTTATTTATTTAACATGTATAATATACGGGGTTCAACCTAGACCTAATAATTCAAAAGAAGGACCGGCTGAAGCCACAACACTTGACTTTGTGGCGTAAGTCAAAAGTCAACACTTTCAAGTCTGAGAATTCGTTAATCTACCATAGGTCAACCTAAATCTCACTTCACGAATGACGAAACCCACCAAAACCACAAAGAAACAAAACACAAAAAGTGAACCATCAACCTGTACCTTCAAAACCAAATGCTATTTAACACTGAGAAGTCTGATCAACTAAATAATGCAATTCGATTCCGCCAAATTCATAACGTTCAAAATTTCTTACGGCCAATGCCATCACCATACAACCAAAACTACCACATCGGAAAAAGCGGGAGTTAGCCCACACTCACAAACACAGACCATGCCCACATAAATATACAAGCTACACCCATCAAGCTCGAACCATTTATCATCTGAGCGCACTAACGAAAGCCATCAAGGAATCAACATCCCTTTTCTCTGAAGCGTACTTGATCGGCCTAGACGAGTGTTTAGGAAAGAAAAGGATGGTTGGAAAGCTCCCTAACTGCAGTTCTTGCTGCGCAAACACCTTTTCATCACCATCTGCCCTAAATTTTCCAACCTTAATGCCACTACCAGCTAACTTCTCAGCGAATTCAACATATGATGCTTCCATTGCCTGTGATCGCATAAAAAAACATATTAAAACCAGATCATTTATGCCCAGTGCATTAATTCAACATACACAAATAGAGTGGCTACTACACAGATGCACAGGTTGGGTAACAGGCTAAAACAGTTCGGGTCATTTTGACCCAAAACACATTTTTTGTTTATCTCTAAACCTTTTTAACAAATAACAGATGCATTGTTGTTATTTTGTTCGACTCAATTAGCCTTTTCAGACTATAGGTGTAACCTTTATTGACCCATTCATATGTGAAGTCACTGAATATGCCACCAGTATATATAAACAAATATAAGAATATTAAGGTTTAGTACCTGGCAGAATTGGCACCAAGGTGCATAAAGAACAACCATCCAAGGATCTTTTCTATCTTCCATTTTGAGCAAGTTTTCCATCCCGGGTCGGGTCAAATTCAAGATATCGCTGCTGTTAAAGATGTCTGATACACTTCCGTTAGCGTGAAGTGTATCTTTCGCATTCGCATCTCCGTTAACCGTTTCCTCTTTGATGTTTCCTTTATGTAACCCGCATTCCTTAGCCTTTGCATCTTCCCACCACCACCTTCCTTCCCTCTCATGTTGCCCAGGCAACACTGCCCTGGTGCAGGGCTCGCACCCAATGGAAACATACCCTTGAGCATGCAACGAGTTAACTGGAACGTCCATTGTCCGTAAGAAGTTCCATATATCATTACCAGCAACATTAGCCACAGGGTTCCATTTCACCAAGCTCCCTGGACCACCATCTAACCCTTCAAAAACCGGGTCCACCTGAACCACAGGGACCTGTGATCGAGTCCCTGGTGACTGGTCTTTCCGTTGACCAGTGATCCACGCCCGTAGACCCTTCAAAGCCCGCCTCAACGGCCTAACCTTTCTCACCCTACAGCATTCTTGATGCCCATCTTCATAAAATGAAAACAGACCCTTGGTTCTAACTAAGGCTTGCACTTCTAAGGAATCTGGGAACATGTACTCGATCCGAATGTTATAATGTTTCTCAACCGCATCAAAGAACTTGTATGTTTCAGGGTTTAATCTCCCGGTATCAAGACTGAAAACGCGAAACGGCCTGCCTGTGAGGTGAGCATACTCGATCAAAGCAACATCTTCAGCACCACTGAAGAATCAACAAGTTTACATGCATTAGACTCTTGTTCATGGTGATAAAAACTACATGTACACTAGATGTTAATCACAGTATAATTTACCTGAAGGCAATAGCAATCTCATTGCCATACTTCTCAAGGGCCTTATCCATGATTTCAAGTGGGGAAGAATCCTCCAGATCTTTAGCTAGTTTCTCAAAGTCCTCAACTTCTACTGCTTTCTCCATCACATCTGTAAATCCAAAGCAAAGGGCATTATAGTCATTTCACAGCCCCTCAAATATAATTTTATCACTAACATAGTAACTTCCCCAATCATGATTTAACCTTGACTTTTTAGGTCAAACAAGCCGATTTGCAGGTTTCAAATTTGATCAGATTCATAACATGTAATCAAGAAAGTGAGCTACAATATCAAATTTAATAGTGACCAAAACACATATTACACAAATAGGTATCAGATTTGTAACAAACTAATTCAACGTCAAAGGAATCAAGCTCATTAGCTAGATCACAAATCCTTCACAACAGTGATTTCCATATACACATAAGAAGCTAATCATCTAACAACAGATACCTATGGATGAAAAATTTAACCAAAAAATAACCAAAACACAATCGATTTCATGAAATTAAACTTACCAGGAGCACAAGTGGTGGCAGCTGAGGGCACAATCGCACCATTCCTCCTCGATTCAGCGTTCAACGCCTTCACAGCGACAGATCGTTTCCGACATAGCTTCAACACCGAAGATGACACCACACGACACCGTTCCAACGGCTGAAACGTATTCGGATTCACCAGAACCACTGCAAAACCATAATCAAACAACCAAACGATCAAAACCCCCAATTCATCCAACAAAGAAAACGAAACATCAAAGTTCATGATTCTACCTTGCTCTGAAAGCGATGACGACAACGAAGAAGAAGAGATTGCAACGGAATTAGAAGAAACAGCTAACGCCATTGCTAAATCTTCAAAACCTTTGAAGATCTGTAGCTGATTGTATTGTATAGTGGAGATGAATTGATGAATTGATGAATTGATGAATTGTGTGAGAATGAATTAATGAATGAATGAAATTTATAATTTATAAAAACAATGGAGAAGAAAGGGGGTGATAAGTGGTGAAGGGGCGGCCTAAGAGGTTCATTGAATCTGGACGTGATCTGGGAGGAGAGAAAGAGGGAAAATGTGGGTGACACGTGGCGGTGTGTAAGTGGGTGGGTGGGTTGTTGTTAATATATAATAATAATATTATATTATTAGGGTAATTACGTCCGTCACTTGGCGGTCCAAAGGGTCGGAAAACGATTGTGTGATGGGAGTAATAAGAAAGTTGTAGGAAAAAAACGAAAAAGTAATTTATTTAATTTTTTAACGGCGAAAAGTAATATTATAGTAACACAAAAAGTTTGTATTATAATGTCACTGATGAGATCACTCGTTTATTTTAAAGTTTTATAGGTGTTTAATTTTAATGAGCTTTTTTACTTTTCACGTGTTGCCTTGACATCTTATGTTGTGTGATAATGTATAAATTACAATCACCCGGTTCGTTTTTAAACTACATTTACGTCAATATGTAGAGTGATTCGAATCTATACCCTTGAATGAAAACGTATTATATTTGACCCAACTTTTTTCCAAACAAAACATATGTTGAAACATTTATATCTGACTCATGTTCAAATTAAGTTTATATCGAAACATAGAGTAAAAAAATATATTATATATGAAACTAAACGTCCGTTGAAACGTTTAAATTTAACTCAACTAATATCTGAACAAAATTTACATCAAAATCTAGGCGTTGTTTGAAAAATAATTAAGCCGAGTTACATCTGATTAGGTTCTAACGATGATGGACTCAAAATTATATTTTATAGGGATAAATCCGGATCTTTAAAAGTGATATTTTTTAAAATTTTACAAAAATTTATGATAAAAACTGTCAAACAAAAAAAATTAAGAGGTTTTTTGACCGATATTATTTGCCATCGTAATTTAATTTGCCTGTCACATCTTTGTCTAACTATTAACCATATATATATATTAACCGGAAATTTAATAAAATAACTAATGACCCATTTATTTTATTACGATAGCTATAGAGTTTATCGATTATTCGTGGTTAATGTGAGGTATAAAGAAATGTATATATGAAAAGATTTTAAATTTATGTCTCACTCTAAGTAAAAATATTCAGAGTTGAGCAATAGGATTTTTTTTAGTTGTGAGTTTCTTTTTAAAGGGGTTGGTGGTGTGATCACGACCGAGAAACAAATATACAGACTGATTAAGATAACACATATCATTTAAACGGTGTCATACGTTTGCCACTAGAAAACCTATTGACTTTTGATTGTATCAACTTTTTCTACCAATTTGAAAATGACAAGTAATAAAAAACCGCTAACCCAGTGATTCTTACACATGTAGTATCACCGTATCGTCAAGTCAACGATTACTAACCATGGCGTATCGGCAAGTTCTAATAGAAAACCCATATATTGTTGCTCGAACAAATTATATCAGAGTGGTGAAACACATTAAATATGGTATCGCCGGATGGTTGGTTTTGTTAATGGCATCACTATTTCCCTTAAAAAAGTATAATATTATTTGTAATATCATTCGAATTAATTGAAACTAGAAATTTTTTCCCACGAGCGTTGCGCGAGAACTTTCGCCGTATGCCGAATATCATAACGCATATGCCAAACACGAGCATGAAGGGGATTGCATATGACATGGTATACCTGAACTTTACCTTAGGTACTGTGACCACTTGGTGCTGGGCACCACCGATGAAGGTCTTTTATAGGCTTAGGGACAGTATCACGAGCATGAAGGGTAAAGTTCATGGTGATGATGAAAGTAATGAATGAATTGATGAATGAAAGTATGAACGAAAGAATGACGAAGATAATAATGATATTATTTGTATGTACGTATGATGTATGATCACATACACTTGAAATGAAGGGTTTTAATGAAAGAAAAGTATGTTTTGCTATAAAACTAGAACTCACTCAGCAACGCTGATTTTTATGCATTTTCCAGTTGGCAGGTAAGGTTGCTGAGGATGGCACGAGGCAGCTGCTCAGCTCTTTTGGATGGCATGGATGGCATCCATTTACTTAATGCTTTTGTGGTGTAATACAACAATGTAATTTTGTAACCAACAAACAATGCATTATTTTGCAAAAGTTTTTATGATGAAATGATATGTCATTGTTTTATGTTTCCGCTGCAATGTTTTGATGATTAAATACGAAGTATATGTTTTATGTGCGATGAATTACCGGCTGTAAACATCCCGGGAACGGGGCCTTACAAGAATAAAAGTCTAATTTTCTATGTTACTCTTGGATATTATCTTACTAGCTTAACTAACATGATTACACAATGCAATCACTTTTAGGGGCTGTTTGGCAATTTCTGAATGATTAAGTGTTGAACTATTAAGAGGTCTGAATCATTAAGTGCTGAACCATTAAGAGGTTTGAACCATTAAAAGATAGTATATCGTTTAACTATTCAAAGACAAATGTCTGACCAATTCAGATAATTTATCTTAACCATTCAGCATTAGACCTCTTAACCATTCAGTATCAGTATAATGCTTAACCATTCAGAGGTAAATGTCTTAACCATTCAGACATGTGCCGGCGAAACAAACAGTCTGAACCATTAAGTGTTGAACCATTCAAGCATCTGAACCATTAAGAGGCTGATTAAGAGGTTGTCAAACAGCTTCTAAGTCTTGTTCAGCTAAATAAATTATCTTTTTAATCAATATCTATAGCCTATAATAAAAGAATATTTTCTTATGACACGTGTTATCATTCTAGCATATCATATGACATGTGTCATCCAACTAGCATATTAAAAAAGTTATTTTCCCGCCTCTCTCATAATAAATACAAAAACTACAAAAATAATTAATTTGACTTTCCTTTATAACTAAAATATGTTTAAAAATCTATAACTTATAATTAAAGACTAATTATGAGTACACGTGACATTTTTCTAGCACGTCCATCTAAACGCCACATATGATTGCCACGTGTCGTTACATCCTTTAATCTCGAGTTATTATAAATTGGAAACTATATACTAATATCAATTACATATTAACTCATATCAATTACTATAAATATTATATTAATGATCAATTATCACTTTTAATTGTTGACATTTTTTACAAGAAATTATTATTTATGTTAATAAATAATTATTAAGTTATTAATTTTAGTATTACCATTAACAAATTTTGTTTTATTAAAATAAAAGTTTTTGTCATAATTTCTTTTGAAATAATATTTTTCTTTTAATTAATTTTAAAATTCATGACATTATTCATACTTTTGATATTGTTTGTTTCTTTAACAACATTTCATTGCTATAACTTTTACTCATCTTTTAAAACTTTAAATATTATTATATAAATATGAATTTACATCTTTATAAAAAAGTAGTTTTTAATTTTAATTGTTTTTGTCTTAGTTACGATCATCGTTACATACTTTTGTAGATTTTATTAAATTTTTTATTAGTTAATATTTTTTTGTGTTTAATTGTTCTATATTTATTTATTTCTATTGTGGAACATCGTAATTTTTTTATATCACTATATAAAAAAGATTCTTATTCTAATTTGTCTTTTCAATATCATATATATATTTATCATATATACATATTATTGTAATTTATTTACTCATGTGTCATTTTAAATATTAGTTAACCCGTATAATACACGGGTCACTAACCTAGTATATTTATATTTATGTTTCTTTTCACTCTCATATTAAATGATACTTATTGTAAATAAGTAAACTAAACTATTAAACGATAAAATATAATGTAGTTATTTTAATAATTATTAATACATATTAAATATAGAATAATAATTTTAATTCATGATGTGTTATAACTTTTAAATATTCATTATATTTTTATTTTATCAATGGATAATAACATTTTAAAAAATAAAATATTCATAAAACTAATGACTTAAATATGTTTTACTAGCTTTAGTAAACCCGTGTATTACACGGGTTGAATAAATAAAATATTAATATAATAAAATTTATTAATTATAAATAATATATAAGATATGTTATGATTGAAATTACGTATGAGCAATGACTATAACTAATTAAAAAGTGACATCAACTTTTTAAAATTTTTGTTTTAAATTTTTTTTCCCATAAAATAATAAACATTTTGTTATAAAATAAACCGTATAAAAATTATATTTTTTTAGAAAAATCATATTATATTTCCCAAATTAATAATTTTTGGTTTTAAAAATTGAACTTAAAAAACAATTTTTGAAATATTTTTTATTTTTAAAACATTTTATTATTTAGAAAAAATATATTTTATAATTTTTTTGTTTATTTAGAAATAATATTAATAAATGGATCTCTTTTTTAATTTATTAAATGAATAGAAAGTCAAATAATATTATTAGTAATTAATGTAATTATTTAAGATGAGAGAGAGACGGGAAAATTTTGATGAGGATGAGTTGGTGATGACATGTGTCACCTTAAGTTACTCTTTTATTAGAGTAGTAGGATAAGATAAGATAAGATTTAATCCACCCATGTAATATATGGGATCTAACCTAGTTATGCAATATAAAAGTTAAAAAGATATATAAACATAAACTAATTAACATAATATACAATTAAAATAGTTAACTTTTGTTTACCAAAATTAAGGTAATCAATTACGAAATAGTTAAAAAGATATATAAACATAAACTAATTAACATAATATACAATTAAAATAGTTAACTTTTGTTTACCAAAATTAAGGTAATCAATTATGAAAATGTAATTATGAAAGGTTTAAAAAGATATATAAACATAAATTAAAAACTAACCTATAAGAGTTATTTAATGAACTGTAGATGAATAAGTCTAAATTGTCTCCTTTAGGTAAAATGATTAATAATAAGACGTAATTATGTTATTAATATTAATGAAGTTCTTAATATGTGTTATGATAATACTCGTATTATTTAAGCTTGTCGTAGTAAATTATTAAATTAAAGTTACATATATAATAGACTAGGTTAGTATCCCGTGTATTACACGGGTTGGATAAATAAAATATTAAATAACTAGTAATGAAAATGTAATAATTATAATATGATATGATTGAAATTGCATACGAGTAATAATATAACTAATAAAACAATAATATCATTATTTTAAACTTTTATTTAAGCCCTAATTGCATTTTTAATAAACATTTCATTGCAAAACAAACTGTATTAAAAAATATCAATATTAAAACTTTTTTTATTATAAATCCTAATTTTAGTTATTTTTTTTATAAAAAAACATTAAAAACCATTTTAAAATACTTCATAATGTTAAACATGAATGTTGTTTTAGAAATTTTTTTATTTTTAAAATTTTCTTTATTTAGAAGTTACATTTATAAAAGCATCTATTTCTTAATTTATTGAAAAACAATTTTAATCTAAAAAAATTTAATAATAATATTAGTATTTAAGGTAATTGTTTAATAGGAGAGAGAAAGGAGAAAAATAAAATCAGGTGGTCTAAAATTGTGCCAAGTGGTATCTTAAAACCTTATTTTATTATAATAGATAGATTATGATAAAGGTGACCGAATTTATAACTTATAATAAAAGATTAATAATGAGTACACGTGACGTGTTTCTAGCAAGTCCACCTAAGCGTCACATGTGTATTGCCACATGTTGCTACATCCTTAAACTTGAGTTAATATAAATTTGGAAACTATTAACTCGTATCAATTACAATTAATATTATATTAATGATCAATTATTCCTTTTTATTTATTTGACATTTTTATAAGAAATTATTATTTATGTTAACAAATAATGATTAAGTTATTAATTTTAGTATTACCGTTAACAAATTTCGTTTTATTAAATAAATTCTGTCATATTTTTTTTGAAATAATATTTTTTTCTTAATTAATTTTAAAATTCATGGCATTATTCATATTTTTTATATTGTTTGTTTTTTAACAAAATTTATTTGTTGTGACTTTTTTACTCATCATTTATAACGTTAAATATTATTACATAAATAAGTATTTATATCTTTATGAACAATTAGTTTTCAAATTTTATTTATATATATTTTTATTTAATTTATTAAATATATTATATAAATAAAATTTGTTATATATAAAGTTATGATAAAAATAAAATTAAATGATATGTATAACGTTATATAAAATATATATTTATAAATATATATATCAATATTAAATATAAAAATATTAAAAATACTATTTAAATAAATTTATGAGCTAAGCTCAAGCTTGAAAAAGTATTTGTCGAACTGAGCTCGAGTTTTAAAAATAAAGCTCGAAATGAGCAGAGCTCGAGCTCTCCTAAGTTATCACGAGCCGAGCTCAAACCTATACAAGCTCGGGTTTGACTCAACTCTTTTGCATCCCTAGTTAAACATTATTAGCATTAGTAAAGCTACTAATAATCATCAAAACTATCAATAGTAACAAAGTTACTAACGACCACAGTTACTACCAAAGTTCACAATTGTTATTGATATCAATTTACTATTGATATATACATGGTTGGTAATTAATTGTGCTTCGCTAGGGATCAATAATGTAGATAAAATTAGGCATGTTGTAAAGATACAATCAGAATACAAGAAGTTATAACATTTTGTGAATATAAGCGTTTAGGTATGAAAACTTTTTTAAAAGGATATGATGATGCGATCTGTAGATAAAATTAAAAATATGCACAAAACATTACGTTGCTACTAAAATATATGTAAAGGAGCATGAAAGCTAATTTAGAATACGTAGATATTGAGTATAAGAAAGTAATACATGAAAAAAATAACAAAAAGTTCAAACAAAGGATCATAGAATTACAATTAAAATAAAATTAAAAAACTCGTAAAATTCATCAAATCGCTATGAGAATATGGGAAAGAAAAAGCGTTGAAATCCAACTGGTTCCCTCACTCACAGTTCACCGGTGAAGGCCGCTTAACTTCATCACCTTTTGCTCATCACTCACATCTTCAAAGTCGCTTCTCCCTCCTTTCCCCCAAAACCGCAATCACATCGTCAAAATGTTAAAGATGATTTTGTGAATCCGGATTCTTGTACGCCCTCATTTCGAATTATTTATAAAAAGGAAAAAAAAAAGAATTTTATGATTACTTTTCCTACTAATATTATTCTCAAGTTGCAGATCATGTGGTCGGGAGTCGGGACGATATGACTATATGATCAATATCAATACAATTTCAGTGGCCATCACAAATTTAGGGGGCCATGTTCTTTAAATGAGTATTGGGTGTATTTATACAATATTTATACTTATAACTAGGTTAAAAGGTAGAAACTCATGTATTGTGAATTGAAAAAAATTAAAAATTTAAAGGTTGTAAAATAATTTTTTAGGAGATGATATCAATCAATTATAATCATTAAATCAAATAAAATGTGTTTAATGAGTCCCAGATTAATTAGTTTGTAACAGTGCATCCCATGATTTTTTTAAGTGAAACTCATATGTTCGAGACTTCAAGTCTTAGTTGGGTGGTGGGTTTCCTCTGGAATTGTGGGCGGGCGGGTCATCATTGATATGTGTTCATGGACGTGTATAGTCTTTCGCCATTGGGTTTACCCAAATGACCGCGCTTAAAAGTATTCGTTAGTCATTCAAAGTTTACCTTTATAATTACAACTATACAAGGGTGTGAATTAAAGTTCCCAATACACGTGTGACTCATAATCCATACTCTATAGCTTCAAATATGTGATAATAAAGTTCTCAACGTCATTCCTACAAAGATCTTCGTTTTCAAGGTCAAATGTGTGGATCAAGTTTATAACGTCCTTTTAGTGAGAATATGGTCCGCAAGTCCATCACACACACAATTTTAAATCATTTAATGCATATAGAACTAACAAGCTCTAGAACGCGTATATTTATAAAGTGCATTGTCAAATGATTATTATATTTATACAAATACTAAATTACATAAAACATCTTTTAAGTTTATAGAAAATTATAAGTGTCATTCTTTATCTTTAAAACGTACTTTATTAATACTTTATGTATACTTTTATAATAGATTTTATCCTTTATATTAACGGATGTTAAGTTTCTTTGTTAAGTTAAAGATATTTTAGTCTTTGTATCATTAAATGATTATTATTGAAATTCTAAACCTAAGATAAAGAATGTTTTTTGTAATTAGCTTTTACTATAAAGTTTTTATACATAAATTTTTTTTAAGTTAAAGATAATTACAAAAAAATCCTTAAACTTAAGTTTGTAATTTCAATAATAGTTCTTTAAAAAATAGAAAGACTGAATGCTATTGACTACACGAAGAAACTTAACGCCCATTATTATAAAGAACAAATTTTGTTATAAAAGGTATATATAAAGGATGATTAAAGTACTTTTTGAAAATAAATGATAATATCTGTAATTTTCTATTAATCTAAATTATGTTTTCTATAATTTTATCTTTAAAAAATGACATTGTACAAAGTAAGAAATTGGACAATCTAAACACAAGCAACTTTACATGATTAATGATGTTAACTAAAACATTGTACAAACCAAACTTGTCAAAAGATGTTTCTTTTTTTCAAACCTTAAGATTAAACCTGTAATTTTCAATCATAGGGTCGAAAGGTGAAATTTAAGCAAAACTCAAGGACGATCTGCGTAATTTACTCTCCATTTTATTTCTTTAACCTCATTAGATAGAGTTCATCATATTCATTTACTCGTTGGCGGTTTACTATTACAACATAAGGATATCATCGTTAGCCTCATTATCGATCCCAGCGTTAATGCTTTGTCTCAGGTGACCTTGCCTAAAGAAAGATGAGTATCTTCTTTTATTAACGACGATTAGGAATCTGCACATCTTTTTCCATGTGTTAACTAATATCAGTTGCACAAGGGCGCTTTGTCAGTCACGTTCTAGATGTTAGAAGAACGTCGACGTTGAAAGCGCCACCCTCTTCCCAGGAAGGGGCTTTATCTACTGGTCATTCCTTTTAACCTTTGGTTTCCTGAGCTTTTGCACGCATGTTAATAGTAACGGTGGGCCCTCTCTCATTGGGCTTTTGTTCGTTATTCTTACCGTGTGTGAGCCCATTGGTTTTCTTTTGGGCCAATCTAGATAAAGGTTCATCAACCAACATGTACGTATGTGACTAAAATTGATTATCAAGCTTAAACTTGTACATCGTAATTTTGGTAATGACAAAACTACATTACTCTTAAACTATATCTAAAACCGTTATCTGTTAGCGTTGAACTTGAGTTTAATACAAAAAGTCTTTGCCTTTTACCATTAGGTTACAACTCAAATAATACATAATTAAACTATTACGTAAGTTATAGGACCAACTTCAGCTCAACATGGATTGTAAAACACTTACCAATAAATGGACTCTTATGTTCTTTTTTTTCTTTCTAAGTCATTAAACACAATACAAGTGTTATTTTTAGTTGTATCTTTGTTGTTAAGCCATTTCACAACATTTAAATCTATAGATACTAATAAAAAAGATTTCTTTTGGCATTTTTCATTTTTTAAATCATATTTTTGACACTTGTCATTCTTCTAAACATCTTTATTTTATTTTTCTCTCCAAAAGGATATTAAAGTAATTTAAACACTCAAACAATTTCTTTCTCTTCATAAATATTAATTTGATCAATTAATAAAATTTTCTTTATCATCTACATTTTTTTAAAATCAAACTACGTATTAAAATTAAATTTTATTAAGAAAATTAAAATTCATATATTTTCTAAAACATTGAACCTTTTTAAACAAAATATTTTAAATTAGTCTTTTTCTATAATAATTATAAAAATATGGAATTTTCTAAATGTAGTTTTATTAAAATAAACAGAATAATCAGAAACTTGAGTTTTTAATAAACAATCAAATATTATAAGAAAATCTTAAAACAATATTTAAAAATGAAACTATTTAGATAAGAGAGTTAAAAATAGTATAATTGTTTTATCTCTTGAACAAGTACGTATATATAATTTTATACATATATTATATTAAAATATCGCACTATAACTTTTCGTGTTTATTACTAACTATAATCCGTTTAATAAATGAGTTTTTAGACTATATATTTATCTATATATCTATCTATCTATAACATATCTATTGTTTATTTACTTGAAATAGTATTCATATGCAATTATAATCATATTTTATCTTCAAACATAGTTTTATAATTCATAAATATTTATTACAAATTATTTTATTTATTCAAGCCGTGTAATACACGGGATACTAATCTAGTAATCTACAATCTTTTATAATCTATAATCTATAAATTATAAATCTATATAAAAAAGGGTTTTTTTTTGTCACATGTCCTTTTTATACACATTCTCATATAATTTTCCCTCCAAAGGTTATTATTGTAATTTAAATACTAAAACTTATTTTTCTCTCTTATTAAAAATCAATTTTATTAATTACTACATTCTCTCTTATTTAATTTTTTTAAATCAAGCTATCTTTTTAAAAATAAATTTCATTAAGGAATATAAAAATTACATGCTTTTACTAAAATAGAGATAATAAAAAATAAAACTTATACATAATATGAAATTTTCTAAAACACTAAATCTTTTGAAACAAAATATTTTAAAACGGTTATTTTAAAAATATTATAAAAGGTGTACTTTTTTACTTATTAAAACAAACATAATAATTACAAACCAAAGTTTTTTTAATAAACATTAAATTAATACATAAGTCTCTGTATTATTAATAATAATAATAAATACTAATAAGATTACTCATACTATTTTTAAATTTAAAATATATATAATTTAGTATATTAAAAACTCATTTTTTTATGTAAAACACACTTTTTATAATTAAAGTTTCATAAAATACAAAATACTATAAAGTTTTTTATTTAAAAAATCACTTTTCTTAAAACAAAATATTTAAAAACCATAGTTTTTATAAAAAAACATTTCTCTAAAAACAAAATATTTAAAAACTAAAGTTTTTTTAATAAACAATAAATTTACACATAAGATTATTCATTTCTCTGTATTATTAGTAATAATAATAATTACTAATAAGATTACTCATATCCCTTTTAAATTAAATATATATATATATAATTTAATACATTAAAAACTTATTTTTTATGTAAAACATACTTTTTATAATTAAAATTTTATAAAATACAGAATACAAATTTTTTATAAAAAGATATTTTTCTTAAAACAAAATATTTAAAAACCATAGTTTTTTTTTACAAAAACTTATTGTTTATTTATTTAAAGTAGCTACTTATACGTAATTATAATTATAATTTATCTTCAAGCATGGTTTTATAATTTATAAATTCAAGATTTTTAAATAACAGGGTCATGGCCGTGACGTTATACAGAAAACCGATGATTTTGACGAGGTCCTTATTTTATTACTAGTTATTTAGTATTTTATTTATTAAACCCGTGTAATACACGGAATACTAACCTAGAATAATAAAACATTGCAAGATTATATATGCATAATTTGAGTTGTTACATTTATTACTAGACTGAATAACTTAAGAAAATGATAAATAACAAAATTTGTTGCTCACATATATATCAAACTTAAGATTATCAGGAAGATATATTTTACTAAACTCAAAAAACTGATGTCGCATTTTACTTGTTGGAATTATAATCCGAATTTCATTCCTAATCTTGAACTGAACTCGAATTGTTCAAGCGAGAAACACAAATCAGGAATAGTGTTTTTGAAGAAGAAAGTTGAATGAAGCATGATTGAAAAAAGCATCAAGGATCCTGAACTAAACTCATATTATTATTTTGCAAAATTCGTAGTCAAACCTATTTTTTGAATGTCTGTATTAAAATTCAAGAACCAAGAACATGACGAAAACCTGAAAAAGATCAATAGCGGCATCTTATGATCGTAGCCCAAATGTTGGATAATGGCAGATAATCGCTGGAAGCAAGATTCAAATCTAAGATCTCTGATAAAAATAAATCAGGTGTTTAAGAAGAGTGGTTTCTAGGGGTTACCCATCCAACTACGCGGTCAACGGTTATAAGTGGGCGTTTTCTTTGTGGTAAAGCTAATTAGAGACCATGACGCTAGGAGATATGGACCACTTTGCATTGGGCTTGTCGTGTTTAGGCTTTTTTGGTTGAATTGGTAACCCATATTCATTTACGTAGAACTCGGATGTAACATCTATGATTTTTCATGGTTAACTTTTGATGATTACAATATTTCAATGTAATCATTGACAGAATTCAAAATCTATTTAGAGCATTCATACTGGAATCTCTAAAAATATATGGGTATGTTTGGTATATTATATGGAATGGTTTTTAGTAGTTGTGAGTGAATGAGAGAAAAAATGTTTTTGTTGATTGGTGTATTTGAAGAATCACAATTTAATTTCTATAATTTTTTAAATATTTTTATATAGTGAATGTGAGTGGAGGAGAGAGAAAAAAGTAATGATAAGCGTATGAAAATATTACTTAATTGAAAAGAAGAGAGAAAATATAATGATTTTTAATGTAATTATATGGATAATGATAAAAAATTCGTTATGAATAATTTTATGATAACACGTGTGCAAATACTAGGTATTGCTATAAACAATAACTTGGAAGTGCTTTAACATTAACTAAATTATAAAACAATACTAAATTACAACACAAGTAAAACATATATGTGAAGTCGGTTCTTCTCCGGATCGATAAACATCCGAGCATGTTCTTGACGGAAGGATGAACAACCAAAACCAAAAGTCAAATCAATAACACGAACTATCAAATATTGGTTTCATTGATAAAAACCTAACGATTATAAACTCGTTACAACATAAGAATCAAGACTCTTGGCAAGGGGAAGATCGAGCATGATCTCCCCTCTCATCCGGCAGCCCTAGGCTCCGGGCAGACTTCCTCTCAATCCCCTCTTTCTCTACACATTGAAACTAGTATATATAGGCCTCGGCCCATATTAGATGCGACTGGGCCCATTCGTGCGATTGGACCATGCGTATGGTTCAATCGTACGACTGGACCATGCGTATGGCTCAATCGTACGACTGGACCATGCGTATGGTTCAATCGTACGACTGGACCATACTTATGGTTCAGTCTTACGAATGTCCCAATCGCATCTCTCAGTCGTACGGCCGGTCCATTAGCATGGCTCAGTCGTACGACTGAGTCTCATTCGCATATGCTCCTACGAATGACCAAGTTTCACGTGTTTATAACATATCAGGTGTATAACATTAAGCCTAGACTATTCGACAAGCGACGGACACACTATATATGACTATATATGCTCCATCAATATATAACTATAAGCGCAAAAATTACATGTGTAACTTAGGGTTACATATCTAACTTTTGTTTAAAAGATAAACATTAATTAATTAAATTAAGTCTTATAATAATAAAATAAAAATGCATACATACATACACACACACACACACACACACACACACATATATATATATATAATATATATATATATATATATATATATATATATATATATTATATATATATATATATATATATATATATATATGTGTGTGTGTGTGTGTGTGTGCGCGCGCCGCGCGCGCGTGTGTGTGTGCGCGCGCGCGCGTGTGTATGTGCATGGATAATTACAAAATATATATATGTGTGTGTATATATAATTTTATTAATTTAATCATTTAAGTGATATATCTAATAACTAATAAATAATTAACTAGAAATTATCCTAAATCTAACTAATAGTAACCTAAACTTATTTTAACTCTAAAATATATAAAAAATTTGTTCATACCCATCACTACTAACATATATGATTTATATAAATAAAAATATAAAGAAAATCAATACTAATTAAAACCTAAAATTTTAATTTTTCCACTATAAACAAAGGTTCTATTCTCATTAATTTTCACACCAAACTCTGAATCTAGAGCTATCATAGCAACAAGTCTCATCCATAGAAACTCTCTTGAGATTCAAGAAGCTTTCCCTATCAAGTAAATAATATCGTTCTTCGTGTTCTTTGTGTTCTTCGTATTCTTTGTTTTCTTCTTGTTCTTTATGTTCTTTTTGTTCTTCGTGTTCATACATTTTCAATTTTGTTTTATCAAAATTCAATTATAACTAGCTTGGATCTATGATTAAATAATATGCTTATGTGATAATCATAGACGTAAGAATGATCAAAGCATTAAATAAACACAAAATCATCAAAACTTTGCTTAAACATATCAACTTGAATTTTCGAATTTTGACAGTAGAAGAGGCCAACTTCGGACAACCATAACTTATTCATAAAAAAACTTTTTCGATGATTTTTTTCAAAATTAAATTTAAAGTCTTATCTTTCTAACCATATAAAGAATGTATTATAACTCATTGATTTGACCCTTCAAACAACTCGTGCAAGTTTAGTGCGCGAATCTATCCAACATTATCAAAACCCTAAATTTTGCAACTTTTCAATAATATGTCTCCGACTGGTTCTCGCACACACGTTTTTGCCCCTTCATACATATCCATTATTATTTTGATATACCTCTCTGGTACCCTTCTAAGTCATAGACTTTCCCAAATGAGTTGATGCGGCACACTGTCCTATGCTTTTTCTAGATCAATGAAAACCATATGTAGGTCCTTTTTCTTTTCTCTATATTTCTCCATTATCATTCTTATGACATGTATGGATTCTGTTGTAGAGCGTCCTGGCATAAATCCAAATTGGTTTACCGCTATCTGGGTTTCTTGTCTAATTCTCGTGTCAATAACTCTTTCCCATAGTTTCATCGTGTGACTCAATAGCTTAATTCCCTTGTAATTTGCGCAACATTGTACATCTCCATTTTTCTTATATATGGGGACTATGACACTGCTTCTCCATTGCTCTGGCATCCTCCCGGTTTTGATGATAGTGTTGAATAAGTTTGTTAGCCATTTCAGGCCCTCGTCTCCCATGTACTTCCACACTTCAATCGGTATGTTGTCTGGCCCCACTGGCTTAGCCCTTCCCATTTTCTTCAGTGCCCTTGTAACTTCGTCGACAGTGATGCTTCTACAATAACACTTGTTTTGTTGGTTCGGTTGGGTTGTTTTATCGATGACATATTGTTGGTTAGGGTTCATTATGTTGAAAAAGGTTATCGAAGTAAGTTTTCCATCTCGCCTTGATGTCGTTCTCCTTCACCAGAACCTTGCCATCTGCAGCCTTTATAAACTTTACCATTCTCAGGTCCTGTCTTCCACTTTCTCTTGCCCTGGAAATCTTAAACATGTATTCTCCTTCTTTCGTCTCTAATCGCTTATACATTTTCTCGTACGATGTGTTCTTTGCCTCTGACACAGACTTTTTCGCCTCTCGCTTAGCCTCCTTATATTTATGTTTTAGCTCTGCTTGTTCTTCGTCATTATTACATTGTAAAAGGTCTCTAAAACTTTGTTGCTTAATTTTTACCTTCTCCTGTACATTTTCGTTCCACCACCAGGATTCCTTATGACCTACTGTCCTATTTGTTGCCAGTCCAAGAGTTTCTTTAGCTGCTTGCGTAACTGTAGCTGTCGTATCTTCCCACATTTGATTTGTGTCTTTCTGTGGCCCAGTTTGGATCATTGGTATGACCTTATCTCTAAAGGTGGCAATCTTTTCGTCTTTGAGCTGGCCCCATCTGATCGTAGGTCTAAATCTCTTATTGGCTGGACAATTGCTCTCTTAACGCGTAGATCAGCCACCAACAAATGATGTTGAGTCACTACAGTCTTTCCCGGGATTGCCTTACAGTCCTTCCACGAGTTACGGTCTTCTCCCCTCATCAGCAGATAGTCTATCTGCGTGTGTCTCCCGCCGCTGCTAAACGTGATTAGATGTGATTCTCTCTTCTTAAAAAATGAATTTATGATGCCTAGGTCATGCGCTGAAGCAAAGTCAAGGAGCTCCCTTCCGCCGTCATTCCTCAGACGAAACCCAAAGCCTCCATGAACCTACGGGAATTGATCATTACCCTTACCGATATGCCCATTAAAATCACCTCCTATGCATATTTTTTCTTCTCTAGGTATGTCCCCCATAACATGATCTAAAGTCTCCCAGAACTTATTTCTTTTAGTTTCCCTTAATCCTACTTGTGGTGCATACGCACTAACTACTGCCACTACCTCATCCCCTATTACTATTCTTAACAACATAAGTCTATCATCGTATCTTCTCACCTCCACTACATTTTCCTAAAGTTCTTTAGCAACTAGAAAAGCTACTCCATTTTTTGTACCATCTGACCCTGAATACCACAGTTTATAACCATTGCACTCTTTTGCTCTCCCACCCCGCCATCTAGTCTCCTGAAGGCACGCTATCTGCACCCTACGTCTATTCAGCACATCAATTAGCTCTAATAATTTACTAGTAAGGGTGCCTACATTCCACGATGCCACTCGCAGTCTATAACCATTTCTCTCCGAAGAAGCACCTCTCCTCCCCGAACATGATCTCAGAGCATTGTAATGACTCCTGTAATCTATCGTACCTCACTAACCCTCCGTGACCAAAAACCAGCACAAAGACACGAATAAGCACTAAACACGAAACACACCTTAAAAGAAAGAAAAGCAACACTAGAAATGTACAGACAAATGCAACAGTCAGCACATAAACAACTCAGGGCATAGTAATATAACAAATAACGAGAAAACAACAATCTACAACCAGAATTAAGAAATAAAAGCCCGGATGGAACGATCTTACCAAATGATAACCCTGCAGGTTGGTGGTGGGTGGTAGGGGTGGGTGGGTAGGGTAGGGGGCTCCGGTGTGGTGTTGAGGGTTTGGTGGCGGGGTGGTTAGGTGGGGGGGGGGTCAGCCGAGTAGGTTTATCCGGTTGGTGTTTGGCGGTGATGAATGTGGTGGTGGTGGTGGTGATGGTGTTCAGTGGCGTTGTGGTGTTCGGTGGCGTTGTGGTGTTCGGTGGTGTGTAGGTGTTCGGTGGTTAAGTCGGTAGGCGATGGTGGCAGCCACGTGTAGGGGGTGGTGGTGGCTCCGGTGTATGGCGGATGGTGAGTGGTGTTCAGCAACCAACAGTCCAATCTAAATAACAGGACAGAAGGGCAAAAAGATGAACCCGGAAGACAAATCTAAAGGCAAGGTGGAAGCTCAGGTTTGTAAAACGATCGATTCTTTTGCAGATCAGAAAGCTCTCGTGGGACACCACGGAAGACAAATCTGAAGGCAAGGTGGAAGCTCAGGTTTGTAAAACGATCGATTTCTTTTGCAGCTCAGAAAGCTCTCGTGGAACACCATTGAACAACCCAATGGAAAGCTCGTAGAAAACTAAACCCAGCCTCTTGATGTTCGATCGGAGAAGAAAGCAGATTCAGGCTTCAGAAAAAGATGGATGCTTTGGCCGGAAGTTTTCGCCGGAGGTCGTTGGGAGGTGGTCGGCGTCGGCGGAGGAGATGTATGGAGAGGAAGAAGATAAGAATTCAGAAAGCTCTCGTGGAACACCACTGAACAACCTAACGGCAGGCTCGCAGAAAACTAAACCCAGCTTCGTGGAGTTTAGAACTCGATCAAAAAAGGGGAATGTTGAAAAAGATGGATGCTTTGGCCGGAAGTTTTTGCCGGAAGTCGTTGGGAGGTGGTCGGCGACGGCGGAGGAGATGTACGGAGAGGAAGAAGATAAGAATTCAGTACGAAGAAGATATGATCTTGAGACATAGTTGAATAATAATCAATTAGGATTGAGCCATGCGTATCATATAAACACTAAACGCAAACCAGACTACCACATAACGGGATCTTAGCAAGCTAAATATTTGCGATGGATTGCGACATATCGATTCTTAATATAGCACGCCATACGTTTTGTCGCAAGATCATTGTGAACTTTGTGAAATTTTTTGCCTTACTAAGTACATAGAAAATTTTGGCAATTAATTTAATAATCCAAATTATTATTAATTGACCAGTAATAACGTATATTATTAATTTGATTAAATATATCTCTTACCGTTTACTTTTATTAACAACAACATTTTGATAGTTTAGTCATTAATTATTTTTATATTTTATTTCATTCGATTTCACTCAGAATATGAATATCAATGAAATGATTAAAATATACAAATGAAATTAAGTGGAAAATAAATTTAAATTGAATATACACTAATTGGCAAGTAAAGCGAAAATACGAAGTAGTAGGGGTTAAATTAATAGTATAGAATTAATTTTTAAAATTGACTAATGAATTAAAGTTTGAACTAATAAAAACTAAATTGATATATTAATTTAAAATTTTAAAAATAAATATTGAACATAATGGTATAACCATATGGATCATTTAAGGACGGCTACTTAAACCAACTAGTAGAAAGTACTATGGACTCAACTTTCTAGATGTAATGATCAAATATATGATTTTCTTAATCCGCAACTCATTAAATATATTTTATTGTTAAAAAATATCCGACCATAGATCATAACATCAAACTTCAAAACGAAGTTAAATATACGAGATTTTTAAAAGGACATCCATATAATAAGGAAAAGCTAAACAAAGTTAAATATATAAATTTATAAAATCACATTTATTGCATCAATAAATAGAAAAATATTACAATACTTGTCAAAGATAATTATACTTTTGTTAACCTAGTTAATATGTGTTTTTTAACGATAAATTTACGCTACATTTATAAATTATTCACTACTTATTTAATTCGAACCTGAGTTTACTTTATAAAAGTGACGTTTTCTTTTACCATTATGCTACATGCAAAATTATACAATTAAGTTTAGAGTTAATTTGATTTTGATCCATGTGTTTTGTATATTGTCTCCACTTGAGTACCAACTTTTATTTTGTTTTTATTATTGAATTAAATTTTTAAAATTGTTTCTGTTTTCATCCATCTGACTAACAATATAATATTTTTATTAGATTTTTATTATAAGACAAAATACCTTTAGGGCTGAAATGGTTATTACAAATTATATTTTTCTTTTTTCTTTTTAAATCAAACTATCACTCAAAATGAATATTAAATTATTATATTTATTAACATAATAAAGTGGGGCCCACAATAAATAAACAAAACCCAATTAATCATTCGTTATCGGAGATGAAAGTCGTGATATGTCATGTGGTGGATTAATAGTTTGAAGATTTGCCGGTGGATTTTGTGGTGGTGTCCGGTAGTGCAAGTTAGAAGTAGGGGAAAGTTTGGGTGAGTGTGGGTAGGATACTTGTGGTGGTTGGTAGTCATGGTGGTAATGATGGAGGCTGGTTGGATGTTGTGATTAGGGGAGGGTGAAAGAGAGAAAGAGAGAGGGTGAAAGGGTGAGAGGGAGTGAGAGAGAAAGAGAGAAAAGGAGAGAGAGAGAGAGATTATTTGTAAATAATAAGTTCGTAAGGATATTTTAGTTTTTTCTAAAATTTTTAACATCATTAGTCAAATGGATGAAAACAAAAATAATTTGCAAAACTCATACCAATATCAAAGACAAATTAAAAGTTGATATTCAGATGAGACAATTTGTAAAACTCAGAGATGAAAAACAAAATTAACTAAGTTTTATTAATCAAGGTGAACATAGTCATATACGGTCAATTACAAAAGAAATTGATCAATCATGATTTAATGTATCTATTTTTTTAAGAACATTATAATTGGTCAAACATAACCATACTTGATCAAAGGCAATCAAAATTGTTGACTTGTTGTATCTATTTTTTCTTCAAAAATATTATAATTGGTCAAACATAACCATACTTGATCAAATGCAACCAAATTGGTAAATTACGGTTAAATATACGTACGAAAGTGGTCAAACATGATAAATATTAATCAGACATATTAATACTTTCGTATGTAGAATTAAAATTGATCAAATGATGGTCGTCAAACACAATCATAACCAATGAAACGCAAGCATAGTGCTTAAACATGATCAACATTTTTCAATGAAGATAAAACATATCTAGACTTATTCAAACATAGTCGTAATTGACTAAACAAAAATATAACTACAACACAATAATATATATTAATCATTGTAAATCACGTATAATGAAAACCATCACAAAAGAGTATAAACCATCAATAATTAGTTAAAGATGCGAAAACTTCCTATCATAACTCCATAATGAAATGCGAACCGTAGAATCACCGTAAATCGTTAATTGTAACAACACTTTAGCAATCCATCGTAACTCATAAGTTTGTGAGAACATAATGAAAGAGGTGGTTATATATGTCACGAATTGTTAACATTCACTTCTCTGATAGTTCTTATCCCTTCAGTTAATTTTTATATGTCCCTTCAGTTAATTTTTATATGTTATGAAACCTATTACGTTTCAAAAGGCATTTAAATACTACAAAAAGTTATTATTTACCTTAAGCTAGTGGTAACTCCATTGGGAATATTGTCCTTCAAAGTTGTGCTTATGTCTCCCTCATAATGTCATTCAATATCTACCACCGTCCTCTCTTTCTTCTGTATATTTTACCAACTTCATGGTCCTTTTTTCCAAGACTTTTTCGAGTGCTTAAAATGCAAAACTTTATAACTTATGGACCAGGGCTGTAATTAAACATAAGTTTAGGGATCTATATTGTAATATAACCGAAAAAAAACAAATAAACGAGTAAACACCAGTTTTCTTTTAGCATTAGTGACACCAAACATTTATCCTCTTCAAACTCTTTAAATTAACACTAATCTTAAGATGAACGCAATATGCAACTTACTTTATAAACAATTATTTAGGCCATTGACACCATGTCGCCTTTCCCGTGTTACACATCATATTCACATCGGCTTTTCTTTTCTTTTTTCCCCCAGTTTTTTTCTATTTTACATGATGTCGTTTCAATTTTTCCTAATTTTCTCTAGTCTGGCTTTCATGGAGATGTGGTCGGTAAATCCTGATGAAAATTCACCAAGTAGTAGTATATTAGAACCAGTGGTGAAGTTTGAACCAAACCTTAAAAGGATGGTGGCAAAAGTAAAACTATATTAAAGGATCAGACTCTATATTTATTAAAATATTATCACTGCCGAATTAAAAATTTATGTTACCGAACCAAAAATTATAATTACTAACAAAAAAAAAAGATGAGGCAAGCCCCCTAGCTCCAAAGAACCTTTGCTAATGATCAAACCAGGAGCGTGGTGTTCACGGCCAACCCTGGTTTTTCTGTGGCAACTCCTGGCTTCTTCACGGATAGACCCCGTGCGCCCTTACACTTCCATGTGCCAAGTGGTATATGTTTTTCTTCAAATGTAAATAATATAAACGGATGCTAAATAATAAAAAAAACTAAAAGAGAAAACAGAGTGTCTCCTCCTTGTAAAGCAAAAGAAATTCCATTTTCATTGTTTTATCCATTACCTTCTGTAGCAGGATATTATAAAAAGCCGAGCCGATTTAACCCCAGTCAAAAAGACCAAACTACCCATCCCACTCTTTTAACTCCCTCACTCCCACACCACTTTCGCATAACACACCCTTTCACCACCAAAATGTCCAAACCATCACCAACCACCAAAAGACCAAAAGACCCCTCGCCGGAAAAACTCAACCCCGACGACTACCGCCACAGCGCCGTCCACTACGCCGTCGCTGTCGGCGACCACACTACTCTATCACGTATCGTAGCCTCGCTACCACGGCTAGCCGACCCGAAGAGGATCCATTCAGAGTCCGATTCGTTGAACCAGGAGAAGCTTTCCGACCAGATCGCCGCCGTGCTTGACCGCCGGGACAATCCGAAGAGGGAGACTCCGTTGCATCTGGCTGTGAGGACGAACGACGCGTTCGCGGCACGTGCGCTTGCCAACGCCGGTGCTGACGTGTCGGTGCAGAACGCTGAGGGATGGAACGCGTTGCAGGAGGCGGTGTGTCGCGGTGTACGGAGATTGTGGCGATTCTCGTGCAGTACCACCACGTCTCCGCCTGGGCGAAGTGGCGTCGTCGTCTTCCTCGCCTCCTCGCCGTCCTCCGCCGGATGCGAGATTTCTACATGGAGATCTCGTTTCATTTCGAAAGCTCCATCGTTCCGTTCGTCGGGAAAATCGCTCCGTCGGATACTTACAAGATCTGGAAACGCGACGGTAACCTACGCGCCGATACGTCGCTCGCAGGCTACGACGGATTGAAGATTCAACGAGCGAATCAGAGCTTCCTCTTCCTCGGTGACGGTGATGAGACTCTCGACATTCCTTCTGGTACGTTACTCGTCCTCAATCACGACGATCGGAAGATCTACGATGCGTTTGAGAACGCCGGATCTCCGTTAAGCGATTCAAACATCGCCGGATTCTGTGCTCAAACGAGCGTCTACCGGCCGGGAATGGACGTCACAAAAGCCGAATTGTTCGCCAGAACGAACTGGAGACGACAGGAAAAGATCGAAAGCGTCGGTGAGTGGAAAGCTAGGGTTTACGAAATCCACAACGTACATTTCAGTTTCCGATCGCGCAAAATCGCCGTTGCTGATAACGATATCGCCGGAAGCGAGCAGATCATGCCGCTAGAGCTCGAGGAAGACTCCGACGACGGATTTCTCGTCGCGGAGAATCCACGTTACAGCGTTTCCGATCGGCGGAGACATAGTAGTTTCGTTAGCGGAGATAGGGAGATTGTGTCTGTATCGAGGAAGAGTGTGGACATCATACCGGAATGTCGTCGACGGTCGCGTGCTCCGCCACCGCTGCCGATGCCGCCGTTGCCGGTGGTGCAACCGCAGACGAAGGAGAAGGAGTACGTGAAGACGTTAAGACCGTCAGTTTGGTTAACGGATAACTTTCCGTTACAAACGGAGGAGTTACTTCCGTTACTTGACATTTTAGCCAATAAGGTTAAAGCTGTTAGACGGATGAGGGAAGTGCTAACGACCAAGTTTCCACAAGGGACTTTTCCCGTTAAGGTAAGGGCTAATTTCGTCATTTTCACACTTTTTAATTCACGACAGATTATCTTATAACATTTTTTAAAGTGGTATTTATTAGGACACTCGAATGCATCATACCGGATGTATGACACCACTGAATTTTTCGTCATAGTTAATATTAAAATTTGTTATATACGTCAGATATGTGTTGTATAGGGTTCTTATGTGTTGTATAGGGTTCTTATGTGTTGTATAGTGTCATTATGAGTTTAAAGCATATGATAATATTTATGAATTTTTCTTGTTTTCGGTTAGTTTTTTGACGATGGCTATGATTCTCTATTTTAATATATTTTAACTAAAAAGACAAAAAGAAATATATATGAGAATTCTGTTGTGGGCCCATTAGAACTTATATAATCTGTGAACACATTGCCATGCGTGATCCAATAGTTCTCATGAGTACCTGTGCATATGGAAACTAAAATATTATATTTAATTAGATTTTATAATGAAAAATAATTGATTAAAATGTTAAATTTGTCTTTCCCAAAAAAGAACTCGACAAACCGGGACTGGGCCCACATCAAAGTACTTTGTGTGGGTCCCTTGTGATATACTCAATATTCATATATGTCCTTGGACATGTTTAAAGTTATATCAGTATCACCTACTTTAGCTTTTTTGATCCTAGAAACATATAGTAATAGTGGGGACTAAATTGACTAGCTTTTTTGTTGAATCTTGATTTGATGGTTTAATTTGAAGGTTGCGATCCCGGTGGTGCCGACCGTGAGAGTGTTGATTACGTTTACGAAGTTTGTCGAGCTACAACGGCCCGAGGAGCAGTTTTTCACACCCGTCTCAAGCCCGGGTCAGTTTTTTAGTGTTGGAAGAAATGGTGGGTGCGATGACATTGAAGATAACGACGATGATGTTGGTGATAGAAAAGGGAGCCATCGTGCTTCGGTTTCCTCTTCGTGGTTATCAAGGAGTGGGAGCCGGTCAAGTGTCATGACAAACAAGCCGCTACAAAAGGGGTCACCACAACAAGTGGTGGATCCTTTTGTTGTGCCGATTGGGTATTCGTGGAGTAGTTTTGATGACAAAGGGAAGCAGTTGAAGAAATCGAAGTCTACGAGTAGGAAGATCAAGTGATTGTAACGTGTAACAAGAAATTTATCGACTTTTGTAAGGTGGAATTGTTTGCGATATCTTTTATTGAGTAGAGTTGTAGGGGCTTGCGTTTATGTAAAGAAACATCATTAAACCCATGTGGCAATTATCATTAGATGTGCAAATAGATGGGTCACACGAGTGCGTAAAGGATCGAAATCCATGTGTTAAAATGAATAGCATGCTAGTACGAGTCAAAACGGTAATTTGAGCGAAAAAAAAAAACTTTTTTTGCCTTTAGCTGTCAACATATTAGTTAATGATTTCCGTTACAACTTTTTAATTTGATTTGTGATTTTGGTTAGATGAAACAGGTCCATCAGACCAACTGGAAATGGTTAGATTATTGGGCCTATTAAGGTTGGGCTGAGTTTCATTCAGCAATAAGTGAATTGGGCTATTTTACTCTGAAGTCTGAAATAAAAGCTTTCAAATAATTTCAGCTGGATTTCTGGTTAGGGGGATATATTGTTGGTTAAGAGGTGCTTTTACAATTAAAAAAGTAAGATCAAATCCTGTATATTACAATGATTTATCAATCTGTATAGTACATGATTGTTAAAAACTGATATTTGTTGTTTTATTCTTTATATATAATTGCATTAAATTTGAGGTGCAAAAAACTAGGTTTTGGCCCAAACCAGTTTGGGGTTTAAATTGATTGGGTTTAGGTCAACTTTATGTTCGAGTCGATAATCGGTTTAAGAGGAAAGGATTGGATTTAAAATCAAGTTTTAGCAGGTTTGGTTTGGGTTTGACTGACTTCAAAGCGGTTTGAAAGTATAGATTTCAACCTACAGTTCGGTTAGATTCAAACTGCGTACAACAAAAGCGGTTACAACATTCACTTAAACTCGGATTCAAAACTGGATTCAGTTACCAACCCGCGTGGTTATTTTTCTTTCTTTTTGCATTAATCATCATTGTAAAGCCTTTTATTCAATTAAAATAGTGGTATAAGGCGAGAGCTGTGGCTGCGAGTGAAGTTTCGTATGATGAGATAGTATCACTAAATAAGAATTAAGATAATAAGCATTAACGTAAGTGTTTGAGATCATCATGTTATTATTTTTATGGCACTACAATTAAGCAACAAAAGATATGTTTAGTGAAATGTGAGATATCAGAAGGAGTGATTAAATCCTGTAAATTTTGAGGTATTGATAGTTGATAGTAGTAGAGTAAGAACTATGTCTTAAAGCCATTAACATGTAATGTGTATATATGCTTTGATGACTTAATGGAAATAACATTGTATCTTTTGATAATAAAAGATGTTAAACATTGATGAGCTTTTCTCATAATGAAGTAAAAGAGGGTTATATGGCTAGTACAATGTATTAATGAAATCTCCACTGTTAGATAATTTACATGAGGAACAATGCTTTTACATTAACAAAAGGTTAATCAATTAACAACCACAATATTTGTAACATCCTATGTATATCCCATATCGACCGTAGACAGGAGATTCCTGGTTCATAAGGAATGTCTGGCCTCTAATATCAACAACGCGTTTTGGGCGTATTGGCTGTGAATGAGAGAAAAACTTCACAGTTAAGCGTGCTTAAGTTAGAGTAATCCTGGGATAGGTGACCTCCCTGGGAAGTTTTCATCCGGACAACCAAAAGCAAATCCGTGAGTTTCTTGTGGGCAAAGCGGACAATATTATTGGTGTAAGTGACCAGGACAATATTAAATGAGGAATCTAACTAACCTGTTGGTCTTGTCATAAGCTGATAAGTACGGTCGTTAAAGTTGGTAATAATGAGGGTGACGATTCTAGTGACAAGGAAGATGAACTTAAAGACTTCCATAATGATCCAGAAAGCGAAGATGAACCTATTTTATTTGCTGATTCTTTTAAAAACAAATGTAATTAATTAATTACTACATGTTCAGACAGCCATTAACTTGGTTGTGGTACTTTTTTGTATTTGTAACATAAATTGTAGTTTTATACACCTTTGTTACCTATGTGTCAGTTTTGTTATTATTTTATAAATTTACTAGTTTTAGTAACCCATGTGTTACACGGGTAAGATATATTTAATAATTAAAACTCAAAAAGTTTATGAATAACATAAAGTAATACATCTAAAAACACTTATAATATTACATATAAAACCTCATCAATCATAGATGTGTAAATACTTTCTTGTAAACAACATTAGTAGTAACATTTGTTGGCTTATTGTCTTGATCCAAGATCAAAAGTTTAAGCCCATCCCGACTCTTAACTCTCGATAATGCAACATATAGTTGGCCGTGTGTAAAAACAGAGTCTTTTAGGTACAAATCAACTCTAGACAATGATTGTCCTTGACTTTTGTTTATTGTCATTGCAAAACAAACTGCTATGGGAAACTGCTTTTTTTTTAAACTTGAATGGAATTCTTTTGTCTGAAGGTGTCAAACTGAGTCTCGAAATAAACGTGCGGCTACCAATATTGCTTCCTGATATAACCTCAGCCTCAATAACTCGATTGTAAAGTGATATAACTTTAAGTCTGGTCCCGTTACACAAACCATTTTTCTGATCAATGTTTCTTAGAAGCATTATCGGGACACCCACTTTTAACAATAAAGAATGATTGGGCAATCCTGATACCTTGAGTCCATTTAAAAAATCCGGTGAGCAAGATTCTCATCAAACGTATCATGAACATACTCTTCTTGGCTTATACAATCTGAGCTGAGATATTCTCTTTCTTCACCTGGAAAGATAGATAGGAGACGATCATTTATTTATTGAACAACTTCATTCTTTGGTGCAAGAATGGCTCTTTCTTGAAAGAAATATGGGTTATTAAAACTGGTTAGTATAGAAGGATACACAAAGTTAATTAAATCTGAAACGGGATCAACTGAATCCAATATAAAAAGATCATCAGGAATTTCTATGTTTGTCTCACCATCATTTTCATCTCCAAGATTTCCTTCACCTAATTGTAACAGCCATTTTGCAAATTTATTTGTTTCCTGAATGTTTGATGTTCCACTTCCAATTGTTAAACACATATTTTTTGTTAGTGTATGTATTTTACACTCTTGCCAAATATATGAAGAACTTAACGATGCATTTACAATATCTTGTCTACTTCCATTTGGAACAACCGGAAGAATTTGTCTAAAATCTCCACCAAATACTACTACTTTACCTCAGAACGGTAATTCAGTACGACTCTTAGCATCACAATTTAGGAGATCTTTTAATGTTCTGTCAAGAGCCTCAAAAGCATATTTGTGAATCATAGGTGCCTCATCCCAGATAATCAAATTTGTTATTCTTAACAAATGAGCAATGTCGTTGTTTGGCTTAACATGACAAAGAGAATCCTCATTTTGATTTAACGGAATCCTAAAACGTGAGTGAGCCGTTCTTCCTCCTGAAAGTAATAAAGATGCAATTCCACTCGAGGCCACATTTAAAACTATATTAGCCTTTGATCTTATAAATGAAGACAATGTTTTCCACAAGAATGTTTTACCAGTACCTCTATATCTATAAACAAAAAAAACTCCTCCTTTTTTTTCATCTACAACTTTGATGATATCATGAAAGATGTTGCGTTGCTCTTCCGTCAAAGAATCAAAAAGCATATCAAACTCATTTTTCTGAGTCTCTTTATCATAAGCCATCTCTTCATTAATTAGGAGGTTGTTTGAATTCTGTATTGAATTGTTATCAGGATAAGGCATTGATGTATACTGGCGAAGAGTAGAATTATTCCCCTGTAGAACAGTCTCAATTTCAAACAAAGTGAGGTTCTTAATCTGCTCTTCAGAAAGAGACAAACATATAAGTACAACATTTTTAATTTATTTTAAAATATGATTAAAATAAATATATTTTGAAATAAAATATGTAAAAATATAAAATAAAAGATATATAACCTGGAGCCTTTAATAGTAGACGATGTTTGTATAGTATGTCATCTGACATGTACTTCCATGTATTATCCCATACATAATCAGGTCTAGATAAACTATTAGACATAAGCATTGTTATGAATAAACTTTCTAAATAATAACCAGATGCTAAATGACTTGCCTCCTCAATTGCCTCAATATATTCCTTATCATCATCTAACAGTCCCAAAGAATAGCATGCATCTCTAAATGTGCACGCCACAGACGGCTTGTAGGAAACTCAACATAGTTAAGTTCCCTTGCTTGCATATTAGAAGCATTACAGTTCATCCACTCCAAGAACATTGTGCACACCACGGACGGCTTGTTAAGAACATCTTCAATGTCATCGTCCATACCGTATATAACTTGTTGTTGACCAGGGAGATGAAAAGGAAGTCTCATAACAGAAGGAGTCCTATAATGAATATCAAAGGCATATATACGCCAAGAAGCTTCACATGCAGACAAATAACGACAGTCATAGTACTCTTTAATCTCATCCCTTGTATTGTCATTAGTACCATTATATTCATTCACAAGAGAAACAGTTGTTCGATCAGGTCCCTTTTTAATATACTTGAATAAATATTTAATAGATCCAGCTTGATTACACCATTCAACGTTAATACGTGCTTGATATCGTTTCAATAGAATTTTGTTATATGGAACAATACTTCTATTGTCTAACTTGACACCGGATTTTGTAACAAAGTGTCCTGAATCTCTTCGTCTATATGTAGGGAAGCCATCAGCATCAACGGAAGTTTTTTCTCTAAAACTTTTAGGGAACTTTTTTGAACACTTACCATCAACCATGCATGGACATCTAAGATTATGTTGTCCACAAGGACCGTGAACCATGAACTCGCTTACAAGGGAATATAACTCCGGATCTGAATTTTTATCTGGAATCTCAGCGGAAATCAATGGATCAATGTGGTCAACACTCGGAAGCTTGTGATCAGGATGCATAAACAAACAAATGTGGGCATGAGGCAACCCACGCTTTTGAAACTCAACCGTGTAGACAACTATAAAAATTGCAAGATATTATTTAATTAGTAATAAATGGAAAATACGTGTTGAATATTTAAAAATTTAAGTCAATATGTATTATAAAATAATTAAAATAGTTATTTAATTAAAAAGAGTTTTTTATTTTAATACAATGAAAAATGTCCCGTTTTAATTAATATTATTAGTGACATGAGATTAATTAGGATTTGTAGTTAGATATTATTCTTCACATAATCAATAGTAGATAAAAATGTACATAAAAATATTACGATGTAACTTAAATTTTTTAAAAGTCGTGGAAGTATTTTGTGTGAACTTGCACTTATGTTTCATACCTGTAAATTTATTTTTTGTCAAATTTCATTTTCATGAGTAACTTAGTTAAAAAATATGCTTGATACCTACTTAAATCATAAACATATTATAATGTTATACGTACCTGCTTGAACTTTTCCTAGTAGTGCATTCCGCTTAAGATCTTTTACGAGTGAATCAAGTTTGATCTTAAATAATCTGGATAAGATGTCCGGTCTGTCTTCTGGATTAATTGTATTTTCTCTTAGAAATCTTTTAACTTCCGGCCATTTAGGATTACAGGTAAAAGTTATGAAAAAGTCTGGATAACCAAACCATTTGCAAAGAGATATAGCATCTAAATAGTTTTGCATCATATATCTTGCACCACCTGTGAACGAAGATGGAAGAATCACACGTTGTCCAGTGTTTCCAAAACTTGTGTTTCCATTTCCGGCATGTTGAATGAGATTTTCATATGAATCTAATCTAAGGACCTTTTGCTGAGAACGTATGAAAACTAATCTCTTGCTTTCGATCATAGTATATGAATCCACTAAAAATTGTTGGAAAAGTCTCCTGGAACTTAGGATTAAAGAAAAGTTGTTAACACGATCTTGAATTTTATATGCAAAAAACTCATGCATTGTCAATGTTTCATGCTTATTCTTTTTCTTTTCAGTAACAATTCTGTGAAGAATATCCGGTCTATATCCATCATCTTCGAACGGGAATAGTAATGGATACTGTAAAGGAAGATACGAAGGATGCAGTTCACTTATACGTTGCAAATAACCCGATTGAGTCTTGACTATAATATCTCTTGGCTCGATTGATTCACCAATGTCACTAACAATTCGAGCCGCCACCTCAGATGTACTTGGTAAGTTATATGTTCTACCATCCTTATTTCTTTTACCAATTAACTGTAGATGAAGTTCCATATGTGGATGATTTTGAAAAGAATCTCTGACCATTCTATAAGATTTCACCAAGACGTTTATGGAATCTAACATAGCCTTCAACTGATGGATAAGGTCAAGATCTTGTTGTTAAAAATTAGAATCAACATCTTTTTTGAGTTACTGTTCGTTATATAAAAAGTTAAATTAACGTAAAAATTGTATTTTATCTAAAAAATTAATACATAATGGTTATAAAGTAAGGATATATATGTATATAATATACAAAAACTATAACGTACCTCAATAATCCTTGTCTGTTTGATATCTCATTTTCAGTATCGTAGATGTAAAGCTGAGAGAACTTTGGCTTTGATCCGGAAGGTGGTAGAAGTGTAACACCCGGTTATTTTTCTAAAAGAGAAGAAATAATGAATAAAAGAAAGAAAAGCTATAAGATCCAAGTGGAGGGACCAAAAGTGTCCAAAAGGACAAAACTTTGAAAAGTTGGTGTAAAGGTGGGCATGGCCGCCTACCCTCACTTCACATCACCATTTCTTCGGTTGTAGAGAGAGAAAGCAGAAGAGAACTCTCGGTTTGTGGAAGAAGAAGATGCGAACGAATTCAAGGTAAGAATTCGTGGTTTTTACATGTTTATGACGGGTTTCATCCCGGTTACATGCTTATGTGCTTATGTGTTTGTCTTTGTGCTCGGGTGTGCGTGTGTGGTGTTGTTTTTAGGTGTTTGAACTCATTTGCAAGCGGGTTAGAAAGGAAGAAACACCCAAGTTGCATCAGGTGAGTTCTAGACCCCAGTTTTTACTTGTTTTCAAACATCTTTGGGGCTGAAAATGTATGTAAAAGGTTTTCAAATGTTTGAGTATGTATGCCCGTATGTTTTATGCATGAACGAATGTGATTCTTGAATGCTTATAGGGTATTCATGTTTAGAATAGCCACATTAAGCTTAGAACAGATGGATTTGATGATTGGGTTGAAAACATACCGGAAACATGATGAACAGAAGGTCCATGCGCCTAGATAAGGCTCATGCGCCTGAAAATGCCATAGTAAGAACTAAGTGTGATCCATGCGCCCAAACAGTAGCCCATGCGCCTAAGATTACCTTAGAAACGATAAAGTACAGCCCATGCGCCTGAACAGTGGCCCATGCATCTAGAAATGGTAGCTGGACGACTAAGTGTAAGGCCATGCGCCCCAATAGTGCCCATGCGCCCAAGTGGCCCATGCGCCTAAGTGTCCATACGCCTGAACTACTCATGCGTCTAAGTGTTCATACGCATAAATAGTGTCCATGCGCCTAAATAGTTCATGCGCCTAAAGCGAAAATGCTTAAGTGTTGGCTGATGCTCCTACATAGTGATTAAACGCCCGAATGGGGCTCATGCGCCCAAATAGTTCCCATGCGCCTAAGACTTAGAAAATTTTATAGAATTTTCTGGGAGCTTGTGCCTTAGGGTTTTGACCGAGGTTGACTAAGGGCTATTTAATGATGTTGTTTCATGCATGATATGGTTTATTATGATTGTTCCTTATTATTGTTATTGCTATTATTATTATTACCCATAGTATATGACTTTACGTGGTATGTTATTATCGTAACGTAAAGTATATCGTAATAATAAAGTGAAAGAGGAATAAAGAAAGAAGAGGAACATTAATGAAAATGTTAAAAAGTCTTGCAAGCTTACAGGAGGTACACGACCATGTTGTCGTTAGCTTAATTGTGCTGCGGGTTAGCTACCCTATTATGCACACACGGTCAATCAATTGAGATTGGCAGGACCTTTGCAGCGTGTCCTGGGTGATTGGGTTGGCCTTGTACATAGTACACAGAAACCTTTCGAGGGATATAGTTGACCCTTTCGAGGGATACAGTTGACCCTTTCGGGGGATACAGTTGACCCTTTCGGGGGATACAGTTGACCCTTTCGAGGGATACAGTTGACCCTTTCAGGGGATATAGTTGACCCTTTTGAGGGATACAGTTGGCCCTTTCGAGGGATACAGTTGACCCTTTCGAGGGATACAGTTGACCCTTTCGAGGGATATAGATGACCCATCACCCGTTTTCCATCGCGCAATATTTGTTCATATAGTTGATGCGTGCTCGCATATACAGTACAGAGTTGTATTTTACAGAAAAGAGTATTTTCATATACAACATATAGAAAGTATTTTATTACTTATAAACTAGAGCTCACTCAGCAACGCTGACTTTTATACATTTTCAGTTGGCAGGTAATTATTGCTGAGGATGGCACGAGGGTGAAACTACTCGGCAGGAAAAGTCTGACATCCACTCGCACTCTGTGTTGTTGTTGTTTTGTAATGCATATAAACAAGTCTTTGTAAACAGTCAATGATGATGTATGCTTAACAATAGTTTTTAAATGAAGCGAATGGCTTTTGATAAATTATTTCCGCTGCTTAAGCTTGTTTAATTGTAATGTTTAATGTTTTAATTGCTATGATTGACCAACTGTGAGGTTTCGGGAACGAGGCCTTACAAGAAGACTATCAATACTATGATAATTTTGTCCGCTTAGTCTTAATACAAATGGACCGGAACCTTTGTTGATTTTTGCATCAATTTTCCCGCCCATTGATGTAAATGAAAGCATTAAGTTGTAGCGACACACGTTTTAAAAAAAAACTTGCTTTTCTCATTTGTAGCGGTAACAGATTCCTGTATTCATCATTAGGTACCTTGGAATCTGGAAGTTGAACTTTTCCATACTTGCAACACAAAAAGTATGTATGTTTTGAATGATTTTGCTTTCCCCTTAAACTTTCATGTTTCCATAATTTTGCATTGCATGTTGAACATATGACATTTTGATCTCCATGATCTATGTAATCGGTAAATTAAGATTACGTGTTAAAATTTAAGTTATTATAAGAAGATAAATATTAGTAGTAATTACCTTTAGAGATGCCTATGAACATGTTAGGAGGAATTTCGTCTATGGAGACGTCCTGATCTAATGTCAAATCAACCATTGGTATAGGCGATACGTCTTTAAATCTCTTCTTTATCTTATGTTTTCCAGTTTTTAAGCTAGTTAGAGTCGAACGTTGAGAAGTGCCGTTACTATAATATAAATTAGTATCTGAAGATTCCATATTTAATGTCCTAGATGAATGGTTTGGACGGGAATGAAGGTTGTATGAATGTGTGCCTGCAATGAATTAAATTTAACATTAAAAAAATATAATATGTATTATTAACATGTATGGAGTTTTAGGGAAATAGTTGTGAGAATAAATGATTACCGTTCGTAATATCGGATAATGGACATCTAATATGTATAGATGGAGTTAAGACTTCATGGATATTAGTCTTACACGATGAAGATGTTGCACCTTTGTTACCTCCTCCATTCTCATTCAAATTATATGTAAAAGAAGATGGTATTATATGTTCATTTTGAACACGATCAACTGTATAATAAAATATAAATAATTACATAAGTAACATATGAAATTTTATGTTTTGGTGTTGATAAAATTTAAAATAAATAATTAATATAGTGGTTACCAGCTGACGTAGAAATGATATTTAAATTGCCATCAGAAATTTGTCGATCCAAAGAAGTTCCAATCATTGTATTTTTTTTACCATCTAAATATATTTTCCTAAGTTTACGTCTCTTGGCGGCATCATTATTATCCATAAAAAAACTCTCACCTGAAATAAATGATATGAATTATGAATGATGATAACATAAATAATACGAATTAATATATGGACTTTTAAATGAAACACATGTAAAATTATCCATGTTATTTTAATCTATGATTACTTGTTTCAATAGTATATGAAATATGTAATAAACGTATTAACATGCTATAAACGGGTCATTGTCTAATAATAATTAGCCAATGTTTGGGGATTAACATTCTAATTAATCTTGTAATCATGTATATAGCATTATGTCCGAAATATAAAATCCGTATGAGTTTGTCGTATAATGGGTGTTATATTTATAATGGTATTTGTATAGTGTCCTACAATAAAAATAAACCGCACAACACTATAATAAAATATATTATTTAATAAAAGTCTCCTATTTGTAATATTATTTTATATTAAGAAAAATGACATACCATTAGTAATATAGATAAAGGAGATAATATTTTTTTTCCTTGATAAAAGTTGAGGTAAGTTTATCTTAGACGATGAAGATGATGCAACGTGATGTTTCCTTTATCTTGATGAAAATTCCACTAAAATAAAATATTATTTATAAAGGTTTCCTATTTCTAATATTATTATATATTATAGAAAAATGACATACCATTAGTATTAGTAATATTAGATAAAGGATATCTAATATGATGTGATGGAGAGAAAAGTTGAGGTAAGTTTATCTTAGACGATGAAGAGGATGCAACGGTGATGTTTCCTTTATCTTGATGAAAATTCCATGTATAAGAAGATGGTATTATATTGTTCTTTTTTTGATAGCTACCTCCTGCAATATGAAATGTAAAAAATAAGATAATTTAATCACATATTACATGACACGTGATTATGACGTTACATTATTTTAAAATGAAAAATAAAGTGTTTATCTGTTTTTGTGTTGTATATTATTTTTAAACTGTTATCAGATATCTGAGTATTAAAAGATATCGAAGTGGATTTATTTCTTTTACCGTCCAAATAAATTTTTCTAAAGCTTACGTCTTTTCGCAGCTTCATTATAATCCATTATTTTATCTCATCTATCATAAAATAATTAAAATTATGATTACTGATTAGAAATTATATTATTTAAATAAATTAAATGCTGAGAATATTATCATGATCTATCGGAGTGAATATAAGAATAATTTATGTAATTAGATTAAATAAAATGATTTAAAATTTTTTTAAAACGAAATGAATTAGGTAACTAATGTGTAGTAATTAATTACCTAAAATAATATTTATGATGATTACTTGAAAATTGTTTTTTTCTTATTATGCTAAAAACGGTACCAAGTTGATTTGTTTATTCTTTTAATCATTAGTTTTGTAGCACAATTTTTGATATCTTAATTAATTTAATTGTTGGAATGAAGTTACTGACATATATTCAAATACCGAAATATATATAGATAATAAACAATATATTGAAAGCAATAACATAAAGAATTTTATCCAACTATTCATACAATAGAATAAGAAACATCAAATATTCAATTACACATTAGACAAAAAATTCGAAATCCCACTATACATACGGGGACAATATACTCTCAAAGAAAACGGCTCCCCTAAAATCACCGAAAGCATTCATTGGAAGGAATGTATCAAAGCATCCGATTTTCATTTGAATCTCATAAGCATATCCCCGTTCCGTCATAACTAATAAATTTATCCTACTCTTGACATAATGAAAACCGGACAATTGCTTCAATGAATAAGAACGAACTCGAGGAAAGTTGTATATGTTCAACCAAACTTCATCTTGTAGTTTGAAAATGTCAACACTAAAAGGAGGAGATCCACAACTAAGAAACACAAATAGTTCATCTTTCACAACCATTAAATGCCCTTCACAAAATATTTTTTAGGATGTGGAGGAAAACGTATCTCTTTAAACGTCTTGTTGTCCACATTGAATGAAATAACGACTTGAAACCCACCATTCCATGATTCCCTAACGATGAGGAATAAAGAATCCTTACAAAATATACCAGATGTCCAATCAAACGCATTGTAGCGTACCGATTATTAATTATAAAATTAATCGGTGTCCATATATTTTGGTTTCTAGAGTAAATAAAAGCAGATAGTTTTTGTTTTCGACGCAGTATATGCAAGAGCTTGTAATCATCATCACAATCTATGTATATCCCAGTCGCATCCTTAAGGTCTTTACAAAATCCATAACCATCTTGTGTTGTTATTTTTTTGTAAAGATTTGATATTGGGTTCCAAAGGAATAATTCATGAATGGATTTTGTAGCAACGCATATAAGGCCATGAAGGTTAGAGAGTATCAAGAGGTCTTGAGGATTCATGGAGAAAGGGACGGTAGTAGTTATATAAGCTTTGGATACGTTGGAAGTGGAGTAAGCGGACCAATAGATATGGTTGAATCGGTAATAGAAAGCATTCGTGGTTCAGATGATGCTGTCATACGGCGAGCATGCATCTTTATAAAATCTAATGATGACAAAGCAAACAACCACTCCTTACAAACACTTTTGGATCGACCAACTGATTTAGCGGGCATTCTTGATAAAATCTCAGTAATGATAAAATCACTTGTAAAAGTTTCCATTATAACATGTATCTATAAGGAAAATTAAAGTGTAAACTAACGAAATTGATATAATAATGCATCGACAAATAGCATAATATCATAAAGTGGCATATAACAATATAAGTTTGGTTACTTTGATGTTAAAATAAAGATGGTCACTAATTATGATTATTAAGTTTAAATTTTATAGAAAGATTATTTAATATGATGTTAACACATCACATTAAACGAATATATACAACATAATAATGAAAATTAGATTGAAGAAGAGTGTTACGTACCCGAATGATTCTTGATTAAGGTTGTAAACTTGATCGAAATAATTTGTTTGATAAAGTAACGATTTTGAAATGATATGATAAGTTATATAGGCAGATTTATTTTTGTAAATTATTTAATAAGCAATGTAAATTCGGAAATAATATGTTTCCAAATTAATATGGAAAGTTGTTGTATTTTAATCGGTAATCATGAATTAATAGTTGTATTTATATATTGATTAATTGATTAAATAAATGATACATTGCTATATGTTACAATTAAAACACATTTCCATAATTAAGTATTATTAAACGGGATTATATTAAATAATTTTATATATTAATTGCTTGATTTAATCTTTCTTTTATTGAGCCCTTTGACTTCTCGTAATTGAAAAATTATTCTAGAATATGATAAGTAAATAAATTGGTTATAAAAAATAATTATTTGAAATGTTAAATAATTGATGTATATTAAGTTTAACTACTCAATTCGGAATAGGAAATCTTTTAAATAATAGTATAAATGATATTATATCTGTATGTATTATAGTTTAACTACTTAATTGGGAATAGAAAACCTTTTAAATAATAGTATATGAATTACAATATTTGAAAGAATCAAAAACTTTAAAGAATATTAATAATATAATCATATTCGAAAATAAGGATATTGTATTCGGAAAGTTGTGTCTCATTTAGAAAATGTATATGTAAAGTAAATTGTTTGAATTCATAAATTATTAAGTATTAGTGGTATTAGAAATTGTTTGTTATGTATATATAAAATAGCATGCACTTTATATAAGTTTTCATAAGAAGTTGTATGTAATTAACATCCCATTTAAATATAAGTTTGAAAGTATGTTAGTTATATTTGTTTAATATGTTAAATTTATATAATTTTTAATTATTAGTAGTAAATATGTGGTTATAATAAATTTTGATATTTAATTTGTTAATTTAGTTTGGTATAACTCTATTATTTTAATTTCAATATAATAATTTCAATATATCGTTAAATTAGTTAATATAGAAATATGTTGAATGCTTATTCAGACTTATCATTATTAATAGCATAATATATTTTAGGTAAATGGAATTCATTTAGTCATCAGTATTTTGTATTTTGATATGCAACATGAATAATAATATTTATATTTTGTAATAAGAAACAGACGAACATAAAAATAAGCATAAAATTGAATTAACTTTTTGAAAAACTAAATTGTATAGAAATAACATATGCATTAAAATATAAATGCAGAAATAACCATAAACGACAAAAAATGTTGTTCTCGCAAGACATGAACGGTCTAAATAAATTTATTTTTTCATCTTGGGTGTGATGAGTAGAGCTTGCTTCTTTGCATTCATATCTTCTGAAGTATGTTTAAATGATTTGGAACATGAAGAGCTTTCAATTTCATCAACATCGTACACTTCATTAAGATTACGCTTTAACGAACTTGGCGTGTAGTCACAATTATCATGCTCATCCACTTTATCTTTTCATTTGATATTCTTGAATTGAGGTAAGTAAGACACGGTAGTAGTAGTTTCACCGGTAATAAAAAAGATTCCTTATAACAAATGAAAGAAAGTAAACATGTGTGAGTAGATTTTATTTTAAATAGTTTAATGAGTTTTAATATATTTGGAGGTAATCATAGTTTAAAAATGCAAACCTTGTAGTTGTTAGTGTCTTGTGATTTGTAATCTTCTACTGACAAATTAAGAGAGTCAGAAGCTGGTCCCTAAATTTAAAATACATTAAATTATTATATATATGACGACCAAATGAATAATATAAATAATAACAGAAAATAATATGTCACATACTTGTTCCAAGTTATATTTTTCTCAAGTTCAGATGTAAGATAAGGGTCGTCAGTCTCTTTGAAACTCCAAAGAATTTGTAATTGTTTTCAACATTAAAGCTAGTGATGTCAATTTTAAATGCAAATTTTTTGTCAAGAAGAGTGTTAAAAATATCCGGGTACACACTCGTACCAACTCCCTAAAATAAATAAGCAAAACATAATGTATTAGTATATATCAAAATATTTCATAAGAATTTAAATTTATTTTGTAATAAAATTTTGTGTATATACCTGAATGTAATCTTCAAACAAATTACTTGCATTTTCTTTGAGATATTTCTTCGCTGCACGATCAAAAACAGTTAAAGAAACAATGCCGGTTGAGTCCTGAACTCGAATGGGAATTTTAAATCTGTAGTAAATAATTAATAATGAAAAAACATATTAAATAGTGTAGATTTAGAGAATTGTCCATTAAAGTATCGTGGAATATAAATAAGATTTTACCTAGGAACAACATCTATTAAACGATCTTTGCACGGATCGGTTGTGCACTTATAAAGTATAGGAACACTAACAGAGCTAGAAATAGAAACTACAGTATCCTGACTATCATCACGAGCAATTTTTTTGTGTGCAGAACTTGCAAGCCTGATAGAACCATTCAACATCTGGTATTATCATTTTAACTATTCCAACAACCACAACAGATTTAACCTGCATATTCGAACATAAAATAAGTTGCATTGGTAAGTCACAGTTTAGTTGTTATTATGTTATTTCTTATGGTATTATCTTGTTTTAAATAATAAAAATATTCAAAAGCATAATTAATATAAAACATAAATCTAACCTGAACTATGTCATTGACCTCAGCGATACTGTTGAATTCAGTCTTGTTTAGAAAATCATCATTCAGGTTGACCAACATAGATGAGGTCGGTACACCAACTTCTAAGGATTCATCACCGTTACATTTTGAGACATAGCTAACATATAAAAATGTATGATTATATATTAGATGTGTTGTTATAAATGGAATCCTGAATAAATAATGTAAATGAGTAAACCTTTCTTTGAATGACATAATCTCAGTTATCTCTGAATTTATGAACAAACGTGAAACTATATACGAGTTTGAAACCGAGTATCCTTCTGATATAATAATACAAATATATAAGTTAGAACATGTATGTAAAAAGTTTAAAATTAAATATTTCATCAAGCATGTATGATTTGATAAAATATAATGTTAACCAGCACTAAATTTATTAATATTTAATCTATACCAAAAATAATATATAATAAATAAATAGTAATAACGAAAATGAAGATAAGAAGCAGACCTTGAAAGTTCTTGAACTTTCCAAATTGTAATATTATAACCACGTTACGTGCTTCTGGATTCTTAAGAAGATAGTGATAGAGCTCTTTAGCATACTCATCCCATATGTAACATCTTGAAATTTTGGGTTAATTTATTGTTAGTTTTGTTAAATTCTTGCATGGGTTAGTTGTGTCATTCATGAGACTTATAGGTTACTGATGCCATAATTGGTCTATTAATCATTTAACTTGAAAGATATAATTATTAGATAACAATAACTTATATAATGATTTTAATAAATGAAATAATAACAATAAAAATTATAGTATAATAAACAATATAATAATAACAATAATAATAATTTATTAGGTTAGTAAACTTAAAATGGTTGAAACTTAAAAAGAAACAAAGTTCAAGGGGGTTTATTGTTAATTTACAAACTTTAATACAAAGGTTTAAGCATAAAATAATAATAAGTTAAACTACAGGGGTCGAATTGTAACTTTAAAAGTTACAACCCAACCCCCGCCCACTCTTAAACCCGTGAATCCGGCGAGAGCTCCGGCCATTCTCCGGCCGAGCTCCGGCGGCTTCAAATCAACCGTTTTTCTTCAAATCTTAAACCAAAACCGACCCAAATCATTCTTTCTGCAGGTTTCGAACTTAAATGCCTGATTTAATTGAGTTAAACCATCGGTTACTACTCGAATCATCGAGTAACCGAGGCTATCTAATGCAAAGAACCGTTTGAGCGTTTAAGGCTAATAATGATCAAATTAACTAAACTTAAACGAACGTTTGTCTGATACTAATCATTACAACTCCCAATTTCATCTGAATCAAACGCGAGCATAAGCATTCGATCATCACTTTTTTCGCGAACCTGCAACTACTCGAATATCATCTTCTGAGCATCAAAACTCAAAATCAACATAGGGCTTCTCATCATTTAGCTTACTCGAAGCTTTCTGTGAAACGAATTGGAGTTTCATCATTGATTATAGCCTAAACGAATCGCAACACAATCACGGCTGTTCTTCGAGTGTTCATCATCGAATCGTGCGAAATTCGGGTAATTGAACATACATACATACTCGATTTCAGTTGGGGAATAAAAGCCCTAACAATTATTTGTTCAAAAACATCATTTGATGCTTCAATTTGGGGGACGATTGAACCTAGGGTTCATACGATTTGGGGGGATTTGGTGCTTGGTGTTTTTGGGTTTTAAAACGGGATTATGACCGCGGCTGAGAGCCTTGGTTCACTGGTTACCCACTCACTTCGTGTACGAGAGGTCCCGGGTTCGAACCCGGCGACCTCCAATAATTTTTTGGGCTTTTCAGCCTTTAAAAAAATATTTAAAATTTTCTGAAAACTATAATAAAAATGTTTTGTAAATTTTGTTATTTTTAAAGCTATCCTATTATTTTCTATAAATTTATCACTTTAACCACCTTAACAATTTTCTTATAAAATAAAATTAGCAAAGTATATTTTTAAAATTAGACTTTATATAATATTGGTAAATCATTTAATTATTTGGACACTACAATGGATAATCATGATAATTATAGAAATTATATATTTTATAATTAACCTTCACGAATTAATATAAAGGATTTAATTCCTTAAAAATTTGATACATGACATTTTTCTTGGACTAAAACATATATATGATTTCGCTAACCAACGTCATCAAATTATTAAGACCCTCAAATACCAAATTGAAACCCTAGTCTCGTTTAACCATTAAATAGATTATTAAATTGTAACCTTGTAAATATATATTTTGTTTTAGGTGCATTGTGAAAGATTACGTTGAATCGTTGCTTATTATTATTCATATTAATCATCAAATATATACTATTTGATCAAGTGAGTATTCTATACCCCTTTTTCCTATTTTCACACTTTGGGGTGAAACATGTTAACTTATACTATTGCACTCATAGACTTATTTGAGACTTGTAAACTTTATGGCAATCCATCATGTTAAGTTGTGGTTAGTTGAACTTTTGTGATTACCATGTTATGGCGTTATATGTGCAATCATTAACTATTGCTAGCCCAGCGAAGTCATAGATCTGTGGGTAAGACAAGCCTGCTTGGTTGATCCAAGTACACTTAGCTGATCGTATATACTTTTAACGTTTGAGACTTGTAAAACATTGTCAAGGTTTGATTGTTGCATGGACCATAGCATCCCTAATCACTATATTTACTAACTTATGACTTGAATTGCCATCTTTTATATACTTATGTATTGAAAACTATGGAATGCTCACCAACATTTTTATGTTGACTTTTTATTTTTAACATGTTTCAGGAAACGCCCAAGTTTGATTCCTACACATTGAAGCTTGCACAATCTAGGAATGGACCTAGATTAATAAATAAAATAGAATGAATTGTTACATTCTATGTTATGCTTTTATTTCCTTTGAAACTTATGTTTGTAATGTGACAATTGAAACTTATGTTTAAATTATATTTGGATTATTTAATAGCGTTATGTGGCTGTGAACGATCTTAACTCTCACTCCTCGACGTTTCCGCCGTCAAGGTTGGGGTGTGACAGATTGGTATCAGAGCCCATAACTATAGGGATCTAGGTTATTAGAAATGGTGACCTAGGCTATAGTATGCATGAATCTTATAGAATTATATTTCTATCTTGTAAATTATATACTTTTCATGCTACATAATGCTATGCCCCTTACGTGCAATTTGATGCCTTAGCATAGGATTGCCTAACCATTGTTATTTGTCTCCCTAAACTTAACTTTGACTCTTTGACTCCCCGAACATGAACTCTCTTAATCTTATTCTCGTCGACGCGTGGAATATTATGCTTATGTTATGACTTGGATCTTTAGACGTTATGTCTAATCTATATAAATCCCATCAAGGTTTTGATTCTATGAACCTAAGAAATATTGTGTGACACATAGACACCTGTATCCTGGTTTTCCGGCAAAAGGCCCTCGGGCTAAGGCAAGCATATCGCATAAATCCTACGGGACTAGTTATGCTTACCTGGGGATTTCTGGGATGAGTGATAAACTATGGCCAACATACACAAATTTCTAAGGTAAATGGGTCAATTCACCTTGACGTGTCAACGTTTTCAAATGGTAATGCGTTATCAAGTGGAAACATCCCGTGTACCTTAAAAAAAAAACTCTTAGCTTATCTTTGTTAAACTACTATCCTCTGTTATCCCCGCTCCTGTAACTAACTCATTTTGTATATCTAGCATGTCTCGTCACCATGGAAAGCGTGGAAGTTCCGACCGTAAGCTGGCTACCATGATTGCACGACAAATGCCTGCCGTTCTTCCGACGATGGTTGCTGAACTTAATAGCACGCTAATGGCTAATAGCAACAACAATACCAATGGGAACAATAGTGGTGCTAATGGAGACAATAGCAACAATCAAAACGGGAATGATCAACACGGGAACAATCGTACTTGCACTTTCAAACACTTCAACTCGTGCAAACCCACTGGTTTTAGTGGAAAAGAAGGAGCCACGGGACTTCTCGAGTGGTTTGAAGGTATGGAGAACACATTTATTATTAGCGAGTGCCCCGATGAGCTCAAGGTTCGCTATGCCACAAGTGTTCTTCAACAACGAGCGCTAACTTGGTGGAATAGTGAAAAGAGAAACCGGGGAACTGAGGTTGCAATGGCGATGCCCTGGGAGGAATTCAAAGATATTATGATCCAAAAGTTCTGCCCAAGAAGCGAGTTACAAAAGCTGGAGGAGGAATTCTGGAACCTTAAACAAGATGGTGGGAATCACTTGGCTTATTCCACCCGACATCATGAGTTGAGTATGCTTCTACCACACATGGTGGACACCGTGCCCCGTAACATCGAGAAATTTATCAAGGGGGTGCCACCTCAAATTCAAGATGCTGTGGTGGGTAGTAGGCCCACAACTTTAGAGGAAGCGATTACTATCACTGCACAGCTCACCGAGAATCATATAAGAGCTGGCACGATGTCGGCAAAGGGTTCCAAGGCTATGGTGAAGGTGACACCCGAGGCAACAAAGGAGGTAAGGGCCGAGTCATCTTCCCAAAACAAGAAGCGTAAGTTCATCTCGACACGCAACTACGCCGTGACCGCTCCTAATGCTCCTCAAAAACAAATGATGGTTGCGAATCAAGCTCTCATGGCTAAGGTTTATGCTGGTCCACATCCTATGTGTAACACGTGCAAGTACCACCATGCAAGCAACATTCCATGCCGAGTCTGCTCTCTGTGTGGAAAGTATGGTCATTTAGTGGCTACTTGTCTTCGTGCGCCAAACAACACTGCCATGCTTACCAACCGAACCTGCTACAACTGTGGCGAGGCTGGTCATATTCGCCCTCAATGTCCTCGCAATGTGGGAACTGTGCCATCGGCTCGTGGAAGGGCTTTCAACATCAACGCCAACCAAGCGCAAGCCAGCAACGACGTGGTGAATGGTACGCCGTTAAATTTCTTCTAGTCTTTTTTTTTCTTTCTTTTTCTTGTCTTGCAAAATTTCCTATCTATATTCATCATATCAATAATAGGTTGTTACCAACAGGTATGTATCTCGTAAATAAACATTATGCATCTGTATTGTTTGATTCGGGTGCCGATAGGAGTTTCGTGTCCCTGGAATTCGAGGGTTTACTTTCTAAACCGCGCGTCACCTAGAAAGACCTTTCACTGTCGAAATCGCCGACGGAAAATCTATTGTCGTGGACGTCGTAATACACGACTGCACTTTAAGCCTTAACGAACACGAGTTTTTCGTCGACCTTATTCCTATGCAATTGGGAAGCTTTGATGTTATCATTGGCATGGATTGGTTAGCCAAACACCGTGCGGAAATTCTATGTTTCGAGAAGTGTATACGAATTCCGTTACCGACTGGAGATACTTTGAAGGTCTTTGGGGAGAAATCGTCCCAAAGACTCAAACTCATGTCTTGTATCAAGGCCCGTAAGTGCTTGAATAAAAACTACATGGCTTTCATGGCATATGTGGTTAATACGAAAGCCAAGGGTAAGGAGTTGAAGGACATTCCTGTTGTGCGAGACTTTCCCGAAGTTTTTCCCGAAGATCTTAAAGGGTTACCTCCCGTGCGAGAAGTTGAGTTCAAGATTGATTTAATCCCTGGTGCAAACCCTGTGGCTAAATCGCCTTATCGTCTTGCACCTTCTGAAATGCAAGAGCTCGCTAGTCAACTGCAAGAGTTGACCGATAAGGGTTTTATTCGCCCTAGTTCATCACCGTGGGGCGCACCTGTACTGTTTGTGAAGAAGAAGGATGGTTCATTTCGTATGTGCATCGACTACCGGGAACTCAACAAGTACTATTAAAAACCGATACCCTCTTCCCCGAATCGATGATCTCTTCGACCAACTTCAAGGGGCAACTCAATTCTCAAAGATCGATCTACGCTCTGGGTATCATCAACTACGTGTTCACAATGATGACATTCCAAAGACCGCTTTTCGTACTCGATATGGGCACTACGAGTTCATGGTTATGCCTTTTGGTTTGACCAATGCACCTGCCGTGTTCATGGATCTCATGAATCGAGTATGTAAACCGTATTTGGATAAATTCGTAATCGTGTTCATTGATGACATTCTTATCTATTCTAAGACGAGAGTCGATCACGAGACACACTTGCGACAAGTTCTTGAACTTTTGAAGAAGGAGCAATTGTACGCTAAGCTTTCCAAGTGTGGATTTTGGTTAGAAGAAGTTCAATTCTTAGGACATGTGGTGAATAGCCAAGGTATTCACGTTGATCCTACCAAGATTGAAGCGATAAAGAATTAGTGCATTCCCACAACCCCAACCGAGGTTCGTTCTTTTCTGGGTTTAGCGGGATACTACCGTAGGTTCATAGCAAATTTCTCGAAGATTGCTAAACCATTAACGGCACTAACCCAATGGGGACCCGAGCAAGAAGAGGCTTTCGAGACATTGAAACACAAGTTGTGTAATGCTCCTATTCTCACACTACCCGATGGAAACGACGACTTTACTGTATATTGTGATGCTTCTCATCAAGGTCTGGGTTGTGTTCTCATGCAACGAGGCAAAGTTATAGCATACGCGTCAAGACAATTGAAGGTGCATGAAGTTAACTACACAACGCATGATCTTGAACTTGGTGCGGTGGTTTTTGCATTGAAGATTTGGCGACACTACTTATATGGGACGCAATGTATAGTCTACACCGATCATAAGAGTCTCCAACACGTGTTCAATCAAAAGGATCTCAACATGAGACAAAGACGTTGGATGAGTTGATTAGTGACTACGACTGCGACATTCGCTATCATCCTGGAAAGGCGAATGTTGTAGCCGACGCACTAAGTCGCAAGGTCCACACAAGACTGTCTCGCTTCAAGAAATTCGAGATCGAAGGCAATGGTTTGATACACTAGGAGAATTTGATACCGAGATTCATGTGGATGTCAACGAGGCTACTATCATGCTTCAAAACATAAGGATCGATAGTGACCTCGAGATGTGCATTCGCGAGGCTCAACAAGTGGCACTAACCGACGAAGGAAAAGATGAAGATTTGATGACTAACGTACGGTCACAATTGGAGACAAAACCGAACGGCATGTGGTACTTCTTGAATCGACTTTGGATCCCGAATCGTGACAACCTTCGGCACTTCATTATGAACGAAGCTCATCAAACCCGATATTCTGTTCATCCTGGCTCCGATAAGATGTACATGGACCTGCGTGGTCAATATTGGTGGCCTGGAATGAAGAAAGATATCGCATCTTATGTTTCTAAGTGTCTCACGTGTGCAAGGGTTAAAGCCGAGCATCAACGACCAAGTGGTTTACTTGAGCAACCTGAAATTCCTATGTGGAAATGGGAACATATATCCATGGATTTCATAACCAAGTTACCTCGTACACCTCGTGGTCATGATAGCATTTGGGTCATCGTTGACCGTTTGACCAAGACAGCACATTTCATACCCATACGAGACACGTACAAGGTTTCGAGGCTAGCCCGAATCTATGTTGATGAAATTGTGAGTCGTCATGGCGTGCCCTTACACATCATTTCTGATCGAGATGCTCGTTTCACTTCACACTTCTGGTCTTCGATGCAAGAGCTTTTGGGAACTCAATTGGATTTAAGTACGGCTTACCATCCTCAAACCAATGGTCAAACCGAACGAACAATCCAAACCCTCGAGGATCTGTTACGACTTTGTGTCCTTGATTTTGGTGGTGATTGGGATACGCATTTACCGCTCGCGGAATTTTCGTATAACAATAGTTATCACTCAAGTATCAAAATGGCACCATTCGAGGCTTTGTATGGCCGTAAATGTCGTTCCCCAATCTGTTGGACTGACATTGGGGAAAATATTATCACTGGGCCGGAACTTATTCAGGAAACGACCGACAAAATTTCCAAAATACGAAATAATCTTGAGGTGGCTAGAAGTCGCCAAAAGAGTTATGCCGACAAAAGACGCAAACCATTGGAGTTTCAAGTCGACGACATGGTTCTTCTTAAAGTCTCCCATGGAAGGGTGTTGTACGTTTTGGGAAGAAGGGTAAGTTAGCCCCACGCTTTGTAGGACCTTTCAAGATTTTGAAAAGAATGGGAAAGTGGCTTACAAACTGGAGTTACCTTCTGAACTTAGCGGAGTTCATCCTGTCTTTCATGTCTCGAACCTGAGGAAGTGCTTGACTGATGAAAATTTGCATGTCCCACTAGAGGAAATTCAAGTTGATGAGTCATTGCACTTTGTTGAGAAGCCTGTGGAGATTATGGATCGCACCCTGAAGAAAACCCGAACAACTACCACACCTATCGTTAAAGTCCGTTGGGAAAACAAATGGAGCCGAGTTCACTTGGGAGCGTGAAGATCATATGAAAGAGAGATACCCGTATTTGTTTCATTCTTAATTTCGGGACGAAATTCTTTCAAATAGGGGAGACTGTAACATCTTGAAATTTGGGTTAATTTATTGTTAGTTTTGTTAAATTCTTGCATGGGTTAGTTGTGTCATTCATGAGACTTATAGGTTACTGATGCCATAATTGGTCTATTAATCATTTAACTTGAAAGATAATAATATTAGATAACAATAACTTATATAATGATTTTAATAAATGAAATAATAACAATAAAAATTATAGTAATAATAACAATAATAATAATAACAATAATAATAATTTATTAGGTTAGTAAACTTAAAATGGTTGAAACTTAAAAAGAAACAAAGTTCAAGGGGGTTTATTGTTAATTTACAAACTTTAATACAAAGGTTTAAGCATAAAATAATAATAAGTTAAACTACAGGGGTCGAATTGTAACTTTAAAAGTTACAACCCAACCCCCGCCCACTCTTAAACCCGTGAATCCGGCGAGAGCTCCGGCCATTCTCCGGCCGAGCTCCGGCGGCTTCAAATCAACCGTTTTTCTTCAAATCTTAAACCAAAACCGACCCAAATCATTCTTTCTGCAGGTTTCGAACTTAAATGCCTGATTTAATTGAGTTAAACCATCGGTTACTACTCGAATCATCGAGTAACCGAGGCTATCTAATGCAAAGAACCGTTTGAGCGTTTAAGGCTAATAATGATCAAATTAACTAAACTTAAACGAACGTTTGTCTGATACTAATCATTACACTCCCAATTCATCTGAATCAAACGCGAGCATAAGCATTCGATCATCACTTTTTTCGCGAACCTGCAACTACTCGAATATCATCTTCTGAGCATCAAAACTCAAAATCAACATAGGGCTTCTCATCATTTAGCTTACTCGAAGCTTTCTGTGAAACGAATTGGAGTTTCATCATTGATTATAGCCTAAACGAATCGCAACACAATCACGGCTGTTCTTCGAGTGTTCATCATCGAATCGTGCGAAATTCGGGTAATTGAACATACATACATACTCGATTTCAGTTGGGGAATAAAAGCCCTAACAATATTTGTTCAAAAACATCATTTGATGCTTCAATTTGGGGGACGATTGAACCTAGGGTTCATACGATTTGGGGGGATTTGGTGCTTGGTGTTTTTGGGTTTTAAAACGGGATTATGACCGCGGCTGAGAGCCTTGGTTCACTGGTTACCCACTCACTTCGTGTACGAGAGGTCCCGGGTTCGAACCCGGCGACCTCCAATATAATTTTTTGGGCTTTTCAGCCTTTAAAAAAATATTTAAAATTTTCTGAAAACTATAATAAAAATGTTTTGTAAATTTTGTTATTTTTAAAGCTATCCTATTATTTTCTATAAATTTATCACTTTAACCACCTTAACAATTTTCTTATAAAATAAAATTAGCAAAGTATATTTTTAAAAAGACTTTATATAATATTGGTAAATCATTTAATTATTTGGACACTACAATTATGGATTAATCATGATAATTATAGAAATTATATATTTTATAATTAACCTTCACGAATTAATATAAAGGATTTAATTCCTTAAAAATTTGATACATGACATTTTTCTTGGACTAAAACATATATATGATTTCGCTAACCAACGTCATCAAATTATTAAGACCCTCAAATACAAATTGAAACCCTAGTCTCGTTTAACCATTAAATAGATTATTAAATTGTAACCTTGTAAATATATTTTGTTTTAGGTGCATTGTGAAAGATTACGTTGAATCGTTGCTTATTATTATTCATATTAATCATCAAATATATACTATTTGATCAAGTGAGTATTCTATACCCCTTTTTCCTATTTTCACACTTTGGGGTGAAACATGTTAACTTATACTATTGCACTCATAGACTTATTTGAGACTTGTAAACTTTATGGCAATCCATCATGTTAAGTTGTGGTTAGTTGAACTTTTGTGATTACCATGTTATGGCGTTATATGTGCAATCATTAACTATTGCTAGCCCAGCGAAGTCATAGATCTGTGGGTAAGACAAGCCTGCTTGGTTGATCCAAGTACACTTAGCTGATCGTATATACTTTTAACGTTTGAGACTTGTAAAACATTGTCAAGGTTTGATTGTTGCATGGACCATAGCATCCCTAATCACTATATTTACTAACTTATGACTTGAATTGCCATCTTTTATATACTTATGTATTGAAAACTATGGAATGCTCACCAATATTTTTATGTTGACTTTTTATTTTTAACATGTTTCAGGAAACGCCCAAGTTTGATTCCTACACATTGAAGCTTGCACAATCTAGGAATGGACCTAGATTAATAAATAAAATAGAATGAATTGTTACATTCTATGTTATGCTTTTATTTCCTTTGAAACTTATGTTTGTAATGTGACAATTGAAACTTATGTTTAAATTATATTTGGATTATTTAATAGCGTTATGTGGCTGTGAACGATCTTAACTCTCACTCCTCGACGTTTCCGCCGTCAAGGTTGGGGTGTGACACCATAAGGTAACAGATATTTTAAGACCTCTGCACGTATTTTTTAAAAACAATTTGTATAATATGAAATTCGTTCAAAGGAATAAGAAGTATGAGAAAATTCAACTTACTCCAAATCTTGCATATGAAAATTGAGTTTGAAAGCTTGTTTTCCATTCTTTGTTATTATATCTTCAATTTTGTAGTACTTGACAACTAAACCAATAACATCTAAAAATAACGAAATGTGTAAATAAAGATTATATACTTTTATTTTGTAAAAATATAAAAACATAAATAATTTAATGGACGTTTAAAATTATATTTGCATAATGGACATACCTATGCTACCCGATTCAGAGACAGTTCGTTCCAATATAGACCGAAATCCGGTGAAGGAGAATCCATATAGTGGGCCGTTGAAATCATTGCAATTTGTGATTGAGGTGTTGTAGTATAGACACACCTTAAAAGGATTGTCAACATATTTAAAAGTTGCAGAGTTGCCACCGATTGTGGGTTTCTTGATAACCAAAGTAGCCATATCGGTAAGATATCTCTCAAATCCACAAAACCATTTATGCAAAACACTTGCTTGTACTTTGTTACCCTGCAGAAAGAATACATAACAATAGGTTTCAAAAATTGTGTTTTATAGTAATGAAAAACAAAGAAAAAATTATTTAGAAATACCTCCTCATCGACTAAAATCATTTCAATAGAGAAGGTTTGTGATGGATTTTTAAACATTGGTTGCCTCCATAGTCTAACAATCTGAACCTTTAATGTGTAGTCATCCCTCGATACATCGAGGTCGCGAAATGAAGAGTAGTTTGTTACTTCCATTTTTCTGATAAATAATAAACATAATGTAGTAGCAAATGTTAATTACTTAGGCTGCATGACAAACGAAATTTCAAAATGATATGTGTATAATAGTAGCAATAGTACATACCTTGAATGTCGTAGTAGGAGTTGAAGATGTTTATGCATTAATCGACACTCGACAATGGTGTTTGTACCAGGTTGGGTGTATGTGTTTATATAGACTTTTACATAATTTGGTAATTATATATATTTATGGTAACGATGTTGATGATTTATAATTGATTAATTCATTATTTTAATTTTAATGTCAATATAGTTTAAATTTGGTGTTTTTATATATTTATGTAAAAAAGTTTAGTACGGATTGAAGAATATTTTAAATAATTACAATTACAATAAGTTCCCAAAATAGAATTGGAGGGTTGATTTTGAATACATGTCATAAAATTAAATTTAGAAATAATATTTACATATTTTATTTATATTATATATATCTATATGATAAGTAAAAATAATATATTTTACAAAATGTTATTATTAGTGCTTAATAAAAAATTAAATTTAAAACCGTGATTTTAGAATTATTAAAACACAATACATAATAATATTTAAAACATTTTAAGTTATCAATGTAATACAAATAATTATTTTTAATAATAATTATTTTCATAAATGTAAATATAAATAAATAAAATATATGAACCTTGTACTTTTATTGTAATTATGGTTAATTTATATGTAAATATGTATATAGATGTATATAGATCGGGGATTTATATGTATTGGTTATTATATCTTCAATTTTGTAGTAATTGACAACTATAACAATAACATCTAAAAAAAAATAAAATGTGTAAATAAAGGTTATATACTTTTATTTTGAAAAAAAAAATAAATACATAATTAATTTAGTAGACGTTTAAAATTATATTTGAAAAATAAGTTATTTTCATATAAGTAAATATAAATAAATAAAAGATATATGAACCTTGTATTTTTTTGTAATTATGGTATAGTTAACTTCTTATTAAAATATGAAAATAAGAATTGCAAAAAGTTCTAATTAAAATTTTGGAGGGAGATTATTTTGAATCCCTAAGGTCAAATTTAAATATATCTTATATATGGTAAATAATAAAAATATTAAATTTCAGAATTTTATCCCAAGGATGCAACAAACTAAATTACTAACCGTGATTTATACATAATAAACTAAATTATTATGATGCAACAAAAAATATCTTAAAATATTATTTATAATCAATAAATTTTATTATATTAATATTTGATTTATAATCAAAGATCATAATTTGAAAACTATAATTGATTTGTTATGTAAGAGGAAAATTATATTGACCTAATAAGTAAGCACTATGTTAAATAACTGATTCTTATGAAACATACGTAGATTATTAAACATATATATGTAGATATATATATATATATATATATATATATATATATATATATATATATATATATATATATTATATATATATATATATATATATATATATATATATATATATATATATATATATATATATATATATATATATATATATAGATATATATAGATATATAGATGGATAGATAGATAGATAGATATAGAGTTAATATATATACATATATATATATATGTGTGTGTGTGTGGAATTTTATAAAGAGTAATAAGAGTAATGGTGGTGATGGTAATCAATCTTGTTTACTATATGTGTTTGAAAATTACAATGTTTTATGGCTTAATTAAAAAAAAAAGATCCCCAATATATAAATGCAAGTATATTATAAAATCCCTTCTATAAACAAATAAAGATTATAATAAATTAAGTTAAATATGTATAAGTTTAAAATCTGTATCTTTATGAATATAATTATTTTAATGCTAATTAGTATAAAATCAGTTTTAAAATAACAGGAAAATGTACTTTTAGTATGCTTCACCTAAAAAAGTACCTTATTCAATTGATCAATAGTAATATTAAACATTATTAAGCTTCTTATGAAACATATAACTGATAATTGATAATTGATTACCTGTAATTGACTTATCAATTCGTAGGTATAACAAATGTCCTACATTTGTAGGTGGATTGATCTCCTGAATCAAGTGTGGGTTCTTATTTCTTTATTTTAACAAATCATAATAATGACAAAGTCATTTATATATTCTATCAATTCTATCAATGATGAAAACGCATAATTGGTACCCAAACAAAATATAAGATACAAATTTGATAGCAGGGTAATATATATAATCCTAATAGAAAAGATTCATAATGATCATGGTAAAAAGTTTCAAACAGGCAAAAAATATAAAGAAAAGCTAAAGTCTGATTGTAGTCTTTTTACCATACTGAAAAAAAATTAAACTAAAGTACCTAAAATAACATCTTTTAAATTGTCAATTTTCATATCTCGACATGACCAAACATCTTCAGTAGTTACATACCTGAATTGGCAAATTTCACCCACGGAAATTTCATGTTTTTTTAAAAACTCCGGCCACCCTCTCAAAACATGCCTATACAGAAAAAAATATGAAATGGTATGTTTGTTAAAGTAAATACTGAATTAAAATAACTTAGGGTGGTAAATGAGTAAGTAACCTTTTGTAACCAACGTTCTTCTCGTACCCAACGTCCAACAAACAAATATGAGTTCCAGCATACCTAACCTTCATTTGCTTGCGAGAAGCTACACGAGAAAGAATCTCAAGCTTTTTGCGAAAACGCTGCGAACAAAAATGATGTAAGATAAATTAAAATATATATTAGTTAATTAAATAAATAACGCATAAATGATACTTTTTGACAAGCGGATATTGAACTTACAAGTCGACGTGTAACTTTATCGGTAAAAGCATACTCTATGTGGTCATTAGGTTTAACCTGAATATTTGTGAGAAAAACATAGTAATAAAAAAATGTAAGATAACATTAGATATTTTTTGTCTTAAATAAAAAAAATTAATAGATGGTGGACGTGTAACTTCTTCGGTAAAATCATACTCTTTGTGCACAACAGTATGATTATGTGTTCCATTTAGCGAATCTTGTATATTAGGTTTTACATCCAAATCCATAGGTTCATCGAAAGTAGGGAGCAAAATTTGCAATCCATTTTCATCGTAAACGGTAAGTTTCATTATGTTTGTGTCGACACAAGTGAAAATAACAAAATGCCTTTGTTTTAGGGGGATTTGTTGAACAACCCTCGTCCAACTATCATTAAAACGGAGCTTCCTGTTAACACATTCAACAGTGACCGACCAAGCTTGAGTCTTGCTTGCAAATAGAATAACAGTCTGTTTGGCAGCATGATTTCAAAAGTTGATTTTGGAGAAGGTACGAGGAAATTCCTTAACACGGATAAACATTTTGATTTAAAGTATTAATTTTTATTTAACATAATATAGGATAGTAAAGTAAGTATATAACTGAATAAAAATCAAATTGTTATACCAGATAGCTATGGTTTGGTTCATGATGAACATAGAAGAAGGAAGGACCCATCGTACAGCTTTGATTACGATGATAGAATGTCATATTAAAGGTCCGCTTTCGGATATAATCAAACACTAATATGCAGCCGTCAGTTAGAAATAACTGATCAGATATTTTCTTCCAACCCTTTGTAATTGAGAAGTAACCGTTACCAACCTCGAGAGATACTTTCCATGAGAGGCCGCTTGACATTTGGATATGAAGTGGTTTGAGTTGAATATCATTGGCAGCCATAATATGGAAAAAGGAACTATGCAGGGGCTGTGAAAATAAATTAATAAATAGGATAACATTATCATAAAATAAAATATGAGTATAATATGCAGAAAGGTATTTTAGAATAAATGTATATATGATACTCACAAGAACATCAGCAGAAGGATCATGAAGTATGGTGAGGATGGACTTGTCAGTATGATTGAAAACCCCCAATGCGGACCTAGTAATATGATCAATCAGATCAACAATTAAATAATGAAAGTTTCTTGAGTCTTTATGATTCAGTTTGTAGCTATTGATGTAATTTCTAGTTAATAAGTTTCTTGAGGATTTGCTTTTAGCAATTCACTTTGCTCATAGAAGTCGCGGATTATATATAAATTAATTATAACTATTTATCCCTGAATTTTCTGGGTATGAAGCGGAGTCCCTTGAATTTATAAAAAAATTGGTAGACAGTCCTTAATGTGATGGTACTCTAACCAAAACCTTAAATAATGAACCTTTGTTATTTAAAATATGTGTTCTTCCTATTGATGTACGTATCATCAATATAAACCACACACGTACAATTAGTAGATATTATATATTTACAAATAATCCAAGAATTATACTAATCTACATAACCGGAAATTATGTATCACCATAATATATTGATTCATTTATATGATGGCTTAGATGAATATTTGAAATATTGGTATGGTGTGTCAATGAACATCCAAAAATAACATAAGCAACTCTTACAATTTTGTGCATTTTGGTAAAGAGAATATGTTTTCACTTTTTAATCAGTGAACTGTGAAAATGTTAACAAAATCATCCAAATTGTCCACATCCATCGCAAAAACCATTCAACAATGTTCGCATTTACAGAATTTTCAACAAAAATACCAAACACACTATTTGCTGTTTTGTAAAGGATTACAATATAATGTAATTCGAAATAATTACAGAAGCACAAGAAAGTATCTGTTTTAAAAGCAATCGTTCAATGAAATAACGATCTAATGAGTTGTAAGCCCACTATAAATATTTGTTAATGTTAATGTACAAAAATATTCACGTTAGATATGTTGTTGCTGTACATCGATGAATTCACAGTTGGTTCAGTTTTTGCTTCTAATGAGTTTTTGTTAATATCAAGGTACAATAACAGATTCTTTATCAAGTAAAAGTTGTGTAAAGAAGAATTGTCCATCTTATGTCGATGAAAATGTAGGAAGAGCAACATATAGCGATTAACAAACATGCAAAGAATAAACAGATACGAAATAAATAATCAATCTAAACACACTTGATAGTGAATATCTTCAAACTCAGAAAGCTCAACATTTGAAGATTACAGATTCAATAAGCACACATGATTTCAATGAGAAGACATTGTGTTAATCATACAGAGAGGTTACAACCAAATAAATGTATAAAACAACGGTAATAATACAGATTTAAGAAGGATTTACCGATTCATAGCGGTTAGGTTGAGGGACGAAAACGGAATTGATGAGGAAATCCTTTGATTCGGAAGAGATTTTGCGAAGAAGATGGATGTTTTTGATCGGATTTGAAGCGATGGTAGAAGATTTTAGGGTTTTGTTACTTTTGTGAAGGGGGAAGATAAATGGGTCGGGTTAGTGGGTAAGAATAGGGTCCGCGTGTATCATAATAGGCTGATTAGAATGGACGGAAAAATAAAAAAATGGATTCACAGAAAGATGCCATGTGTCAAAATTGAGTCTAGAAACATACCATGTGACAACCACAATTACCCTTTTATTAGAATAGGGAGATATTAGAATAGGGAGATGTAGATGTAGATTCTTGTAAATTTTATGATTTTCATATTGAGAAACTACTATATATTTTTATTTTTAGAAGTTACTATAAATTCATATTTTTAGAAATACAAATACTTAAAATTGATTTTTATTAAAATTCAAAATTACCGTTAGAATTTTGAGGGTTATATCATGGTCAATGACCAAAGCAGCCGGTTGTAACTCATAGATAATTTTGCCTATCAACAATCCATTGATAGTTGTATCATCGATAATTTGTAGATAAAAAACATTATAGTTCTAAAGTTGGGAAGGTGTTGATAACCTCTCGATTATAATCTTTGTTGGTAATCCCTTGCTAAATTTACTTGGTACAAAGCATGGGTAAATTCTTAACAAGCGCTAATTTTTCTTATAAGTTATTACCAACAGTAACCGACCACTTTTACTTTCCAATGGATGTATTCGACGCCAAAAACCTACTGTATTCTAGTTTATTCAAAATATAGTAATTATTAGTAGTTATTTTTTTAATGAAACTCCAAATGACATGGGTATACCTTATGAAGTATATGTATGAGTCTTAAAATATAAATGACAATTGCATTGGATCATATGATACTCACAAATGCTTATTTTTTTATATATGGTACTAGGTTACTATCCCGTGTATTATATGAGTTAAATAAATAAAATATTAAATAGTTATTATAAAATTAATGATAAAAAATGATATCATTTTTTAAACTTTTGTTTAAAATTTTGTTTTGTTTTTCTCAAAAAAAAGTTGGATTTTAAACAAATTTTTTCATAACATACCCTTTTTAAAAAAGTACCATTTTAATAATTTTTTTATTATAACTTTGAAATTTAACTGTTTTTATTTCATATGAATTTCATTTTTTTAAAGCCACAGGTTTTAAAATATATTGTGTCTTTTGAAAATTGATATTTTTTTTGAAAAATTATATTTTATAAAGAAGCTATTTTTATACAAATTGCATTTTTAGAAACATTTTTTAATGTATTAAAAAATATTTTTAATATGAAAAGAATTAAATAATAGAATTTGTAATTAATGTGATATTTATTAGGTGAGAGAAACAGAAAAATAAAATTTAGTGGCTCTAGAATTGTAACAAGTGGCCTATAAAAAACTTTTTGACAGCCTCTTAATGGTCCAACACTTAATGGTTCGGACTGTTTGTTTCACGAGCACATGTCTGAATGGTTAAGACATTTACCTCTAAATGGTTAAACATTATACTGATGTTGAATGGTTAAGAGGTCTAATGCTGAATGGTTAATACAATTTATCTGAATTGGTCAGATATATGTCTTTGAATAGTTAAATAATATACTAGCTCTTAATGATTCAGACATCTTAATGGTTTAACACTTAATGGTTCAGACCTTTTATTAGTTCAGCATTTAATACTTCAGATCTTTTATTGGTTCAACACTTAATAGTTCAGCATTAATACTTCAGATCTTTTATTGGTTCAACACTTAATAGTTCAGACCTTTTATTGGTTCAACACCTAATGGTTTAGACCTTTTATTAGTTTGGTACTTAATCATTTAGAAATTACCAAACAACCCCTTAATAGTTCAGACCTCTTATTGATCGGTACTTAATCATTAAAATATTGCCAAACAACCCTTACTTTGTTGCGGGTTCAAACTTTGCGCCCAATGTTTTTTCCCTTTTTTTATATTACTTTTCTTAATCTAGGTTTTTGTTTGGTTCTTTTTCTTCTACATTTTCTATTACTTCTAATTAAATTATCTACTTTAGTCCCCTTTCTTTTCATTTAAATTACTTCCTTTAATTCATTAGATATGTACAAGACATGATATAATTTTTTATATTTTACTCTCTAAAACAAAAACGCATCAACTTCATACTTTTTTATGTGTTTGACCACGTTAGTGTCATCGGAGCAATGATTGCCATAAAGTTCGTAGATGTGACACAATCCATCATTAACTACATTAATGTTATTTACGCCTACACCGCAACGCGCAAGTTAAATTTTCTCATTACACTTATTTATTAAAGACTTTTAGTGACACAAAGAGTATTTTCTTCAGGCTTTCCCTGTATGACATACTAACATCACATTAATTTTCTTCCATCTTCTCCAATTTAGAGAGTGACGTTATGTTTTCCCTGTATTTATACCAATTCAACCAGTGAGAACCTATAAATATCCTTGGGTTGAGGGTTAATTTGAGTCACCGAAATTTCATACGTTTACATTAATATGTTTATCAATTGTGCGCACAAGACCAGCACGTCTTCCTTATGTTACCAAACTCAAGTTATCTTGATAGGATGATGATATTACTAAACGTTTATATAATTTTCTATGGTAATAAATGATCATGTTCATTTAGGCCACAAACACTCGTTCCAATTTCTTTCGGTGATACATCAAAGCCTAGTTAGTGTTTTTTTTATTTCCCCTAACTTTTCCAAGTTTTGTAGGGTGTCGTTCTTGTTTTTTTCATTTTTATAGTTTCATTTAAATTAAATTTTTAAACTTGTATTTACACTTCATATTTTATAATTAAATACAACGAAGTAGAAAAATAAAAAATAAACTCTTACTAATTAAAAAATTACACCACAAAATAATAAAATAAAAATCTAGAAAAATAAATATACATCATAAAAAATAACATCAAGTACTAGAACTCCCACCCCTAACCTTCTACGTTTTTCTCGCTTTCGTTAAAGAACAACTTCAATCTTCGGGCTGCAATACACTGAGTGGTCTTTTAATATGAATTGCAAATCTGGTTGTTGTTTTGTGCTTCCGATGCTTGTTGTTGTTGAAACATATATCCAACCTAAACTTGTTTTCCTTTTGCATAAAACAAAATTTCTTGGCTCGAAGACAGGGCCCTATGATTGAATATGATTTTACTTGAAGCGTTGAAGCTCTTAATCTTCGCCAAAAGTTCTTCATGTGGCGTCGATGTTGCGGCCGATCATTTGCCTTTCCTTACAAGGGAGTAAGTGAAGCATGCTTCTTAGATGGAAGGTTTTAGTCTAATTGGAAATAGAACCCGTCTGTATCCACAATTACCATATGCTTAACACAGCTTAGATCGAATAAGGACTTTTTGGAATGGGAATGGATGAAGCGGGGTGGAGGAATGATCAACTCATTGACTCATGAAATGAAGACTACAAATTCAAATCCGATCTGCACCTACTCACTTGAGATCTTTTATTTAGGCAGTAACAGTTTTATTTTCAGCTAGCCAATGTTCGGAAGGTGAAGAGTTTAGTATCAAGTCTGTAACGAAGCTAGTACGGTTCAATGTTTGTAGAATATGAAAATATTGGGTAATTGGATTGCCCCGCAGGGTTGATCCAAGCTTTTAGTGACTTTCTAGACATATCATTCATGCGTTTCGGATATAAAATTTCATTTGAGGTTTTAGACAAATGTGCTATTGAGATATTGGGCCTTTATGGTATCCCGTACACATTCTAAAGATTGGTTGAGCGAATAAGTGACCTTCGTCCGAAATGTGAGCAAATATGTCATGGCGGTTACTCAACCGTACTTTGGTTATCTTCATGGAGTTGAATTAGGTTTTTTTGGTTTTCTCATTGGTACACGCAGACCTACTCCTTGCTTCTGGTGGCATTGATCCAAGCTCGAGTACGGTTCGTGAGCTGACCTTTTGGGTTCCACATTCTCATCATCGTTGAGAACGATGTTGAGAAATTGAGCTTCTGAAGACGTGATGTAGTGACCGGATTTATTTGTTTTGTTCTTCCCGTCGATTGTGACTCACTACCCAACGTCGAAAGGTTGGCCCATGCGGGATAAGAACGAAAAATAATCCACGCCTTTATTTGTTGAAAACTTTTTTTCTTTCAATCATCCTGCACTCATAACTACTTTAAAAAAATATTATAGAACATATGTTCACACACGTATATAAGAAATCTACTTACTATATATGCTCTTACTTTTATGATTTCATAACCTCCACAAAAATAACTTTTTGTAATGCTGTTCCTTCTTTGGTATAATTGACTCATTTTGACCTACATATTATTTGATATATTTTACCTGTTTAAATGATCTATTATTGACCCTGATGAAAATCTTGGATCTGTCTACCGCCCTAATTGCAATTATTCAATAGCTATATTGAATATTGATTTAAAACCCTATGATTCCTGGAACAAGCTAGACATCCAATTATTTTAAACATTACTCTTTGATATAAAATATGTAAAGTGCTGTTATTGAAGGCATAAAGTTAAGAACCAAATGCCACCCAGTCATTGCTTCATTTGATGGTAACACATCATTAACAGACAGATAGTTGGCATCTCTTCTTGGACAGCTTAGCTACCCACATGCCCACCTCCTTTTCAATACTTATTTTTTCTCCCATTGATTTTTATATTATATTTTATTATAAAAAGCTCAACAAACACAAACCTCTCATTGATTTTCCCACAATCTTATTTCTTAAGTTTCATTCAATCCAACCATTCCCCAAACAATCTCTCTCAAGGTTCTCTCTCTCTCTCTCTCTCTCTCTCTAGTTGTGATGAATTTCTTATAAGTGATGCATCATGTATGTAATTTATGTGATGTATTTGTGCTTGTAAAAAATGTTGTTTTTATGTTTATTTGTTCATCATATATATGAAAAATGAGGATATAACCATGGTTATATATAAATTGTAAAAAAACTGATGGTATGTGTACTAGTTAAGTCAAGATTGCTATTCAAGGCATATGTTCATCTATTATATGACGCATCATGTTTGACTAATGTTGTATTTGAGTTTGAAAAAGATTGTTATTTTATGCCATTTATTCATCTTTATGTGAAGGATTATGGAGTTAGTATACCTACTATGTATGCATCTACTTATAAAGTTTTAAATTTGTTTGTTGTCATGTTCTAAAGATTTAGATCACAAGCAATGGCAAGTGAGGCACCAAGCTGGGCTGATCAATGGGGCGTGGGTGGGATCGGCGCTATCGAAGACGAAAAGATGGAAGTGAAGAAAGAAACTGATGACAAAAAGAAGGGATCAACAGGATTTGGTAGAGTGAATTCTGTGGCTAAAGAGGGAGCCAAGAAACTCAAGAACAGCACAACCAATGGGATCAAATGGATAAAAACCAAATGCCAAAAGAAGAGTTCTAACTCAGATTCAAAATAATAATAAGCTTTTTGTGTTTGATTTGTAACAAGATTGTGTATGCATGATTCATATTTGTATCATTCATTCATTTTCATGTTTCCAATATTGGTTAATGAAAATTAAATTTTATAGATGTTTGATTATAATATTGACCATTGGGGACTGGGTTCGGATGAAATTAATTTTAGTTACTATATTTGCGACCGTGTTTGCGATCAATACGTATTTTATTTTAACTTTTATTATTTTGAAAACTAGTGATTGTATTTGTGCACGAAACATGCAATTTCCGAATCTGTATTTGCGACTTCTTGAGACCAATTTTTATTTTCAATTTTACGTTTTAGAAAACCATAATAAATTCGGTAACCTTTATTAATAGAAATTGGAGACTTGAGACCAAAATATATTCGGTAACTAAACTATATTTGTTAGCAATGTAGTTTTTTTTAAAATATTTGTATTAGGTTTAGAACGAGTGATTGTATATGCTGCGAGCGGAATGACTTCAGTAGCTTTATTTGCGACCGTTTTTACAGCTAAATTAAATATAATTTTATAAAATTAGTGACTATATTTGCCAATGAAACATTTTCAGTCGTCATATTTTCAACTGTTTTACAAGCAAAACAAAATCGGTCACTAATTTGTGACAACCGGTCACAAAATTAGTGACTTATTTCATTTCAGTTGTTAATTTTGTGACTGTTACGCCTCTCTAACTTTAGTCACTTTACGGTTGATAATTTTACAAATATTACTTTCCGTTGTAAATTTCGATCTATTTTGCTATTTTAACAGTCGTGGCACACTACCAAATTAAGCAAAGTATAGAGATCGGATGAAAACATGTGACAATGTTGTAGAAACATGTTACTTTCTAAGTTTCTATCGCTATCCTTCTCAGTTCCACTATCTCTGCAACTTGCTTTATGTTGGGCATTTTCTCAACAATCTGAGTGTGGTGTTTAGTTGTCTTAATATTAATATTTGAACTCACTATAATTGTTATAAATAGTCACCACAAGATACATTACAAGATACATGATACGCCCCACCAAATAAAACTTACAATGGCAAACGGGTTATGTTGGATTAGACTCCATCTTCTTCACCGTCAAAATAACTGGCCAAATAAAAAATAACCTAAACTTTATGTAAACAATCGAGCTTAATTATAAGGGTAGGGTTATAGTATAAAATATATTTAATCTAAAAAGACTAATAATAATTATGGGCTTGACTCGTGTTCGTTTATTGTTTTATGTTAGCTCATTATGTTTTTTATGTTCATTATGTCCAATATCATTTTATTATGACATATATATTTTATATCATTTGTTATATGTATTTTCATTATGTTTTACATTTAGATCATTTTATATTATTTTTCTTACTGTTTCTATAAATTAAATGAAAATGTTATTTATCATTGTGCTTTACGATTAGAAATACAAAATAATATACTTTCACCAATATGTTCAAAATTCAAAGTGTTAAAGAAAACATAATATGTTATTTTTATCATTTTTTATAGATTATTTCAACTTATACTTCTTATTATCTATCATTATATTTTACAATTAGAAGTATACAATGATATTATTCACCAAAGTAATTTTCAAAACTTATAATGTTTAACATAACACAATAACGCTATAAAAACACAATGAGGCATTTTGTTATTCGTCATTGTTTTTTATAACATATTGAATTAACTAGTTGTTAATTTATTATTATGATTTAAATAATAAAGATACACAACAATGTTATTTCATAATTATATCTTTTAAAATTCATCATTTAAAAAAACACAATAGTATCAGAAAAACACAATAACTAATAGACAATAAACTGCATTAACTACACAATGAATTGCATTAAATACACAATGATGAGATATGGGCTTAAAAACTTAAAGAAAGATTATTATCTTTTTATATAATAATATTATAATTATTTTAAAGATAAAAAACTCATTTTTATAATGTAATATTTATAAAAAATAATGTCGTACATAAATAAATGCTTAAAAATAGTGGAGGAATTTGCGATAAGTCAACAAAAATGACAATTCATAAAATACCCTCTAATGAAGGAGCATTCAAAGCAGGATCTCTTTCTCTATCTTTATATTTTAACTAAATATTACATTCTTTATAATTATCTCTTAACTTTGTTTAGCATCCTACATTCTATTTTTTATCTTTATCTTTATATTACTCACAAACACTTATATTATTGTTATTTCTTTCTCTCATACACTCACAAAAAATATAGAGATTAATGAATGATGAATCTTTATGTTTCGAGAATCACTATTCACAACTTTAAAGTTTGGAGATAGAGATGGTGATAGAGATGTAGAATATAAAAAATCTCTAAACAATAGAGATGGGGATAAAGATGGAGTCTTTACTTTGAATGCTTTTAACTTTTCTTTACAATTTAAACTCAATCATTAATTAAAGTAAGAAAATTCTTAAGGTGTGTTCAGTCTTTATTAGAATGTTTACGTGTTAAAAAATAGGTGTTAGCCAACGCATAAGCTAATTTAAAATAAATAATTTCAAATATATTATAGATCTGTGTGTAGTAACTGTGCCCATAAATTACATAATTGTAGAACTTGCGCATGTTAATAATAAGTTTAATTCGGATGGTGAAGTGTTTTGATTTGTGTTTATTTTGTATTGTCCTACATTTATGATTTGAAACAATTATGTTTTTGGTTATGTGTTTTGAAATACTTATTAATGCTATCACAAATGATATTGTTATGAATCAGTTTGTAAATTACGAAAATGTACGTTTTACTATAGTTTTGCATTATACTGCAGGTTGAATTTATTAAGTTTATTATTAATATAGATCATATGCTACCATAATTTTTTTTATACAACTAGCTTTAAAGAAAAGTGATTACAATATATATACACAAATATTGGGGTGTTATTTGTCTATCTCAATAATTTATTGACCATATTTTTCTAATACATCTATATGTTTTTGGATTATGTTGCCTTGAAGTTTTCTTACACATGTGTATCATGCGATAACCATGTGATATATATATTTAACGACACAAACTAACGAGTGTTAGCCTAAAGGATCAAATATGACACAAAGCGTGTATATAAATGTTGTCTACAGTAATCTATATTTATACTATTATATAATGTTTTTGGATTATGTTGCCTTGAAGTTTTCTTACACATGTGTTATCATGCGATAACCTTGTGATATATATATATTTAACGATGCAAACTAACGAGTGTTAGCCTAAAGGACCAAATACGACACAAAGCGTGTATATAAATGTTGTCTAGGGTAATCTATATTTATACTACTATATAATGCATATTAGAAGGATAAGATGGTAATATCATTCAAAGTGCAAGACACCTATACAACATTTTAAGCGTATAGTACAAATATTTTTGCAATAATTTTACTTTTGCCCCCATTTTATTAACTTCTGCTAATCATTATATTATTTAATACACATTATTAATACATTATTTAATAATGTGATATTATTTAATTCACTTTATTATATTATTTAATAAAAAATAATAGATGATAATTTTACATATGAATTAAGACACCCATATGAAAAGTCATACTTAAATTTCAAAAAACAATAATCATTTTATTCCATTTATACCCTTATAATAAAGTATAGCATATGATACTTATAATACAAATGCTAAAATATATACACATTGCCAAACAAAATCCCCATTTACTTTAAATCCCGTTCATTCATTACGATTGAGCACTACTCCCTCTTCGCCTTTTCTTTGCCGGTTGTTAACAGTTGAATGAAGGTGGTCATTTATGGTGACAATTTCTGCATTAACTTTCTCCGGTTTATGATACACACCATCAAAAAGTGATCTGGTTGTTGAGACTTGATAAAAACAAGTCATTATATTGTTCTTAGCTACCTTTATTGTGTAAGGGTAACTAAGATCGTCTTCATAAGGAATATGTGAAAAGTGTTTTAACAATATGTCTCGATTAAGGAAAAGACAAGAACTTTAAATTAAAAATTAGAACTTTAGATGAATTAATGAACACAATTGCATAAAGAAACAAACTTTAAAATTAATTTGATTAAATAAGAAACAATTTCTTCCGGGTTCTAATTCTACAAGATCAACAATTGGTACTTTTAAATTAGGGTTCGTAAGAGACAATACTTAAGGATCTTAACTTTTGATTAAAGTGATAACAAAGGAAGAAGCTTTTAAGATTCTTTCATTCATAATGTTACCAATTTACCTATATCAATATTGTCTACTTTTCTTAATGAGGTCACGATACAAAAAAACCGAAAACTAATAATCAAGCAAACAATTTTATTTATAAGCAAATTGTTTAAATCAACTAAAACATAATGTGTCATTTAATAATTAATGTTAAATGCAAAAACCTTATCAAACTTACCAATTGTCTCACTTTACAAGAATTGTTCTCTCGAAAGCAATCAAGAGAACCTAAGCACATATCATCTTCATTAAATCTTCAATCTTGATTTGATGATGATCAATGATGATTTGGTGTGAGTTGGGAAGCTTGAAAGCATCCAAAATCTCTTTGAAATCACCTATTTTCAGCTGGAAAAAGTTGTTCTTCAACTTGGGTTTGATGTAGCTTAAATAATCTTAAAGATATAGAAAATCCGCAAGTTTGTTGGGGACCGGTGTATGATACGCTGGCATAGGCATATTATATGCCCAAATCAGTGTCCATATGCCCCAACTTCTGTTATTTTGTCCAAATATGCCCACAGATACACCAACCATACGCCGCCCGACGTATTGTATGCCCATAACTAGCGTATTATACACTGATACACCTAAATTTATGCCTTTTCTTGTTCATATTGATATTAAAATCTTTGGTCCTTGTAGTTGTGTGTTTTGGTTCTTTTCATCTAAAATAAGCCTCCTTTATCTCCAAAACTCTATGAATCAAAACATAGATAACTTGGACTTGTTCTACTATAATCGTGATGTAAAATCAAACTTTTAGGTTAGTTAAACACTAAATTATCACCAAGCAATCACATCACCACACTTAACGTTTTGCTTGTCCCTAAGCAAAACTTTCAATTAGTTTCAAACTTTTACTATCATATACATTGTCCAATCCATTACTCATTTTCAGTTTTCATTCAAGGTCATACCCAAATTTGCATAATTTTTCTTTTAAACATATTTATCTAATTTTTTAAACAAAATCACGTCCTTTTAAATCCAGATTCACCCCGAGCCTAATATGCCTTCATGTAACCATATTTTTCTCATAATACACCTAAAGTATACACAAATCAAAAGAACTTTTATAGGTTTTATTAGGCTTAGGTTAAGGGTAAGATATTAAGAATAAAAATGGTTAAAAGGTAATGAAATCCAAAAATTAGGTAAGGTTACCTTCTTTGAAGAACTATTATTGATATCAATGCATTTTGCATTGTGAGGCAAACATGGCCCATCTTTTATAATTTTTCTTTACTATTATGGGGCACACTAACATTGGTTCTCTTTTAGTTCTTGTTTTTTTGAATGATATGACCTTTTTCAGCCTATATTTTTATATAATTTGAAAACATCCTTATCGGATTACCGAAGTACGAGGCTGGCACTTTGGCCATCTTTTTACATATAATCACTATCTAATTCGAATTTCATCAAAAACAAAATAGAATGATAAAAGTCTTCATATTTGTCTTCTTTTTATCACATATAGCATTGGGTCATTGTAGATACATATGTCCCTAGTTTCTAAACTTAGTGTAATATCTTTGTGTTGTCTTACGCATATGTAATTGTACATATACTTAATTAAATACAATATGTGGTTGTGCTTAATGTTGAATATTTCATTGGTTGGTATGTAATAACGCTTATTGACTTGACTATATAGGTTGTGGTTGTTTGAATAATATCTAAATCAATTAATGACTATGAAACATATTCAAACTTAATCATGTGAAGTTCTCATGCGATTGGCCCATGCTAATGGACCATACGCATGGACAACTTCATGCTAATGAACCAGTCATACGAATGAACCAGGAGACTGGATCAGTCGCATGATTGAAATATGAGATTGACTCAGTCGCACGACTGAACACTCAGTCGTGCGAATGGATCAACCGCATGACTCAATTGCACGACTGAACCATGCAAATGGTCCAGTCGCACGATTGAGAAACCTTAACCTATAAATACCACTTAAATCGTGGAAAAACTAGACACTTCGAATATTTTGATACCCAGACGTACCCTAGCCATCCAGAGACCTCTAATAGCCTGTTCTAACTTCAAAGATCGTAGTAGATCGATTTCTAATCGTTCTTAACGTTTAGTTTCAATCTTTAATTGATTCTACGTGCGTTCTCACTGATTAGATTGCCAATCAAATAGGATTCCGCACTATTTGATTTGGTACACGTGTAAATCTGTTAGTATTCGTCGAGTACACGATCCTAACAAGTGGTATCCGAGCCTTGGCTCTAGATTTACGTGTGATTCAATCGTTTTGATATAAAAATTGTGTTTTTACGCTAAAAAACGTAATCTATTGTGTCAAATCGGGTTTTAGACGTCTCCTGATCATAAAGTTAAGTTTTTTCCGGCATACGGCAATCAGGGTTAGCAAAATTTCGTGTTTTTGCGTTCAAACACCTTAAACCTATAAAATTTTGAAATCCAGCAGGTTCAGTCGCACGATTGACTCAATCGCACTACTGAGGTCATACATATTCCCCATATGCACGATTGGACTCAGCCGCACTTCCATTCGTCCGACTGAGAAGCCTATTCGCATTGTTCATCCGCATTAGTTCATTCGGCCGACTGAGTCATCCGCATTAGTTCAGTCGCACGATTGAACCATCCGCATAGTTCAATCGCCCGAATAGCCCAATCGCACTACTTCATTCGCACTAATACAACAGTTTGGTTTAAAGTAAAAGTAAATAGCAATGGAAGACTAATATTCAGCATTCACAGTACGGAGAGACTCACGTATACAAAACTTACTGCTACTAGAGAATGAAGTGGGGAATCACAACAAGCCCCCAAAGCTGATCACGTTAGACGAATATCCATAATGGAAGCAATGTTTCGAGATCTACTTAAATGGAGTAGATCCCAATCTATAGGAGTCTATAGAGACGGGGTACAACATGCCTGTAGGAGCTGATGGTGTCAAACTAACACTTGGTGGCATGACTGATGGACAAAAGGTGAAATACAATGTAGAGAAGAAGGTTTATGCTTTGCTTACACAGTCAATTCCGAAGGATATTTTCCATCAATTCTCGGAATATACACAAGCAAAGAAACTATGGGATGCATTGGAGAAAATGTATGATGGAAAAATGACACTTCGAATATTTTGATACCCAGACGTACCCTAGCCGTCCAGAGACCTCTAGTAACCTGTTCCAACTTCAAAGATCGATTGCTAATCGTTCTTAACGTTTAGTTTCAATCTTTAATTGATTCTACGTGCGTTCTCACTGATTGGATCGCCAATCAAATAGGATTCCGCACTATTTGATTTGGTACACGCGTAAATCTGTTAGTATTCGTCCAGTACACGATCCCTAACAGTCATATTGGCTTTCTTTTGGTTTCTAATGGGTAATATTGGGTATGATCTAAAACCAAAAAAATAAAAAAGATTTTCAATTCCTAAGGCTTGATCCTAATGCCTTTATTACCTTTGTGCATAACTTGATTTCTTGCTTGAAGCATTCCATATGAATTATTTTTTTAACTTTGTAAATTTAAGGTAACCTATGCATGAAAGATCCACCTTCTAGATTAATACATTTGGTAAGATAAATCTAAAATCTTTTTCCTCTTTTGAACATCAACACAAATCTGATCATGACAAAGAACCAAAAACTATGCTTAAGTAGGTAATTAGTAAATGATTTGTACTTAAATATTCAATCTTTACATTTTTTCAAGTTTACTTAGGACACTTTGTTCAAAAAATATATATTCAAAATTTGGCATTCTTCTCATTTGCTTCCCCCATCCCCACACTTAGGATACATTATCCCCAATGTATGGTTTTAAATATTAATAACCATGATGATAATGAATAAACAAGATAAGAAAGGAGTACATAGACCTGATCATTAGGAGAGTCTTCATTAATTGACTTGCACCTCCCCACACTTGAGTGCTTGTGTCTGTTGTGTGATTGAACTACAAAAATATAATAAAGACCACACAAACTAATAAAAAAGTAAAACTCACTTTCGTAGGAATCACGGTTGGATTTAACATATGCAACAAGCCTTTAAACCCCTCATTTGACCCGAGTGGACGAGTTATAGTCTCGTGAGGGTTTATAGTGAACACACCCATAAAGTTTTCGGGTTGCCTCCCAAAAGCGCTAAATTTTAGTTCTTTAACCAGACCTTACCTATAAAGATCTAAAACATTTTCCTTGGTAATGTCCTCACTTACATGTGAGATGTAAGGAGGAGCACACCCGTTAGTAGGATTTATTATAGAACAATCATTATTAGCCATATATGTAATTGATTTTGAAACCACATTAAAGAACAACATATGATTTTCAAATGTCATGCAGATGATTCCATCTTGGTAATTGACTTGAGCTTTAGTTGTTGCCAAGAATGGATAACCTAAAATTATATTTGGTTGCTCATTCATCCTTACAAGGACATAATCAAGCATCATAAAATCCACCGCGTAGTAGAACTCTCCTAGCTTCATAAGGACATCTTTAACCATTCCTCATGGTTGTTTCCATGTTGAATTAGCAAGCACCACTATGTTGTCAGTTTCATGTAATGGACCAAAGTCATATTGGTCATACAAGCTCCTAGGGAGGATACTTAAGCCGACTTCATAATCCAAAAGTGCACGCCTGATTTTAAATTTCTTAACTTGAATGGGAATGATTGTTTCTTTTGTGCTACTTACTTCTTCTTCCTCAACGTTCTTATCATTACGTGCAACTAGTTGAGGAGAATATAGAATTCATAAGCAATACATTCAGCTTTAGGAATGATACTAACCGAGTTTATGTGCACATTCTTTGAACATGAGGCTTGATGTTGAGAGTTTTTGGTTATAGCAATTGGAAGCTTCCCTAGTCCCCGTTTAGACAATTGTTTAGCTAATTGTCCTAGTTTCTTCACAATGGCCTCACTGGTTTTTTCTTGCACTTTTTTGAATTGCTTAAACTCTTTCATCTCCTTTACTAGAATCGCAACAAGGATTGCATTGTCATTACCGTTACTTGTATAAGTATCTTGTTGTTATTATTGATTCCTTTATTGGTATTGATCTCCTTATTGGTAATTCCCTTGATTTTAACTATTCTTTGGTAGTCGCCTTGGTTGTAGCTTTGTTTTCGACCTTGATATTGGTTGCTTCCTTAATTTGGTACTTGAAAAGGAGGATTCACTTGGTCAATAGAATTACCATATCTAAGATTTGGGTGATTTCTAAGACCGATATGATAAGTGTTGGAATTCATACCATATGTCTTTCTTTCTCCTTGGCCTTGTTTGGTGCACATTTTCACTCTTCCTCAATTTCAAGTAGCATGTGAACGATGTATGGCCGATGTCATTACACATGTCACACACTTCATACTCATTAGATATATTTGCCATACCACTCTTTCCAGCTTTAAGGCTCGCTATTTCTTGTTCTAAGATTGAAATTCTATCCATGGCCATATGATCATTCACCATCTTCACACTTGACCCCCTCGACCTTCGGCTTGATTGTGCACGCTTCTTGGAGATGACACTTATCCTTTCGAGAATATCCCAATCATCGTCTTCATGGTTTAAGGTAAATGTTCCTGCACTTATGGAATTTACATCTATTGCATCCTGTGGTAATAAACCATCATACAAAGCTAAAATCAACACCCACATAGCTAGCCATGGTGTGGACAAGTTCTTAGCATTTCTTTAAAACATTGAAAAGCTTCATGGAATTGTTCACCTGTTTGTTGTGTAAATCCTCGAATGGCTCGTCTTGCATCACTTGTCCTTAAGAAGTATAGTATTCATCAAAGATTTGTTGTTGCATTTGAACCCATGTGTGGATACTTGCAGATGGTAGAGATAAGCATTATTTTTTGGCCTTGTCTTTAAGGTAAATTTGGAATAGAACAAATTTAACTTCATCTGGTGAAAATCCTTGGCCACCAATGATGCCACATGATGCCTCAATTTCGGATATGTGTAAGTAGTGTTTTTTAGTAGCCATACCAGGCAGTGAGGGAGAATTCCCAAAAATTGTAGGCAGACTACAAAAGCTCGCCCTCTTTGTGTTGGTGAAACTATATGAGACGAATTGATAGCAATGGCGGGACGAAAGTGACTATCCACACCATGTGCTGGTACGTAATGTTTGTCTCCTAGATTGATAGGTATGCCTTTAAATGGTTGACCTCCAATGTTGTTGCACATGGGTGGTTGAGCAAACCACCATGATCCTGATTTGTTCAATTTCGATAACCCGATTGATTACCATAGTTGCCAAAGTCATGTTGGTTTGGTCCGTCTATGTCGACTTGATCTTCAATCCACTCTTCCACATAATTAGGGTGATAACTTCCTTCAACTGAATACCGGTCCTCAATGCTATGTAAGGCCCCGTTCCTAGGATGCTTACAGCTGGTAAATCATTGCACATAAAACATAGAACTTACATTTAATAATTCATAAAACGTTGCAGCGGAAACATAAAATAACTTTTCATATCATTACAAATGCTTTTGCAAGTTAATACAAGCGTTCATTTCAAAACATCATTCGTTCGCATTAAAATGCAAAAACATTAACAAAAGAATGCCATCCAAAAGAGCTGAGTAGTGTCAGGATCAATGATCACAAGTTTGATGTAATGGAGCGTAGTACAGCGGAATAAGAACAAGAATTAGACAAATTGTAGCAAGAATGTGATGCTCGTATGCATTAAGAACAAATACGGTTATAACGAGAGAATATATTTCTGTAACAAGGAATGTTTAAGAATATCGAATATTCTGATCAAATCATTCATTTATTACATTAGGTTGACACTCCTTATATAGAGTGCAATCGCTGCTGTTATCACGGGTAAGTGACAACTGGCAGATCTATTACAAAAATAACTAACTCTTAACAAACTACTGATAAGAAACTACTGAAACTACAAAGACTGAAGAACAAGCTCTTCAGTCGTTTTACAAAAACTGATAAATATAAAACTACTGATGAGCACAACAACTGAAGAAGTATTCTTCAGTGTTGTGTCAAACTACTGAAAACATAAGACATAAAACTACTGAAAGGTAAACCGTCACAACTACTGAAGAAGACCTCTTCAGCTGTTGTGACAACGTCTGATACTTTGGTCTTCAGCACTTGTGTCTTCAGACTTTGTCTTCAGCACTTGTCTTCAGACTTTGTCTTCAGCACTTGTGTCTTCAGACTTTGTCTTCAGCACTTGTGTCTTCAGACTTTGTCTTCAGCACTTGTGTCTTTAGACTTTATCTTCAGCACTTGTCTTCAGACTTTGTCTTCAGCACTTGTGTCTTCAGACTTTGTCTTCAGCACTTGTGTCTTCAGACTTTGTCATCAGCTGTTGTCTTCAGCTGTTGTGGTCTTCAGTAGTTGTTGTGACGTCTGTGGGACTTAAAGGTTTTTCTGATCCGGCTCATTGGTTCTTTGGTCCAACAAACTCCCCCTGAACCAATGCAGCCAAAACCTTTAACTTTATTGAGGTCCCACTTATTGTTGGCAGAATGGTTGGTCTTTTCCTTCTTGATCAGTTGAGAAGATGACCCATATAAGCACTGGCCTGGAAATGAGTCTCTGATGATTTGGTTGGCAATGTATGGATGGGAGCTCTGTATTGGGGAATTGGACACTGAGCTGTTCCTCATCCATGAGACTCACTTCCCATGTATAAGCCTGTAGGATTCTCTGGTGTATGCTCTGAGAAACATAATTTTTTTTCCATGGTCAGGTTCTCGGCTTCACCATCAAACAATCCTTCACGCCCATACAGCTCTGAGATGTACTTGGCCTGTTTACCATTTTTGAGCTCAACTGTTGTAATCTGTCTGTATGCAAACTCATCAGGATGAGTCCCTTCAAGTAACAGACTGAGCTCATTTTGTTTGAAGTTCTCAAGCCTCTTGTAGACTAACCCCTTTTTAATAATTCTGTTCTCTAACATCTTTTGGGGTGGTTGTTTAGTCTCATAGGCCTTCTTGAAATCTTCTACAATCTCCCAGGGTGATACTACAAGAACCACTGTGATCTCTTCATCTACGATCCTTTTTACTTGGCCCTTGTATCTCGAAGGAATGTCTTTCTTTACAATCCTGTGAGCCACCCTAGGATCAGGCCATACTCTCACCTTTTCCTTCTGATATTGAAATGTGTTGGCAAGGGTGTACAACCTCAGAGCTTCTTTCTTCATACTTATTATTGATGACGAAGCAGCATAAGTTTTGTCGATGCTTTTCAACATTTCATCATCATGTAGCCTTTGCTGCTGTTCTTCTTCAATCTTTACTCTCATAGCTTCCATCTGTGAGGTGGGAGTGATGGGCATGGGTTTGGCTTTAGCCAATGTTAGGACTGCAGATAGAGGCAGCCTATCTTCTTCCACATCATCATCCTCTTCTTCTTCTTCTTCTAGCCTCAACACCCTTCTCTCTTCTTCTTAGGGCATCATCGGCTATTGGTTTAGAGGGTAAGGGAGTTGGTTTGTGGGTTGTGATTGTGGTTTTTTTGGAGAGGGAATGTTGACAGGCTGAGTTAGCATTTGGAGGTGAGTGTTGCTTTTGAGTATTTGGCTAGCTCAGTCCTGCTCCCTGCTCCTGCTTCATTCAAAGCTTCGACTACTAACCCCTTAGTGTATGCTCAGACGAACAGATCTTGGAGGTTATGGCCAAGATGCTGTCCCTGGTCCATGATTTTACTTCGATCAATGATCTCCCAAGGTATTTGCTGATAAATCTGATCATGATCTCAAGTCTCTCTCTATCCATAGTGCTGTAGCTGGCCCATCTTTGTTGGATCTCTTCGATCTCTAATCTTCTTATTTCAGAATCTAGCTTTTCAGTGTCGAAACCTTGCCTAAACAGCTAATCAATGATATTGTCCATTGATCTGCCGTGTTCAGCATCAGCCTCTTTAACAATTTCGTTCAAGTTCTTCTCTTTCTCCGCACTCTTCTTTTTCTTGTATGTGACATGAAAATCTTTTTGACTTTCATGTACTTTTTCAATTTCAACTCCCTTCTCAATCACACTCTCCTTCTCTTTTTCGGCCTCATACACACAATCCTTCTCTTTTTCCACCTCTTTATCTTTCTCTTTCTCTCTCTCCTTCTCCATCCCTTTTTTAGCTTTCACTGCTGAACTCTCCCCCTTTTGGGTGCATTGGTTGCAAGGGATTGAGTATCATAAAGTTGTTGCGCGCAGTACATCCTCCACCAGAGGTGTAAGACAGTAGAAAGTCTCTATCATCAACAGTTTTAATAAAAATTCGGTTAGCTGTGGTGTGATGAGAGATAGGGGATTTGAGGGATAGCATTCATTTGCTCAGGGGGGTTTTGGTCCTGAGAAATGGTGCCAGAAACAGAGGCAGGTGGCTGAGAATTTTGTAGTGGTTGTGTGTTTAAGCGACCTTCAGAGGAAGGTTGCCATCTGTTGGGTTAATGTGTGTGGTGGCAGATGGTCTTTCTCCTTGAGGGAGTTGGTTAAGTAGTTTTTGCAGCCTACTGACTTCCCCCTCTAGGATTGTGTTCTGGGCAAGAACATCATAAAAGAAGCCCAGGTCATCATCAGCAGATGCTGAATCACCTGACCTCCTGCTTGTAGCAGGATGTACATGCACTGGGTGTAGACCAGTTTTAGCATGTGCCCCTTTTTCTTGGAACTGGGGACTTCCAGCCTCAGGACTATGTCCTTCATCAGCTGTTGCCTCTAGGGAGGTCTTAGCAATGTTACCAGCCTCATTCTGATCATGTGCTGATTCAGAAGAGGTGGCAGCCTCACTAGATGTTCTAATCTCCATATCCACACCAGGAGATAGAACGTGTAAACCCCGGTGTTGTGGGTTGTCAGAAGCATGGTGATCCTCGTCCTCAATAGCTGTGGTTCTCCCCTTTGTTGGTGGTTGTTGGGGAGGAGGAGAGGCATGCAGCTGAGTCAGCACATTTGCAATGATAAGGGTGGGACTTTGGGGGGCGGTTGCATGGGGAGATGGGGTAAAAGCAGTGTGCACCTGGGGAGAATGGTGCTCTTCAATGGCAATCTCCTCAAATGAGGAAGATCCCAGATTTGTGGGTACACCTTCTATGGTTGCTGCAGGCTCCTTTTGAGAGGAATCCTGAGCGGCTGTGGCTGGGAGAGTCCTTATATCCACTAGGGGTTATAACCAGTGGATATAGCCTGCGTTTGTGTTGCAGGGGCATCCTCAGGGGACTCATTTCCCTGAGTAGCCTTTTTGGTTTTCTTTTAGTGGGTTTGGTGGGGACTTTTGATTTGGAGGTGGTGGCTGTGGGTTCCAGCTGCGTGGGTTTGCGCAGCTTGGCAGCCATTTTGAGTGATTGGTCAGAGTTGTGCGGGGAGTATACTTCAGGCAATATAGCCATAGCAGGGACTCCCAGGCCAACAAGTCCCTCAGCTTGAAGCTGGTTTTCAGTTATTGCCATTATGAACCGAGGATATAATATCAACGGTTAGCAGTTGTTTTTGAGCCATATCCTTGAGCTCTAAAAATAGTATTTCCGAAAAATTTAAAGGTGTTGCTCAAGGATGGAGTACATTACCTGTTGCCACCTTGTGGACATTTGATCCCATGATGAGGTCTTGGAGGCAAGGCATACATTTACCATATGAAATATGAGACGTTCGGCATCTGGGAAATGTTTCTTCAGTAAGGTAGATGCACTCAAGTCACCCTGGTATCCATGGTGGGCAAATGATTGATCTGTTGTGCCCTTTGGATAACCAGTTGGGAAAGTGGCATCATCCAGATTAAGGATTTGTCGAAGAGTGTCTGGAGTGATGACCACTTTTGGCCATGGACAAACGATTGAAGAGACTCTGTGTCGTTCTCCTTAGAGACCAGAGTGACGTTTGTCCAGAAGTGGTTAAGGGATGCGGCATATATGGTGGGATTTACCAGAAACGCCGTTTTGTAGGGTGATTGAACCATTAAATCAATGGCGTTGTGAAACTTGGTACAGTATGGCGATTTGGTGAGATGTGCGACACAGTTGTGTCGTGTTGGTTAGTTGCATGGTCGCCATTGATGAAGAGAGGGTAGAGAGTTTTTGAACGTTAGGTTTGAGAAGAGAAGATAAAAACTCGAAGTTGGGATAAGGTATTTAAAGGTTCGGGATAGAAATCGACTGAAGGTATTGTGTGAGTCATCAGTTGTTGAAACTACTGATGACGTGGTATTGACCGTCAGACGTTGAAACAGCTGAAGTCTCGGATTTAGTCATAAGTAGTTATAAAACTACTGAAGACAGTTTTGACTTCAGGTGATGAAACACTGAAGACTTGATATAAGTCATCAGTAGTTGTGAAACTACTGAAGATAGTGGTTTTGTCAGCAGTTGTTGTATACAGCTGAAGACTTGGTGTTAGTCTTCAGTAGTTGTAAACTACTGAAGACATGGTTTTGGCTTCAGTTGTTTTGAAACAGCAGTTGTAGAAACAACTGAAGAGAAATTACTCATCAGCTATTTTCGTCAATTCTTAGCTTTTCAGCTGTTTCATACTGTCCTCAACACTTACTCATCAGACTTTGCATCTGCTTTTCAGGTGTTTCATAGGACGTCAGTACTTATCTGTTTGTACTGATTTCAGTAGTTGTAACTACATCAGTAGTTGTCTACATCAGTAGTTTAGAACAGATAAAGTACTTCAGTACTTGTGAGGCATTTAGCCTTCAGTAGTTATAAAAACTGCTGAGGGTGAAAGAACTCATCAGTACTTATATGTGACATGGTTACCAATGATCACCAGTACTTATTACTGAGATCATCAGTAGTTGTCACTTATTCTAGTTGCAGCATACCAAGCCTTAACACCAGGTTGTGGAAAGTTGAACTATCCAAAGGCTTAGTAAAAATGTTTGCAAGCTCATCAGCACTAGGCACAAACATAGGATTAATTAGACCCTTTTCGAAACAATCTCTTATAAAATGATGTCTAATTTCTATATGTTTGGTCCTAGAGTGCTGGACTGGATTTTTGACAATTCAAAGAGCTGAAGCACTATCCATTAATAACGGAGTCTAGTCTCTGTAATGCCATAGTCCAAAAGTTGATTCTGAAGCCAGAGTACTTGGATGTACAACTTGAAATAGCAATGTACTCGGCTTCAGCAGTGGATGTAGCAACAGATGTTTGTTTCTTACTCTGCCAAGAATCAAACAGTTGCCTAGGAATTGACATCCACCAGAATTGATTTCCTGGTCAACTTACACCCTGCATAGTCACTATCAGGAGAAGCAACTAATTACAAGAGTGCCCAGTGTAACCATAAACCTAGAGATTGTGTACCTTGCAAATATCTAAAGATCCTCTTGACTGCAATCAGATGAGACTCTTTAGGTGCAACCTGAAATCTAGCACAACACATGTAGCAAACATATATCTGGTCTAGAAGCTGTTAAATACATCAAGGACCCAATCATACATCTGTAAAGTGTTTCATCAACCACTTTACCTTTCTGATCTGTATCCAGTAGTGTGGTGCTGCACATGGGGGTAGAACAGGGCTTACAGTTTTGTAAATCAAACTTTTCCAAAGATTTTTGTGTATCTAGACTGATGAATGAAAATTCCATCAGCCTTTTGTTTGATTTGCAAACCCAGAAAGAACTGTAATTCTCCCATGGCACTCATTTCAAACTTCTGTTGCATCAACTTTGTAAAGGCATCACACAACTGAGGATCAGAGGATGCAAAAATAATATCATCTACATAAATTTGAACAGTAGATTATGCTGCCCCAGCTTTCTTAATGAATAAAGTCTTATCAATGGAGCCTCTAGTGAAATCATTTTCCAGAAGAAAGTTTGATAATGTCTCATACCAGGCTCTAGGAGCTTGTTTCAACCCATAGAGCCTTATCAAGCTTATACACCCAATTAGGATGTTTATTGTCCTCAAAGCCTGGTGGTTGACATACATAAACCTCTTTTTAATTTTCCCATACAAAAATGCACTTTTGACATCCATTTGAAAAACTTTAAGTTTTTGATAAGCAGCATAAGCTAAAAACAATCGAATTGCTTCCAGTCTGGCTACAGGGGCAAAGGTTTCATCATAATCAATACCTTCTTCTTGTGCAAACCCCTGAACAACCAGTCTAGCCTTGTTCTTAACAATAAGCCCATTTTCATCAGTTTTGTTCCTAAACACCCATTTAGTGCCTATTGCACACTTACCTGGAGGTAGAGGAACCAGTTCCCACACTTGCTGTTTCTTGAACTGAAGAAGCTCAAGCTGCATGGCATCAACCCATCCATTGTCCTTTAAAGCAATGTGATAATTCTTTGGCTCTTGCCTGACTGATGAAGAGAGCATAGAAGCAGAAATTTGACAATTGACTTCTTGTTGATACGCCAGCAGTGAATCATCACATGAGGTGAGACATAGGGTCTTCTGATCAGTTGATACACAATGAGATCATGCAAGTGTTTGCAGCAGGTTCAGCAGCAACAGATGGTGATGGTGAATCATTTCCTTGAACCAATCAGTGGATGGTAATTCAAAGGAGGTGAATTTGAAGAAATCTCATCAGCATTTGTTGTGGATGGTGCTACTGGAGCTACAGGAACATCAGGTCTAGCTGAATCAGGCAGTTGATCACTAAACCTGAAGAGGTGAGTACTGCTATCATCATCATCATCAGCATCAGCAGTACCACCAGGTGGTGAACTGTTGACAGGAGCAACAGCAGGATTTGATAAGGAACATATTGAATATGTCCAAATCAAATAGCTCCACAGGGCTTTGTGGAATCTTGTCCTTAGGAGATTCATTAAACTTAACATGTAGAGTCTCTTCAACCATTTTTTGTCTGCAGTTGAAGACTCTGTATGCTTTGCAAGTTGATGAATAACCAACAAAGTACCCTGCATCCACCTTAGGATCAAATTTTTGGAGTTGATCCCGTGTGTTGAGAATGAAACAAGGACACCCAAATGCTCTGAAGAATGAAATTAGAGGGGCCAAATGATGAAGAACTTCATATGGAGTCTTCATCAACCTCTGATTTACTAGAACTCTATTCTGTACATAGCAAGCTGTATTGAAAGCTTTAGCCAAAAAGTCATTGGCAGTCCAGATCAGCCAACATGGACCTTGAAGCTTCAATAAGGGTCCTGTTCTTTCTCTCCACTACTCCATTTTGCTCAGGAGTTCTTGGGATGCTATACTGCCTCTTGATTCCCTTTGATAAGTAAAACTCATCAAGTGTGTGGTTTCTAAATTCAGTACCATTATCACTCCTCACACACTTAACTGGTAGGGAATACTGCTTCTCAACGTGTAACACAAAGTTCATAATGGACTGTGCAGCCTCATCCTTTGAATGCAAGAAGAAAGTCCATACAAATTTGGAGTAATCATCCACAATTACCAGACAATATTTCTTCTTAGCCATACTCATCACTTTCACAGGACCAAAGAGATCCATGTGAAGAAGCTGTAAGCAGGCAGTGGACTTAGGTTCTTCTATGGAGGGAATGAAGCTTTGTGCTGTTTTCCTTTAAACAGGCAGTGCAGTTATCTTCACACTTGAACTCCTTCAATGGCAGTCCCCTTACTAAACCATGGTTTATCAGCTGATTCATGTTTTTGAGATTAACATGACCCAGCCTTCTATGCCATAGAATAGATTCTTGGGGGGAAGCCTTGGAAAATAGGCAAGGATGGCCTTTGAGATCTATTTTCTTAGAAAGATCTAAGGCATACACTCTTCCTGTCCTGTTGCCTTTAGGAGAGTGTGTTCATCCAACACCTTATCAATCAAATTTAGAACTTTGGATGACAAATCCGACAGTTCTGACTGGTGAAAAGAGCAACATGGCCTTTGTCACACATTTGACTGACACTCAAGAGGTTGTACTTGAGATTTTCCACATGGTTAACATCATCAAACTTTATTTCCCCATTGGAAACAAAGCCTTTGCCAATGATGTAACCCTTTGCATCATTGCCAAATGACACAAACCCCTTCCTTCCTTGAGAGTAGTCATTAAGAAGTGATCTGTTTCCTGTCATATGCATGGATCCTCCACATCTACATACCAGATGCCTCAGAGGTATGTTGAAGAACCCTGCAAAATACAACAAATTAGTTAGATTTTGAGACCCAAACCTTTTTGGTCTTGGGCCTGTTCTCATCAACAGATGGTAAACTAACATGTTTGTTGGAAACAACAGCCTGAGAGGAAGAAGCTGGTGAAGAAAAGGAATCCTTTGGCTTGGACCTCCTTTTCTGTGGTTTCAACAAGGAACATCTAATTGGTTAACTCTTCCCAATAGATGTTGAACCATCATAACCAGCTGGTCTGATTTTGGGATAAGGCTTTCAGCTCTTCAGACACATTGGCATTGGAGTTTGATAAGTTCCTATGTTGCACCTTCTTCTTTTGAGCAATCTCAGCTGTTACCTGTTTAACCCCTTCCTTTTTGGATTTCTATTTTGACTTGAGGGTTACAGGATTTGATGTTGCTGGTACAAATGTGGCTCTAAACTTAGTTTTCATTTTAGCCATTTTCTCTTGAATTTCTTCTTTATGTTTGAGTTTGGATCCCCTTTTGTACCAACAATCATCTGTAAGATGATTGAACAAACCACATACTTCACATGGTTTCTTCTTCATCTTATGATGATCATCAACTAAAGAGGATGAAACTACTGAAGACTTGCTCTTCAGTACTTTGGAAGCATTATTTGCTTTCTTGACTTCCTCTTTAGTAGTCTTTAAACTCTTTTTACTGATAGTTTTCTTCTCTTCAGTGCTGTCATTAGTTGGAGTTTGAACTTCAGGTGTTAAATCTTGCTCTCTAGTCCTTTCAGGACTTTCAGAAATAACTCCTGAGTTGATCATCTCTTATCATGTGAGTGTCAGCAGTAGAACCATCAATATCAGCTGATGGGTTCTGAGAGGGCTTAGTGTTGACTTCAACTTTTGATGATGCTCTATCAAAAGGTGAATCACATGATGAGGTGGATTGGTTATTGCTTTCTCCATCAGATTTCACTTCTGCTCTTGAAGCAAAATCTGTAGGAGGAGCAGTGTGATTGTAACCAATACCAAACTTCACATTGGAAGCAGATTTCTTACTAAGAAGCATTTCAAAACCTTTGCATGATTGTACCCATCGATCACACTCTACCTGGGTGACTGCAAGGTTTCTTTTAGACTTCTCTGGTCATCCAGAATAACCTCTAGCTTAGCCTTTTCATCATTTAGTTGGCATTTAAGCTTAGATCTCATCATTTTTACAATTAAGAGCAGACTCAAACTCAACTTTTCTTTTGGAAATGGTTTTCTCAAGCTCAAGTTTTTGATTTATTAATGCTACATTTGCCTCTCTAATTGAGACAAAGGCAGCAATGCATGATTCAGAACATAACTTGGCTTTAGCCTCTGAAGATACCTGAGTTACCTGTGAAGATGATGCATTTGAGCAGGAACCCTCAGTAGACTCCAGGGCCATGAGAGCCAGATTCCCAAAAGGACTGTCACCACCATGTTGACCAGCACCTGTGAACGGTTGTTCATGACCAGACATGTCATCCGGTAAACTGCTCCAGTCAACACCTCCAGGGGTGAAGAAGCTGTGTTGTTGAGGTTGAGGAGGTTGATGAGATTGAGATGGTTGAGGTTCTGGTAGTGCATGAGGTTGTGGTACTATAGGAACTTGAATTGATTTGACTGTGGCATGTAATAACAAGGGTAAGGATATGGCATTTGACCCTGAGGACAAAATATGCAGGAGATTGTGGTTGAGAATGATGACTAGAATTGACAGGATGTTGCCCTCTGTGTTGTTGACTATTGCCAGGGAAAGTCACAAAAGGTGCAAAGGAATTAGATCCAGATGATCTGCATTCTCTAGCAAAGTGTCCAAGCCTGTGGCATTTGTGACACTTCAACTTACTCTTGTCAAACCAACTTTGGTTTTGCCAGAGAGTCCTGGGAACTTTCTTCCAGTTCTTTTGTAGAACTTCTGAGATCTGATATTTATCAAGGCCATTTGGCTCAAAATATCCATCTCTTCTAAGTCATCATCAGCAATCCCCTTGAGATCATCCATGATGAAGCATAGATTGTCATTATTACATCCAGTAAACTGACTATCAACACTCACAAATGCAGAATCAGAAGTGTTTGAAGAGAAGTCAATATGCTCATCATACTGGCATTCAGATGAAGCATATTCTAACTCATGACCAACCAAGGCAGTGTTGCCTGGTACAAAGTCTTCAGTGAGCTTTCCAGATGAAGACAGTTTTCGTTTCTGTTTTATCTCTCTCTCAAATGTGAGCAATTTCCCATGGAGTTGGGTGAGAGATAGTTTGTCCAAATTTGCACTGGAGCGTAGGACAATAGTATATGTGTCCCATCTCTCAAGCAGTAATCTGAGAAATCTGTTATTCAACTGGCTATTGGTGTACTCATGTTTGACCATTTTTAATTCAGAGATCAAACAAGAGAACCGCTCGAACTGTTGAGTCAGTGTCTCACCCTTCCTATGAGAGAATGTCTCATATTGTTGGGCAAGGATTTCTCTATTATTTGCCAAGACCTCATCTGTTCCTCCAAATTGTTCTTTCAAGGCATTCCAGAGGTCATGGGCAGTTTCATGATGCATTAGCCCAGAATAGATTTCATTAGGCAGTGCCATGACCAGAATTCCATGGGCTTTTGCATCAATCTCAAACAACTTCTTATCCTCATCTGAGTATTGCTCCCTCCTCTTCGGAACCATTTGATTGGTTTCTGGGTTATTCACCATAGGCTTGTGTGGACCATGTACCACTGATGTCCAACAACCTGCACTGTTAACAGACAGGTGATGGCATTCGTCGTTGCCATATGTTATACTCATTCCTAACCAGCATGGAGGCTTGGTTGAGGAACCAGTATTGTGAGGATCATTGGAAGGAGTAGTCATTTTGAGTCCAAATACAATTAATTCAAGCTTTTAAACGTTTTTATAAAGACCACAACAGACTCAATGAAAACCAAGAGAAAATCTCAGGATGATTGACCAGAAAACACAGAAAATTCAATCTCTATAACCGTTTCTTGCGAAACACAAAAATGCTAATTCAATCAAACTTGGATCTTGAATAGCAGTTTCAATGATCAATTATTAGATCGATCAATGATTAACCTGCTCTGATACCATTTGTCAGGATCAGTGATCACAAGTTTGATGTAATGGAGCGTAGTACAGCGGAATAAGAACAAGAATTAGACAAATTGTAGCAAGAATTTGATGCTCGTATGCATTAAGAACAAATACGGTTATAACGAGAGAATATATTTCTGTAACAAGGAATGTTTTAAGAATATCGAATATTTCTGATCAATCATTCATTATTACATTAGGTTGACACTCCTTATATAGAGTGCAATCGCTGCTGTTATCACGGGTAAGTGACAACTGGCAGATCTATTACAAAAATAACTAACTCTTAACAAACTACTGATAAGAAACTACTGAAACTACAACGACTGAAGAACAAGCTCTTCAGTCGTTTTACAAAACTACTGATAAATATAAAACTACTGATGAGCACAACAACTGAAGAAGTATTCTTCAGCTGTTGTGTCAAACTACTGAAAACATAAGACATAAAACTACTGAAAGGTAAACCGTCACAACTACTGAAGAAGACCTCTTCAGCTGTTGTGACAACATCTGATACTTTGGTCTTCAGCACTTGTGTCTTCAGACTTTGTCTTCAGCACTTGTCTTCAGACTTTGTCTTCAGCACTTGTGTCTTCAGACTTTGTCTTCAGCACTTGTGTCTTCAGACTTTGTCTTCAGCACTTGTGTCTTCAGACTTTGTCTTCAGCACTTGTCTTCAGACTTTGTCTTCAGCACTTGTGTCTTCAGACTTTGTCTTCAGCACTTGTCTTCAGACTTTGTCATCAGCACTTGTGTCTTCAGACTTTGTCTTCAGCACTTGTGTCTTTAGACTTTGTCATCAGCTGTTGTCTTCAGCTGTTGTGGTCTTCAGTAGTTGTTGTGACGTCTGTGGGACTTAAGGTTTTTCTGATCCGGCTCATTGGTTCTTTTGGTCCAACAAGTAGCCGCCCTGTGCCATCCTCAGCAACATTACCTGCCAACTAAACACATAAAAGTCAGAATTGCCGAGTGAGTTCTAGTTTTATAATAAAACATATTTTACTTTTATTGAAAACCGTTCATTACTTTTGCATGATCACACACCATACATACACATAGACAATATCATTATTATCTTCTTCATTCGTTCATTCATCTTTACATCTTTTCTTGTGCATCAGATATCTTCCGTACCAATACCATGTGCTACACCCCGAACTATATGGCTACTGGGCCAAAGTATATAAATAGACAGCTAAACATGGTGCCACAGTACCAGGGGTAAGCGGTAGAGGTTCTATACAAATGGTCGATCACAAAGAAGGACCCCGATGTGCATCCTACCGGGGTGGTGAACCCACACACCGTTGGACTAACACCTTATAATTGGCGTGTCCTGATATCTAATGCTTGCAAGACTTTCATTACTTTCATAATTCATTAATGCACACATTCATCATGTTTCGCTTTTCATTATCTTCCACTTTACGATACATAATACTTTCATTTCATTCATTAACATTCGTCATAACAAGGAACACAACATATACAGGCATCACATCATACAGGGCAACATCAAACATGACATGCATCATACATAACATGCAACATCATCATCATGCCCATCATAACCTCTAAGGCCTCTACCATCCCCTTACATCAACTTACGGGAACTTTCACGTCAATGCTTACATCTGCACTTTCCCTAGAAAGTTAGAAGTCAAACTACACTTCTCCGTGGGTGCAACAACCATATTCAGGCGTATGGACATCCTCCTGTCGCACGACCTCCATGCGACTGAACATCATGCGAATGGACCAATGCAGATAAGCACTTATGCGAATGGACCCTCAGTCGCATGACTCCCCAAGCGACTGGCCCTCAGTCGCATGACTCCCTATGCGATTGGCCCTCAGTCGCACGAATGAACCCTCATTTGTTCAAATGAACCCCAATCATGTGAATGAACCTCAATCGCACCTCATTCGTCCGTATGGCCTCCATTCGGTCGCATAGCCCTAGCTGATGCAGAATGCAGTTCATCCCGAACCCAATCTGCCATTTTCGACCTCCAAGCTCATCCAAATTCATTCTAAGCCCAAATCAACCATCCTAAACCTTTGGAATGCATACCACGACACCATTCAATCACACACAAGCTCAAAAGCGAGATTCAAATGAATCATACTAACACATACACATATACAAGCGGGTCACGCACACACACATAAAAACCCGATTTTCAGATGTGTTCCAGCCCTAAAACCATTCAAAAACGTGTTAAAGAGGGTCCTAGAACTCACAAAAATGACCACAACGAGAAGAGCTTCAATTCAACACGCTTTAATTCGATTTTGCTCACTCGAACCAACCCGAACCAACTTTTCTCCCTTTTTCTCTTCTTTCTCTCTTCTCTTCTTTCTTCGGCTGAAAATGTGGGTGTGGGGAGAGGGTAATGGCTTCCCTCTCCCTTTATATAACCCCACTTACCCAACTTTCTCTCGTTGGCGAGTTTGGTCCCTCGACTTTGGAGTTTATTTATTTTCTTCTTTCGTTGACTTCAAAATAAATAAATAAATAACCGGGTGTTACAAGTCCACCCCCCTTAAATAGGTTTCGTCCCCGAAACCTGTTATTCCTCGAACAAACGTGGATAATGCTGTCTCATTCTTCCTCAGTCTCCCACGTTGACTCGGATCCCTTCTTGTGCTTCCACTGTACACGCACAAGAGGAACCACTTTATTTCTTAGTCTTTTCTCTTTTCGATCGATGATTGCCACTGGTTGCTCTACATAATTGAGCCGTTCGTCTACTTCGATATCTTCCAATGGAACAATCATGTCTTCGTCTGCCAAGCACTTTCTCAAATGAGATACATGGAATGTCGGGTGAATTCCACTTAACTCATCTGGTAACTCCAATCTATAGGCCACCTCTCCAACTCGAGCAATGATTCAGAAATGGCCTATGTATCTCGGGCTCAACTTGCCCCGCTTTCGGAAACGAGTGATACCGCTTTCGGAAACGAATGATCTTCTCAAGCTTCTCAGTCATAGCTTGGATCACATCGACGCTCCCCAACTCTTTCTAACCAATATCACCCCAACAAACGGGGGTTCTACATCTCCTGCTGTATAGCATCTCATATGGTGGCATACCAATGCTGGCATGATAGCTGTTGTTGTATGAGAATTCGGCTAACGGTAAGTGGTCATCCCAACTTCCCCCAAAATCAATCACACATGCCCGAAGCATATCTTCCGACGTCTGAATGGTCCTTTCTGACTGACCATCAGTTTGGGGATGATAAGCCGTGCTAATATGTAACCTCGTTCCCATGGCGTCGTGGAATTTCTTCCAGAATTTGGAGGTAAACCGGGTGTCACGATCAGATACAATAGACACCGGCACACCATGACAAGTTACAATTTCCTTGATGAACAGATCAGCCAACCTCTCAGATGAATATGTCTCGCGGATCGGTAGGAAGTGAGCACTCTTCGTCAGGCGGTCAACAATCACCCGTATGACATCGTAACCTTTCGGAGTACGTGGCAACTTCGTGATGAAATCCATGGTGATGTGCTCCCACTTCCATTCCGGTATATCCAAAGGTTGAATCTTCCCATACGACTTTTGATGCTCGGCCTTCACCTATAAACAAGTAAGGCATTTACTCATATACTCCACTATGTCGCGCTTCATACCCGGCCACCGGTAATCCTTCTTCATGTCTTGATACATCTTTTTGGAACCTGGATGAATGGAGTATCTAGTCTTATGAGCTTCATCCAAAATCTTCATCCATAGATCCCCAAAATATGGAATCCACACCCGTCCAAATCGGGTTTTAACACCAAGGGTGTTCTCACCCAATTCTGCGACCAGGCTCTCATTCTTTCAGAGTTAAGATGATCTTTTTTCAATGCCTCATATTGAAACTCTTTAACTTGCTTCATCACCTTAGAGGTCATGATCAACTGATATGCTTTCACTCGAATCGGCTCGGTCCTCTCTTTTCGGCTAAGGGCATCAGCCACCACGTTGGCTTTGCCCGGATAGTAATGGATCTCATAATCATAGTCTTTTATAAGCTCAACCATCGTCTTTGCCTCATATTCAGATCTTTCTGCTCAAAGAAGTACTTTAAGCTCTTGTGGTCAGTGAAAATGGTGCACTTCGTCCCGTAAAGATAGTGCCTCCAAATCTTTAGTGCAAAGACCATGGCTGCTAGCTCCAAGTCATGAGTAGGATAATTGACCTCATGAACCTTCAACTGCCAGGATGCATAAGCTATAACCTTCCCTCTTTGCATTAACACGCATCCCAAACCTAAGTAGGAAGCATCAGAATAAACCACCAGATCTTCGCTTCCATCGGGTAATGACAGAACAGGAGCTTGAGTCAATCTTGCCTTCAATTCTTCGAACGCCTTCTCTTGAGCTTGAACCCATACAAACTTCACATCCTTCCGGGTCAACTTAGTCAGTGGAGAAGCAATCTTGGAAAAGTCTTGGATGAACCTTCTATAGTAGTCACCAACCCAAGAAACTACGAATCTCAAATGGCGTCTTTGGAGACTTCCATTGCATCACCGCCTCCACCTTGCCGGGTCCACCATAATCCCGTAAGGATTCACCACATGACCCAAGAACTGAACTTTGTGCAACCAAAATGCACACTTGGAGAACTTGGCGTACAAATTCTCCCCTCTCAACGTCTCCAGAACCTCGCGAATGTGACCGGCGTGCTCAATCTCACTCTTTGAATTAATCAGGATATCATCAATAAACACAATCAATGATTCATCCAACATCGGTCAACACACCCGATTCATCAGATCCATAAAAGTAGCTGGCCCATTGGTCAAACCAAAAAAAATGACAAGAAACTCGTAGTGACCGTAGCGCGTGCGAAAAGCTATTTTAGGGATATCTTGTTCCTTCACCTTCAATTGACGGTAACCAGACCGAAGATCTATCCTTGAAAATCAACTGGCACCCCGAAGCTGATCGAACAAATAAGACCGGAGATCCATAAGCGGTATCGATTCTTCACTATCGACTTATTCAGCTCACGGTAGTCGATGCACATCCTCATACTACCGTCTTTCTTCTTCACAAATAAGACCGGAGCACCCCATGGAGAGATACTCGTTCAAATGAACCCCTTATCAAGCAGCTCTGGTAACTTCTCCACCAACTCTTTCTTCTCCATCGGAGCCAACCGATACGGTGCCTTGGCAACATGTTGGGCACATGGTATCGGATCAATCTGAAACTCAATCTCTCGGTCGGGTGGCACTCCTGATAAATCCTCTGAGAACATGTCTGGAAAGTCACACATAACCGGTATGTCAGACAGTTGTAGTGCGGGCGTATCCACATCCTTTACATAGGCCAAGTAGGCACTACATCCACGCCTCATACACTTTCCCGCCACCACCATTGAGATCACTTTCGGGATCGTCGTGACCTGATCGTCATAAACAGTTACCGAACTCCCGACAGGCACTGTCAAGCGAATTATCTTCTTGCGACACACAATGTTCGCCTCGAACTCCGCTAACCAATCCATCCCAAGAACCAAATCAAAACCACCCAAGGTCATCACGAACGGTCTAACAGGAAACTTATGACCTTCTAGTTCCACATCACAGTTCTCTGTCATCTCCGAAATCCTAGTAGACTTACCTATATCAGTTTCTACATCAAAGGGCACCTCAACACGTCTACCACTAACAGGCAGTTTAGCACAGAAAGCAGCAAAAATAAAACTTTGGCTAGCACCGAATCGAACAACACAGAATCTAAAGTCTGGTTCACTAGAAACGTACTGGACATAAAATCGGGGTTTGTCCTAGCTTCCTCCTGTGTTATAGTGAATGCCCTGGCGCTCGCCCTCGATCCTTCACCTCCCATCTTCTTCGCCTCGGAACCCTCAGCCCTCGGCTTCTTACAATCCCTACTCATGTGGCCCTCCTGACCACAGTTGAAACATTTGCCTGCATGACAATCCTTTGCGATGTGCCCGTCTTCCCATATTTGAAGCACACATTCAACCCTAACCTACATTCTCCCGCATGCTCCCTTCCACACTTGCCACACCTCTTTGACCCCGCACTCGATGTGGCTCCACAGCGGTCATCCACCCATGCCTTTTTGTTACCCGTCGAGGCATCACCCCGACCAACCCTCTTCCCGTTCCAGCTCCTATCGCCACCACCCTTCTTGCTCGCTTCAGTCACCACCACCTCCTGCTCATCATATAGCCTCCCTGCCAAATCGCCCGCCGACCTAAAAGTGCTTGGCCGGGCGCGATCATATGCCTGCGAACATGCATCGGTAAGCCCTGAATGTACCTCTTGACCTTCTGAGACAGAGGCGTTACCTGATCTGGCACGAGTCGTGCCATTTCATTGAATTGGATGGTGTAATGCTGGTGTGTCATGGTTCCCGCCTCCAGCTGTAGGAACTCTCTCTCTATCTTATCCATCTCCCTGTGAGGGCATAACTCCTCAATCACTATCTTCTTCAACTCCTCCCACCTCATCCTTCCTATCGCCCGCTACCCTCGGCTTGGACAATATTGTCCCACCAACACAGATCCGAGTCTACTAACGAGCGGGTAGCAAACTTCACCTTCTGGTTCTCCCGGCACTCGTTGATATCAAGAACAACCTTTATTTCCCTCACCCACCGGTGAGCGGCAGCAGCAGTGCCGTTACCGTTGAAGGTAGGGGGCTTGCATCTCATAAACGCCCCATAGTTACAGCCTCGTGCTGCCTCCAGCACAAGCTCTTCTTTTTCCTCTTCATCATTAGATGGAACCGTTTCAGGCTCTGGTTGTTCCCATCCTCCCGAGGACCTATTTCTCTCCTTTATTTCCCTTCCCGTACTGCCTTGATAACTTCGGTCACTACAAATGGTAAGATCATCTGCATGACCTAATGAACTTCTTCTACAACAGCCTCCTTTATTGAGGCTCTCATATTGGCGCTCTCGTCGCCACCCTCCGGATGAGGGGTCTCTGGTTCTTCATGAACCACCTTCTCAACTCTGGGTCTCCCTCTCTTGGGTCACGGTTCAGCACCGTGACCTCCACCCCGTGAAGCTTTTGAAGGTCTACCACTGGCCATTCACAAGCACACTGAAAGATTCAAACACCAACACGGTCATTCAAGGGAACAACTCAGTTTATGTCAAGTAAAGTAAGTCCCTAATTAAAGTGCCCAGTTGTGATTAACCACTTACTTTACTCTTCACACCCCGAGCATTACATTCCTGACTACATCAGTATTTAAATCCACAAACAACACATAACACATCACATGCACACATAATACCGGTTAACTTTACGAAAATACTTGATGGCACGCAGCTACTCAGATTGGCATCCCTTCCCTTTCCGTCCCATTATCAGTTTAAGTTAGGTTTATTTTGAAAATTTACCAATTTCACTTAAATTTTGGCTCTGATACCAACTTGTAAGGCCCCGTTCCCAGGACGCTTACAGCTGGTAAATCATTGCATATAAAACATAGAACTTACATTTATCATTCATAAAACATTACAGCAGAAACATAAAAATAACTTTTCATATCATTACAAATGCTTTTTCAAGTTAATACAAGCGTTCATTTCAAAACATCATTCGTTCGCGTTACAATGCAAAAAACATTAACAAAAGAATGACATGCAAAAGAACTGAGTAGCCGCCCCATGCCATCCTCTGTAACATTACCTGCCAATTGGAAACACATAAAAGTCAGCGTTGCTGAGTGAGTTCTAGTTTTATAATAAAACATATTTTACTTTCATTGAAAACCATTCATTACTTTTGCATGATCACACACCATACATACACATAGAAAATATCATTATTATCTTCTTCATTTGTCCATTCATCTTTACATCTTTTCTTGCGCATCAGATATCTTCCATACCAATACCATGTGCTACACCCCGAACTATATGGCTACTGGGCTGAAGTTTATAAATAGACAGCTAAACATGGTATCGCAGTACCAGGGGTAAGCGGTAGAGGTTCTATACAAATGGTCGATCACAAAGAAGGACCCTGATGTGCATCCTCCCGGGGTAGCGAACCTACACACCATTGCGCTAACACCTTTCATCATTTATTAATGCACACATTCATCATGTTTCACTTTTCATTATCTTCCATTTTACATTACATAATACTTTCATTTCATTCATTAACATTCATCATAACAAGGAACACAATATATACAGGCATCACATCATATATGGCAACATCAAACATAACATGCATCATGCATAACATGCAACATCATCATCATGCCCAACATAACCTCTAAGGCCTCTACCATCCCTTTACATGAACTTACGGGAACTTCCACGTCAATGCTTACATCTGCACTTTCCCCCGAAAGTCAGAAGTCAAACTACATTTCTCCTTGGTGCAACAGCCCTATTCGGGCGTATGGACACCCTCCTGTCGCATGACCTCCATGCGACTGAACATCATACGAATGGACCAATGCGGATGAGCACTTATACGAGTGGACCCTCAGTTGCATGACTCCCTATGCGACTGGCCCTCAGTCACACGAATGAACCCTCATTCGTTCGAATGAACCCCAATTGTGCGAATGAACCTCAATCGCACCTCATTCAGCCGTATGGCCTCCATTCGGTCGCATAGCCCTAGCTGATGTAGAATGCAGTTCATCCCGAACCCAATATGCCATTTTCGACCTCCAAGCTCATCCAAACTCATTCTAAGCCCATTTCAACCATCCTAAACCTTAGGAATACATACCATGACACCATTCAAGCACACACAAGCTCAAAAGCAAGACCCAAATGAATCATACTCACACATACACATATACAAGCGGGTCACGGGCACACACACACATAAAAACCTGATTTTTAGATGTGTTCCAGCCCGAAAACCATTCAGAAACGTGTAAAAGAGGGGTCCTAGAACTCACATAAGCGACCACAACAAGAAGAGCTTCGATTCAATACGCTACACTTCGATTTTGCTCACTCGAACCAACCCCAACCAACGTTTCTCCCTTTTTCTGTTCGTTCTCTCTTCTCCTCTTTCTTTGGCTGAAAATGTGGGTGTTGGGAGAGGGTAATAGCTGCCCTCTCCCTTTATATACCCCCACTTACTCAACTTTCTCTCGTTGGCGAGTTTGGTCCCTCGACTTTGGACTTTATTTCTTTTCTTCTTTCGTCGACTTCAAAATAAATAAATAAATAACCGGGTGTTACATGCTATGATGACTCCCTTCCATGCAATGCAGAAAGCTTGGCTTACGAACCCAGAAATCTAGCACTAGTTGGCAGTTCATGGGAGGAGGTTGGTTTTATACAACTTGATTTACAGGGATTAGCACCTGGGGTTGAGGTTGCACTGGTTGTGGTTGATGTGGAGGATCATCAGGTGGAGAGAACACATGTAATGGGATATCTCCTGAAGGTCGGTTAGGTTGTGGCCCTCCTTAGTTTTCTGAAATATTCATTCTTCTTGCTTGGTTACTTTCGGGCATTCTTGAAAGTCTAAGAATCTGATTAGCTGTTAGTGATGATGTACCTTCTTCCCACCTTGTTTGACCATGAATTTGAGAGGTTCTTGACGTTGATGCTTTTTAAAACACATGATTCCTTCTTAAACTCTTCTCAATTTTTAGACAGAATTGTAATGGCGAATTTCTTCCTGAAAATCTTGTATGCATTAGCGTAATGGTTACTTGCAAAAAGAATACACAAAAATACTTCACGTAATACTGAATAAGAAAACAAATAAAAATAAAAACAGAAAAATAATATCTTTTTGGGTTTTTTATAACTTCTAAGAAAAACAAATAAAACAAATAAACACTAAGCGCACTAATTCCCCGGCAACGGCGCTATTTTGATCTGGTTGTTGAGACTCGATCAAAAAAAAGTTATTATATCGGGCTTAGTTATCTTTATTGTGTAAGGGTAACTAAGGTCGTCTCTACAGGGATATGTGGGATGTGTTTAACAATATGACTCGATTAACGAAAAGTCAGAACTTTAGATAATGAACACAATTGCATAAAGCAACATACTGTAAAACTAATTTGATTAAATAATAAGAAATAATCATTTCCGGGTTCCAATTCTACAAGATGAACGATTAGTACTTCTAAATTAGGGCTTGTAAGAAACAATACTTAAGGATCTAAACTTTTGATTAAAGTGATAACAAAAGAACAAAGTTTTAAGATTTGTTCATTCACAATGTTACCAATTTAGCTATATCAAATTGTCTACTTTTCTTAATGAGCTCACGATGCAAAGAAACCGAAAAATAATAATCAAGCAAACAACTTTATTTATAAGCAAATCGTTTAAATCAACCAAAACATAATATTTCATTTACTAATCACTGTTCAATACAAAAACCTAATCAAACATACCAATTGTCTCACTTTACAAAAATTGTACTCCCGAAAGCAATCAAGAGAACCTAGCCACACATCATCTTATCCTCAATCTTGACTGGATGATGATCAATGATGATTTGGTGTGAGTTGTGAAGCTTGAAAGCATCCAAACCTCCTTGAAATCACCTATTTTCAGCTGGGAAAAGTTGTTCTTCGACTTGGGTTTGATATAGCTGAAATAAGCTTAAAGATCCAGAATATCTGCAAGTTTGTTGGGGACTGGCGTATGATACGCTGGCAAGGGCGTATCATATGCCCAAATCAATGTCCATATGCCCAGCATCTGTTATTTTGTTCAAATACGCCCACTGATACGCCGCCCATATGCTGCCTGACGTATTATACACCCACAACCGACGTATTATATGCCAATACACCTAAATTTGTGCCTTTAATTGTTAATATTGATATTTACATCTTCAGTCCTTGTGGTTCTATGTTTTGGTTCTTTTATCCAAAATAAGCCTCATTTCGCTCCAAAACCCTATGAATCAAAACACAAATAACTTGAACTTGTTATACCATAATCATAATGTGAAATCAAGGTTTAAGGTTAGTTTAACACTGAATTATCGCCAAGCGATTAAAAAGCTACCTCCGATAATCATAAAACTCTAACCTAAATTAATAAATGAACCCCCGTAAAGTATATGTAATAAGTTATTTCCGACCACAAATACGACCAATACTTTCACTAATCTCGTTAGGATAGTATACTTGTTTAAAGACTTTTGTAATATATGAACTATTTTCTTTAATTCATTTTTTTTCAAAAATTATATATTAATTTTTTTAATTTACGTTATAATGCATCGAGTCGTACCGCCACAACACACGAACATTTTCACTAGTTAAATAAGATTAAGTTAAAGGTGAAATTAGTTATATAGATAAAGATTTTATATGTAATTACTCTTTTACTTTCTTATAATCAAATGATTGATTAGTAATAAATGATTATATAATATTTTATAGACTAGGGTGCAAATAGCAATACATTTTATTTAATATGATCACTAACAAACTAGCCTATATTATATATACATTGTAGGGTTTTTATGACATGAATGAATGTCGCAGGAGTCATGGATCGGCTTGGTTACCTTCTCCGGATATTTAAAAGAAAAACATATGTGAGACACATACTTCCTAACTTGGGTAACCAGAAAAGCATGCAAGGATTTCTAGGCGGTATCGTACACTAGTGAATCAAATAGACTGGGACAAGTTCGTACCATACACACAATCAAACAAATTCAAGGTCTTTAATCTTTAATGTGATAGATTCAATATGTTAGATGTTTTTTATATTGTGCAAATTATGTGTGTGTTATGGTAAATCAAATTCTAGATATATGTTAGCTTGTTTATATATATTGAGCAAAGTGTGTGTTTTGGTTTATGATGAAACTCAAGATGTTGGCTACTTTCAATGTTGTAAAAACAACCTTCAGCCACGGTAATTTTATATACATGTAGCTAAAACAACATTTATAGTAAATACATATAGCAATCGCTATCATTCAGCCACACTAATAAAAAAGTTTTTTGTCGTTGTTTCCATTTAACCATATTAATTTGGACAAAATGCTTGATTACAATGGTTTTTTACTTTGCCACGGGCTCTTTGAATAAGTGTGACTAAAACAAACTTTTTAATTAATTAAGTGATAGTTACTACATTTTATCCACACTATTGATAAATCATGGGGTCGATGCTACCTGTTAGCTACACTTATTTGTTGTAATGCTTGATACTAGCAACAAAGATTGATAGCATTTAGTCACACATTCAAATTGCTATGAACACTACATGTGAATATGATAATATGATACATGCTATGACCCTACCTGTGGTCATAATGTCACACTTGACTAACCAAGTATGAAAAGGGCAACAAACCCTAAAGAATCTAATTACACCCACTCACTATTGGACAAATGACCAGACAAAAAATATATAGAATGAAAGCAAGACATAATACAAAAATAGAGTAAGACATAAGAATAAAACACATAAATAGGGTAAATGGATGTCCCTATACAACAACCATAATGTTGGCACTTCTTACCCAACCAAATATAGTCTAACAATGCAAACTCATAAAACGTAACCAAAATATAAGGTTAAAAAAAATCTTACAAATTACTTTTGCAGCAATAACAAGAACAAAATACTTTCATAAAACAACGCTTTAGACAAATAACAACAATTCTATGTACAAGGTTCAAGAATAGAACAAATATCAATACTTGTATTTTCATTTAGGGGCATAAGTTCTTTAACCAAAGAGAAATGTATTTAGGAGATCTCAAACAACTTTAGTTACTTCTACTTAAAATCACTAACCTGGAGAAAATCACACAATCTCTAGGGCTTGGAAACCCTAATTAGAACTAAAACAACCAACAAAAACAACAAAAAATCATAAGACGTAACATCAAAATACTCCTATAATCGATAGTGTACCCAAATCCCAAAACCTTTAATCCTAAATGGAAAAGATGAAACCTTAAAAATATATTTAAAATCAAAGAATGAGAGCACAAGGGTTTGACACCATATCAAATTAATAGTATGTAATACTAACACAAGCGACTAACATAGAGTTTAAAGTATAAATCATGAAAGTAACAAGTACAAAACCATAATACGAGATTCTAATGTAAACCTTAATTGTTAGGAAATAAAGAAAAGTTTAAAGTTGGGGTTAAAATGTAACATGTTAAATATAAAAGCAATTAGATGGATGATCTAACATAAAATCCTTAAATCCCTATATAAAAACTCCCCTCCTTACTTGCATGTAATGTTTTCTAGAAGAAAAGAGAGGGTGGAAGCGTGAGGGGGAGAAATAACTTTCTATTAGAGAGAGAAACCACTTCTATTGAGATAAAGAATCGTACCATGTGTAAAGTTATGAATTTTATGATAATTAAGAACTAGATCTATGCATGGAATCATGATTTCATGTTATTTGGAAAGGATTTAGTTTTATGATTTCATGTTATGCATAAAGAATTGTCTTATATGTTTTACGCCTATATGGTTTAACGTTTTTACACCTGTTTTTTAATTTTACTATTTTGATTTTATTTTTTTAAATACAAGGTTTTTCGATATTGGTGGTCACCGGCGCTTGTGTGACATTGATGCTACTTGACATGGTTTACGCTAGTCATAATCTAATTCTAATGTTGGGTGCCAATCTCGAGCTGGGGTGTTTACGAGTTTGCAAATGAACACAACCCATTTTTTGTGTGTCAATAAACATTAACCTTAATTAGCAAACACCTAAAATCTTTGTAGCTCGAACACAACCTATTTAATCCATTTATTTATACATTTTAAACAAGATGGTGGGTTGGCAGGTAAAATCAATCGGGTTGATGAGTTCTAAAAAATGGGTTAAATGGGTCATGAATAGGTTGGGTGCCAACTCAAAATTTGTTTTAACTCGTCTTCATCTCTTGAAAAATATTCATTACATTAGCAATCAAAACTTTTTAGAAAATTATTTCTCAATATACCAAATGCCAGCATGGTTTAAGGTATTATCTGAAAAATATTTTAGATGTAATTAGGTAATGTTAATAGATTAATGAAATATGATTGGATATTTAGTTTTGTAAATAGACTTAGAGATTTAATACAAAATAAACCTATTAGTGATTATATCGGAGATTCCTTTTGTTAACTAAAATGAGCTATTAGTTCAAGTTTTAGTAGTTAAAAGTTAAAAATATTGGAGTTATGGGGTTGTTGGTTTTTTATTGGGGTCGATATTAAAAAATACAAAGTCAATTGAGAACCATCAATACACGGTACACATGAAAAAACCTACGTGTTTTGTTGAGTCCTCTCCTCCCTTCTTAAATGTGTCAACCCCTATCTCCAAAAACTCAATGAGAATTAAGAGAACAAAAACAGAACTCTACTAGAGCATTCAATTAGGTTTTTCATTTTCATTCTTATAATTACATGAAAATCACTAATTTTTCTATTTAACTAAATATACTTTTTATACATTTATTATTATATTTTCTTTTTCATCCACTCACAACTACTTCTAAAAATATTAAAATATTTATATGGGGTGAACAATATTCCCCCCAAATATACAGATAAATGATAACATTTTCTCTCTACTCCATTAACAACCACTTACAATTGATTACGATAATATAAGGAACACACTCCTATTAATATGAAAAACCTATGATGAATGCTTTTATGAAGAGGTATATATGATATGGACTTCTTTAAATAAGAGGTAGGGAAGACTAAATACTATTTGGTAGTCTTTTAATCATTCCATTAAAAGGCTACCTCCAAATCAAAAAGAGATTGAGTTGTTTGTTTTAGAAAAAAATAAATTCTTAATCATCCGGTTGGCCTCTTAACCATTCAGCTTTAAATAGATATTGAATGAATAAAAAGACAAAAACACCCCTTTATGTAAGGCCCTGTTCTCAGGCACCTCACAGTTGGTCATTTATTGCACTTTAAACATTTTAAAACGTACGTATATTTTGCAGTGAAATTTAAAACTTTCATTAATAACAAAAAAACATGTCATTTTATTCATTTACAACATTTGTTTTCATCTCAAAATACAATGACATGTCAAAATACGGATGCCAGCCTCAAAATGCTCGCAGTAGCTTATGCATCCATGCCTACAACTACTCAGCATCAACAAATACCTGCCAACTATCATGCATACAAAAGTCAGCGACACTGAGTGAGTTCTAGTTTTATAATAAAATATACTTTTCTTTGTTAAAAACCGTCCTTTACTTTCTTTCAAAATCATACTATACTTTACATCGTTCGTGATCATGCATCATACATACATACAGAAAATATCATTATTATCTTCGTCATTATGTTCATTAACTTTGTTCGTTCAACGTATTACATTATCGTTCACTTCTCTTTCTAGATCCGGTCAGACTTTACCCTCTTCGTGGCACTCAGCCACGATTACTGAGGTCGAATGACAAGGATCCTGTTCTGTACATTATTACAATAATTCATTAACGTTCATTCATACGTTCGTTCTTTCATACATTATCTTTCGTTCTTTACTCTTTATTACTCGAATCTTGTCTCGTGCAATATCCCCAACTCATGCTCGAAAGCTGATGTTGTGCCGGGGCCTGCTCACAACCCCCGACTCATGTCCGAAGACTGACATAGCACCGGGATACGCGACAAAGATCCCATACGAGTCAATCATAGGGATTGAACTATATCCGAGTCTGTTGCAACACAATGTCGCTCACCTCATTATATCGTCTCATGGACAAAGACCTCTGTCGAGTCTGTTGCGACACAGAGTCGCTCACCTCATATCTATGCTTGGCTTTATGCCACACCCCCAAAGTTATACGTAACTCGGGTAACCATCATATATTTCACCCCCAGCATTGTGGGTAACAACACCCCCATCGAAATGGGTAACACCCCCACCGGAATGGGTAACACCCCCACCGAAATGGGTAACACCGCCATCGAAATGGGTAACACCCCCACCGAAATGGGTAACACCCCTATCGAAATGGGTAACACCCCTATCGAAATGGATAACACCCCCACCGAAATGGGTAACACCCCCACCGAAATGGGTAACACCCCAATCGAAATGGGTAACACCCCCACCGAAATGGGTAACACCCCCATCGAAATGAGTAACACCCCCACAGAAATGTGTAACAACACTGAAGGTCAGTCACAAAGACTGGAACCCTTGCATGCACACTTTAGGATTTGCTGAACCTCACGTGGTAGAGCCTAAGGCAATTAGAGTCGTGCACCTCTGTACATATTGCTTGCAATCCTTTCTATACTTTCTCTTTAATTAATTCATGCATGCATTTATTCATTACGTTCCTCTTTTCATTATCTTCCACTTTACGTTACATAATACTTTCATTACATTTATTAATGTTCAACGCAAAGCCAAGGGAAGACATACATACATAATAAGGAACATACACAAACATAACATACACCATCACCATACAAGCAACATCATACATGCATAACACACATCAAACATAAGCCATCACATCATAACCAGGCCTATCTCCCCATTTTACCCCTTAAAAATCACTTAGAAACCTTAAGTCCAAATTGGGCGCATGGGACCTTCCAGGCGCATGAGCATAAAAATTCTAAGTGTAAAACAGTTTGGGCGCATGGGCACTATTTGGGCGCTTCTGCCCTGTTCAGGCACATGGCACCTGTTCAGGCGCATCTCTAACACTTAGCCGTTTCAATCACTTGGGCGCATGGGCACTATTTAGGCGCATGGCCAACACTTGGCCGCATGGCCAACACTTAGACGCATGGGCCACTGTTAGGCGCATGACCCACCCTTTGGCGCATGGCCAACACTTAGACGCATGGACCAACATGCTGGGCGCATGGGCCACTATTTAGGCGCATGACCCACCCTTGGGCACATGGCCAAAACTTAGACGCACCGGCCAACATGCTGGGCGCATGGGCCACTATTTAGGCGCATGACCCACCCTTGGGCGCATGGCCAACACTTAGGCGTCTGGTCTCTCATGCTGGGCGCATGGACAACTTTTTGGGCGCATGAGCCACCTCTGGGCGCATGGACCTGTTCATGTTCATCAAAACATTCTGAAATATTTTCTATGCTAGCAACATCACCGGATTATCAATTCAATCATACCCAAGCATAGATCTAACATACTAAGGCCCTCTAAGCATGCTAAACATCATCACTAACCCATAATCGACACTATAACATACATACATACATACATACATACATACATACATCATTCGAACATAATGCTGTAAACCCACGGTTTCTCTCAAAATGTTTACTTAGTATGCATAATAGCCCCAAATCAGTTGAAAATCAGTAAAAGAGGGGTTCTAGAAACTCACCTTGAGCGGCCTTTGAGCAACACACTTCAAGTTCGAGACCCACCTTCGATTCAGCTCTTGAATCCCGAAAACAAACACTAAACAACCAGAACTTCGGTCAAGAACTCAAAACCCAGCTGAAACCGAGCTTATATAAGAGAAAACTTACCTTTTACAACTTCTTCTTCCTCTTTCTCTCTCTAAAACCGGGCTCTCTCTCTCTTCTTCTTCCTCCGAGAGCAAAGCAGCTTTCTGCTTTGATATGGGCGACCATACCCCCCTTAAATCCTTAAAATAATAAGGTTTGTACTTTTTCCACTCTTTCCACTTGTGCACAATTTCTATTCCTTCCATTTACTTTTCTTTTCCTTCCGTTTGAATAGAAATTTGGGGTGTTACACTTTAAAATAAAACACACCTACTTTTCCCATCCCTATCCACTTCTCCGTTGATCTTCACCCTTGTCAACCACCTCATCTGACGACCTCCACGCCAGCGACCACTTGCAACTCTGGCAAGCACCCCTTTGTCGAACACCCCCTCCTCGACCGCCACGTTGCTTCTTAACTTGCAATAGTTGCTATTTTTTTCTTCTACCCGAAACTTATAAGAAATTGATAATTACATGCTCATCTTCTTATTAATTACTTGATTTTAGTCAATCTTTATAAACTTTATGTCTTGTACTTGGTTTAATGTTAGTTTTAGGGTTTCATGAACTCAAGAATAAGGAGCCTAGCTTGTGTGTAATAACAAGTGATTTCAAGCCAAACATGAGTATTGTGGTTAAAGCATTACAGTTGAATGAATGTGTTGGACCTTAACTAGAGTAGCTCCCTCGTGAATTTTGTGTAGATTTGGGTCTCTATTATTATTGTTGATCATAATCATGTCTAAATGACATTAGAAGATAATCATGTTTGTCATGTAGAGGGATTATTCTAGAGCTTAATTAAGCTCTTTTGTAGACATCGTATTATAAAGCTTTTAGTTTTTTCTTATGGTAAATAGTGAATTTATGTACTTTATCAATCGAATATGATAAACATAAGTTTGAATTTAGTATGTTGTATTTGGATTATAAGTCGGTTGTACTAATGGATTTTGAATGATTAAATGCGTACTTTGGATTTTTGTTATATTTCATATTTTCTTTTTATAGATATTCATCATTTAGTATAGTCATTTTAACTAAATAGATTCATTTCATTTAGTACAAAATAGTCTAGATGGGTATAATAGTCATTTGCATAGGTATTTGAAGATTTAATCAAACAACAATTATTGGTCGGTACTTATTGGTTCAGATGTTGCCAAGAAACTCTTAAGTGAAGAAATTCAATCTTTTAGAAAGTCTAAGGATGGAATACTGATGACCTCCAATTAAAAAGCATCAACGCCACCCATATCACATCAATCAGTCTTTGCGGATAATGCACATATGTCTACTGTTAGGACCTGGTATTCGACTGAAATACCTAGAGATCATGTGTATACCAGATCAAATAGTGCGGAATCCTATTTGATTGGCGATCCAATCAGTGAGAACACACGAAGAATCAATCAAGGATTGAAACTAACGTTAGAAATCGATAAGGAATCGATCTAATGTGTCCTATGAACTTGGAGAACGATTTGGAAGGTTTCTGGACGGCTAGGGTTCGACTTGAATCGTACTTGATCGAATGTCTACGTTTTTCACGAATTGAGTTGTATTTATAGGTTGGCACTATTCAATCGTGCGACTGAACCATTAGTTTGGTTCAGTCGTGCGATTGAACCATGCGGTTGGTTCATTCGTGCGACTGAGTGTTCAGTCATGCGACTGAGCCAATCTTATGTTACAGTCGTACGACTGATCCAGTCTCCTGGTCCAGTCGTGCGACTGAGTCAATCGTGTGAAGTTCTTCATGTGTATGGTTCATTCGCATGAGCCATTCGCATGGGAACTTCATTAAGTTAAGTTTGAATGTTTTAGTTAATTAATATAATATTATATGTAATCATTCAAGTAATTATAAACCCAATCAATTCAGTCACGACTCATTAATGAACTATTAAACATTATAACCATCAGACTATCATTATCAGTTCATTAATCATACCAAACAAGATCTATTACATCACATATCACGATCTAGGGACATACATGTATCAACATCTACCAATTAATTTATTAATGTTTTGTTGCAACAAGAGTTTCTCTTTTATCATTTAAGATTACCAATTCATTTTGAATATGATGAAGGTTGCTTAGAAGTTTCTTTCTAAATTCAATACAGGCTAGAAGAACTTCTTAAGAAATGAGTTAAGTGCAAGAACTGCTACCGCAAGACGATGAAACGGGTGGTGAAAGTTCAATATTTAAAAACTTTATTTTCATGTTTTACGTGTCAATTTATGAGAAATAGAGTTAATTTTGGGATATTCTTGTGTTGTAGGATAAACATGAAGAATACAAAGAAGTGGAAGAAAGAGGATGGAAATTGGAGCTCGGGAGGTGAAGATATGTAAAACAGAAGTTTCAAGACACTGGTAACTTAAAACGGGCATAACTTGCGCTAGGAAAGAAGTTACGATACCCACGAATTATCCACGAAAAGATCTCGAAAAATTACAAATGAAAATCAAGATTGTAAAGGGGGTGGCACCACTGATGCCGAGGGCCGTGTTTGTTGGAATTTAACCTAATTTGAGAGGTTTTAAAAGGGGATTAAACTTACTACGAAAATTACCTTCTACAACATCAATCTTCGACGAAGAAAAGCATCTTTCACCATTCAAAAGCCCTTCCAACGTCAAGATCATCAAAATCTACATGCTTAATTTGATTTGTTTTGAAGATTCAATAATGAGGCAAGACAGGTTTGTGCAAGTTTTTTGTTTTTCTTAGTTATAACTTAGATTTGAGGTTGGATCATGAACCTTTTAAGTTCTTATGGATTCAATTCATGATTTGATCATTGAAACAATTTGATTTTGTTTAAACATAATTGTGATTTTCTATAACACTGATTTTCTTTAATCATTGTGTGATTGATTATTAGATTAGGGTATATTATTCAAATTGGTAATTATGTGAATGAAATCCTTTAAGCTTTAATTCATAATTATCACTTAAATTTTATCATGAGTAAGTCACAACTAATGACTTCTCACTAGGTTTTATTAAAATATAACTTTGTCAAACCTGAATCCTGAAGTGGATTGTTTTTTCCTTGAGATTGTTAAGAACGAAAACTTTTCTTTTGTTAATTTTTAATTCAATTAATCAAGCATTATTTAGTATTTTTAGGTTAACAGTTGCTAGCACTTTCATGTCACTTCCTGTGTATTCGACACCCTTTTACTATTTACTATTAAAGGTGATTACGTACTCTTTAAAATAGATTTTGACTATCCACTTAATATCGATAAGAAAACATAATCAACTCATATGAAATACCTCAATAACCTAACCAAAAAATATAACTCGAGTTGTAACAAGATCAGTAAAAAAATTACAATAAAAAAGATTGGTGCGAGTATAAGAGCACAAGCAAAACTAAACTTTGGTACAGGATATTAGAGCTCTCAATGAATGATTTAAATGATGTTACAAAACTTCCTATGATTGAAGACAATGTCGATGAAGAAACAAATGCTTTGCAAGATCTAGTGAAGGCTAATGTGATCAATATAAAGAAATTAAGCTCAAAACATTTTTATCTGGTACAAAAATAATTCATTAAAGGCTTTCCTATGATCGATTAATTGAATGCATTGGAAGAATGCAAGATCCTTTAAAAATTCCTCTAAACCTATCAACTAATTATCAAAGTTCTAGTATCAGGTGATACGATCCTCTAGTGCAATTCAACTAAAGGTTCCACAGATAAGCTGATGTAAGGATTCAAATGATAATAATCCATTGAAGTTATACTTTGAAGAGTTGTGATTAGTTCACACATTAGTGGATATCTTATAATGAAGAATCATCTTAAGCCAATTCAAGTTTGATTCTACTAAAGTTATATATGAAGTCAACTTAGTATAACTGAATTACAAAGTTGTCATATCAATATTCCATGTATTTATAGAAAACTTAAAATCAAAGTTTGGATAACTCGAGGGTCGTGAATATCACTTTCATATTAAAATTATTCGGTAGTTCTGTCAAATAAATCAATCGAATATAACTTAGACGAAATCAAAAATTAGTATGAATGATTGTGTGATTTATTTACAACATTGGAATAGAGAAATTTATCTAAAGTGCAGCTATAATGGTCTTCAATTCTCCAAAAAGAATTCCCTAAAAATTGATTAAGAGAAGGTTTTCAGATAAAAATCTTATATCCTTTTTATTTGTAACCTTGGCACAGTTCTAAGCTATGCCTCTCTGATAGGGATTGAAAGGAACAAGATGATTTTGATTCTTGTTTTTTAACAGTTTTGGGAATGGAAACGAAATATCCTTTTGGTCCTCCGCGAAAAACACCTTCCTTTTTTGAACCCATTCTTAAAGATATAGACTATAAAGTCGAAATCAGTAAATTGAATTTTAGAGTTCGAAGAGCTTTAAAAAGAATAATAAAAAGAAGCAAAAGCATTTTTATTTGTAAAACAAATAATAAAAGAACTTTTAAAAGGAAAGAAAATTACGTTATTTATACCGAGAGAAATATTTGAATCAAATGAAACTGAAATAGAAAAGGATTCTATAATCAGTAGTGAGATAATTCACGAATCACTTAGTCAAAATAGCTCTATAGGTTTGACAGAATCACAGGTAGAAGAAGAAATGAAACATAGAATTGATATAAGAAACATAATAAGAAATCAAATAGAAATAATAAAAAAAATAAAAAAAAGTAACGCCTAGAATAAAAAATAGATAAAAAGAATAATGGAGAATTACCCCTAAAAATTTGGAAAATATCTAAAATAAAAAATATTGAATTAATAGTTAATTTTTTTCATTGAAAAAATATCATGAACTGAAAGAAGAGAATTCGAAAAGAGAGAAGAATGACTAACCGTCTACAATTCGATTTTTGGAAATTTGGAAACCACAACTGGCATTTGGCACTTTTCGTTTTTAAATCACAATGAGTTAAACTTGATCATTTTTCAAACCTGAATTTCACATGTGAAATTCAGGAAAAATATTTTGTAAAGATAATGAAGAGGCTGATGCAACCTAAACATCTTTAGTCTTTCCTGCATGCTGCATAAGTGTATTAAAGAAGAATGCTTCGGAAGTTTCACATGTGCAACAGAAATACTCTAAATGTGAAATCTTCCAAAGCCAAGACCAATATCTTCCGAAGCCAAAGATGAAGTCTTCCGAAGCCTCAGAGACAAAGTCTTCCGATGCTTCAAGTTCATGAAGACAGATTTCTTCCCAAGACTTTTAGTAACATGCTTTATCTAATGTACTGTTCCATAAAGCTGGACACCTTTCCGCTGCAACTCTACAAGTCACCAACTTACATGGTTTGGTGAAAAGGTCCATGCTTTTGATAACTGTACATTGAGGTCTGGAGTCTGTAACTTTCTACTTTATATATTTTATCCTTTTTGTAATAGATAAGGATGTGAGCTATGGCATGTCATAGTCACAAGTCAAAAGGCAATCTGCCCTTTGACTCTACAATTGATTTTTATGTCTAGTCAATTGTATCCAGCTGGCTTTCAAAGTATAGCCAGCTGTAGGATGTAGTATAAGTATCTCATGTTCTTGTATCTTCGAATATGCTTTGTAACACTTGTAATAGAACATAGAAAAGGCAATATACTACATTCTTGAAAACCAAACACTTGTGTTCTTTGTGTTCTGTCTCTTATATTATTTGTGTTCTTAGTGTCACAACTTGGTTAATCCAGTTTACTGTTTGATCAAAGTTTAGTTTATCTCCTTTTTGTGTTGTTGTGTTGTAACTTATACCCTTCAACGATCCTGCATTTGTATCAGAGCTTTCCAGGCTCTTGATATAAGTTCTCACCCATCTTAAGATCCTCATACACATAAATAATAAACTTTTCAAATGGCAGCCATTTCCAAAACTGATATGGAAACTAGAACTATGAGGTAGCCATTTCCAAAACTGATATGGAAACTGGAACTATGAACAAGTCCCCACTGATCACTCTTGATGAGTTTGATATCTAGTGTTTAAGAATGGAAGGTTTCATCAGGTCTCTTGATTCAAGAATGTGGGAGTCTCTTGAGAATGGACCTTTCATACCCAGCACACCTTCTGCTACTGGTGCTGGTATGATCCCTAAAGATGTGGCTAACTACTCTGATGAAGATAGGAAGAGAGTAGAGATAGACAGAAAGGCCATGACAGCTCTTCAAACTGTCCTTCCAAACTCTGTGTACAGAGGTTTCAAGAAGTGCAAAACAGCCAAGCAGCTGTGGGATGCATTAAAGCTGATGTATGAGGGTTCTTCTGAAGCCAAGGAGAACAAGAAGGATCTCTTGAAGCAACAGTTTGAAAACTTCACCTTCAAAACAGGTGAGACCATGACTCAGCAGTACTTCAGGTATGTTGAAATTGTGGATACCCTAGTGGATGGAGGAGTTTCTCTTGAAAATAGAGACATTGTAAGGAAGTTCATGTCCTTACTTCCTAGGCAATGGACACACTACTGTGTGGTGATCAAGAGAACTAAAAATCTCAAAACTCTTACTCTAACAGAGTTATATGGGATTTTTAGTGGCTACCAGATGGAGATAAACATGCAAGGTTCATCTGACAACTCTAACAATCAAATGGGTTTAGCCCTACATGTGATTGAAAGGGATAGCATAGAACCCAAACATCATCTCTTATGCTACCCTGACAATTCACCAAAGGGTCCTTTCATCACCGTCCCAGAGACACCAAGGGAGAACTACACTCAAGGAAGCCCATTCCAAGAGACAAGCTCTTCTCAAGCTTTTGTGTCTTCTGATGAAAGCTGTGGCAACTCTCTTTTCACTCTTGAAGACCTGGACTGTATCCATCCAGATGATCTGGAATATATGGAAATAATCCAGCAGATGGCTCTTCTCACTCACAGAGCCAAGAAGTTCTACAAGAGGACTAGAAGGAAGTTTCCAAGCAATGCAACCAGTGGAAAGTTTGGTCTGGACAAAGGAAAAGTCAACTGTTACAACTATAACTTGATGGGCCACTTTGCCAGAGAGTGTAAGGCACCTAGAACAAATGGTGGCCAAACACAACCCAGACCAAACTACACTGACAAAGCTCTCCATAATGAGAAGTCAAAGCAGCAAGCTTTTGTTGCTGTTGAAGAAGGAGGCTTTGACTGGAGCTTTCAGGTGGAAGATGCTTCTCCAAACCAAGCACTAATGGCTGATCATGATGATACCAAGGTATTAGAACATCTCTGTACTCCTGAATGCATTGCTAAAGTTAACAGGTACAGGTCCTATAACTTGGAACTGAGATCTGACCTTGAGTCCTTAAACATTTTAAAATCTAATTTTAGAAAGTTTGAAAATGATTATAAGCTGAAAATAGAGGACTTAGAGAAAACCATTTCAGTTCTAAAACACGAACACACAGATTTTAGGACTCAGATCAAAGATCTCATAGCCAAGTTAACTGAGTGCCAGGCTGAGCTTGTGATCAGCAAAGCCAGGGCAGAAAAGAGTGTTCTTGAAGAAGAGACCTTCAAGAATATGATATCCTCATCCCTGCATAACAAAGTGTGCTATCAAAACAAGTAGGGACTAGGATCCAATGAGAAAGCTCCTCCACACACAATCTTGTCAGTAAGATCTCTTAGGTGTGGAACTTGTAAAGATGAGCTTTCTCTCATAGATCCCATGAATGAAGAGGATGAAGAAGAGATAGTGAAGAATCCCTCTAAAAAGAGTGAAGAGGAGGATTCCAAGAAGTGCCACTATCCTTCTGAGGAGAAAGTGAAGACTGTGATGACCAAGTCCATAAGAAAGAACTTGATCAGAAAGAGCAAAAGAAAGGCAAGGAAGGCTCAAGAGATCAAGACTACTTTTGACTCTAAACAGAAACAAGTTTTTATCTCTGCAGGGTTTAAAGTGGTAGGGACTGAAGACATCAACCAAAACTCTTCTGCTAAGAGTTCTGGTTCTTGTTCAACTCATCTCAGCAGCAAGAAGAAGACTGATCTGCTGTGTACCACTGCTGCACAGCCTGGACCATCAAACTCCAAGCACAGTCCTCAGCCCAAGAGGATTGTCTCATCATCTGCAAAGATGAAGGTGGAGAAGGGATGTGACCAAAGACAGTCCTATTCCAAAGAAAAGGCTCTTGTGAAAAAGATGATGAATTGTGTCATGTGTGAAAGTACCACTCATATTGCCAAGGATTGTCCCTTCAATCCTAAAGGTACTGTCCATATGACCAAAACAAAGGCTTCAAAGAGTTTGAAGAAGATTCAAGCTTTGGAAGGAAAACCTATTTCCTTCGGAAGCTCAAAATCTAAGAAGAAGGCAAGTGGAAAATTACCCTCGGAAGAAAATTTGGTCTCGGAAGAAAGGAGTTCTTCCGAAGCACTGAAGTCTGCTGCAGTGTCTGCAGAATCTTCCGAAGGATTAGTCATCAAAACTTCCAAAGTCCCAAAAGCTTCTGAAGTTTTGAAGGTCAAGTCCAAGACTACAACGGTGGTGTGGATGTCTAAGAAAGACCAAGTGACTGAGATTTCTCCATCAACAATAGCTCAAGATCCTTTTAGTACAACCATAGGATCTATTTATGTTGAATTACCTTCTGCAAATGAGCCCAAGATAAGCAAGGTTTGGGTTTCCAAATGTAACTAATCATTCTCTTTGTGCAGGGACAGCTGAAGATAGACAGAAATGTCTGGATCATAGACAATGGCTGTTCCAGGCACATGACAGGCAATAAGTCACTACTCTAGAACTTTGAAAGGATTGATGGAGGACTAGTTGCTTTTGGAGGAGATGAAGGTGGCTACATTTCTGGAAGGGGCAAGGTCACAAATGGTAAGCTCAGCATAGAAAAGGTAAACTTTGTTAAGGAGCTAGGATACAATCTTTTGAGTGTATCTCAATTTTGTGATCAGAGTCATAACATGCTCTTTACTGAGCATGAGTGCATTGTTCTTAAGCCTGGTGTAGTCATTCCTCATGAGTATATCCTGCTTAGAGCCCCCAGGAAAGGAAACATGTACAAGATGGATTTGCAAGAAACCTCTCCCTCTAGAGAAGTTTCATGCTTTATGTCTAAAGCCAATAGTGATGAGTCTTTCCTATGGCATAAAAGAATGTTCCATGTAAACTTTAGGAACATAATAAATTAATTAAGCATGATTTGGTAACTGGAATGCCAAAGAAAGAGTTTACAAGTGATGACCACTGTGTTGCATGCCTGAAAGGGAAGCAACATAAGGTATCTCACAAGCCTAAGGAAAAGAACTCCATCACTACACCCCTACACTTGTTACATATGGATCTCTTTGGCCCCACCAGTGTAATGAGTTTAGGAAGGACCTTATACTATCTAGTGATCACATATGACTTTACAAGATTCACTTGGGTTTTCTTCCTTAGAACTAAGGGTGAGACTCTTGAGATTCTGAAGAATTTCATCTTAAAGATTGAGAATCAGTCTGATCACAAGGTCAAGATCATAAGATGTGATCAAGGAACTGAATTTAAGAACCAAATCCTTGATACATTTTGTGATGAAAAAGGTATTACAAGACGATTCAGTGCTCCCAGGACTCCTCAGCAAAATGGTGTTGCTGAGAAGAGAAACAGGACACTGATTGAAGCTGCAAGAACCATGTTGTCTGACTCTAAACTGCCTATCACCTTCTGGGCAGAGGCAGTCAACACTGCCTGCTATGTGCAGAACAGAGTTTTAGTAGTCAAGACTCATGGTAAGACTCCTTATGAACTTTGGCACAAGAGGAAACCTTTCATTGGTTTTCTCAGGTCATTTGGATGTCCTTGCACCATCTTGAATACCAAAGATCAAATTACCAAGTTTGCTGAGAAATCAGATGATGGACACTTTATTAGATACTCTTCCCAAGCTAAGGCTTATAGAGTGTACAATCTCAGAACTAGAACTGTTGAGGAGTCAGCCAATATGACTTTCAATGAACACACACCCTGTGTTGCTAGTTTTGGTCTGGATTGGTTGTTTGATCTTGATTTGGTTACCAACTGTTTTAACAAATCTTGTGAGAATATTTCAGGATCTGCAGCAAATTTAAATACAGATGATCCTGATCCAAGATTTGAGCTAGGAAGATCCTCAAGTTGTCACACCCCAACCTTGACGGCGGAAACGTCGAGATGTGAGGGTTAAGATTGTTCACAGCCACATAACGCTATATTAAATTGTAAATATTATTATCATAAGTCATGAAATGGAAAAAAATTACAATCGTAAGTCTTATACAAGAAATAAGTTCAACATAACATAATATAATGTAACTTTTTATTTCATTATCTAGGTCCAAGTCCTAGATTATAGCATGCTTCAAAAGGTTCACTTTAAACTTGAGGTTGACCTGAAACATGATAAAAATAAGAGTCAACTAAAATAGTTGGTGAGTTTCCAAGGTTTTCATACATAATAAGAAAAAGGTTACAAGTAGCAATTCATGTCATAGGTTATGAGCTAGTAAGGTTATAGAACACATAACGTTACAATCAAACCTCGACTTGATTACAAGTATAAAAGATTGGCTAAGTGTATTTGGTTCCCTAGTGCACAAGCATATGGCTCCTAGGAGTCGGCAATACATCGACTTTAGCACCAAATAGGCTTGTCAGGCCCAAAGATCTAAGACGTCGCCAGGCTAGCAAATAGTTAACGATTGTAAACAAACTATGTATCTCATATAAACACTTACATTAAACAAATAACCATGACAAAATAATAAGTTGAATTGCACGTGATTTACAAGTCTCAAATGTGTATAAGTGTATCATGTATACGCTTTCATGTTTCACCCCAAGTTAGTGTAAAAATATGAAAAAGGGGCAAGAAAACTCACTTGTCTAGTAAGTATAAAATGAAGATTAATACGAAAAAAATATGCCGTTCCAAGATAAAACGTCACAAGGCACCTAAATATATAAATATTATAAGATTTAGGTTAATAATAAGATTAACGAGTTAATATGAACTAGAGTATTAGAATTTTGGGGATTTTTATAAAGTTAATAATTTATTATAAAAATACCATTTATGAGATTTATAAATTATTTTTAAGGAAATTGATCCTTTGTAAATAACTTGTGGTTTTATTTATAAAATGATATTTAAATTTTATAAATATCATGATAAATCCATAAACATAAGGTCTAATATTAATTTAATGTCTTTAAGTATAATAATCTACTTTTATAAAAATATTTAATTATTACATTTGAAAATAATTTATATTAAAATATTACAAGTTTTACAAGAATAAATTTCTAAGAAATAATTAGATGGCTTTAAAAATATTTAGGGTTTATAAAATTCATTTTTATAATTATTATAAATTTTCTATAATTAATTTTAAGCCAAAAAGGCTTTAAAAAAATTACATGAGGTGCCCGGGTTCGAACCCGTGACCTCATGTATGGGGAACAATGTCTTAACCAGTGAACCAGGCTTCCAGCCGCGGTTATAACCTGGTTTTAAATCTTAAGAACCATTGCGAAAGAAAACCCAAATTCTAATATAAACCCTAGAATTTGTTTACCCCAAATCAAACCCCAATTTGTTAATGTAAACGTGTGCAATCATAGGGCTTTTGTTCCCCTTGTTTAATCGAGCATATACATGTATCTAATTACCCGGTTACGTTTGAATTGAAGGTTGCCACAACAATGAACAAGTCGCGGTCGAGAATCGAATTCGATGGATATGCAAATGATGATGAAAACCAAATTAAACTCGTGGACAGCTTCGAGAGTTGGTCTTGATGCAAAGCCCTATGTCAATTTCAACAATTGAAGCTCGGAAGATGATGAACACGTTCGTGCAGGTCACGACGAAGATGATGTTTGATTTTGGTGATTTTGAGCGTTTCAGGAGAAATTGGCAATGAGAATAGATTAGAGATAGTTAAATGATTGTGTATGTTCGATTAATTGGATTATTATGAGATTTTAATTGCCAAACGGTTGTGAACTTGATGTCGTCGGTTACCAAGTTAAATCGACACCCATAACCGGCTTAAACACGAATTAATGTGCATTGACGGGGTCGAGTTTTGCTCGGTAACCGATTGGTAACGATTTGGGATCAAATTCGGGTGGTTTTAGTCGGTTTAGAGTCCCACCGGACTTGGCCGAAGTCCGGCCGGCGAGATCACGGAAAAACGGGAGGAAAGGTTTGACTTTTTATTATTTACACAAATGGTCCCTCTAGTTTATTATTTACCATTTTATGTTTAAACTATTAATTAAAGTTTCAAATTTTGCAATTAACCCCCAAACTTTAACTGCTTAAAGTTTTAAACATTGTTAAGTTTAGTAACTATACAATTTATTTTATTTATTATTATTAATGTTATTATTGTTATTATTATCCTATTATTATTACCAAAGTTGTTATTATTATTATTATTATTATTATTATTATTATTATTATAATTCTTATTATTGTTTCTTTTATTAATAATAAAATTATTATTATTTTTTTATTTATATTTTTAACTTTCATACATAAAAACTCAATGAATAGCACAAACAACACATGAGTTTCAAAATTGACAAAGATAACCCTTGTAAGAGTAAACGAAGTTAACTTTTAGTTAACGAAAATACGAAATGTTACACAAGTCATATATCTTCAGCTCCAGTTGGAACCACTTCTGCAAATGAGGTTTCTGTTAGTACAACAATGACAAACTCAACTGATACATCTGGTATGCCTTCAAATTCCAGCTCAGAGGCTCTACAACTAGATAAGAACACCTCAACTGTGGAAGATAACAATGGTGGTGGTGACAGTGACCAAGAATTTCTTGATGCCACTAACCACACCATTGATGAGAACATCAATGATGTCACACACTGCTTGGATCAAGTTTCACTTGAAAAGTGTGTTGATGTGGTGGGAGAAACATCCATGCCAAATCTAAATTTCTCTAATTTAGATCTTTCTCAACAACTTGCTGTGATCCCTCAGCTTAGGATCCACAAGTCTCACCCTACCACAGACATCATTGGATATGTTGTCTCAGGGGTAAAGACAAGAGGACAAACCCATGAAGCAAATGTTTGTCTTCACTCTTGTGTTCTATCCCAGATAGAGCCAAAGAAAGTTGATGAAGCTCTAAAGGATGGAAGTTGGGTTGAAGCTATGCAACAAGAGCTGCTTCAATTCAAAAGGCAAAAAGTTTGGAACCTTTGTCCTCTTCCTTTTGGGAAGACTACAATTGGAACCAAATGGGTGTTTAGGAGCAAGAAAGATGATAGAGGCATCATCATCAAGAACAAAGCTAGGCTGGTTGTTCAAGGATACACACAAGAAGAAGGGATTGACTACACTGATGTCTTTGCTCCAGTGGCAAGATTAGAAGCTGTTAGGATATTCCTGGCATTTGCTGCATCCAAAAACTTCAAGGTCTTTCAACTTGATGTGAAGTGTGCCTTTTTGTATGGAGTGATAGATGAAGAGGTTTATGTCAAACAGCCACGCGGTTTTGTAGATCCTGATCGTCCTGATTATGTCTGCAAGCTTGACAAAGCTCTCTATGGGCTGCATCAGGCACCCAGGAAATGGTATGAGACACTATCTGAGTATCTTTGTAAACATGGATACAGGAGAGGTACTATAGATGGAACTCTCTTCATCAAAGAACAAGGAAAAGACAAATTGCTAGTTCAAGTATATGTGGATGACATCATCTTTGGTTCAACTAATCTAAATCTCTGCAAAGACTTTGAGAAGCTGATGAAAGACAGATTTGAAATGAGTGCCATGGGGGAACTCAATTTCTTTCTAGGAATTCAAGTGAAGCAAGTTGAAGATGGCATCTTCATAAGTCAGTCAAAGTATGTTCAGGACATACTCAAGAGATTCAATATGACTGACTGTAAGATTGCTAAGACACCCACAGCCAGAAACCATTCTCTTGGTCCTAACTTTGAGGGGGGGGTGTATAGATGAGCACTTATATAGGGCTATGATTGGGTCTCTTATGTATCTTACTACTAGCAGGCCTGATATCATGTTTGCTACATGTATTTGTGCAAGATATCAAGCCAACCCTAAGATGTCTCACCTTATCACTGTCAAGAGGATTCTAAGATACCTCAAAGGTGCATCAACACTTTGACTATGGTATCCTAAGAATTCTGACTTCAATCTGTATGCCTATACAGATAGTGATTATGGTGGTTGCAACATGACTGCAAAGTCTACATCTGGGGGATGTCAATTTCTTGGTGGAAGGGTCATCTCATGGCAATGCAAGAAACAATCTTGTGTCTCTGCATCAACTGCTGAAGCTGAATACATTGCTGCTGCAAGCTGCCGTGCTCAAGTACTTTGGATTCAAAATCAGATGTTGGACTATGGGTTAAACTTCAAGGAGACTCCTATTCACATAGACAACAACAGTGTTATCTCAATCACAGAAAACCTTGTGTAGCACTCAAGGAAAAAGCACATCAATATCAGGTATCATTTAATAAGAGATAACTATGAAAGGGGATTAATTAAACTAGTCAAAGTTCATACAGATGAACAATATGCTGATCTGTTTACAAAGGCCTTTGATGAACAGAGATTTAAATATCTAATATCAGCTATTGGGATGATAAACTTTGAGTAAGTTTTTCTTAAAACTAATTCTTATTATTTTTTTAAAATTTATGTGTGTCCTAAGTTGTCTAGTTCATCACTTTCATAAGCTCATGTTTTCTTTGGATGAAAATTTCTTTTTGAAGACTTTCCTTAGAATTTTGAAAATTTATGATACTTCGGAAGTTATGCTTTTAACTTCGAAGTAAATCATGCCTTCAAAATAAATAACTGTCTGAGAAATTTACCTTCGGAAGAGTTTTCAAATTTATCTTCCGAAGCTTAAATACTTGTCTCATACATTTACTCATTTTCAAGGACCATTTACTTCTGAAGCAAAATTAATTCTCGGAAGCTTTGTTAGTTTATACACAAAGCACTCAAGTTTTAATTTTTCTTCCGAAGAAAAATTCTCAAACCTCTCAAGAAATTCTTCCGAAGTCATTTTAGCTTCGGAAGCTTTTTAATTAAAACTTCCGAAGATAATTAACCTCCAGAAGCTTTTTGTTTTCCAAGAAAATTACTTTTTGAGTAAAAGTAAACTACTTTTTCAGAGGTGGGACCGACATCCGGATTTCAAAGTTTATCCTCTTTCATTAAATATTATCTGAAATCCTTCTCACATATAAACCCAACGGTTCCCCCCCCCCCTCTTTCTATGATTTGTTCTTCCTCCAAACCTAAAACCCTAAATTTCTCTCTGAAATTTCTTTCTTTCTTCTTTCTTTCTTCTTTCTTCGTCCTTAAGCTACTTCAAAATGGCCAACCTTGCTCACAGAAATGATCCCAACTTTACCATGCAGCTACACAGACAACACAATCAAGTTGCTCTGTTACGCTCTGAGAAAGATCCTCATTTCTCAGAGGTTTGCCATTTCTTATCTCTGTCCAACTACTTCACCTCCCTAACCATTGATCCTCCACTCTATGAGGATCAGTTGCTTAAATTCTAGAAGACCTGCCAAGAGGTCATTATGGATGGGGAGAAGGCACTATCTACCACAGTGCAGGGAAGAACAATCTTCATCACTCCGGCCATCATCAACTGACATCTTCAGCGGGATGATGAAGAAGGTGAGGTGTTTTTCCCAAAGGAAGCTGTTAATCATTCCTTTGAGCAGATGGGGTATGAGGGAGATTTCTCTGTAAAGATCTTCAGGAAAGGGAAGGTCTCATCCCACTGGAGATTCCTGCTCCATGTCGTCATCCACAACTTATCAAACAAGCATGGTGGATGGGACCAGATTCCTGAGAATCTCTCCTTCATAATCCATGGAATGATTCAAGGGGTCAAATTCAGGCATTCTTAGTTTGTTTATACAAATTTACTTGCTAATTTAGACTCCTTAGAGTATTACATGTTTCCTAGATATGTCCAGTACATTCTTAATTGTGAACTGGGCTCACGTTAAGGGAAACAGATAACATTCTTAACTTGGGATAGATGAAGCCCGGCATCTTTAAAATACTGAGAAAGTCCACTATTGGATTCTCTGGGGTAGAAACAGCCCTAGTCCCAAAATGTTAGAGCTCATTGCTCAAGTTGACAACCTAGCAGCACAAGCTAGTGTTGAACCCACACCTACTACTTCCCAATCACTCTCACAGCCTCAAATCCCCATCACCTACCAAAGAAAATCAAACGAACCCCTACTCAGACTATTCATCTGTGGAGGCCCCCATATACTCAACCATATAGGAAAAAGTGGACACTGGAGCTCCCACTTCTCCTGAGGAGCAAACCACTCCCATGTCTTCAAGAATCAGTGCTGAGGTTCCTCATGCTCAACCTGATGAGCTCATTAGCCCTACTGCCTTAAGCCATCACTCTGAGTCTTAACACTCAAGTGACCAACCTTCAGGGGACAGTTACCATCCCCAGCCTATAGATCTCAACCAACCAATTCCCAACCTTGATTTCTACACTGATGAAGATATAGGTTTCAGTGAGTAAAGTGAATCTCTCTTCTTTCCCTCTACTCAAAGAGAGATGAGTACTCCTGAGTCTCCTACATCTATCCCACATCAGTCACCTACAACTAAGGTGGACACTCCTGAACCTGTTCAGGATGTCCATGTGGAAGAGGCTCTCACTTCTAAAAGTGATTATATTATTAAGACCTCAACCATGGCAACTCAGCCTACTGTCATCTCACCTGAGACTGTCAGTGAGCAGAGGAAATCCAGTAGCCAATAACTTAGAACTGGTCATGAGAGAAAGGACTCTGGTCCAATCTTCTCCATCCCTAGTGGTTCTTCTGATGAAGATGAGGGGGATCTGAGACTAAAAGTACAAAAACTATCCAAAACATGCACCTATTTAGTCTCAAAGGTCAGTCACCTTGAATCTCAGGTGACTACCTTACACAACAGGATCAATGATCAGCAACTTGAGATTTCATATCTTAAGGAAAAACTAGCTGGGAGACCCTTAAGGAGAGCTCAACCAGGAACACAAGAACATGTGGATGTGATTGACCTATCTTCCAGCTCACCTATGCAAGTGGGTGATGCTACCAAAAAAAGGGAGAAAGTCATTACAGCCACAGAACCTGGGAGTTCTTCAGAGAGAATGGACATTGAGGACTCACCATCCTCACTTGCAACTGTGCATTCTCAGCAACCTCCTCTAGTTCACATTAATACAGAGTCTGTTTGAGGATGGGATACCAAGGGCTATGTCACCTTCACCATCCTTCAATCACATCATTGGGTGGAGGTATGACAACAACAGGAAGTCCCTCATCATCATAAGAGTTCAAGGACAGCAAGAAGTCTTCAATTTTCAGACCTTGGACTACTATGAAGGTCTGGATCTAGTCAACATGCCACTTGTCAACCCAAGCCAATCAAGACAAGCTGACAGACTGGCTAAAAGAATCCAAGACAGGATCACTGCAGAGTTCAGCTTAAGAAGGAGACTTAGACAATCAGGCAATGTCATCGGTCAACTGGATGTTGAGGCAGCCCTAAGATTAGCTTCATAGGGGAAACCTTGACTGAAGGCCTAGTGACAGAACCTGAGAGCCCTGTCTCATCATCTTCAATTGATGCAGAGATCCATATTCCTTCTGAAACACCTGCTGGTGAAGGTGCTTCTCAACCTCTCTCTGGCCTGAGCTCAGATGCTGCAACGAGCAATGAAGGCCAAAGCTCTCTCCACCCTAAGTCACAAAGATTTGTGAGTGACAAAAGGAAAAGAAAGATGACATCTGAGGAGATTAAGGAGGAGGAGAGAGAGGAAAAGGAGGCTAAGGGGAGAAAGTTCCTCTACTGAGTCTCCAAGACTCATGGAGTCTGCAATCAGGGCTGCCCCCAGACCAGATACTCAGAATGATGAGTTAAGGGCAGTGAGGATTAACTATCTGCAGACTAGGAACTATGACATAGATAGTGTCATTTCTCTCCCCTTGGATGAATTGAATGAACTGGTTGACCTAGAAAGGTCAAGAGAGAAGAAGGAGGCAGAAGATGCAGAACTCCTAGTACAAGTCAAAGAAGAGAGAAGAAGAAAAAGACTGTACAAAGGTATGCCTACCCTCTCACCAGTTCAAGAAAGTCCTGAACAAGAGGATGTGGTTCAACAAGAACCTTAGGTAGATAAGGAAGAAGACAGAATCAAGATGATTAACTACCTGAGTGCCACAGGCCTCTATCAGGCAGATGCACTCCTTCCCTTACCTTATGACTATATTGAGTTTGAGTACTTAAAACAACTTGAGCTTGAGTTAGTCAAGGAAAGAAAGACAATAAAGAAGAAGTTAAGGGAAGAAGCTGCAAAATCAAGAGCCATCATCCAAAAGAGGATGAAGAAGTCTGCTGATAGGCAGAGGATGATGAGCTTCTTGAAGCTGTATGGATTCTCCGGAAGGAGACTTGGACCCATGTCTCAATCCACTATGGATGAGCATATCAGGGTAATCAAGCAGAAGATTAAGAGTGGGTAGCTCACTGACTTACACTCCACTCCAAGTCAGGCACCACCTGAAGTGGAGGTTAAGGTTGAACAACCAAACATAACACAACCCAGACCTCCTGCTAATGCTCAGCAAGCTTCATCTTCTGATCCACAGCAGGGTCAACCTCCTTCTCCTTCTGAGCCTGAGAGAGAGGAAGTCCCAACTGAGAAAGACAACAGAGATCAAATCTGGTGCTGCAGGCCAGTCTTCTCAGTTAAAATTTGGAAAGAGATAGAAGAGGATGGCTTCTAAACCAAAACCAAAGAAGAAGAAGACTACACCCTCTTCTAAACCTCAGGATGAGTCAGAACATCCTGAGGATGTGCAGCTAGAGGATGCTCAATCAACTCCAACTTCAGTAGCTCCTCTAGCATCAGGAAGACCCATCTTGTCTTGGACATACACCACAAATCCAGAAAGGTGGCATGTTATTAGAGATCAAGGCATTGAAGACATTTATACATGGCAAGATATGTTTCAGTTGCCTCTGCATGACCTCTTTGACATGAGAAGACACTTTAATAGCCTGAAGGAACCTGATCATCTTATGAAGAAAAGAATGGTGATCATCCTAATGAGGACTATTAATATCTGAAGTTTGCAAAGTGTTTTGGTAGCATCAGCCTAGGGGGAGTTTGTAGAGATTAATGAAGAGGCTGATGCAACCTAAACATCTTTAGTTTTTCCTGCATGCTGCACAAGTGCATTAAAGATGAATGCTTCGGTAGTTTCACATGTGCAACAGAAATACTCTAAGTGTGAAATCTTCCGAAGCCAAGACCAATATCTTTCGAAGCCAAAGATGAAGTCTTCCGAAGCTTCAAGTTCATGAAGACAGATTTCTTCCGAAGACTTTTAGTAACATGCTTTATCTGATGTACTGTTCCATAAAGCTGGACACCTTTCCGCTGCAATTCTACAAGTCACCAACTTACATGGTTTGGTGAAAAGGTCCATGCTTTTGGTAACTGTACATTGAGGTCTTGAGTCTGTAACTTTCTACTTTATGTACTTTATCCTTTTTGTAATAGATAAGGATGTGAGCTATGGCATGTCATAGTCACAAGTCAAAAGGCAATCTGCCTTTTGACTCTACAATTGATTTTGTTTGTGTCTAGTCAATTATATCCAGCTGGCTTTCAAAGTATAGCCGGTTGTAGGATGTAGTATAAGTATCTCATGTTCTTGTATCTTTCGAATATGCTTTGTAACACTTGTAATAGAACACAGAGAAGACAATATACTGCATTCTTGAAAATCAAACACTTGTGTTCTGTGTGTTCTGTCTCTTATATTATTTGTGTTCTTAGTGTCACAACTTGGTTAATCCAATTTACTGTTTGATCAAAGTTTAGTTTATGTTCTCTTTGTGTTATTGTGTTGTAACTTATACCCTTCAACGATCCTGCATATTTTTCAATAAATTTTTCATAAAGCCTTTTTTATAGAAATTACGTATTTTTTGGAATATCTAACAGTGAAATTTCATCACCATTAGAGAATCCTATGAGCTTGATGTGAAAGAGAGTTCTTACATTTATATAATGTCTATTAAAAATGTGTATAACTGTTTGAAATCATTTACCACCACCAAGGGGGTGTCAACCCCTTTGGAACTCTGATTGATTAAAGGTTTCGCCCTTAAACATTATAAGGTATAATGTTCTAATGTTAAAAATCACGATAAACTCAAACAATTGTACACTCTGAAGTTTCTAACTTGTTTAATGGATAATATATTACATTGATTATTTTGTTAATCCAATAAAATAAAATATCTACAGTATTTTTGTACTGACAAATTTCCGATATAGTGTGTATAACTGTTTGAAATCATTCATCACCATCAGAGAATCCTATGAGCTTGATGTGAGAGAGAGTTCTTGCATTTATATTTAAGCCTCGAGTCCCCCATGATTAATGCAATCATAGATGATGTTCTTCATGTCTTGATCTTGTTGTTTTGAATTGCTATTACATCAATTGATGTGAGTTAGCTGACTACAGCACACATAGAGACACATTAAGTTAATTGTGATGTATTTTATGGGGTAGTGTTGTATCATAATTGAAGAAAGCAACCTTTATTTTCAAGATTACGCTAATTCAGCTTACATCTTCAACAACAAGAGTTATTATTAGATCAAATGAACATATAGCAATATAGCATAATCATCATCATGATAAAAATCATGATTCAAACCTTCAAAGTAGGGTTCTTGGAAAAGCATTAATGGCAGCAAGAGAAAAGGCATTGCCACAGGTCAAGATTCTCTTTGTATTTATTGATGATCAGGAACATGCCACAGATCTTTATGCAGCTACCTCTTTACTCCATTTAATTAATTCAACAATAATATGACCAGAATCATTTTTATTTCTTATGCTGATAATATATAATCTGTTTTTCCACTTTTAGATGATATGAATTGTAACTTAACATTTCAAATATTTACGGCAGCATACGTGACAGAAAAATAACATATGATTTAGTGGTCTAGTAATATAATGTTTGGGCCCTGCAAAAATAATGTGTGTTCAAATATCTACGTGCTAAAATTGTTGTTAAAAAGTATAAAAATAAACTTAAAAAATGGTAAATAACTCAACTTCCATACCATATTTAATTCGGCAAAGGGCCAGCCTGAGATTGAAAAAAAACTTACACGTTTAAAACCTCAACTCATACTAATAGCTCAATCATTCTTTGCATATGGTTATTAATAGAATTCTTTTAAAATATCAACAAAGCGAGGCATGTTATCCTAATTTTATACTTTCAGAAAGTTCAAATATTTTTATAATTAATTGTAGAAATCTTGATGACAACGCGAATTGAAGATTAATAAATTTTTGTAGCTGTTAGTACGCTAAATAATTTTTTAAACCGTATGAAAGTTTATAGAAGCAACAGGTAAAACTTGTTGAAGTAAACTTACACTAAGAAAACCTAACAACATTTGGTATTTATAACTAAAGTAATTATAAAGCTAAAATAAAAAGAGAAGAGAAGATAAAAACCTCTTGAAAACTTGTTGAAGTAAGCTTACAATATGAAAACCTAACAACATTTGGTATTTATAATTAAAGTAATTATAAAGCTAAAATAAAAAGAGAAGAGAAGATAAAAACCTCTTGGAGTTGATGTAAATAATAATGTTGTCATTTTACGTCTCAACCAGTCATTTTCCATGTCTTCTTTTCTTGTCAGCTACATTAATATTAGCAACTGCTGTATGAATTTAATTCACGATTTGATACAACGACCATAGTATTGTGTATATATGCCAAAATTTACGCTACTTATATCGTCTAAAAGGAATCTGCATTTAATATTTATGACTCAAATTATCTTGGTAAAACTTCTACAAACAGTTTTTTGATTTTTGAAATCATATAACCATTGCGTCCTATAGAAATGAAGACATTTGCTATTTAAAGATGGCTGTTCTAACAAGTCTTTTAGGCGGTTTCATTATGTTTTGATCTTGGTACATTTATCTTTTATAACAACAATTTTTTTTACCATTAATGTACGAATCTAAACTCACATCACATTTATAAAAAAACAATCTTCAATGTTATTATAGCTACAAGTCCATAGGCTTCAGATGGTTATCATATGTCTTGATGACAACCAAATCGTGTTTCCTATTGTGGAAGGAGATTTTTTTTACATTAATATATATATATATATATGTATATATTATATGTATATATATATATGTATATATATATATGTATATATATATGTATATATATATATGTATATATATATATGTATATATATATATGTATATATATATACATCTTATCTTCTTACTACTTTAATAAAAGAATAAATAGATGTGTCACGTGTCAGCATCACAATTATTCTCATCAATTTTTTCCCGCATTTCTCTCCTATTAAATAATTACCTTATTTACTAATAAAATTATTTTAATATATTTTAATATATAATAAGTTAAGAAAGAAATTATTTATTAAGGTTATTTCTAAAATATTGATAATTTTAATTAGTCAATTTTTTAAACCAAAAAATAATCAAATCTGGGAGTTGTAATAAGAATGTTTTTTTAAAAAATAACATTTTTATACGGTTTGTTTTAAAATAAAATATTTAATTTATAAAAAATTTTAAAAATTGATATCAGTGTTTTATTATTTATAGTCATTTCTGATATGTAACTCCAGTCATATCATATCTTAAAATATTATTTTATAATTAATAAATTTATTATATTAATATTTTATTTATTCGACCGTGTAATATACGGGTTTACTAAAGCTAGTAGATATATATATATATATATATATATATATATATATATATCTATATATATATATATATATATATATATATATATATATATATATATATATATATATATATATATGTATGAGTTCCGCTAAAAAGATTATATATTTTAAAAAGTATAGGATGAGTTTTAGTGAAAACACTTGTCATTTAGGTAGTTTTTATTTAAATGGCAAATATGTAAATTTATATTTTATAATTTATAAATTGTTAATCTAACAATTAAAAATTCTTTCTAACCTTTTTAGACACACCATTTTTTTTAGAATAACTCCCCTCTATATATATATATACACATATATACATATATATATATATATTCATTTTATGGATAAATAAATTAGTTCTATATCTAATTTTTTCTTGAAAAGGGTTGTTCTGCAAATTTTACTGTACATCATACATAACTATTGTTTGAAAATTTAGGAAAAAGACCAATAACAATTAGATGTAGATGTCGTTGGTGTTATGATCAGAATTTTCATTTGTCATGAGGTTTTAAAATTAATGAATTGATGATATGGAGGAAGGACAAAGACAATAAGTGAGTTTCATAATTCTCACGTGAACCTAGTTATTATGGTAATATCCACGTACTCTCATATGTCTAGCTCGCAGAGAGAAAAAGAAACTACTGTGAAAGAACTAGCTAGGCTTTTGAATATTGAGAGTCGCCAAGAGAGAGACACACACCAAAGATCTGTGTGATTATTATATATATATAGCCAGAAGTTTAAATACACATATATTGTGGTCTCATGTTTTGAATCGTATTTAATCAGTGATATGAGTCGTTCATTTTGAAAATTAAATGTTAATAACATAGTTGAGGTTGTCACGCATGTAATGTTTGCGAATGAAATTATGAAAGAGCTAGCCTCGAGCGTTAAAATCGGAATAGCCGACCATTATTAAGTACAGTTAAATTCTTTTCTTTTTTTATACATATATAACTTTTATACAACATTATATTTCTAGAAGATTACCTCGTAAATTTAAGATTTTTTTTCTTAAAGTAAAATGGCATTGTCATTTCTGACGTTTTATTGATTTTGCAATTTTAATTAAAAAAACTTTCTTTTACTATTTCAGTCACTATGGTTTACCAAATGTTGTTATTTTCATTCGCTACACTAACTCCGTTAAGTTATCCATTAAATATGAATGTATTTTAGTATTTTTAACACTTTAATTGTTCAACTAGAACAAAGTCAATCAATAAAATATTCAATTAAAACTAAAAAAAATATGAAGCAACTAGTGAGACCAGACGCTTCAATTTAAAAGTTTTAATTAACACTAACTAGTTTAAAAACTTGTTTACTACATATGTTAAATGAAAAAATTAATAATAATTATTTAGTAATATTAAAAATTAAAAAATAATTTTTTGAGATAAAATATGCTTAAAGTTACATATAATTAACCATTAAGTAATTAAACAATAACACAAATTTTTCAAGAATTTTGTCTTTAAAGAAGTTTTGATTTTAAAAAATATTAATTTTAAATATCCAAAAAAGTATTAAAATGTTCATATTAAAAAACTTTCTATTTCATATAATTGGTTTTTAAAATGTTTTGTTAATAGTGTTTTATTATGTTTGTGTTGTATCATAAAAACTAAATTAAGTATTTTAATACAAACATTTTTATAGTTTTTTGGAGAGTTAAAAAATCAATATTTTTTAAAATTAAAACTTTTTTAAAGACGAAAGTTTAAATAATATATTATTATTTTTTAATTACTTAGTGGTTAAGTATATATAACTTTAAGCATATTTTTATCTCAAAAATTATTTTTTAATTTTTAATGGTAATAAATCATTATTATTAATTTTTTTCACACAACACGTGTAGTAGACGCCTAGACGAGTTTCTAAACTCGTTAAAGTTAATCAAAACTATTAAATGGAAGTGCGCAGTCTCACTAGTTACTTTATATTTTTTTTAGTTTTAATTGAATATTTTATTAATTAACTTTGTTTTAGTTGGACAATCAGGGTGTTAAAAAAGACTAAAATACACTCATATTTAACGAAAAACTTAACGGAGTTAATGGAGTGGATGTAAATAACAACATTTGGTAAACCACAATGAATGAAATGACAATAAAAGGTTTTTGGATTGAAATGACAAATTCAATAAAACGTCAGGGATGAAAATAATATTTTACTCTTTTTCTTATTAATTTAAGTATAATATTATCGATGGCTTTACATTTCTTATTTAATAACTCAACTATATATATATACGCCCATACACATATGTACGTGGTTTGTTTTTAAGGTTAATTTAAAAAAAGAGTATTTAATTTTAAAAATAACTATAAAAACTAAAATTCAATTTATCACCTACTTGATAATAGACTTTACCATGGGGATGGTATATATAAAACATAAAACGATAGTCCAGTTTTATTATACATGCTACAAGAGTAATATGATGTATGTGTTCAGTAGCTTTTATTATACTTATTAGATGTATGAGTTTTTATTTTTTTATTTTAATAATATTTTTATAACAGTTTTTATTTTTTAGATTGTAAAACACGATGTAAAACAAATAAGACATACATATATATTAGAGAAGTGTGCTTGTGATGTAGCGAATAACATAAAATGAGGAGAAAGCTACTTACAGAGGTTATGAGCAATCCGTAAGGAACTTGCCATGGGTTTTTTTTGTTGTGTCATGAGCTACGAGGTACATAAGTAGTTACAAAGATACACGTTACATACGGGTTCTTTTATAGCAGAGGTAATAATCATGCGCACCTAGAGATAATGATCGCTCCGTATGTGACTTGCCATAGAAACTTTCTTAGTCTCAATAGTTGCGGATGTGCTAAGTACATCTAGGGATTCTTACTTAATTATTTACTCACAACATTTTAGTTGCAATGATCAACCTACTTGTGTACTTTTTTAATATAGTATGATCATTCACTCATCTTAAAATTTCTATATTTATAGAGGCACTTATCTCATACGAAGGTATTTAAACCTTTTAGTTTTTACACATTTCTCTCTTTTCACTATTACACTATCACAACAAATGATCATACATGCATAACATCAGAGTTTGATGTTTATACTTATACATGCACATGTATATCTACATAACATAACATAAACCCTAGACATGCGTTCATAAAGATTCAAACCGTATGTTTTGAACATATATATTCATAACAAAAATGTTCATATGTATGCACACCAACCCAAATCATTGTCATAAACATGAAAAAGGGCATCTAGAACTCAACTCACAACTAAAACAAAATTAAAACACTAGAAGTAAAGATGTTTTTGTGACTCATATCACGCTTGAAACTCATTGGAAAATAGTTCGCTCGAAGTTAGCTCGTCCATTAACTAGTCGAGTTGGCTCAACTGGGTTTGTAAATGAGCTGAGCCCGAGCCAAAATCAACTCAACACTTGGCTTTCTTGATAGCTGGCTCATTATTTCGTTTAAATTGAACCCTAGATTATAAGTATTATAAGTTATAAATTAAATTTATGCTATATTATTTAAACACGGTAAAGACATATGGTCATTTTGTAATTTATAATAAAAATAAATATAAAGTTATAGAGGGTGATTAAATTTCATAAAATCCTAATCTCGTATCATTATTTCAACGAGTTAAGGTAAACAAATATAAAAATTTATATATATATATATATTATATATATATATATTATATATATATATATAATATATATATATATATATATATATATGTATGTATATATATATTTGTATATTTATCTATATGTTTATATGTGTATATATGTGTGTATAAAAATAACAAGATTATTATTATTTAAATAAACGATGGACCTGCTTGACAGACTCGTTGGGACAACGATTCACTTGGGTGCCCATCCCTCATTTTAGTATGGCCGGTGTTTCTACTTGCTTCTAGACACATATTAATGTAGGGCTGTAGGCAAGTAATCTTTGTTGCGGATTAACCATCCATTACGGAGGGTCAACTTCTGTTATATATAGAGGAACAAATGCCTTACGGATGAATGAATGTTTTCAAGGATGGTCCATTATGAACGTACCATTCCATTGCAGATACAAAAAGGTGCCAAGCATGGTCGGTGGTGGATGTGTTAACCTATTACAGATGAGCAAAAAGAGTTTCTATGCTTCTGTTACTCTTAACTTGCTTGATTTAATAGATTAATCCCATTTTTGATCAAACACAAATTATTGCATACAAAATATATCTTCATGAACACATAATATATAGCCTTAAACCCACATTCAAATTTTAATTTTCATCATTCTTATCATTACTATGACCACATAACAACCCCAAAATGTTAAAACATAATATAGAACTCACAATTAGAAGTTTAAAGAAACCCTAACAATGGTGTCTAACACTTTCTTGAACATAAACACTAAAAGATTCCACCTTTTCTTGTTAAAACTCATCAAAATCATTGAATAACATGATCTAAGGTTGAATCATCGCTAACATGAAGCTTTGGAGGTAAATTTGCTTTATTTTTTTATGGTTTCCAAGCTTTGTCTATTTATATCTCTTTCTTTTGTTATTTCTCTCTCTTGCATTGCGTAAAAATGAGGTAATGAGGAAAAGGTCGACTGCCATCTTTTCATTTATGTGATGCAATTAGGGCTAAACCTATTTCTAATCTCTTGTGCCCCCTTTAATCTTTATTATATTACTCTTTTAATCTTGAACTTTAATAATTTTACGTTTATTCCTAAAAATATCCACATGTCACATGCTACTTATTTTTTTTATGATCGTTTCATCATCTCATGTTTATAATAATTTTAGTTTAAAATATCATTTTCTATGTTATAAATCAAGAGTGATGATATTCGTTTCATCTCATGTTTACAATAATTTTAGTTTAAAATATCATTTTCTATGTTATAAATCAAGAGTGATGATATTCGTTTGGGTTCGAAAATGTCTTTTATATAATTGACATGTATTTAAAAGCATAGAACCTACTACATAAGTGTGATATTACTACTATACATTATTGATTGTCTATCAAACATCTCATATTTAAAATAGTTTCAGCTCCAAAATATATTATACACATTCTTAATCAAGCATTGCTAGAATTAATAGTTGTTGCCGTTGTAAAAAATGAAAAATAATTGTTGAAGTTTTACTTTGAAATTCAAAAAATATTGAAAACAAATTGAAGAGCCAAAAGGTTATTTTCATTTTCCTTTTGAAAATAAGTTTACCGGTGTCTTTTCTCCAAACCTCATAAATGCAAATTTAAAGCTTCCACCATGCTTTTGCATCAGTTTTCTTGGCTTTGCTATTGAGTAAATTATGCCCCCAACCTCCCTTTCTGTTGTTGGGTTGTTGGATTATTCAATGCGCTCCCCTTCCCCCTACCCTTCCACCCCCACCCCCTCTCATGTATATAAACATATGCAACTTCTACATATTTTGTTCATAAATAGATCAGATTCCAAAGGGCCTCACTATTATTAAACATGCTTTCTCTTTCTTCTCAAAATAATAAAATCTTTATCAAGAAATTACTTATTTTGGAGGAGCTTTGTGATCAAGAAGCTAGTCACTGCAAGTGTTCTGTGTATAGGTATAATCTAATCTTTATCGGCAACTTAGTTATCTAGGAGGGTTTGTGTGTAGCGGTATAACAATAATACGAGATGTTGGTGCGGTTCAATCGGAAAGCAACGCTCTTTTATGGTTTCTTGAGCCATGTTTTTTGATTGAGCCGTGCCAATATCACGTATGACTTTTCAACTACTGTATGCATACGACCCTCTTTCATCAATTGAGCTTAAGGAACTTTACTTTTTATTTTATATAGTTATTATAAGTTTTAATATTGTCTACCATTGAATATTAAACCCCCATTATTCTAGTGTTCTCAAAACGTTGTGTGTTATATCATTGAATCACTCTTGAAATGCATGCACGTCTAAAGCCTTTGCTTCTAAGTTCTGAGTTTAATTTGGTTATTAATCTGGTACTTAATTATCCTCATATCAGTTAGTTGTTTCATATTCATGAAGGGTGTTGTAAGTGGTTGGGTTTTGTTACTTTTAAAATGGTGATTTACCAAAATAAAATATCCGTTATGATTCTTATAATTTATATACGATTTTCTGGAAAGAAAATAGTAGCTTACAGATATGCCATATCTTTTCCGTGCTTGCCATGGTTACTAATAATATTTCTCAAGTTTTATTAATTTTTTTGTCATTTATATATACATATCATTTTCAAAATACATAATGAATTTATCTAGTGAATAATATGATAGCGAGGCAGGTTGTACTCATGTAACTATCTTCTATATCACACTTAAAGCAATATTTATAAATCTATTATAGAGTTTATGTGTATTTTGTATATGTATATATGGGTTTATGTTCATATCTATGCAATTTAATTAAAAGGGCTATATCTTTTATCTTCTAGCATCATTTTAATTTTTTTTTATTGTAGTTTTTATCTTTTCATGTCAAATAGGCACCGTGTATTAAGAGTATGAGATGACTATTATTTGGTTGCCCTTAATTATAGTTAATCATTTGTCTAGAAGATCATTCTATGAAAAGTTCCTAGGCTAGCTATTATAAATTCGTTTTCTTATTTATTAATATAATACTAATTATTAACTTAGTTGGTGTATTGTGGTTGTACTATATGTTTTAAAAGTTATATCTTAATTGTTCTTTAGTCAACTAATTTTTAAGTGTTGAATGGTATGTATTAATTCTTGTTCAATGTGCACAAAAAGTTATACATGTTTTTTTCCTTTTAATATTTTTTTAAACCCAATACTTTTACATAATTCACAATTTAATCCCTATAATTTTTCATTTTCAATTTTAGTCCCAAATTCTTTTATTTTTACAAATATTTCGATTTACGATCTAAATTTTGAGAGTTAACACATTGTAACATGCATTTGAGACTCAACATTGTTATGTTTATTTTTTCTCATTTAACATGTTTGTTGTAACGTGTGGGTCCTATATCGATTTACTTATTTTTAATGGTTTACGTGTTACGTGTATGGTTTAATGTTTTTATATATTTTTTTTCTGTTTAGTTTTATTTTTTGTTTTTATTTTTTTTTAATACAAGCTTTTTTGTATTGATGGTTACTAATGGTGTGTGACATTTGTACTATTTGATATGGTTTTATGCACCCCACCGTAACGCGAAGGGCTTAATACTAGTTGGAGCTTAATAATCAAATTAAATAAATATTTGATGGTTAGATGTTACATATTCGTTTTTGTGTATATCCTTTTATGGTATGTGTTTCCATTCATTCGCACAGAGGCTTTCAAATTCCCATCAGTTTCATATATTTCACCATCGGACATAAGAATGGATGGAGGCACGAAATGGTGTGTGAGAGTTTTGAATGTATATTCAGCATGTGTTTGGTGTGAGTTTTCATTGGGAATTCTAGGCGTATGTGATGATAAGTTTATATTTATTGGTGTTATGATATATGTCTATTTCGCTTAACCATTTTGTGGGTGTGAGTATTCTTTTCCCCTCCGGTTGGATGATGAATCACGCTTCACTGGATCTATATTTGTTTTGAAAATGCTCATTGATGCAATTATTCTCTAATCTCATTCATTTGATTATGTTCATGGTTTTGGAGATTCCATAAGCACCTTAATAATCTCTTTTATCAAATCTCCTTTGTGTGTTGTCATTTAAATTGACGAATCAATGTCTCTCAAGAAAAAAACACTTGTTTGATGGACACAAAATGACTTCCAAAGTTGAACATCCTCTCCTACATCGACTTAAATCGGGCTACAAACATCTTTTTATTTTCTATTTTTTCTAAATGATAGAATTTTAACAAAAACGAGAACCACCAGCAAGACGCTAGGGACCACTAAAATACTAAGAATTAGAAAGAAATATTACACCAAGTATGCTAATCAAAGTCTATTAACTTTGCTTTGTATTTAATCCACCAAAACGAGTTCATCTTAACGTACTCATCAACTTAAAACATTATAAGCTAGGTGGTGAGTTATAAAGTATATTCAAGCATGAAAGTACAGTCGGGGTAATAGTTACGCTTTTAAATTTATGAAGCCACAAGTCAAAGATGGATAGATCGATGGTTTCTGCTAACTTTGATGTTTTTCTTAAACATTAGAAATTTTTCTTTAGTTTCCGTAATTTTTTATTTTATCTTAAGTATATATACTCTTTCGTTCTAGCATATTGTTAGAACAATGGGTGTATCAAAGAAAATCCTCTGCTATTAAAAAAACATATTCATTTTCGTATTGTTGCATTTTCGTCTTATAGTTGATAGACATTATATTTAGTTAAGTTAATCATTTTATTATATTAAGTATATTATTTTCAAGTAAAACATATCATGTTTGGATAATATAAATCATGATATAGACAAATGAAATCTGAATTGTTATATTATGTTGATGATATAGCAATTAGCAAACAAAACTAATCAATAAAGGCGTCGTTTTTAATAGTTTTCTTAATTTGTGCAAGCACTACTTTTAGGAAAAAATTGTTAACCTTTCAAAAGATAGCTGCATCACCTTACAAAAACTATGCGAGTTGCGTTCACGTTTTATTTTAAAAACCTTTAAATATTTTTTGCTTTTAATAAATAAATATTTTGTTCTTTTCTTATAAATGTTATTTAAAATCTACATTAATAGAATAATGTGATATATAACAACATCCAATTATATACATATAAAAATGTAACTTGATGTGCTATATTGTTTTATGTACTTTTGCAATTTAATCACCATGTTTTCTTTTTTAAGACCATATTTAAATTATGTGCATGTTTTAAATGTTGTTTTATTTTGTTTTGTTTTAATACATTATAATATTAATCGTGATCATTTGTTTTCATTTCGCATACGATGTATGTCGTTGCATGTACTTTTTAATGAATGTTTATTAATTTGGAAAATAGTCAAACCAAATATAATACGTTTTCATTTAACGTTATATATTCGAATTACTCTATGTTTTAACATAATTTTAGTTCGAAAATAAGTTGAGTTAATTGATTGTATTTTATACTTTAACATGTGTTTTATTTCGTTGTAACACGTGACACTAAAAAACCTAGTTATGTCTAAACACACAAGTAACTTATTTTTTAGAATAGTACACTTACACATACCATATATTCTACTTTTCAATCTACACCATTGTCCATTGTGTGAGTTAAACTTTAACATAATGGGCCTAACACCACTACCTACATGCCATATATCATTATGTTAGTGTGGTGTTTTCATTCTCACTACAAGAAATAAAAGCTATAGTGACGACATTTGCCGTTTCAATAGGGTCGGTTTGTCATCGTGAAAGGCTATGGCGACGATATTTCGTCGCCGTAGACCTAGTCGTCACAATCTTATCGCTATAGCATAATATAATTGTTTTTATATTTTCAGGGTTTTCCTAATATTTTGGGTTTTACACTACAAGAAAACGGAGCTATAACGACGACATTTGTCATCGCGAAGGGTGGGTTTTGTCGTCACAATAGCCTATGGCGACGACATGTCGACGACATGTCGTGGCCATAGCACCAGTCGTCGCATACTCGTCGCTATAGCCATTTTATTGTCGTCGCCAAAGTTGTAGTCGCTACAAAGGTCTATCCCAATGACATATCCTCGCCATAGGTCTTTTATTATCTATAACTGTTTTAATAAATATTTAAATAAAATAAATTTGACCAACACTATGGCGACCTCGTCGCCATAGACCAACTCTTTTTATTTTTTATATTTCATTTTATTTTTATTTTCCTGATTTTTCATAATTTTCTAGGTTATGAAAATAAATTTATATATTAAAATGAGAGCTAATATTATAAATACCTAAAAAAAAGTTGATATGATTTGAGTTATATACAAACGAAACTAGTAATGCAAACATCATTTAAGTTTGTACAAACCATACAACTTAACTATTTAATTATCATCGTCTTGATCATCTTCATTGTTATCAGGATTTGATTTATTTGTTTCAAGTTCATTCACCCGTTGATGCAGTTCATGCACTTGTAGCCTTAGTGCATATTGATTTTCAATTTTTCTCTTCATTAAAAACAAAATAAAAAAGTTATTAGTATTTTTTTAAAAGTTCGACAGCATAACTTTAGAACGTTTTTTACTCAATGCTATATGGAAAAAGTATATATGAAAGACCTGTGACGACGACATAACTTTAGAAAATAGGTCTTTCATAAAAGTTTGACAACATAAGATCATCATCATCATCATCATCACAATCATCATCATCATCATCATCATCATCATCATCATCATCATCATCATCATCATCATCACAATCATCACAATCATCATCATCATCATCACAATCATCATCATCATCATCACAATCATCATCATCATCATCATCATCATCATCATCATCATCATCATCATCATCATCACAATCATCACAATCATCATCATCATCATCATCACAATCATCACAATCATCATCATCATCATCATCATCATCATCATCATCATCATCATCATCATCACAATCATCACAATTATCATCATCATCATCATCATCACAATCATCACAATCATCATCATCATCGTCATCATCATCATCACAATCATCATCATCATCGTCATCATCATCATCACAATCATCATCATCATCATCATCATCATCATCATCATCACAATCATCACAATCATCATCATCATCATCATCACAATCATCATCATCATCATCATCATCATCATCATCATCATCATCACCACCACCACCACCACCACCACCACAACCATCATCACCATCATCATCATCATCATCATCATCATCATCATCATCATCATCATCATCAGTCCCACCACTCCCACCACGACCATCATCACCATCATCACCATCATCATCATCATCATCACATCATCATCATCATCACAATCACATCATCATCATCATCATCATCATCATCATCACAATCATCACAATCATCATAATCATCATCATCATCATCATCATCATCATCATCACCACCACCACCACCACCACGACCATCAGCACCATCAGCACCATCATCATCATCATCATCATCATCATCATCCATCATCATCATCATCATCATCATCATCATCATCATCATCCATCATCATCATCATCATCCATCATCATCATCATCATCATCATCATCCATCATCATCATCATCCATCATCATCATCATCATCATCATAAGTATAAGTATTATTATTGATTTATTATTATTATTATTATTATTATTATTATTACTATTATCATTATAAGTATTATTATTTATATCGTTGTGGTAAACAAAACCTAGGTACCATACCGGTACATTGTTGATTTTATTAGACATTCATTGATCCAACGTTAGACATCCATTGATCTAATCTTTATGATTCAACGTTAACGATTGTAAACAAACATAATTTAATTACCATTAAAAGTGTATAATTAAATAATCATCTTATAATTGGCTCATAGGTAATTTTTAACATATATAATCACCCTAACCATTGTAATCGTACATATCTAACATTGTTTGACTTTCACTGATAATACTTAAGCATAAACAAACTTTGTATCTAGTAACTCTTGATTAACTATTGAAGATTATCCCAGTTACCGGATACGTTTATGTTAGTTGTGAAGATTGCATACTATAGAATAAACAAAAGCATGGTAACTTTATAAATTGTTATGCATCTTGGCGATTGTCATTGTTGGATCATAACTAACCTTTGACATATGTAATCAGTCATAATCATCATAAATTAAAATATTTGGCCTTGTTTAACATTTATTGATGATAGGTAAATGTAAATTACAAAGATCGTGTTTAATTTAACACCAGATAATAATTTGATCATAGTTTGCTTTTGACGAGTGTAGTCGACCCAAACCATCATAACCCAACACATTTGACCTTCTTTACCAGCCGTTACAATAACTAAATATAAACAAACTAACTTATCCTTAATAGTCATAATTCTCATAAATTACTATTAATGTATACAACATAACACTGATATTCATAACTCGATCATAGCTAAACTTTGTCATATTCAATCGATTCTAACTATTATAATCGAATATATTTGACCATGATTGACGCTAATTGTTAATATTTATAATTAGCACAACATATAAAATTAGTTTTGTTTTTCTTCTTTTAACTTAGAAAATAATTGACTAGATGATTGAACATATATCATTTAGTCAAAATTAAAATACAATCTTAAACTTCACCCAATACTTAATCCATATTATACCATTAAGATTCACCTTAAATTTTAAAAAAATAGTAGTTCTAGTTTATCTTTATCTTTCTTTCAATTAATCACATATAATAAGATTTTGTTCCATTTATAAAATATATTAAAAGAATATAATATTATTTTAAGAAAATAATACAAACATAAGCACGGTTAATTAAATAATAATATTTATTACATTATCATTATTATTGTTACTTATAATAAAATATCAATATTACTTATAATAAAAATTATGATAACATGTACATGAATTAATAATATTATTATTGTTAATTATAATTATTACTTTATTAATATCATATTTAAGAAAATCATAAAACCTTATGGCGACGACATCGCCATAGAATTTTCATAATGACAGGATTATTTCCCTCCTAGTTATTTTGCGAGGGGGGGGGGGTTGGGGAAAGAAAAAATTATGTTTTCACCTATGGCGTCAGCGTGTCGTCGCCGTAGAGTTTTCATAATGGCGGGACTATTTCCCTCCTAGTTATTTTAGGGAGAAAAAAGAAAAAAATGTTTTGACCTATGGCGATGACACGTCGTCACCTTAGGTCCACACATTATTTCTAAAATTATAGTATTATTTTAAATAAATCAAAATATAAAAAATAACCCTATGGCGACGCCTTTTCTACACCTATGGTTTTTGTCGCTATAGGTCACCCTATGGCGACGACAAGTCGTCGCCATAGGGCTAGAATAGCCAAAATTTAAAGTAACCCTATGGCGATGACATGTCGTCGCCTTAGGTGACCTATAACGACTACATCATGTCGTCGCCATAGATCTAGTCGCGATAGGGTCTTTTTCTTGTAGTGTTAGGAAAATATTATATACCAAACAAAATTTAATAAAACTAATACCCAAAAGAAAATAATTTTACAATTCAAGTTACATACACGTGTATTCAAACAAAATAACCAACGTAAATACTTTTATCTTTTACAAAACAAACAACTTCTAATTGCCATCATCTTGATCATCTTTATCGTCATTAGGATTTGAGTCTTTTTTTAAACTTCATTTATTTGTTCCTGCATTTCACATATGTATTTCTAAGTGTATTTATTTCCTCACCCTTGTAATAATGAACCACCTCATCGTTCATAACAAGAGATGCTTATTATATTTTATAATAATTCAATCACTGTAAAATGAAAAAATATCACATCCAATTATAATAGTAAAAGATAAGAGTTTTAAGTTTCAATAAATCAACGATGCAAGTAATAATATCTAAATTTAGTACGTAAATATGTTCGAGTGATTTAACTTGATAATATCCAACGTTAAACTAAATAATATACTAAACTAACAAGATACTAACATCGTATTAAAATAAATAAATTAAATTTAAGTAGTAACAACATCTGAACACATGATAACAACATAGTTGACATATAACAGAAATGAAAGTTTTAAATTTACCTTATCTCCTTTTGCCCTCGATTTGATCCATCCAAACACTTCTTATAATGTGCACTCTTTCACGTTTGTTGTTCCTTTAAATAATATTTTTAAGATGACTTGTACATACACATAAAGATGACATAATACAAATACAAGTTATAAAACACAAATGAAACCCTAAAACATTATCTAAAGCATAAATAAAATCCTAAAACATGTTTTAAAATACAATTCATCATATTTACATGAATTAGGTTCTAAATTAGTTAAAATTAATGTAACATCCGGATATTTTTAAAGACGAGAAAGAAATAATAAAAAGTGAAAAAAAGAAAGAAACACAATTTAACCCAGGTTGAGAGGTTAAATGTGTTAAAAGGACAAAAAGTTTCAAAAGTTGATGTAAAAGTGGGCATGGCCGCCCACACCCTTCTTCACATCCACTTTTCCCCGATTTTAGACAGAGAAAGAAGTGAAGCATTCAGATATTTGAAGAAAGATCAAGAAGATGGTTGAATTCAAGGTAAGAATTCAAAGTTTCAAGTGTTCTTGTTGGGTTCTAGCCTTGGATATATGCTTATGTGTTTGTGTGTGTGTGTGTGTTCGGGTTTGTGTTTTTGGTGGGTTTTAGGTGTTTGAACTCATAGTGCAAACGGGTTTGAAGAAGTCATAGTCAAAGGTTGTCTAAGGTGAGTTCTGAAACCCCCTTTTTACTTGTTTTAACTGATTTTGTTAGGACCGTGTAGGTACGAAGTACTAACTGATAATGCGTGTATACCTAATTAAGTAGTGCGGAATCCTGTTTGATTGGCGATCAAATTAGTGAGAATGTAGTTTCGATCAATCTAAAGATTAATGAAACATTATAAACGATTAGAACACGATCAAATGTGAACTATGAAGTTGGAACAGATTCTCTAGAGTCTCTGGACGGCTAGGGTACGTATGTGAGTCGAAATTGTTGAAGTGTTTGTTGATACACTTATGTACCTAGATCCTGATCTCAATGTATTATGTGTTAAATGTCTTGCACTTATGTAATAAAGGGTACTTAACGAAATGATAATATTTGGTTGTGATTTATAATGTCTAATATTTCATTAATGAGTTTTGTCACGCATATTGACTAGATTATATAGGTTTATGAGTGTTTGAATTGGTGTGCGTAATGTTATAATAATGAACACATTCAAACTTGGTTAAGTGAAGTTCTCATGCGTCCGACTGGACCATGCGCCCAAACAGTGGTCATGCATCCGAATGGCCATGCGACTGAGTATCCATGCGTCTAAATAGTCCATACGCATGAACAGCTTCATGCGTCTGACTCAGTCGCACGACTGAACATTCAGTCATGCGAATGGATCAACTGCATGGGTCAATCGCACGAATGAACCAAGCTCATGGTTCAGTCTCCCGAATGAGCAACCCTAACATATAAATACCACCTAATTCGTGAAAAAGGTAAGCATTGAATACACTTCGACTCCAGATGTACCCTAGCCGTCCAGAAGCCTCTAAGTCCGTACTCCAAGTTCATAGAACGTTGTAGGTCGATTCCTAATCAATTCTTGACGTTAGATTCAATTTATTATTGTGTCTACGTGCGTTCTCACCGATTGAATCACCAATCAAATAGGATTCCGCACTATTTGGTTTGGTTAAACACGTTAATCAGTTGGTGTTTTATTGAAATACCAAATCCTAAGAAGTGGTATCAGAGCTTTGGCTCTTGATTACATGTTGATTCAATAGTTTTGATACAAAAGTTGTGTTTCTTCATCAAAACACAATCTTTTTGTGTCTAACGGAGTCTTAGACATTTCCTGACCTAAAAGTTTAGTTTTTCCGGCATACGGCGATTAGGGTTTGGTAAAATTCGAGTTTTTACGGCCAAAACACGTTTAACCTACGAATTATCAAACTTCAGCAAGTTCAGTCTCATGATTGGCTCAATCGCACGACTGAGTTCATTTGCATTCTCCACCGCACGATTGGACTCATTCGTACGCTCAGTCGTACGATTGAGAATCTCATTCCGACTGTTCAACCGCATTAGTTCATTCGGCCGACTGACTCATCCGCATTTGTTCAGTCGCACGATTGAACCATCCGCATTTGTTCAATCGCCCGAATAAGTCCAATCGCCCGAATAAGTCCAATCGCATACCTTCATTCGCATACATCAGCAGCTTGTTAAATAGTAAAGTTAAGTGAAATGGAGGACTAGTTTTCAGCATACACAACAAGTAGAGATACTCGTATCCAGAATCTACTGTTGTTGGAGAACGAAGTAGGAATTCGCAATAAACCCCCGAAGCTTATAACATTAGATGACTACCCACAATGGAAGCAACGTTTTGAAATCTACTTAAATGGAGTAGATACAAATCAGTGCGAGGCAATAGAGTCGGGGTACAGCATGCCCGTAGGAGCAGATGGAGTTAAACTTACTCTAAGTGGAATGTCGGATGCTCAGAAGGTCAAATACAACGCTGAGAAGAAAGTATATGCTTTGCTCACTCAGTCTATTCCAAAGGATATCTTCCATCAGTATTCGGAGTATACTCAAGCAAAGAAACTATGGGATGCGTTGGAGAAGAGGTATGCCGGAAATGCCTCACTTAAGGCCATTAAGGCCAAAGCCTTGAAGAAGGAGTTTGACAACTTCTTTTCAATGGGAAAGAAAGGTCTGGATGATGTAATCGACAAATTCTACCACATGATGAGTGAGATGCACACTCATGGTGTAACTATGTCGATGGAGGATAAGGTATCCAATTTTGCAGATGGTCTACTGGAGAAATGGGTTTCTTTCATTTCAAACCTCAGACAGAATGGGATGCTCTCGAAGTTAGACATAAATGACTTCATTATTACATTGAGGGAAGAGGAGCTAAGGATGAAGTACAGAGCCCAAAAGGCCAACTACGATCAAAATCCTGCACTCTACAATGCAACTCCTCCGGTCAAGACATCTGGAGCACCACTGCAAACCGCCTTCATCTCAAGCGCAACAATTCCAGCAAAACCATCAACTTCAGGGTCCGAAACGTCAGGGTCGTCTAGTAGCCAGTATATGATACCTGAAGCCAATGCAGCAAAATTGAAAACTGACAACTTTGGGAATATGACTGTTGAGGTGGCCAAAGAACACATGGACCTCTTAGCTGCTATAATCCACTCCTATAATGGACTAGTTTCTGGAAAGATAGGAAATTTTCACCTTGCAGATGAGGATTATGAACAGGTGGACGAGATGGAGTTGGAACGTATGGACATAATGTAGGCTTTGGCAAGTGCTGTCCGACGAGCTAAAAAGTTTGTCCAAAAGACCGGACAGAACTTGGTTGCGACCAAAGACACAACCTTTGGCTTCGACAAGTCAAAGGTTACTTGTTTTAACTGTGGTGAGAAGGGACACTTCAAGCAGGAGTGAGTAAAGTCGAAGAAGACAGGGAACGGTAATCCCTTCTCGTCATTTAGTCGTCAGGACAAAGCCACATCTAGCCGTTTTACCTTATCCAGTAAGGACCCCAAAGCCTTGACTGCTAATGAGGATGAAGGACAGGACTGGAGTTTTCGGTTCGTGCCAATGGGAGAGTCCAACATAGCTCATGTGGAGGACATTGATGACGATTCTGCTAGTGAGGGAGACATAGCAGTAGAGCTTGCGATGTCAAATTCTGAAGACACAACACCTGTAGTCAACCACCTGCCTAAAGAAGAAAAATCTGCATCAACGTCAGAATCACCAGAACCAGAATCAACAGATTCTGTACTCATGGCTAATTCTTCCTTAACATCTCAGGTAAGTACTACTGACCAGTTGTTTAATAATCATGCTTGTTTAGATTGTAATAAATTTAGAGAAAGTATAGATTTAAAATTTTCTAGGTTATTAGATAATAATGATAACTTAGTAAAGGACCTAGAACTATGCACTGAGGCAAATAGAGTGTTAAAACAAAACGAGCATAGTTATAAGGAAAAGATAGACCTATTGACTAAACAGCTTAGGGAAACAGAGGTAGTCGCCTTTAACCAAGCAAATGACATTAGGTACTATCTGAACTCCCTAGAAGACACTAAGAAGCAAACGACTGTTTTAGAAGTAGAAGTCAACTCTTTAAAACAGAAACTGCACAGTTGGATAAGCTCATCACACATTGTCCAACACTTAGTGAGAGAGAGAAATAATGGGGAGGGGCTGGGATACAAAGTGGTTCCACCACCACCTGAGACCTTGATGAACACCAAAAGTAAACCTATTAACAATAACCCCATCAAGGATCACGTGGTGTCCACTCCTCTTGTTAGTGATCCAGATTCTGTAAGTAAATCAAATGAATTTGACTCTAAACAAAAGGAGGCCACTTCAGAGGCGAAAGGGAAGATGCCTTGAGTTAACCTGGAGACTGAATTTGAAAAGGTTAACTTAAAGTCTGTCTCAAACCAAGTCAAAAAAGAACCCAAAAAGACTATAAAACCTAATCAATCACGAGCTTCATGTCAAAGTCCAGGTAAACAAGAGATAAAAGATGTAAAACCAGGTAAAGCAATTAAGTTTGTAAAACCAAATCATACATCTAATAAAGAAGTGTCTCAATCCAAACATCATAAGGACAACTGCGTGACTTTTACATATCCACCGAAACTAGTACACCGTAAAGTTGAAAGCCGATCCTGCTATAATTGTGGAGAGTATGGTCACATAGCGTCTCAGTGTCCTTATTATCAGACACCAAGGAGGAAAGTTGAACTTCTTGTATCTACACCTAGATGTTTTAATAGAAACTCCATGTCGCCTCCAAAAAGGTCTAGTGAACCCAAAGTTCAATCCATCAGCCAGTCGTCTGTCTATCACAATCATGCCTTACACAAAGCTAGTCTATGGAAAGAAAAATCCGCCTCCGCGTCTGAAAATGAGAACAAACCGAAATTTGAGCTTCCCTCAACCTCAAATGGTCAATGGGTTGATTTTGTGATGTGTGATGCCTCAGGGAAACCTAAGCCAGTGAAGGCTTGGGTTCCTAACATGAACTAATATTTTCATTGAATGTGCAGGGTGTTCGCTATAGTGCTGAGACTAACACATGGATTGTAGATAGCGGAGCATCCAGGCACATGATAGGGAACAGAGCTCTCTTATCAAACGTCAGACAAATCAAAGGAAGGCATGTTTCATTTGCTGGAAACAAAGGCGGGTACATCACAGCCCAAGGAGAAGTGGGAAATGAGAAGGTCAAGTTTGATAAGGTAAACTACGTCCAACAAATACAAAATAACTTGCTTTCAGTCTCTCAAATTTTTGATAAAGGATTCAAGGTAGTCTTTGACAACAAGAAGTGCTATGTTCTAAAGAAGGACTACATGATTCCAGAGGACCAAATTCTAATGTCAGCTTCAAGATATAATGATCTTTATGTTTTGGATCTCTCAAAGGCCTCCACAACGGATCATGAAGTTCAGTGCTTCTTGTCCAAAGCCACTGAGAAAGATTCCATCTCCTGGCATAGGAGAATGGGACACATAAATCCGAGGAAGATGAATCACTTGGTCCAGAATGATCTAGTGAGGGGAGTAAATGTCAAAAACTTCCAACTCCTGGATTTCTGTGTTGCGTGCAAAAAGGGAAAACAGACGAAGAAGTCTCATAAGGAAAAGAAAGTCCATTCTGTAGAACTTCCTTTTGAGCTCCTTCACATGGATTTGTTTGGTCCAGTCAGTACAAGAAGCATTGCAGGCGACTTGTATTGCTATGTAGTTATAGATGACTACTCAAGATTCTCTTGGGTAATGTTTCTGAAATCCAAATCAGAAACATTTGAATCTTTCAAGGAATTAGTAATTACACTAGAATCCCTATACAAGCTGAAGGTACGACAGGTGCGCTCAGACAACGGAACCGAGTTCAAGAATCAGTGGATGGAGGCATATTGCAAGGAAAAGGGAATTGTGCATCAATTCACCTCTGTCTACACTCCTCAGATGAACGGGGTTGCTGAACGGAAGAATCACAACTTGATAGAGACGGCACGCACTATGCTGGCAGACTCGAAAGTACCTATTCAATTCTGGAATGAAGCAGTAGCAAATGCATGTTACACGCTTAATCGAGTTCTGGTTGTGAAACGCCATGGAAAAACATGCTACGAGTTACTACTGCTGTTTTGTGTCTCAGTTTGAGCCAAAGTATGTAAGTGAAGCACTAAATGAGGAGGCTTGGGTGAGTGCCATGCAGGAAGAACTCCTTCATTTTAAGAATTTTGGTGTATGGACTCTAGTAGATAGACCTAAGGGTGCTAAAGTCATCGGTACCAAATGTGTCTTGAAATGCAAGAAAGATGATCAGGGAGTGATCATCAGAAACAAAGCTCGGCTTGTCGTTCATGGTTTTCGACAAGTTGAGGGTATCGACTACAATGAAGTGTTTGCACCAGTGGCATGGATGGAAGCAATCCGCATCTTCCTTGCCTATGCATCGTATATGAAAATCAAAGTTTATCAACTAGATGTGAAGAGTGCATTCCTTTATGGAGACAGTGTATGTTAGTCAACCCGAGGGATTTGAGGATCCATATCATCGGGACAGAGTTACAAACACGACAAGGAACTATATGGGCTTCATCAAGCTTCGAGGGCCTGGTATGAGAAACTCTCAATTCAACTTGTGAAACACAGTTTTCGCAGGGGAGTCATTGACTGTACATTGTTTATCAAAGAAAAGGATGGAGATTTACTGCTGGTACAAATCTATGTCGATGACATAATCTTTGGTTCAAAGAACAAAGAATTATGCAAGGAATTTGAAGCAGTAATGAAGGCTGAGTTTGAGATAAGTGCAATGGGGGAGATGAAGTTCTTTCTCGGGTTACAGGTGGATCAGACACCAAATGGGATCTTCCTACATCAGACCAAGTATGTAGGGGATATTCTCAGTCGGTTTGACATGTAGAATGCCTCTACAGCTGGCACTCCACTTGCAACAAACCATGATGTAGCCCTAGATAAGAATGGTGATCTAGTAGATGCCACTATGTACAGAGGGATGATTGGATCTCTCATGTACCTCACTGCCTCCCGACCTGATATCATGTATGCTACATGTTTATGTTCACGATATCAGGCAAAGCCTAAGGTGAACCATCTAATTGGGGTCAAAATGATTTTTCGTTATCTGAAGGGCACACCCACACTTGGGTTGTGGTACCCTCATGATGATGACTTTGAGCTTACAGCGTATAGCGACTTGGATTACGGTGGCTGTAAGATGAACTACAAATCTACATCAGCAGGGTATCAGTTCTTTGGAAGAAGATTAGTAACCTGGCAATGCAAGAAGCAGACCTCGGTTGCATTGTCAACCTGTGAAGCTGAATACGTTGCTGCTGCAAGCTGCTGTTCTCAAATCATATGGATTCAATAGCAAATGCGGGATTACGGTTTGCACTTCTCTTCTACTCCAATCTTTGTTGATAACTCTGCTGCAATTGTAGTTACTAAGAACCCGGTACAACATCCTAAAACCAAACACATCGATATTAAATATCACTTTATACGTGATTGCTTTGAAAAGAACTTAATCGATGTGATAAAAATAAATACGGATTTTTAACGCGCTGACCTCTATACAAGGCATTTGACAAACCACGTTTTTATATTTGTTAGAGGTCAATGGCGTTAAAAAGAGAAGTGAGGTCATTCCTGAAGATGACCATGTATAGTCTAATGCGTCGTGTCTACTTTCTTTTATTTTTTACATTTTTAATTTTATTTTATTTTATTCTCTTGTCTTTGTTTAATGTTAAATTCGTTTCATTACAATTGCTTTATTTCCTTTCCTATTAAAATCCTAAAACGCTACTCCGTGGTAGTTTTATAATTTTAGGGGGAGAATAGGTTTAGGCAATATAAAAAAAGACGAGGGAAAAGAAGAGGCAAGATGATAATAATAAGATCGTATGTATGATATCGATTCAATTTTTGGAATATGATAGTACACAGGTACAAACCATTTGGGACTTTAAAAATCAAAATTGAAAAAGATGCAAAGCTCAAGTATAAGTCTATGTAGTCTGAGCAATATAAAGGAAATATGATAAATAAGCTAGCTACCACTAAAGTAACACAAAGAAAGCAGACCTAGAGGTTGCTAGACCACAGATGATATGTCGGTAGATTCAACAGAATAGATGACTAGACCTTTTTGGTGATCTCAAGATTAAACAAAGATATTTGACTAGCTGTGGGTAACACCTTATTCCTGGTTAAAACAATCAACAAGATTTCAATAAGGGGTGACGAGCAAAAGAAACGCCATAAATGTGTGCGTAAGACCAAAGCATGAGCAAAAGCACAAAAAACAATGCAATCAAACTGATAACTTATGTTGTCGGTGAGATCTGTGCAAAAAGAATGAAAATGCTCAAACAAGAAGATGGTTTATGTGCCTCTCTGTTATGCGGTGGCACTGAGCTAAGGATAAGCACAATCTATATATTCTAGAACTCATTGTTGTTTGCCGCCTCTCTGTTGTGCGGTGACACTGACCTAAGGATTGGCTTCTCTTTGAAAGTTTTAAGAATAGTCTCTTCTTTAACACTACTCTTAGACCGCTCAAAAATCTCCTCAGGAATGTTGATTACTATATAAGCGTGGGATCCACAAATGCTGGTTGAAATAAACAAACCTTAACCATCACCAATCTGTGTTGAAAGTCTGTGTATGGATTTAAGAGGACAAATATACTGACAATCATTATGGCTACAATTCTTGAAAGTTCAAATCAATGTGGGGACCTAATGGTACTAGTATGATTTCCTAACTTTGCTAAATGACTCTAGATGAAAAACAAGAATAGAGCATCAAAGGTTTTTAAATAACTTGTCCTGAATGATTTGAATCTCCTGTATGATTCCAACTTGAACTAGTCCATGTATGGTTTAAATGATTGAAGCTGTCCTCTCAGAAAAATTGTTCCTTAGAACTACATCTTAGGAGTTTACCCTCACAAAAACACAAAAACATGTCTTATTTTTAAGTTTTCAGTATTATTTCTTTTATTTCTGTACAAAGTTTGTATCGGACTATGTCATGGAAGTTGATAAGGGACCTTATCATCTAAAAGGTCACGACTGATGTGACCACTTGTACGTTCAAATAAAATTGGGTGACGTCTGATGTGACAAAATGTTTTAAAAGGATCACGTCTGAGGTGATCAATGGTTTTTCAAGATTAAAATGATCATGTTTGAGATGATCAAGTGCACATAACGTTTATTCAAAAGTTAAAAGGGTGTAATTTGTGGAATGGTGAAAAAGTCAAAATCATGAGTATTATCCATTCGCACGACTGGACCGTGATTATGGACGAGTTGTATGATTGGAAGATACGAATATGCCCAATCGTACGATTAACTCACACGGTTGGGACATATATGCAATTGGACCATCAGGATGTGCAATTCGCCTAGATTAAAGTGACCGAATGACCCAATCGCATGACTGGAGATGACCGACTGTGCTAGTCGCACGACTGATCTTCAGTCGCATGAATCATCTATGCGACTGGGCTCAGTCGTACGACTGAAAGTAAACCCTAGTATAAATAGAGGGTGAGTCGGTCGCAGTTGGTCATCACTCCCAAATCGCCCCTACATCGCACGGACATACCGTTACTCTGCCTGCCAATTTTCATTTGAGCCTTCAAGACTATTGTTTGTTGTGTACTGACGATTTCTATTGACTATACAGGTATAATGCGGTGCAATCCATTGAAAATATCCATTGATTTAAGCCCAAATTCGACAGATATTTGGCCCTAAAAGAATCCGTAACTTACATTGACAAATAAACTAATAAAACTAAGTCCATTATGAAATTAAATGTTATGATGTGTTTTGTCGATGAATTGCGAGTCTAATGAGCCTAACCACGATGTCTAACATTAAATATTGTTCAATATTTGATTTTGAATTGAACAGTTAGTCTGTCATGCGAATGGACAATCTGATGAACTTTAGTCACACGACTGAGTTGTGCGAATGGCTAAACCGCATGGCTGAACCATATGTATGAGTTCAGTCACACGACTGGTGTAAACACATGAGTTTGCATACGTATTAGCCTAGTCGCATGTTCAGTCATACGTATGAGTTCATTCGCACGACTAGAACTCAATTGCACAGTCTCATTTGCACAACAGAACAAGAAAACTTCAAGTCCAAATGATTCAAGTTATTACTCCTTGACGGTTACTAATGTTTATATTCATTGTGTAACATATGGCTAGTCGTTGGACTATGAGCACTAAGCACAACATCTGTGCTCATCTGGATCTGACCTCCAGAAATGCCTCGGACTTTTCTGGCATTATTTGTTTCTACGGAGATCAAGGATCTTTCATGCCATATCTACTCCCTGTACACCATACCGCTCTATTCAGCAGGCCTTATAGGAAGGCGCAGTGGTTGACAGAACTTCAGAGCCCCACCGGATCTGGAGTTCTATTTTTGGTCAGCCCATAGAGATCACTGAGGATGATCTCAAGACACGTTAGAGCTCGGGGATGATGCTTATTGCCCTACCCGTCTACATCCATTGATATTACGAGGCTGTTTTCTACGGGCCAAGTACTCTGGGGATATTAACTCAGGTGTGCTCAACAAGAGCAACCTGTGTCCTCAGTTTAAGTACTTAGCCTATGTGCTGCTCAAGTGCATTGCCTCACGGAAGGGGGGGGGGGGTTCAATGAGTTGTCTGATCAGATACAGAACGCCTCTGTGGCATTGGTGCTAAACATTCCTTCAGCTTCTCCACGATGATCTTCACCTACCTGATGGAGAACATAGAAGGAAAGGGCAAGGAGGGCTTTTGCATGTACCCTCAATTCTTACAGATGATCATAGACCAAAAGCTCCCTTTGTTGCCAAAGGAGAAGGAGGATGTGGTAGCACTCGAGGTGATGGATGATACCACCTTGGGTCAGATGAAAGTTTACAGGGGAAAGCAGGTGAAACCCCCTGTGAGACGACTGTTTAGGCATCTGGCCCGTGAAGACTATGTGGCACCGTCACAAAGAAAGTGGTGCCACGACGATAGTGACTCAGATACTGAGTAGATCGAGCTCCCAGACGATGAGTCAGATGACGATGACAGCGGTGCGGGTGGAGATGCAGGGCCCACTTAACCGAGGGCCCCCACTTCTGATATTGCATCTCCAACACCCACCCACAGAGATACTGAGGATGCTGGATTCCATCAGGACTTCATACCTGATGAGGAGGAGGATACTGATGAGGAGCCCCTCACTCGGACTGTAGGCAGCAAGGTGGTTGCCACAGAGCAAGGGATCCAGGCAGTTGGTGAACGCCCCGGCAGGTCGGGAAGGGATGATACCGATCCCACGTATGCTCCCGACCAGCCGAGTAGTGCCGTAGGGGGAGCATCCTCCTCAAGAGGATCGAGGAAGAAAAGGATGGCTCAGCCCCACGGCCTGAAGAAAAGAAGAGAAGACTGACCTTCATAACGACCACCACTACCATCACTCCACCTACCACCACCACAACTACCACCATTACCATACCACCCACTTTCTCCACTACACCTCTGCCCTCCACTCCTACAGCCTCACCTCCACTAGTGATTCCACCCCCAACCCTCATCATATCCACCACCACTTCAGCTTACCCATCACCACCCACTCACATACCACCTCCAATATTCACCACTGCCACCACTACCACCTCTAGCCACCAAGTAGGACCATCATATTCCCCATCCTTTCCCTCGGATCATCTCTACCTCCAAGTGGGGTAAAGGAACAGCTTTCAACACTAAATCATATGGTGTTGAAACTGTTAGTAGCCGATGATGAGAAGACTGCTCAACTCAGACAGTCAGTGGAGCTTACAGCTGCACAATCATAGCAGATCTCTCAACAGGCACGCCAGATTGAAGAGCAGGCTCAGCAAATGGCTGCTCAGAGCCAAGAGATTTCCTAACTCAAGGAGCAAAATGTGTTATCTGCTAGGAAGATTAAAGAGTTGGAGAACGCTAAGAGGACCATCCTGCTTAAACCTAAGGGCACAAAGGATAAGCCTCTAAAGATTAGAGAGGGAGACGGTGATGATGATGATAATAGTGATGATGATGAGAGTGATGATGAAGATGATGATGGTGATGATGAAGGTGATGATGAGGATGGAGGAGACATTGAAGGAGGAGAAGAGTCTTCTACTTCGGGTATATAGGAAGCTAGTGAGAGGCGGACCAAGAAGACTCAAGATCCAGGTGCCTCGACATCAGCCTCGACAGCAGAAGGACATAGGATCCAAGACAAGAGTAATATTTTGATGTTTTATTGTTATTTAAACTCATTTGTATTTGGATCATGTATAAAATTATGTAATGAATGTTTATATGTATGTAAATGGTTATGTCTTGATTATTAATTATTGATTGCTGTGTTACCTGTTTTAAATCAAGCAGATCCAAACTTTCAGAGGGATGAACATGACGTTGCTCCCCTCCAACAGATCAAGACTCAGCTCACGATGATTCTTGATCTGCAGGGCATTCTTAGGAGATCTGTAATGTACACTCCTGAAGAAGGAGAGATCATTCACAACCTCTCTGACGAGCAAATTGCAGAAATGTTCAAGCTTAATCCCGATGAGATTGTAAAGGACGCTCCAACCTTTGTAAAAACCAGTGGCGACAAGCTGAACGACATTGATGAAACAGATATAGAGGACGTCATTGCAGAGCACTATCCCGAGTACGCTGACAAAGAGGAAAATGCGGTTCCTAGTTTGGGTGACTCCCTGGTCGGTGATACATTTGAGATACTAGATAAAATGGAGCAAGAGTTCGAGAAGGTTGAAGGACAAGCCCAAGCCTCAAACCCTGATGTTGATATCAGAAAGGCTGAATGGGTTGCTTGTTTTGAGGAGATTCGAGCCCAACACGCTACTCCTAAACAAAATGTCTACACCAAGCTCTATAATGTGAAGAAACATCACAAGGTGTCAGTCAAAATTATTGTGTGGGCATATTTTGATGATCTTAATGTTTACGCAATGAAGAGAGAGAAAGGTATTGAGTATTTTAGATTCCCGCATGATCTAAAGACTCTACCTGGTTTTGAGCTCAACCAGCTGGCTAAACTAAAGCTGTTATATGCTGACCCAAGAAAGATGTCAGGTTGTTTTGAGGCTGCCTTGAAGAAAGAGTACCACACCAGGTGGGTCAACTTCAAACCTCAACAACCTACGAGGTATATCAGACGTTCTAAAGTTGATCCCATAACTGGAAAGCCAAAGATAGTGCTGAAGTGGAGTCCTCCACAAACAATGTCAAAGATCCCTCTACGGGAAATGCCACAGGACTCACTCCTTACTTCAAATGGTGGTACTATGATTGGAGAACAGGGGAAGTTATCAATGTTCTGAACAAAGAGGAAAAAATGGATACTATCAGGGTATTCGAGCCCATATGGCTCACTAACTTGTCGGCTGATGGTGTTTACACCTTATACAAGTGGCCACTGTTCTATGACACGCAGCATATTGTACAAGCCCTTCAAGTCCAAAATGTGATACGACTGTGCTTTGCATTTGAAATACATGTAGGAGTCACAAGAGAGGAAAAGTACAAGAAGTATGAGGAGGTTATGAAGAAGGTAAGACGATAGATAGATCTAGGTCCAAGGGGGAGTTTTTTGATACACTTATGTACCTAGATACCGATCTCAATGTATTATGTGTTAAATGTCTTGCACTTATGTAATAAAGGGTACTTAATGAAATGATAATATTTGGTTGTGATTTATAATGTCTAATATTTCATTAATGAGTTTTGTCACGCATATTGACTAGATTATATAGTTTTATGAGTGTTTGAATTGGTGTGCATAATGTTATAATAATGAACACATTCAAACTTGGTTAAGTGAAGTTCTCATGCGTCCGACTGGACCATGCGCCCAAACAGTGGTCATGCATCTGAATGGCCATGCGATTGAGTGTCCATGCGCCTAAATAGTCCATACGCCTGAACAACTTCATGCGTCTGACTCAGTCGCACGACTGAACATTCAGTCGTGCGAATGGATCAACCGCATGGCTCAATCGCATGAATGAACCAAGCACATGGTTCAGTCGCCCGAATGAGCAACCCTAACCTATAAATACCAACTAATTCATTGAAACACAAAAAGCATTCAATCCACTAAGACTCCAGACGTACCCTAGCCGTCCAGAAGCCCCTAAGTTCGTACTCCAAGTTCATAGAACATTGTAGGTTGATTCCTAATCGATTCTTGACGTTAGATTCAATTTCATTATTGTGTCTACGTGCGTTCTCACTGATTGGATCGCCAATCAAATAGGATTCTACACTATTTGGTTTGGTTTAACACGTTAATCGGTTGGTGTTTCATTCAAATACCAGATCCTAACAGTGTTACATTTTCCACGAATTAGGTGGTATTTATAGGTTAAGGTTTGTCAATCGTACGACTGAACCATTAGCATGGTTCAGTCGTGCCACTGAATCATACGATTGGTCCATACGCACGACTGAAGGTTCAGTCGTGCAACTGAGCCAATCTTATGTCTCAATCATGCGATTGATCCAGTCTCCTGGTTCAGTCGTGCGACTAGTCCATTAGCATGAAGTGTTCATGCGTATGGTCCATTAGCATGGTCCATTCGCATGAAGACTTCATACGCTTAAGTTTAAACACAATTCTCAACCATTCTTGACTAAGAACTATGTAAACAACCATAAACCTATATAGTTAGTTCAATATACGTTATTACACACTAAACAATGAAATATTAAACATCAATAGCATCAATCACATATTGCATTCCATTCAACTCATTTATTACACATATGTAAAACATGAAAGACATTTTACATTAAGCTCCTAAACTAGGTACATATGTATCAACAAACTCCCCTTTGGACCTAGTTTACATTAGTGTCTAACATTCTTCATTAGCTCCTCAAACTTCTTGTACTTTTCCTCTCTAGTAACTCCGACATGTATCTCGAATGCGAAACAGAATAGTATGACATTTTGGAACTAGAGGGCTTGTACAATGACTTGCGAGTCATAGAATAGTGGCCATTTGTATAATGTATAGACATCGTCTGAAGACAAGTTGGTCAGCCACATAGGGTCAAACACCTGGATAGTTTCCATTTTGCTCTCTCTTTGTAAGACTGACTGCTTCACCTATTCTCCAATCATAATACCACCACTTGAAGTGTGGAGTAAAGTCCTGTGGCATTTCCCGTAAGGGAATCTTAGACATCGTGCGTGGAGGACTCCACTTCAGCACGCCTTTAGGCTTTCCAGGAATGGGGTCCACTTTAGACCTTCGGATGTACCTCTTTGGTTGTTGAGGTCTAAAGTTTACCCACCTGGTGTCATATTCCTTCCTTAGTGCAGCCTCAAACTAGCCTGACATTTTCCTCGGATCAGCATATAACAAGTTTAGACACACCAGCTGGTTGAGCTCAAAACCAGAGAGAGTCTTCAGATCGTGTGGGAAGTTGAAGTACTCTATACCCTTCTCCCTCTTAACTGCATACATGTTAAGATCTTCAAAATACACCCATGCAATGATCTTTACTGACACATTTAGATGTTTCTTGACCTTGTATAGCTTGGTGTAGGCATTTGACTTTTTTGTAGGGCGTTGGGCTCGTATCTCAGCAAAACAAGCCGCCCATTCAGCCTTCTTGATATCAACATCAGCGTCTGAGGCTTGGGCTTGGCTTTCATTCTTCTCAGTCTCTCTTTCCATCTCATCCAGTTTATCTAACGTAGCACTGTCGATAGTGTTACCCAAGTTGGGGATCACATTGTGTGACATCTGGTAATTTTACGTTACCAAACTCCGTTAGTGCCGTTACATCTTGCATACACGTGTCTTGAGCACACACTAGTTGTCGTTTAACGTTGGTGACCTAATAAGAATTAATAATGTTACATTAATGATAATCTAATTGGTTAGATGATTATTGTGTTGTGCTTATGTGTCTACGCGATTTAAATGTTAACGGTGAATTTTATCGTGTAACATGGAAACACGTATATTTAAATTGCCTATCTTGTGACTAGTGGTAATAATGTAATATTATTATTGTTGATTAATAATTTTGGTATTATTAAGTTAAAACCTTTTAAAAAGTGTTTAAAAGAATAGTTTTTATAAAATATAAATAAAGGGGGTTAAGTGTAATTACCTAAAACTAAAACTTACCAAAATACCCAACCCTAAACCCCTTAAACCCTTCATTCAGCTGCAACCATCACCCCACTTCCTCTCTTTGCGATTTTGGCCAAGAAACATCAAGATCGGTTTTGATCAAGTTCCAAGGGTTCTATAGTGCTAGCAAGTCCAAATTCTTGATTCTACACGTGAAAAGGTTAGAATTTTACAAGTTTTATGAGTTTTTTTTGATAGGGCCGAACCCTAATTCGGTTTTGGGTTCAAAACTGTTGAAGTTGTTGTTGTTTGATGATGCTAGTATGTTAGTTAGATAGTATACATATTGTTTAATGTTGATTATGCAAGAATGATACGTTTTTGATGAATTGTTCATGAACTTTGATTCAAGATAAACCCTAATTCGAAAATTGATGTGGATTATATGAAATTGATGATTGTATGATGATTATATGATGTTAGTTAGGTTGTATGAATGCTAGATTACATTGATCTTGCAAGAAATTTATGAATTGTAGGTTGTGTTCATAGGTTACTAAGAATAGTAACTTTATTTTTCATGATATGATGATTTGATGATGAATTGATGTTGTTGAATGGTTTATGATGATGTATATATGATAGATTGATGATATGGATGCTATGAAACTAGGAATGAATGTTGTAGTTCATAGATTTCCAAAAGTAGAAACTTTTGATCATGAAAGTTAGTGAATTATGATGTTTGGATGTTGTTGATCATGTTTAGATGTTGATATGAACTTGAATTGGTGTATTATTAATGAATTCATGAATACAATGGGTGTTTGATAGATTTTGGATGTGCTTTCCCAAAAGGAAACTTTATTTGCACAAAGTTTGAAAGATGATAGTTTGAGCATGTTTGGGATATTAGGAGCATGTTAGTATGTTCATGGATGATTTCTAATGTGATAGAATATGTTAATTTAGTTGTATGGAATGCTTGGATGATCATGTGTGATGTATGGACTTTGATGATCATGTATGATGTTGATGGTTGATTAGTAATTAAGACATCATGTTTGGGACTGGAAATTGATTATGGTGGTGTATGTTGAATACAATGAACATGGTTAATGAATATGATTGTGATCATCATACACGCGTGCGAATCTGAGGCCCCTACTTAGTAGGATTGGCAGGGTTTAGGATGTGAAGTCGTGAGTGGCTTCACATGGCATGTAGTGCGTGATTTGATCTTTGTGTGGCGTGTTAGTTATGTTGTAACCGGTGGGCATGTTAATGTTTTAGATTCACATGACTTGTATGATATTTAGTGGTATGATTATCTAAGTAATGCATTAGGTAATGTAGCACCTCATGTGATCCATTTGAATGTTAACCATGTATGTTATATGTTCACGTTTGCTTAATTGAATTATAACTCATGATGTCACCAACGGGTCAACTGAGTCAAACGTGTCTGTTTTCTGAAACCTTGAGTCTTTGGTTGTAGTGTGCTTAGGGTTCCACATGTTCTCTATTTACACATACTTATGTACTTACATGATCAAGGTAACCTCTGAAGGTTGTCTGTCCACTCTTTCTTCCAAGTAAACCCTAAGCAGTTGTTACGCATATCAGGTGAGTTCATGCCCCACTCTTTACTTAACCTCTTTTGGGGAGATAGCATACTGGTAATTTAAAAATGCTATATATATATATATATATTTAAGTTGTGTATAATGTTAATATAGTGCTGTTTACCTTGGAAAAGTCCTCACACTTTCGAATTGTTAATATTGAATAGCGGGGAAACTTGGATAGTACTACTGGGTCTGACGAGCCCCACCTGTGTGACTCGAGGTCAACCGTGTGCAATTTGTCCTAATGAACATTGTCACGACCTGGTAAGTCGTGACAGGAGGCAACAACTTATCACAGGCAGCTTCAATTGCAAAATCACTATGAATTAATATTTATTGTTAATAGACTAACTATCTATTACAATACACTACTTATATATCACAACTGTTAAATTGTTTATATTTGAATGCCAACTCTTGAACTCACCAACCGTTGTGTTGACATTTTAGTATGCTGTTCTCAGGTTGTTAACTTCGCTTGCCATTAGGAGCACTGCACGGGTTCATCATGCATTCTAAGACTCTATTTTAAAGACATCTTTGTTGGTTTTTATTTATTAATGTTTAATCATTTGGGTTGGCACGTGTTTTGCCATTTTATGCATTTATATACGTTGGGTTTCTTTACACATTGCCCACTCGATCAGTGTACTCTAGATAGTAGTCTGTTGTGACATCCTCAATCTCTATTTCATCTACATTGTTGAGCTTGTCATCACTAGCAACATCAAAAGTAGGCGCATCTTTGACAATCTCGTCTGGATTTAGCCTGAACATCTCAGCAAGTTGCTCATCAGTCATGTCGTGAATGATTTCTCCTTCTTTAGGAGTATAGCTCACCGACCTTCTAGCAATCCCTAAATCGTGTGAATGGTTCATACTCATGCCCCATTCGTGCGACTGGTCCATACTTATGGTCCAGTCATGCGAATGACTCTGACTTGTTAATTAGACATTATGCACTTTCAAGCCCTTATCCGTTTAACAATAGATAAAACATTATCAACAATGATCATCTCAGACATGACCCTTTTAAATTGAAAAACCTGGTGATCACCTCAGACGTGATCCTTTTAATTAAAACGAATTTGTCACCTTAGACGTGACTCATTTTTATTTTGAATGTTTTGGTCACCTCAGACGTGACTCAATTTTAAGTGAGTGATTAACAGGTTAAGTCTTGATCCCTAGTCCGACTTTTATCTACTAAATGATTAAAATGGAAAAATAAGCAACTAGAAAATTTAACACACAAAATCATGACATATTTTTGTATTTTTTATTTGAGATGGATTTTAAACCTATTAGAGTAATTCTAATTGATTTTACATCCTGGACAGCACAACTTCAATTATAGTTTATCATTTCTGGTATGATTCATTTTGAAATCATACAGGTATATCAGAATCACTTGGGACATTTTAGTAAACGATTTTGGTGCTTGATCCTGTTTTTGCTGATAGTCAATAGAAAATTTAGGAAATTATACTAGAGTTACAAGATGCACATAATGATTTTGACTTTCAAGAATTGCAGCTCACGATGATTGTCAGTATACTTGTCCTCTTAAATCCACACACAGACTTTTGGCACACATTGGTAATTAGTTAAGGTTTAATTATTTCAACAAGCATTTGTGTATCGCACGCTTATATGGTAATCAACGTTCCTTAGGAGATTTTTGAGCGGTCTCCGGGTATATTTCAAGAAAAGACTATTCTAAGAGCTTTCAAAGAGATGCTAAGCCTCAGGTCAGTGCTATCGCACAGCAGAGAGACGCAAACAATATGAATTCTAGAATATTTAGGTTATGCTTATCCTCAGGTCAGTGCCACCGCACAGCAGAGAGACACACAACCTATCTTCTTGTTTGAGCAATTATTTTTTCTTTTTGCACATATTGCACCAACAACATAGTTATTAGCTAGATTGCTTTATGCATTTTTCATGTGCGTTGCTAATATTTTATGGTCGTCCGCACACATATGTGGCGTTTATTTTGCTCTTCACCCCTTATTGGAATAGTGTTGATTGTGTTAACCAGGGATAAGATGGGAATCCACAACAGGTTGAACAACTTAGTTTGTAATTAGAACCATCAATGAGGTCTACTTGTCTATTGTGTTGAATTTACTAACACATCATATAATAAACTAACAGCCTCTAGGTCTATTTTTTCTTTGTTACCTTGGTAGCCTATTAGTTTTGCTATCATTTTTTCCTTTTATTTTGCTTAGACTTTTCAGACTTAAAGTTTGACTTTTGCATCTTAAACATTTGAACTTTTGATGTCCCAAATAATCTGTTCCCTGTGTACTACCATTTTAATTCGTTGAATCAGTATCACAGATTTGATTTCTTTCCTTTTACCTAAGTTCTCCTCCTCTCTCGTTTTTTATTTTTTTAATACTAATCTAACCTATTCTCCCCTAAAATTCTAAAACCAAAAATATTTTTGAGTTTTGGATTTTACAGGCGAAGAAATAAGAATAAAATAAATGAAATAAAAATAATAAAATAATAAAATAATAAATAAATAAAAATGACTCTACTCGTCGGACTATGGTGTTTCGTCTTCTGGAATCACTTCACATTTCTTTTTCACGCCGTTGACCTCTAACAAATATAAAATCTTGGTTTATCAAAAGCTTTTGTATAGAGGTTGGTGCGTTGAAAGTCCGTATTAATTTTAATGTAACACCCGGTTATTTATTTATTTTGAAGTCGACGAAAGAAGAAAAGAAATAAAGTCCTAAGTCGTGGGATCAAACTCGCCAATAAGAGAAAGATGGGTGAGTGGGGATATATAAAGGGAGTGAGCAGCCCTTACCCTCTCCCCACACTCATATTTCAGCCAAACAAGAGAGGAGAAGAGAGAAAAGAAGAAAAGAGGAAGAAAAATTGGTTCGGGTTAGCAAAAATCGTTAAAAAGCGAGTGAAATCGAAGCTCTTCTTGTTGTGGTCATTTGTGTGAGTTCTAGGACCCCTCCTTTAAACGTTTTTTAATGATTTGGGGTTGGAAAACATCTGAAAATCGGGTTGTTGAGTGTGTTTGTGTGTAACCCGTATGCGTATGTGTATGTGTGTGTATGATGCATTTGAGCCTTGTTTGTGAGCTTGTGCGTGCTTGAATGGTGTTGTGGTATGCATCCCTAAGGTTTAGGATGGTTGATTTGGGCTTAGAATGGGTTTAGATGAGCTTGGAGGTCGAAAATGGGAGATTGGATTCGGGATGAACTGCATTCTGCATCAGCTAGGGCTAGGCGACCGAATGAAGGCCATACGGCCGAATGAGGTGTGATTAGGGTACATTGGCATGATTGGAAGTTCATTCACACGATTGGGGCCAATCGCATGGAGGTCATGCGACTGAGGGTCCAGTTGCGTAAGTGCTCATCCGCATTAGTCCTTCGCACGATTGGGTGTTCATTCGCATGCGTGTTCATCTGCATTGGTTCAATCACATGATGTTTAGTCGCATGGAGGCCATGCGACTAATGGGTGTCCATATGCCTGAATAGGGCTGTTGCACCCGAGGAGAAGTGTAGATTAACTTTTGACTTTCGGGGCAAAGTACAGATGTAAGTTTTGACGTAAAGGTTCCGTAAGAGCATGTAAGATGACAATTGAGGCCTTAGAGAGCATGTTGGGCATGATGATGATGATGTTGCATGATTATGCATGTTATGTATGTATGATGTTGCTCTGTATGATGTGTTCTGTATGATGATGATGACTGTGTATGTTATGTTCCTTGTTATGATGTATGTTTATCTTTCCTGTGGCTTTACGTGTCATGTTAATGAATGAATGAAGTATTATGTAACGTAAAGCGAAAGATAATGAAAGAGGAACATGAAGTAAGAATGCATGCATTAATGAACGATGAAGTAATGAAAGTCTTGCAAGCACTGTATGTTGGGACACGCCATTAAGGTGTTAGCCTAACGGTGTGCGGGTTTGCTACCCCAAGAGGATACACATCGGGGTCTTTCTTTGTGATTGACCATATATATGAACCATTGTCGCGTTCCTTAGGTGCTGTGACCATTTGGTGCCGAGCACCACCGATGAAGGTCTTTTATAGGTTTAGGTCCAGTACCACGAGACTGAAGGGCATAGCATATGATAATGGTATACCTGAACTTCACCTTAGGTATTCTGACCATTTGGTGTCGAGCACCACCGATGAAGGTCTTTTATAGGCTTGGGTCTAGTACCACGAGAATGAGGGGTAAAGTTCATGGTGATGACGAAAGGAATAGATGTAATGATGAACGAACGAATGAAAGAAAGATGAATGAATGAACGATGAAGATAATATAACTATTATCTATGTGTACGTATGTTGTATGATCGCATGAAAGTAAAGAATGGTTTTAATGAAGGAAAAATATGTTTTATTTTATAAAACTAGAACTCACTCAGCAACGCTGACTTTGATGAGTTTCCAGTTGGCAGGTAACGATTGCTGAGGATGGCACGAGGTGGCTACTCAGGTCTTTTGGGATGACAACCATTTATTTAATGCTTTTGTGATATAATGCAACAATATGTTTTGTAACTGATTGACGATGTGTTATTTGGCAAAAGTTTTTATAATGAAATGTGATGTCATTTTAAATGTTTCCACTGCAACATTTTTAAAACACAAATGTAATTATGTGTTTTATATGCGATAAGGATCCAATTGTAAGCATCCCGGTAACGGGGCCTTACAAGTTGGTATCAGAACCAAAGTTTAAGTGAAATGTGTAAATTTTCAAAATAAACCTTAACTTAAACTAAGAATGGGACAGAAAGGGAATGGGATGCCAATCTGAGTTGCTGCGTGCCATCATGTATTTCCGTAATGTTAACCAGTTTTATGTGCGCATGGTATGTGGTTATGTGTTGTTTGTAGATTTAAATACTGATGTAGTCAGGACAGGTAATGCTTGGGGTATGAAGAGTAAAGTAAGTGGCTAATCACAACTGGCCACTGTAATTAGGGACTTACTATACTTGACATAAACTGAGCTGTTCCCTTGAATGACCGTGTTGGTGTTTGAATCTTTCAGTGTGCGTGTGATGGCCGGTGGTAGATCTTCAAAAGCCTCTCGTGGTGGAGGTCACGGTGCTAAACCACGACCCAAGAGAGGGAGACCCAGATTTGAGAGGTGGTTCATGAAAACCAGAGACCCCTCATCCGGAGGGTGGCGACGAGAGCGCCAATCTTAGAGCCTCGGTAAAGGAGGCTGTCGTGGAAGAAGTTCATCAGGTCATGCAGATAATCTTACCGTCTATGGTGATTGAAGTGATTAAGGCAGTACGGGAAAGGGAAACAAAGGAGAGAAGCAGGTCCTCAGGAGGACGAGAGCAACCGGAGCCTGAAACGGTTCTCTCGGATGATGAAGAAGAGGAGGAAGAAGAAGAGCCTGTGCAGGAGGCGGCACAAGGCTGTAACTACGAGGCATTTATGAGATGCAAGCCCCCAACTTTTGATGGAAACGGCACTACTGCTGCTACTCACCGGTGGGTGAGGGAAATGGTGGTTGTTCTTGATATCAGTGTGTGCCGGGAAGACCAAAAGGTGAAGTTCGCTACCCACTCTTTTGTGGACTCGGCTCTATGCTGGTGGGACAATATAGTCCAAGCCGAGGGTAGCAGAGCCATTGGAATAATGAGATGGTCTGAACTGAAAAAGTTGGTGATTGAGGAGTTCGGTCCTTACTGGGAGATGGATAAGGTAGAAAGAGAGTTCCTGTAGCTGGAGGCGGGAACGATGACACACCAGCAGTACACCACAAAATTCAACGAGATGGCACGTCTGGGGCCGGATCAGGTGACACCTCTCTCTCGAAAGATCAAGAGGTATATTCAGGGTTTGCCAGCGGATATTCGCAGGAACATGATCGCTGACCGGCCGAGTACGTTTAGGTCAGCGGTGGATTTGGTAGGGAGACTGTATGATGAGAGAACAGTGGTGGTGACTGAAGGTGTCAAGAAGAGCTGTGGTGATCAAAACTGGCAGGGGAAGAGGTTTGGTCGGGGTGATGCCTCGACGGGTAACAAGAAGGCATGGGTGGATGACCACCGTGTGGTCACATCGAATGCGGGGTCAAAAAGTGTGGCAAGTGTGGAAGGGAGCACAGTGGGGAATGCAGGTTTGGGTCAAACTTGTGCTTCAAATGTGGGAAGGCGGGGCACATGGCAAAGGATTGTCAGATGGTCTGGTGCTATAACTGTGGTGAAGAGGGCCACATGAGCAGGTATTGTAAGAATCCGAGGGCTGAGAGTTCCGGGGAGAAGAAGACGGGAGGTGAATGGCCGAGGGCGAGCTCTAGGGCATTCACTATGACACAGGAAGAAGCTAGGACTAACCCTGATGTTGTGTCCGGTACTTTTCTAGTGAACCAAACTTTAGCTTCTGTGTTATTTGATTCAGGTGCCGGTAAAAGTTTTATTTCTGCTGCTTTTTATGCTAAACTGCTTGTTAGTAGTAGACGTGTTGAGGCACCCTTTGATGTAGAACCTGCCATAGGTAAGTCTACCAGGATTTTAGAGATGATATAGAACTATGACGTGGAACTAGAAGGTCATAAGTTTCCTGTTAGACCGTTCGTGACCTTGGGTTGTTTTGATTTGCATCTTGGGATGGATTGGTTAGCGGAGTCCGAGGCGTACATTGTGTGTCGCAAGAAGATGATTCGCTTGACAACGCCTGACGGGAGTTCGGTAACTTTTTATTGGGATCGGGTCACGACGATCCCGAAGGTAATCTCAATGGCGGTGGCGGGAAGGTGTATGAGGCGTGGATGTAGTGCTTATTTGGCCTATGTAAAGGATGTGGATACTCCCGCACCACAACTGTCTGATGTACCAGTTGTGTGTGACTTCCCAGATGTGTTCCTAGAATATTTATCAGGAGTGCCACCTGACTGAGAGATCGAGTTTCAGATTGATCTGATACCGGGTGCCTAACCTGTTGCCAAGGCATCGTATCGGTTGGCTCCAACAAAAATGAAAGAGTGACGAAGCAGTTGCAAGAGCTACTTAATAAGGGGTTCGTTAGACTGAGTATCTCTCCTTGGGGTGCTCTGGTCCTGTTTGTGAAGAAGAAGGACGGTATTATGAGGATGTGCATTGACTATCGCGAGTTGAACAAGTTGACGGTGAGGAACCGATACCCCTTACCAAGAATTGACGATTTATTTGATCAACTTCAAGGTGCTAGTTGGTTCTCAAGAATAGATCTTCGATCGGGCTACCATCAGTTGAAGGTGAAGGAACAAGACATCCCTAAAACAGCTTTTTGCACGCACTATGGTCACTACGAGTTTCTTGTCATGTCTTTTGGTTTGACCAATACGGTAGCCGCTTTTATGGATCTGATGAACCGTGTGTGTCGGCCGATGTTGGATAAATCAGTGATTACATTTATTGATGATATCCTGATTTATTCGTAGAGTGAGATAGAACATGCCGGTCACATTCGGGAGGTTTTGGAGACGTTGAGAAAGGAGAAGTTGTATGCCGATAAACGACGCAGACTGATTGAGTTCCAGGTGGGTGACGGGTTATGTTAAAGGTCTCACCTTGGAGGGTATCGTTCGTTTCCGAAAGCGGGGCAAGTTGAGCCCGAGATACATAGGCCCTTTCCGAATCATCTCTCGAGTAGGAGAGTTAAGTGGAATTCACCCGACATTCCATGTATCTCATCTGAGAAAGTGCTTAGCTGATGAAGACATGATTGTTCCACTAGAGGATATCAAAGTAGACGAATGGCTCAATTATGTGGAGCAACCAGTGGTAATCATCGGTCGAAAAGAGAAAAGGCTGAGAAATAAAGTGGTTGCTCTTGTGTGCGTACAGTGGAAGCACAGGAAGGGATCTGAGTCAACGTGGGAGACTGAGGAAGAAATGAGATATCATTACCCACGTTTGTTCGAGGAATAATAGGTTTCAGGACGAAACCTATTTAAAGGGGGTGGACTTGTAACACCCGGTATTTATTATTTTTGAAGCCGACGAAAGAAGAAAAGAAATAAAGTCCTAAGTCGAGGGACCAAACTCGCCAACGAGAGAAAGATGGGTGAGTGGGGGTATATAAAGGGAGAGGGCAGCCCTTAACCTCTCCCCACACTCATATTTCAGCCAAACAAGAGACGAGAAGAGAGAAAGGAAGAAAAGAGGAAGAAAAATTGGTTCGGGTTGGTTCGAGTGAGCCAAAATCGTTGAGAAGCGAGTCAAATCGAAGCTCTTCTCGTGGTGGTCGTTTGTGTGAGTTCTAGGATCCCTCCTTTTTAAACTTTTTTCAATGATTTGGGGCTGGAAAACATCTAAAAATTGGGTTTTTGAGTGTGTTTGTGTGTGACCCGTATGCGTACGTGTATGTGTGTGTATGATGCGTTTGAGCCTTGTTTTTTAGCTTGTGCGTGCTTGAATGGTGTTGTGGTATGCATCCCTAAGGTTTAGGATGGTTGATTTGGGCTTAGAATGGGTTTAGATGAGCTTGGAGGTTGAAAATGGGAGATTGGGTTCGGGATAAACTGCATTCTGCATCAGCTAGGGCTAGGCGACCGAATGAGGGCCATACGGCCGAATGAGGTGTGATTGGGGTCCATTCACATGATTGGGAGTTCATTCGCACGATTGGGGCCAGTCGCATGGAGGTCATGCGACTGAGGGTCTAGTCGCATAAGTGCTCATCCGCATTAGGTCCATCCGCATTAGTCCATTCGCATGATTGGGTGTTCATCGCATGGGTGTTCATCCGCATTGGTTCAATCGCATGATGTTCAGTCGTATGGAGGCCATGCGACTGAAGAGTGTCCATACGCCTGAATAGGGCTGTTGCACCCAAGGAAAGGTGTAGATTAACTTTTGACTTTCGGGAGAAAGTGCAGATGTAAGTTTTGATGTAAAGATTCCCCTAAGAGCATGTAAGATGACGATTGAGGCCTTAGAGAGCATGTTGGGCATGATGATGATGATGTTGCATGATTATGCAAGTTATGTATGTGTGATGTTGCCCTGTATGATGATGATGACTGTGTATGTTATGTTCCTTGTTATGATGTATGTTTATCTTTAATGTGGCTTTACGTGTCATGTTAATGAATAAATGAAGTATTATGTAACGTAAAGAGAAGATAATGAAAGAGGAACATGAAGTAAGAATGTATGCCTTAATGAACGACAAGTAATGAAAGTCTTGCAAGCACTGTATGTCGGGACACGCCATTAAGGTGTTAGCCCAACGGTGTGCTGGTTCGCTACCCCAGAGGATGCACATCGGGGTCTTTCTTTGTGATTGACCATATGTATGAACCATTGTTGCGTGCCTTAGGTGCTGTGACCATTTGGTGCCGAGCACCACCGATGAAGGTCTTTTATAGGCTTAGGTCCAGTACCACGAGAGTGAAGGGCATAGCATATGACAATGGTATATCTGAACTTTACCTTAGGTATTCTGACCATTTGGTGTCGAGCACCACCGATGAAGGTCTTTTATAGGCTTAGGTCCAGTACCACGAGAATGAAGGGTAAAGTTCATGGTGATGACGAAAGGAAAAGATGTAATGATGAACAAACGAATGAAAGAAAGATGAATGAATGAACGATGAAGATAATATAACTATTATCTATGTTACGTATGTTATATGATCGCATGAAAGTAAAGATCAGTTTTAATGAATGAAAAATATGTTTTATTTTATAAAACTAGAACTCGATCAGCAACACTGACTTTGATGTGTTTCTAGTTGGCAGGTAACGATTGTTGAGGACGGCATGAGGTGGCTACTCAGGTCTTTTGGGATGGCATCCATTTATTTAATGCTTTTGTGATATAATGCAACAATGTGTTTTGTAACTGATTAACGATGTATTATTTGGCAAAAGTTTTTATAATGAAATAAGATGTCATTTTGAATGTTTCCGCTGCAACATTTTTGAAACACAAATGTAATTGTATGTTTTATATGCGATGAGGATCCAATTGTAAGCGTCCCAGGAACGGGCCGTACATTTAACCACATTGATTAAATTCTTTTGAAAACAATCACGTATAAAGTGATATTTAATCCCGATGTGTTTAGTTTTAGGATGTTGGACTGGATTTTTAGTTACGGCGATAGCAGCAGAGTTATCAACAAATATAGGAGTGTTAGAGAATTTCAAACCGTAGTCATGCATTTTTTGTTGAATCCAGATGATTTGTGAACAGAAACTTGCAGCAGCAACGTATTCAGCTTCACATGTTGACAGAGCAACGAAGGTCTGCTTCTTACACTGCCAGGTGAGTAACTGTCTACCAAAGAATTGAAACCTGCTGATGTTGACTTATAATTCATTTTGCAGCCGCCATAATCCGAATCGCTATACGCTGTAAGCTTAATGTCATCGTCATGAGGATACCACAACCCCAGTGTTGGAGTACCCTTCAGATAATGGAATATCCTTTTAACTTCTATGAGATGGTTGACTTTCAGTTTCGCATGATATCTGGAGCAGAGACACGTCGCGTACATGATATTAGGTCGTGAGGCAGTGAGGTACATGAGGGATACGATCATTCCTCGGTACATGGTGGCATCCACCAGATCACTATTTTCTTCGGGTGCCACATCATGGTTTGTAGCAAGTGGAGTCCCTGCTGCCGAAGCATTCTTCATATCAAAATGACTTAGGATATCACCTACATACTTGGTTTGATGTAGAAATATTCCATTTGGTCTCTGATCCACGTGTAACCTGAGAAAGAACTTCATCTCTCCCATGGCACTCATCTCAAATTCTGCTTTCATTACTGCTTCAAATTCATTACACATTCTTCATTTTTGGATCCGAAATTATGTCATCAACATAGATTTGAACTAGCAGTAAGTCACCATCCTTTTCTTTGACGAACAGTGTACAGTCAATCACACCTCGGCGAAAGCTGTGTTTCACCAGATGAGTCAAGAGCTTCTCATACCATGCTCTTGGGGCTTGATGGAGCCCGTAGAGAGCCTTATCTAGTTTGTAAACTCTGTCCTGATGATACGGATCCTCAAATCCTTCGGTTGAATGACGTACACTGTCTCCTGGATTTCACCATGAAGGAATGCACTCTTTACATCTAATTGATAAACTTTGATCTTCATGTAAGATGCATGGGCTAGGAAGATACGGATTGCTTCCATTCTTGCCACAGGTGCAAACACTTCATTGTAATCAATACCCTCGACTTGTCGAAATCCTTGAACTACAAGTCAAGCCTTGTTTCTTATTATGACCACTTGGTCATCTTTCTTGCACTTCAAGACCTATTTGGTGCCAATCACCTTAGCACCTTTTGGTCTATCCACCAGTGTCCATACCCCTAACTTATTGAATTGAAAAAGTTCCTCTTGCATGGCACTCACCCATGCCTCGACATTTAGAGCTTCACTTACATATTTTGGCTCAAATTGAGACACAAAACATCAATACGCACCATTATGAAGATATTCCTGTTCCACTACTGAGGCATAATCAATTGAGTATAGCTGATTTCTAGTCTGTACTCCTGATCGAACATCTCCAATGACATTGTCCAAAGGATGATAAACATTTAGTCGTGATCCAGGAGTGGTGGGAACAACTACCTCATTATTCCGATTCTAAACACCAGTTTCAGTATCCGAGGCAGTGGGAGTGTGAGGTTCCGAAGTGTCAGAGGCATCAACATCATATGCTTGTGTACTTGCAGTAGTCGGAACGCGTTCCTCTTGATCCACCTGATCATTTTCCACATCTTCATCATCAGAGGATGAGTCACTTACCTCAAGTGCTCCCCTTGAAGAACTAGAAGACTCACCTTGTGAAGTTGAAGTTGTCGGGTCTGGTGATGGTGTGTTTATACATCGTACATCCTCTGGTCGTTGACTCATCCTCAGGAGGGGAGAGAGGGATGTTGAAGGATTTAAAGAATCCATCATAATCAAAAAAGAAAGAGGGTCCTTTTCCAGCAAGGGGGGTGGTGTATCTCTGTAGATCAACATTGCACCACACTTCTACTTGACCCATTGAGTTGTTATAGACTCTCTTATTCGGTATGTGGTATCCTAGGAAAATCCCTTCTTGGGCCTTCTCGCTGAACTTCCCTGACTGAGTTTTCTTCAGCAGCGTACATGGTGCGCCAAATGGTTCAAGATACTCCAGTTTCGGTTTACGTCACTGGAGCAGCTCATAGCACGTTTTACCATGACGTTTAACCACCAAGACTCGATTGAGGGTGTTGCCTTGTACCAAAATTTAATATCTAGTGTCAAGTCTGCTAGCATCGTCCGGCTGTCTCTATTAAGTTTTGATTTTTTCTCTCAGCAATTCCGTTCATTTGAGGAGTGTAGGCAGATGTGAACCGGTGCACAATTCCTTTTTCTTAGCACAATGCCTCCATCCAGTGGTTCTTAACTCGGTACCGTTATCTGAGCGAACTTGCCTTACCTTGAGCTTGTAGAGTGACTCTAATGTAGTTACCAACTCTTTGAATGATTCAAATGTCTCTAATTTGGATTTCAGAAACATTACCCAAGAAAATCTTAAGTAATCATCGGTGACTACATAGCAGTATAAATCGCCGGCAATGATCTTTGTACTAACTGGCCCAGACAGATCCATGTGATGAAGCTCAAGAGGTAGGTCAATTGAGTGAATTTTCTTTTCCTTATGAGACTTCTTTGTCTATTTCCCTTTCTTACATGCGACACAAAAATCCGGTAATTAGAAGTTCTTAACATTTACTCCATGCACTAGATCATTCTGAATCAAGTGATTCATCTTTTGTGGATTAATATGTCCCATTCTCCTATGCCTGGAGATGGAATCTTTCTCTGTTGCCTTTGACAAGAAGCAGTGTACTTGATTATCGGTTGTGGAGTCCTTTGATAGGTCCAAGACATATAAATCATTATATCTTGAAGCTGACATTAACACTTGATCCTCTGGGATTACATACTCCTTCAACACATAGCACCTCTTGTTGTCAAAGACTACCTTGAATCCTTTGTCACAAATCTGGGATAGAGAAAGCAAGTTATTTTGTAATTGTTAAACGTAGTTGACCTTGTCAAACTTGAGTATCTTGTTTCCCACTTCGCCTTGTGCAGTAATATATCCTCCTTTATTTCCTGCAATTGAATCGTGTCCCCCTTTAATTTGTTTGACATTTGACAGGAGAGATAGGTTTCCAGTCATGTGCCTGGATGCCCCGCAATCAATAATCCAGGTATTTGTAGAAGCACTATAGTGGACACCCTGCACATTCAAAGGAAATGATTAGTTTAGGTTAGGGACCCAAGCCTTAACTGGCTTGGGTGACCCAGAGGAATCACACATCATGAACTCAACCCACTGTCCATTTGAGGGCGAGGGCATATCGTTCTTCTTTGTGTTCTCATTATCAGACATTTGACTTGACATTTCCTTCCATAAGCCAGTTTTGTGTAAGGTCTGTTTGTGATAAATAGACGACTAGCTTATGGTTTTGAACTTTAGTATCATGAAGTTCAACTTTCTTTCTTGGTGTTTGATAATAAGGACAATTAGAAGCGATGTGTCCTCTCTTTCCATAATTGTAGGAAGATCTGCCTTCTACATGTTGGGAAAATAGTCTCTCAGGGGATGTGTGTGATACCGGTGTGACTTTGGTCTGGTTGGGTTTGGACACTTCTGGTTTAGATGTTTTAATTTCCTTAATAAAATTAATTGTTTGAATGTTTTTAACATCTTTAGCCTTTTGTTTATTTGGACTTTTACGTGGAGCTTGTGGTTGGTTAATTGGTTTGGTTGTTTAGGGTTCAGAAAAAGACATGTTTGACCCTGACTTTACATTAACCTTTTCAAACTATTCTTCCAAATTCATAATAGGCATCTTACCTTTAGACTTTAAAATAGACTCCTTCTGTTTAGTGATAGCTTCCACTGGTTTACATGTGGAATCTGGATCACTAACTAGAGGAGTGGACACCACATGATCCTTAATAGGATTGTTATTTACTGGTCTACATTTAGCATTTAACACTAGCTCATGTGGTGGTGGTACCACTTTGTAACCCACCCCTCCCCATTATTTTGTTCTCTCACTAAGTGTTGAACTATATGAGAAGAATTGGTCCAGTTGTGCAGTTTTTGTTTTAATAAGTTGACTTCGACTTCTAAAACTGCCTTTTCTTTCTTAGCTTCTTCTAGGGAGTTTAAATAGAACTTTATGTCATTTTCTTGATTAAAAGCAACAACTTCGGTTTCCCTTAGTTGTTTACTTAAAAGTTATATTTTCTCTTTATAACTGTGCTCATTGTGTTTTAAAGTTCGATTAGCTTCTGTACACAGTTGTAAGTCATTTACTATGCTATCATAATGGTCTAATAACCTAGAAAATTTTAAGTCTATGCTTTCTCTAAATTTGTTACATTTACTACAAGCATGATCATCAAAAAGTTGGTCTGTGGTACTTACTTGTGAAGATTCGGTTGAATCCGGCACTAGTGCAAAATTTGACTCTTCAGATGTTGGAGATTCTGAACATGGAGTTCTGAGATATTCTTCAATCAGGTGATTGACCACATTTGCAGTATCTTCATGATCTGACATTACTAGTTCAACTGCTATTTCACCTTCACTTGCAGTGTCATCATCCAATCACTCAACATTTGCAATGTTCGATTCACCCGAGATACAAAACAAAAGGTCCAATCTTGACCTTCGTCATCTTGTGCAGTCAAAGCCTTTGTGTCTTTGCTTGACAAAGCAGCTCCACTCATGGGTTTGTCTTGACACTTGAATGATGAGAAAGGATTCTCGTTACCTGTCTGTTTGAGCTTTACATATTCACGTTTGAAGTGCCCCTTTTCTCCACAGTTAAAGCAGGTAACTTTGGTTTTGTCGAAACCAAAAGTTTTATCCTTTGTGGCTATCAAGTTCTGTCCTAACTTCTTCACAAACTTCTTAGCCCTTCGAACAACACTTGCCAACGCCCACATAATGTCCATTCTTTCTAATTCATTCTCGTCCACCTGCTCGTAATCCTTATCAGCTAGATGGCAATTACCGATCTTTCCTGCAACTAGGCCATCATAAGAATGGACAACCGCAGCTAAAAGGTCCATATGCTCCTTGGCAACCTCAATAGTAATATTCTCGAGAATCGTGGTCTTCAACGTCATAGCATTTGATTCAGATGTGATATATTGGGTACTAGATGACCCAGATGTTTCAGTTCCTGAAGCTGTAGGTTTAGGAGTGGTTGAACTCGACACAAATGTTGTTTGTAGAGGTGCTCCTGAACTTGTTGAAGTGGAAGTGGAAGGGGATTTATAAAGTGAAGGATTCTGGTCATAGGATCCTTTCTGTGACCTGTATTTCATCCTCAGTTCCTCCTCCCTTAATTTCAGGATGAAGTCGTTTATGTCTAATTTTGCCAGTAAGTTGTTCTGTCTCAAACTAGACACAAACGAGTCCCACTTCTCTGGCAAACCATCGGTAAAGCTTGAGACCTTGTCTTCCACTGACGTTGTGACTCCATGAGTGTGCAGCTCACTCACTAAATGGTAGAACCTATCTATGACATCCTGCAAGTTTCTTTACCCATCAAAGAGAAGTTATCAAACTCCTTCTTCAAAGCCTTTTCCTTTAGAGCTTTCAACGATGTGTTCCCATCATATCGTTTCTCCAAGGCTTCCCATAACTTCTTTGCCTGTTTGTTCTCAGAAAACTGGTGGAATATATCCTTAGGTATCGACTGAGTCAACAGAGCATACACTTTCTTCTCAGCATTGTACTTCACCTTCTGGCTATCAGTCATGCCGCCCAAAGTAAGTTTGACACCATCAGCACCAACCGGCATACTATAACCTGTCTCGACTGATTCCCACAGATTGGGATCAACTCCATTTAGATATATCTCGAATCTTTGCTTCCATTATGGATGATCATCTAACGTTATAAGTTTAGTGGGCTTATTGTGATTCCTTATTTCATTTTCCAGAAGCAAAAAGGTTCTGGATACGAGAGTCTTTACCGGCAGTAAACGCAAGTACTGATCTTCCATTTGTATAAACTTTGAACTTTAACTTAAGACTTATTCACTTGTGTGAATGGAGAGGTGCGATTGAAACAATGCGAATGGGTCAATCGTGCGATTGAAACAATGTGATGGGTCAATCGTTCGATTGAAACAATGCGGATGGGTCAATCGTGCGATTGGACAAATGCGGATAGACAACCGTGTGATTGAACAAATGCGGATGGACAACCGTGCGATTGGACAAATATGGATGGACAATGGGTATGGGGTGGTTCAGTCATAAGAATGGATAGGCGACTGAGTTCAATAGTACGTATGGAATGTGCGATTGAGTACAGTCTTGCGATTGACCCAATCGTGCGACTAAAGGCTGTTATTTTTGAAATTTTGAAGGTTTTTGATACTTTGACACAATACCATGAGTTTTCAAGAACCCTAATCTGCCGTATGCCGAAAAACTTAAACTTTTAGATCCGGAGACACTGAAAAAACACTCTTTTACTAAAAAAAGTGACTCTTTTGAATGAAAAACGTAATTTTTGCACCAAAACTAATCGAATCACACGCAAAATCAAGAGCCAAAGCTCTGATACCACTTGTTAGGACCGTGTATGTACGGAGTAATAACTGGTAATGCGTGTATACCTAATCAAATAGTGCGGAATCCTATTTGATTGGCGATCCAATCAGTGAGAACACAGTTTCGATCAATCTAAAGATTAACGCAACGTTATGAACGATTAGAACACGATCAACTGCAACTATGAAGTTGGAACATGTTCTCTAGAGTCTCTGGATGGCTAGGTTACGTATGTGAGTCGAAATTCTTGAAGTGTTACATTTTTCCACGAATTAGGTGGTATTTTTAGGTTAGGGTTTGTTAATCGACTGAACCATTAGCATGGTTCAGTCGTGCGAGTGAATCATAAGATTGGTCCATACGCAAGAATGAAGGTTCAGTCGTGTGACTGAGCCAATCTTATGTCTCAATCGTGCGACTGATCTAGTCTCATGGTTTAGTCGTGCGACTGGTCCATTAGCATGAAGTGTTCATGCGTATCGTCCATTAGCATGGTCCATTCGCATGCAGACTTCATACACTTAAGTTTAAACACATTTCTCAACCATTCTTGACTAAGAACTATGTAAACACCCACAAACCTATATAGTTAGTTCAATATGCGTTATTACACACTAAACAATGAAATATTAAACATCAATAACATCAATCACATATTGCATTCCATTTAACTCATTCATTACATATATGCAAGACATGAAAGACATTTTACATTAAGCTCCTAAACTAGGTACATATGTATAAACAGATTTTGAGGTTGGAAATGCATGTATGTATGTTTTTATAAGATGGGTTTTGTACCCATAAGTATGTGTATGTGAGAATGTGGGTGGGTTTTGATTATGGATGATTATGTTGTTATGATTGTGCCATGTTCATGTTATGATGCTTTGAATGTAAGAAGAAGCTTAGAACATGTTAGCTTGGTGAATTAGGACTAATGATAATGATTGATAGTATAAGTTAGCTATCTATGTGCCCAGACAAGCTCATGCGCCCAACGGTCCAAAATGCCTAGTGTCCCATGCCCCTGAAAACCCATACGCCCAAATAGTTCCTATGCGCCTGGAGCAGGCTGAAATTTGGCTAAGTGTCCATGCGCCTAGATTGCCCATGCGCCCAGACACTCATATGCATGCATAGTGTCCATGCGCCTAGGAATCTTACCAAATAGATTAAGGTTTGGGTCATGCACCCAAATAGTGCCCATGTGTCCAGAACTTTTTCCATGCGCCTAAGTGTTCCATGCGCCTAAGCAGCCATGCGCCCACATAGTAGTCATGCGCTTGCATAGTGCCCATGCGCCTAAGGCTTTGAATATTTTTCTAAATTTTGGAAAAAATGTAAAGTGTAGGCTTTGACTTGGGATGTTCTCGGGGGCGATGTAAGTTGACTTTATGATATTGTATGTGATGTGATGATGATGTGTGATCGATGTTATGCTTATGTATGTTATATTTCCTAATGTTCCTTATTACGCATTATGACGTGACTTTACGTGGAGTGATTATGATAATGAACGTAAAGTATTATCTTAACAAAGCAAAAGATTTAAGATAATGAAAGTGGAACATAATGAATGAATGAAAAGTCTTGCAAGCATATAGAAGAAGGTTCACAACTCCATGAGAGTTGTTAGAACAACTGTGTGTTTAATAGCGTGCGATTTTGGCTAACTCATAAAGGTTCATACACACAGTAGGAGTTAGTCTTGGTGACTGCTCCAATACGTGTGATGTGGTATTAATTGTGTGCTATGTAGCATGTGATTTTAGCTAACTCATAAGGGTTCATACACATGGTAGGAGTTAGTCTTTGTGATTGCTTCAATACGTGCGATGTGGTATTAACTGTGTATTATGTAGCGTGCAATTTTGGCTAACCCATGAGGTAGCGTGCGATTTTGGCTAAACCCATGAGAGTTCACACACATAGGGGGAGTTAGTCTATGTGACTACTCTATACGCGTGATAAGTGCGAAACAAACGATGATAGCAGATAATATTATTACCTTCACGTACGTATGATGTGTGATCAGGTGCACTGGTAAAGAAAATGTTTTAACAAATGAAAGGTAATATAATGTTTTTATAAAACTAGAACTTACTTAGCAACGCTGACTTTTATGTGTTTCTAGTTGGCAGGTAGAAGTTGATGTGGATGCCATGGGGTGGCTACTTATCTAATATTGGATGCCATCCGTTTTATGTTGCGATGATGTTTTTGCTTTATATTGCGAACAAACGATATTTTGTAATGATTATATATGTTGTATTATTTTGCAAAAGCAATTATTTATATATGAAACAAGTTGTTTAATGTGTGATCATTGACCAGCTGTGAGTGTCCCAAGAACGGGGCCTTACAAGTTGGTATTAGAGCCAAAGTTTAAGTGAAACGAGTTAAAATTTTAAAAAGAAACCTAAACTGAAAATGGGACAAAGGGAAGGGATGCCAATCTGAGTAGCTGCGTTCCATTAGGTACTTTCTTTAATGTTAACTGGCTTTATGTGCGCAGGTTATGTGGTTTATGTGCTTTTAGTAGATTTAGATATTGATGTAATCAGAATAGGAAATGCGTGGGGGTATGAAAGTAAAGTTAGTGGCTATTCACAACTGGCCACCGTAATTAAGGACTTACGATACTTGACATAAACTAAGCTATTACCTTGAATAACTGTGTTAATGTTTGAATCTTATAGCGGGTTAGAGGATAGTTGGAGGTAGATATTCGAAGGTTTCGCCAGGTCAAGGTTGTGGTGGACGTGGTGCTGGAGTGCGTGTCATGAGAAGCATGGCTAGGGCTGCTAAAATGGCACTTGAAAAGCCCGAGATCCATTGCCCAGAAGGCGGTGATGATAGTGCTAATCTAAGGACCTCATTGAAAGAGGCTGTTGTTGAGGGAGTTCAATAGGTCATGCTGACGATTCTACCGTCTATGGTGACCGAAGTAATTAGGGTAGTGAAGGAGGCAATCATGATTGAAGTGAACAAGAAGAGTAGCGGCAACCAAAATTGGAACGGAAACTGGGGCGGGGTGAACGTGAGAGTTTCACACCAAACAACAAGACTGCAAGGGTGGATGACTGGCATGTGGTCACATCAGGGGTGAAAAGTTGTGGTAATTGTGGGAAGAAGCATACATGAGAGTGTAGGTGAGGATCAAACCTCTGCTTCAAATGTGGGAGGCTCGGTCAATTGGCAAGAGATTGTAGGGTGAAGAGGTGTTATAACTATGGCGGAAGGTGTCACATAAGAAGGGACTGTAAGAAACCAAGGGATGAGGGTTCTGGGGCAATGAAGATGACCGGAATTGAAGGGCAGAAGGCGAGCGCAGAGCCTTCACGATGACCAAGGAGGAGGCTAAGATGGACCCTGATGTCGTGTCAGGTTCGTTTCTAGTAAACTGAACTCTAGCTTCTGTGTTATTTGATTCAGGTGCTAGTAAGAGTTTTATTTCTACTGCTTTCTATGCTAAATTGCCTGTTAGTAGTAGGAGTATAGATAAGCCCTTCAATGTAGAAACTGTCATAGGTAGTCTACCAAGATTTCTGAGATGATAGAAGGCTGAGACATAGAATTAGAAGGTCATATGTTTCATGTTAGACCGTTCGTGATGACCTTAGGCGGGTTCGAAGTAGTCCAGGAATGGACTGGTTGGCGGACTACAAGGAGAACATTGTGTGTCGCAAGAATATGATTAGACTAAGAGTGCCTCACGGGAGTTTGGTGATCGAGTCACTCTGATTCTGAAAGTGATTTCGATGGCGGTGGCGGGAAAGTGCATGAGGCGTGGATGTAGTCCCTACTTTGCCTACGTGAAGGATGTGGACAAGCCAACACCACAACTATCAGATGTACCGGTTGTGTGACACTTCCCAGACATGATTCCAGAAGATTTACCAGGCATGCCACCGGACCGCAAGATCAAGTTCTAGATTGTTTTGACACCGGGTGCCTAACCTGTTGCTAAGGCACCATATCGGTTGGCTCCTACGAAGATGAAGGAACTGATGGAGCAACTACAGGAGTTGCTTGATAAAGGGTTCATTAGACCGAGTATCTCTCCATGGGGTGCTCCGGTCTTGTTCGTGAAGAAGAAGGACGGTAGTATGAGGATGTTTATTGACTATCGTGAGCTGAATAAGCTGATGGTGAAGAATCAGTATCCATTACCGAGGATTGATGACTTATTTGATTAGCTCAAAGGTGCCAGTTGGTTCTCGAGGATAGAACTTCGATCTGGCTACCATGTGAAGGAGCAAGATATTCCTAAAACAGCTTTTCGTACGCGTCATGGACACACCGAGTTCCTCGTTTTGTCTTTTGGTTTGACCAACGCGCCAGCTTCTTTTATGGACTTGATGAATCGAGTGTGTCAAGCGATGTTGGATAAATCAGTGATTGTGTTTATTGATGATATCCTGATTTATTCGAAGAGCGAGGAGGAGCATGCCGGTCACATTTGAGAGGTGTTGGAGATGCTGAGAAAGGAGAAACTATATGCCAAATTCTCCAAGTTCGCGTTCTGGTTGTGCGAAGTTCAGTTCTTAGGTCGTGGTGAATCCCGAGGGAATTATGGTAGACTCAGAAAATATAGAAGCAGTGATGCAATGGAAGTCTCCAAAGACGCCATATGATATTCGTAGTTTCTTGGGTTTGGCGGGCTATTACAGGTGATTCATTGAAGACTTCTCCAAGATAGCTTCTTTGTTGACTAAGTTGACCCGCAAGGATGTAAAGTTTGTATGGGGTCAAGCTCAAGAGAGTGCGTTTGAGGTGTTAAAGGAAAGGTTGACTCAGGAACCTGTCTTGTCATTACCCGAAAGAAGCGAATATTTGGTGGTTTATTTAGATGCTTCTTACTCGGGGTTGGGATGTGTGTTGATGCAACAAGGAAAGGTTATAGCTTACGCATCCTGACAGTTGAAATTTCATAAGGTTAATTACCCTACTCATGACTTGGAGCTAGCAGCTGTGGTCTTTGCATTAAAGATTTGAAGGCACTACCTGTATGGGATGAAGTGCACAATCTTCACGGACCACAAGAGCTTGAAGTACTTCTTTGAGCAGAAAGACTTGAATATGAGGCAAAGGAGATGGTTAGAGCTCATAAAGGATTATGATTGCGAGATCCATTACCATTCACGCAAGGAAAATATGGTGGCAGATGCCCTTAGCCAAAGGAGACACCCGATCCGATTTTGGGTGAAGGCTTATCAGTTGGTTATGAACTCCAGCATGATGAAGTAGGTCAAGGAGTTTCAAGATGAGGCATTGAAGGAAGATCATCTGAACTCTAAAAGGATGAGAGGTATGGTTTCGAAATTGGGTGAAAATACACTCGATGTTAGAACCCGATTCGAACGAATGTGGATCCCTCGTTATAGAGACTTACGTGGGAAGATAATGGATGAAGCTTATAAGACTCGATTCATAAAGAGTATCAAGACATGAAAAAAGACTATTGGTGGCTGGGTGTGAAGCGTGATTTAACAGAGTATTTGAGTAAGTGCCTTACTTGCTTGCAAGTGAAGGAAAAGCATCCGAAGCCATACGGGAAGATCCAACCTTTGAATATACCCGGGTGGAAGTGGGATCATATAACCATGGACATTACCACGAAGTTACTACGTACCGCAAAAGGGTATGGTGCCATATGGGTGATATTGGCCATAAAGAGTTAAGGAGCGTCGAGGTGATTCATGCTACTACTAAGAAGCTAGAAGAGATCAAAGCCTTTATGAAGGTGGCCAAGGATAGGCAGAAGCCGTATGCCGATAAGAGACGTAGACCGATTGAGTTACAGGTGGGTGAAAAGGATATGTTGAAAGACCCACCTGGGAAAGATATCATTCGGTTAAGGAAGTGGGGCAAGTTAAGCCCGAGATACATAGGGCCTTTCCGAATCATTGCGCGAGTAGGAGAGGTGGCCTATAGGTTGGAACTACCCGATGAGTTAAGTGGAATTCGCCTGACATTTCATGTATCTCATCTGCAAAAGTGTTTAGCTGATGAGGATATGGTAGTACCATTGAAAGATATCGAAGTTGATGAACGACTCAAGTATGTGAAACAACCAGTGGTGATCATTGATGGTAAGGAGAAGGGGTTAAGGAAGAAAGTGGTTTCCCTTGTGTGTGTACAGTGGAAGCCAAGAAAGGGATCAGAGTTTACGTGGAGACTGAAGAAGAGATGAGACGGTATTACCCACATCGGAATAGCAGGTTTTGAGGACGAAACCTATATAAGGGGGTGGACTTGTAACACCCCAATATTTTAAAGACGAGAAAGAAAGAATAAAAAGTGAAGAAAAAGAAAGATACACAATTTAACCCAGGTTGAGAGGTTAAATGTGTTAAAAGGACAAAAAGTTTCAAAAGTTAACGTAAAAGTGGGCATGGTCGCCCACACCTTTTTGCACATCCACTTTTCCCTGATTTTAGAGAGAGAACGAAGTGGAGCATTAAGATATTTGAAGAAAGATCAAGAAGAAGGTTGAATTCAAGGTAAGAATTCTAAGTTTAAGTGTTCTTGTTGGGTACTAGCCTCGGTTATATGCTTATGTGTTTGTGTGTGTTCGGATTTGTGTTTTTGGTGTGTTTTAGGTGTTTGAACTCATAGTGCAAACGGGTTTGAAGAAGTCATATTCGAAGGTTGTCTAAGGTGAGTTCTGGAACCCCCTTTTTACATATTTTAATTGATTTTGGGGTTGGAAATGCATGTATGTATGTTTTTATAAGATGGGTTTTGTACCCGTAAGTATGTGTATGTGAGAATGTGGGTGGGTTTTGATTATGGGTGATTATGTTGTCATCATTATGCCATGTTCATGTTATGATGCTTAGATGTAAGAAATAAGCCTAGAACATGTTAGATTGGTGAATTGGGACTAATGATGATGATTGATACTATGAGTTAGGTGCCCATGTGCCCAAACAAGCCCATGCACCCAACGATCTAAAATGCCTGAATGTCCCATGCGCCTAGAGCAAGCTGAAATTTGGCTAAGTGTCCATGCACCTAGATTGCCCATGCTCCGAGGCACTCATGCGCCTACATAGTGCCCATACGCCTAGGAATCTTGCCAAAGAGATTAAGTGTTAGGTCATGTGCCCAAATAGTGCCCATGCAGCCAGAATTTTTCCCATGCGCCTAAATGTTCCATGCGCCTAAGTAGCCATGCGCCCACATAGTAGTCATGCGCGTCCATAGTGCCCATGCGCCTAAGACTTAGAATATTTTTCTGAATTTTTTGAAAATATAAAGTGTAGGCTTTGACTTGGGATGTTCCCGAGGGTGATGTAAGTTGACTTCATGATATTGTATGTGATGTGATGATGATGTGTCATTGATGTCATGCTTATGTATATTATGTTTCCCTATGTTCCTTATTACGTATTATGACATGACTTTAGGTGGAGTGATTATGATAATGAACGTAAAGTATTATCTTAACAAAGTGAAAGACTTAAGATAATGAAAGTGGAACATAATGAATGAATAAAAAGTCTTGCAAGCAAATGGAAGAAGGTTCAGAACTCCATGAGAGTTGTTGGAACAACTGTGTGTTTAATAGCACGCAATTTTAGCTAACTCATAAAGGTTCATACGCATAGTAGGAGTTAGTCTTGGTGACTGCTCCAATACGTACGATGTGCTATTAACTGTGTGCTATGTAGCGTGCGATTTTGGCTAACTCATAAGGGTTCATACACACAGTAGGAGTTAGTCTTAGTGACTGCTCCAATACGTGCGATGTGGTATTAACTATATGTTATGTAGCATGCAATTTTGGCTAACCCAAGAGGCAGTGTGTGATTTTGGCTAAACCCATAAGAATTCACACACACACAGGGAGTTAGTCTATTTGATTACTCTATACGTGCGATAAGCGAAAAACAAACGATGATGGAAGATAATAATTATTACCTTCATGTATGTATGATGTGTGATCATGTGCGATGGTAAAGAAAATGTTTTAACGAATGAAAGGTAATATAATGTTTTTATAAAACTAGAACTCACTTAGCAACGCTGAGTTTTATTTGTTTTCAGTTGGCAGGTAGATGTTGCTGAGGATGGCCGGGGTGGCTACTTGCTTATTTTGGATGGCATCCATTTTATGTTGCGATGATGTTTGTGCAATACGAACAAACGATATTTTGTAATGATTATATATGTTGTATTATTTTGCAAAATAAGTTATTTATATATATGAAATGAGTTGTTTAAAGGATTTTGCTGCAATATTTTAGTAAAGTAAATGTATATCATATGTTTTATGTGGGATGATTGACCAGCTGTGAGCGTCCCGAGAATGGAGCCTTACAGTTAATCTTAAAACATGTTACAAAACATATTTTATCATATCATTCTATTAACTCAAATGAAAAACCAAATCAAACAATTTATATAATTCTAACAACATAAATCATCTATAAAAGGTATTAAATTTATTATTTTAACTTATTTACAAAAGAATCTAACAAACATACCTTAAAGTTCTAACACAAAAACCATCTGGAACACATATTTAATTTCTATCACATGTTCATCATATGTTTGTTAATTAAACTAATAACCAAATCAAACTGCGATACTTTCATCACATATTATGCATACATACATACATAGATAATTTATAACATATCATTAACCAAATCAAAACAATAACAAAATCAAACAAAAAGTCAAATAGATCAATATTATCATATCATTCTACTAAACAAGAACCAAATCAAAATATTTTAAAAACGATGATAATGAGATATTGTCAATGACGATGGTGGTGAGATAATGATACAGCAACCTAGAGGGACATGAATGGAGGTGGTGGTAGGAGTGGTAGTCATGGTGGTAGGAAAAATGGTGGTGATGCAAGATAAAGATGTTTCATTCTTGGTAGGGTCTGATGGAGGGGTAATAGGGGCGATGGAAGTAGTGGTGGTAGCGCCTAAGAATAGTGGTGGTGGCTAGAAATAGCGGTGGTTGTCGAATTTTGGTTGTTTTCGCTGGAGATAAAGGTTGGTTGTGGGTGGGATTTGGGTTTGGAAAGGTGAAAGTGATATGGTTGTAATCCTTGGTTTAAAAGATACTACACCTTGTTTAACATATGTATCGGCCATAATCATCATAACCTAATATATTTGGCCTTCTTTAACACTCAGTGTTGATAGTTAAGCATAATTAAATATAACTTACCATTAATAAGCATCATTTACCATAAATTAATATCGAATTGCATAATTTAACACTCATCATCGTAATTCAATCATATCTAACCTTTAATGTATTTGATCGACCCTATTAATCATAACTAAACATATTTGAAATTTTTTGAAACTCATTGATGATAGCTAAACATAAACAAACTTAACTCACCACTAATAAGGATAATTTCTGTAAATTACTATAAGGCCCCGTTCCCGGGACGCTTATAGTTGGATCCTCATCGCACATAAAACATATATTTACATTTGTCTTACGAAAATATTATAGCGGAAACATAAAAAAATAACTTTTCATATCATTACAAATTCTTTTGCAAGTTAATACAAGCGTTCATTTCAAAACATCATTCGTTCGCATTACAATGCAAAAACATTAACAAAAGAATGCCATCCAAAAGAGCTGAGTAGCCGCCTCGTACCATGCTCAACACCATTTACCTGCCAACTGAAAAAGTATAAAAGTCAGCATCACTGAGTGAGTTCTAGTTTTATAATAAAACATACATTCCATCGATAAAATCGTTCTTTATTTCCTTTCATAATTATACTATACTTTTCATTCGTTCGTGATCATACATCATACGTACATACAGATAATATCATTATTATCTTCCATTGCATTCGTTAACTTCGTTCACTTAATACGTTTGTCCTTTCGAGTCTGTTGTGACAACAGGGTCGCTCACCTCATTAACAATCACAACTATTTGTACACTATCCGAGTCAGTTGCAACCATAGGGTTGCTCACCCCAATTGCCACTTTCAACGATAACACGCTATCCGAGTCTGTTGCAACCATAGGGTCGCTCACCTCATGGCAACTTCACGATAGCTCGCTATCCAAGTCTGTTGCAACCATAGGATTGCTCACCCCAATTGCCAATTTCAACGATAGCACGCTACCCGAGTCTGTTGCAACCATAGGGTTGCTCACCCCAATTGCCAATTTCAACGATAGCACGCTACCCGAGTCTGTTGCAACTATAGGGTTGCTCACCTCATATATCTGCTTGCAAGCCTTTCCTTCGTTCATTCGTCATTCAAAAATGCATGCATTCTTACTTCGTGTTTCTCTTTCATTATCTTCACTTTACGTTACATAGTACTTCATTCATTCATTAACATGACGCGTAAAGCCATAAGAATGATAAACATACATCATCATAAGGAACACATCATACAATCATGCATAAACATCAAACATCATCAATCACAACAGTTATGACTTCAAAAAGTCAACTTACATAGCCCTTGGGAACCTCCCAAGTCAAAGTCTACATTACACATTTCCCCAAAAAATCAGAAAATAATCTATGTCCTTAGACGCATGGGCACTATGCAGGCGCACGGGGAACACAGGCGCATGGGCAACTTTCAGGCGCATGGGCACTATGCAGCGCATGAGTGCCTAGGAGCATGGGAATCCTGGACGTCTGGACACTTAGTCAATTCCAGCCCAATTCTAGGCGCATGGGTACTCTTCAGGTGTATGAACTTAGGCGCATGGGCCACTTGGGCGCATGAGCACTATTGGAGCGCATGGCCCTACACTTAGTCATCCGACTAATATTTCTAGGCGCATGGACCACTGTTCAGGCACATGGGCTATACTTAAAAACATTTCTAAGGCAATTTTAGGTGCATAAGCCTTATCTAGACGCATGAGCTTTCTGTAAAACATGTTTCTAGGATGTCTTCAAACCCAATCATCAAACCCATCTGTTCTAAGCTTAATATGGCTATTCTAAACATGAATAACCTATAAGTATCTAAGCATCATCATCCAACATGCATAATACATACGAGCATACATACTCAAACATTGGAAAAATCATTTAAATACATTTTTAGCCCCAAAGATGTTTAAAACAAGTAGAAACCGGGGTCTAGAACTCATTTGGTGCAACTTGGGTGTATCTTCCTTCTAACCCTTTTGCAAATGAGTTTAAACACCTAAAAAAATCCCATCAAACACACACACACCCGAACACACACAAACAAATAAACACATAAGCATGTAACCGAGATAAAAACTCAACATGAACACCTAAAACTTCGAATTCTTACCTTGAATTCAATTTCTCTTCTTCTTCTTTTCTTCAACCGAGAGTTCTGCTCTCTTCCTTTCTCTCTCTCTCTAAAACCAAAGTGAAAAGTGATGTGAAAAGAGGGTGGGCGGCCATGCCCATCTTTACACCAATTTTCAAAGATTTTGTCATTTTGGACACTTTTAGTCCCTCCGCTTGGCCTTTATTGTTTTTTCCTTATTTTATTCCTCTTTTCTTATCTTTCTTTGAAAAAAGCCGGGTGTTACAATTACACACATCATGTTTAATTTAACACCAATGATAATAATTGGATCATAGCTAACTTTTGACGAATATAATCGACCCGAACCATCATAACCTAACATATTTGACCTTGTTTAACCATCATTTATGATAACTAAATATAAACAAACTTAACTTATTCTTAACAATCATAATTTCTTGTACATTACCATTAATGTATATAACTTAACACTAATATTCATAACTCGATCATAGCTAAACTTTGACGTATTTAATTGATTCTAACTATTATAATCTAACATATTGGTCATGATTGACGCTAATTGTTAATAATTGTAATTATCACAACATATAAAATTAGTTTTTCTTCTTTTAACTAAAAACAAATGAGCAAATGATTTAACATATATCGTTCGGTCAAAATTGGAATAAAATCTTAAACTACACCCAATAATTAATCCACATTATACATTGAGATTTACCTTATATTTAAAAAAATAGAAAAATAGTAGTCATAACTTATTTTTATCTTTTTTTCAAAAAGATCGCATTTAATAAGGTTTTCTTCCATTTTAAAAATAAATCAAAAGCATATAATACTATTTAAAGAAAATAATACAAACATACATGGTTAATTAAATAATAATATTTATTATATTATAATTGTTATTATTATTATTACTTATAATTATAATAATACTTATAATAACAATAACAATAACATGTACATAAATTAATAATAATAAAAAATATTAATAATTATAATTATTACTTTTATTAATATCATATATAAGAAAATTATAACACCTAATGGCGACGACATGTTGTCGCCATAGAGCTTTCATAATGGCAGGACTATTTCCCTCCTGGTTATTTTGAGCAGAAAAAAAGGAAAAAATATGTTTTGGCCTATGTCGTCACCATAGAGTTTTTAAAATGACGGGACTATTTCCCTCTTACTTATTTCGTCAAAAAGGAGAAAACATGTTTTGACCCATAGCGACGACATGTCGTTACGTTAGGTCCACACATGATTAATAAAATTCTAGCATTATTTTAAATAAATCAAAACGTAATAAAATAGCCCTATGGGAGCGACTTTTCTACACCTATGGCGAGGAGTTTTTTGTTGTTATAGGTCACCCTAAGGCGACGAAAAGGCGTCGCCATAGGGATAGAATAGCCAAAAATTATAGTGACCCTATGGCAACGACATGTCGTCACCGTAAGGTGACCTATAGTGACAACATCATGTCTTCGTCATATAGACCTAGTTACGATAAGGTCTTTTTCTTGTAGTGTGATCTTGTGTTCACATTGCATTGTAGGTACTCGACTACCATGGATGACTTGTCGCAAGCATTAAATAAGAGACTAGATTAATTGATCGCAATTACCAAATCTTCAGTGACACACTCCCACAACCATTTCATGACATTGATCAAATCCACCAAAGCTTTGGCCTAGTCGTCTGACATTCTACAAGCCAACATAAACAAATCACATGAAACCACAACTAATCTAGCCACAACACCACTCTATTCATCACAAGTTTTTCATTAAGTTTCCAAGAATAACCTCTTCACTGATTCCCCGGAAATGGTGCCATTTTGATAGACCGTTGTTTAGTCTTTCAAAACGTTAATTAACCTAGGTAGCTAGGGTAAGTAAGGTATCGTATTTATAGAGAAATTAATGGTTAATTCTAGCTTCTAGCTATGTTCTAAATAATTTAAAGAAGTAAATTATAAAGATGTGATTTGAATGAAAAACAAAGGAAACTTAAATTGATTGAATTAAATTATAACGGATGTAACGTCTTCTGGAATTCAGGTTCAAGTTTTCACATAAAACTCAATTGTTTATTAAACACCACATAGACATAGTGTTTTAAAATCAGTTAAAATAGTAATTGGAGACATGTTGTTGTCAACAAACCTATACAACTAATCATGTCAAATACTAGTATAATCTAATTATCCAATAAATTGTTCCCAAAGGTTAGAAGACTAATTGGAATAAGAGATGCTCTGAAAAACACTATAAACGTGCTTTTAGTGAGATTTCCCGTTGGTTCCACCGTAGCCTACGCTAGCAACCGTAGGCTACACTGGACACCTTTTTGTTTTCAAGTTTTTTCTTTAGTTTCTTGTTGTGCTGATTTCTAAGGGCTTTCAGTTGACTACTAATAGGCCCCGTAACTCCATTCCTAGCTCAAGTTATGTTCATTTTACCCGTACAAGGCCCCTTAACATCTTCATCCTTTCATTTTTGATCTCTTGCCTCTTGTTTACATCCCGAAACTCTCGTATCATGAATATCTTTAGGTTTCACCCTTAATTATCATAAACACCAATCCAACCACCACTCACCACTTAAGTTCTTGATGTAAGCTTTCACTTTGATCGTTTAACCTACAAAAGCATATTCGCTTGAAGTTAATCAATTCCATGCAATTAATCACACAAATACATATAACATTAACCATTTAAGCACATTAAACATCATCCCAACACACTCACATCAAGGATGTGCTTAAAGAACTAGATCATGTAGGATATGTTCAATCGAGGCATAATGAATAACATGAAGTATGGCCGACGGAGGAGTGGTTATGATAGAAACTGAAAAATTAAATTAACTTAAATTGGAAAAACAAAGGATAGTTGGCATAATTCGAGATAGGCAAATCTTTAAATATGAGGAACAGGATACTCAAAATACTAGATTATGAAAAAGAGATGACTATAGACCTATTTATTCTTATGGATTGCTGGAAGCTCCCTCTTTAGTATTTGAGATAAATGTTAAAATTAGACATGGAGGAAATTTTAGATAATTTCTTAAATTAGGCATGGAAGTAATTATGCATTTGAGTAAGAGGATCATTTTAGAACCGACTTGAAACTATAGTTATTCCATTGATCCTTCCAATTCAGTTATTATCATTACTTACTGCCTAGTAAAATGACTTATCCTCAAGTCAATTAAGCATAAACGAACCTCTCTAAATCATTAATTGTTCCTTAAATGGTTTGATGGTGAGGTGATGGCAGGTAGTAGAGTTGTATACTCTTGGTTTACCCTGAAGCTTATATTCTTGACCATTGATAGTATATATCATTAAACCTGTAGCTCAATTTGCTTGAACTATTTTTAGGGTTGTCAACCATTGAATGCCTAGTACCATATTAGTACCTCCTAGGAAAATGGAAAGAAATCTTCTATGATAAGGTGGTTCAACAATTTCAACGAAACGCTCTTGCATATCGGATTGCATTGTATGACATTTCTATCTCCTATTTGGATATCGAAGGGCATGACGAGTTTGGTGATTATTTGCAGGTCATTTACTAGAACTACTATTATGAGTCAACCCATTATCACTCAACAACAACACTATAGTTATACCTATAACTCCTTTAAGATTTATTGTAGTTTGTGTATGCAGGCCAAAGAGAGTGTGAAGGCTGATCTCAGCCATCTCACTTGACCTATTCTGCTCATTTATTGCTGTTTTTTCTCCTAATCAGCAATCTCTAAGACCGACATATCTTGATTTACAGTGATGCTTGGTACTGAGTTGCCATCTACATCAAAATCACACCCCTTTGTGAATCAGGACTATTTCTCCTGATTAGAAATGCAAAGAAGGGAAATGTATGAAGGGTTTTCAATTGGGACATCGATGGCTAAAGAAGTCAAGGCCGATGAGGAGGTTTTGGGGGGTAGAATTCGGTTCTGAATTATGCCAAAGTTGATTATAATATGCTTTTGATTTGAAGTTTTAATGCTAAACTCATAGCACTATAGACTGTACATGGTTTGTAAAGTCAAATATCCACCCTTAGTTCCTCCTTCAACCCATTTAAGAATCTCCCAAGCCATCTTGAAACCTAAGATAATTGTTTAACAAATTTTTAATATACTCCTTGAATAACCTATTTTATATACTGTTGCATAAGTAATCATCTAGATATTGGATTTCTACAGGGCCAAAATGTTTTTACAAGGGCATGACCAATTCTTATTAAAAGATAATTGACGCAGCTGCTGAAAGCCATGAATAGAAATCTAGCGCTTCTCCTTCCAAGTGCATTAAAACAACATTAACTTTATCCTCATTTGGAATATCATGGTATTGAAAGAACTGTTTTGCTTTTAAAATACAGTCGCACAGGTCACGATTACTGAAGTTGGGGAAATAATTTTTGTAGAAGCCTTAAACCGGTGATTGCGCTTCTAGGAGCTTTGCCCCTCTTCATACTACTCTGACCTTCTAACATCATATCAACTAAATCGTGAGGCATTGCGATAATGTCTTTCAAGCTTTCAAAGGACTCCAATCATGAGCTAATGGTTGCAAGTTATGTAGCAACCAAACCCCTTTCTGGTAAAGGGTCTACACCATCAAGTTCCTGAAAATGGAACCAATGATATCAACTAAAAAATTAGATTAAATAAAATTAGAAGAAAAAAAGGAGAGTTAAGCTGATCTGAGAGAGGTGAATCTCCAAATACAAAAACACAATAATCAAGATAGTAGACTAAGAAAAATAGAAGAATATAGGCCTATTTATATTTGTGGATTGACTGAAGCTTTCTTTTTATTTTAGCATTTGAGATAGATGCCAAACTTAGACATGGAGGTAATATAGGATATTGCATAAATTAGGCAAGGAGGTAATTGTGCATCTGATTAAGATGATCAATTTGAAACCCATCTGAAACTATAGCTATTCCATTGATTATTCCAATTTAATTCTTATACATACATCCAATAACTAGGCATTGGCGAACACTCAACAAGAACATGATAGTGTTCCATTCAGTGTCCAAAGTTCTGGACACTTTGTTTTGTAAGAGTTTGTTGCAAGCAAATCTCTGAAGAATGTAATGTACTTAAAACACAACCCCGAGAACCATCATTTATTATGGTAGCTATAGAAGGGAACCAAGAAAATTATACGTTTTTCAATAAAGATATATAAAGTCAACCAACCTAGTGGTTGTGTTTTAGCACATGAGAGGTATGAGATCCTACTTTATTGAGCTTAATGATAAGGTAAATGGCTAGATAAAATTTCTAGACTGGTGTGATGTGGAAATAAAAGTGGTTTCCGTCATTGTTGAATGTAAAGATAGAATTTAAAATAATAATAAAAGAGCTCTATTACATCCCTGAAAAAATTTATTAACCACAGGGCAACTAGATGAACAAGGGTGTTAAGTAATATAATTCACGCCATTTTATGGTTGAGGCAAAAAAATTCTCTTGAAGGTGCTAAGAATCGAGAATAGGTTATATATAACCCGACTTAAGTGTTAGCTCACCAACTTGTCTAGCATTACATTTATCGAACCAGAGTGGTTATGGCATACTTGATTGAGCCTTATTGATTTTCAATCTCTTCATCAGACTAGCAAAAGATTGGTACGAGGTGTGCCGATTGTGAAACAACTCAACCAAATATGGATGTATGTATAGCCGAACATAAGATTTCACATGTTTTCCTCATGAGATAATATGCAAAGCCTTCAAACTATTAATACTTGTTTACTCCAAGCATTAGGTGGAAATCAACGCTTATTATTTATTGATGATTTTAGTAGGTACACATGGGTCTATATAATCAAACAAATGATGCTCTAGCTAAGTTTGCTTAACAAAACGGAGTAGTAGAATGCAAAAATCAAACCATTCTGGGAATAACACGCAACCTACTAAATCTTAAGGGAGAAGTAATCATACATGCTATCTATCTAATGAATTAGTTTGCAATGAAATTCCTAAAAGAGCAGACATCTTATGAAGCTTTGAGAAAGAAGAAAATAAACATTTATATGTAAAGGTCTTTATATGATCATCGTATATGAAATTTCTATCTTAGAAGCTAACAAAATTAGATGAGAGCAAACCTATGGTCCATCTGGGAACCGAAGAAGGCACAAAGGTCTACTGTTATACAATGTTAAACTAGAAAAACAATGGTAAGTCGGGATGCCATGTTTCAAGAAATAAGAAAGTGTGGATGGAATGATCGTATTATGTTACACCCTCAAAATCCCCGTGCGGGGTTTTACCATTGGTCGTGTGAACAAACCAGGATCTAATTAAGTCATTAGTTAGTCTAAACAACTATATATGAATTTAAAAAATGAACGTCAGAGTTTAAAAGTTTAATACATTGTTGAAGCATTGATAAATATTCATAACCCAAAAACTCAAATGTATTAGCGCAAAAAACACCCAAACAATTGTTTAAATGTAATTTTAAAACCAAACGTTAAAAGATGAATGCTCTAATGCATGCTTGACTCGTGATGTACTCCATGGTACACTATTATTCACGCCTTGAGAAATACATACTAAAGTGTTAAGACAAAGGTTGGCGAGTTCAAGAGTTTATTAGTAGCACAAGCTATAGTGTTGTAAAACATAAGTATATGTACTGAAATAGATAACTAGTGTAAATCACAAGTAATAAAAATAGTGATTTGCCGATCGAAGCTAACTGTGTTGTTTGTTTGCCTTTCACCATGACTTACAAAGTTGTGACAATGTTTTTCATTTATGATAATGTTGCACTCGATTAATCTCAAGTCGTCCGAGTGGGGATTGTAAGACTCGGTAGTACTACCCAAAATTTCCCACTAGTTCTTTAATTAACGATATAAACGTGTAAGGGCTCTCAGTGGTATAATTGTTGGACCAAAAGAACCAATGAGCCAAGATCAGAAAACCTCTAAGTCCCACATGGTATCACAACAACTACTGAAAGCTTCATCAGCAGTTTGACAAGTGCTGAAGACTTCAACAGCTGAAGATCAAGTGCTGAAGACTTCAACAGCTGAAGAACTAAAGTGCTGAAGTACAACAGCTGAAGAACACAAGTACTGAAGCTGAACAGCTGAAGAACACAAGTACTAAAGCTGAACAGCTGAAGAACACAAGTGCTGAAGCTGAAGACCAAAGTACTGAAGTTTAACAGCTGAAGAGTTTACAAGTGCTGAAGATCAACAACTGATGTAAAAAGTCTGAAGACAAAGACTGAAGACATCAGCTGATGATATCTACTGAAGTCATCAGCTGATGAAACGTTTGAAGTTCAAGTCTGAAGATCAAGTACTGAAGTTTCAGTAGTTTGTCACAACAGCTGAAGAGTACTTTTTCAGTAGTTGTGATATCAGTAGTTTTATATTTTTACTTTCAGTAGTTTTGTAAAATGACTGAAGAGCTTGTTCTTCAGTCGTTGTAGTTTCAGTAGTTTTATGTTTTTCAGTAGTTATAACAACTGATAACACTTAGCATTTTTGTAAGGAGATGTCAGCTGTTTTGACATCTTCAGTAGTTGTGTTTCAGTTGTAATAAATCTGTTAGATGTCACTATCAAGTGACATCAGCAGACGTCACATCTCTTATAAGAGATGTCGACCTAATTGTAATTGTGACATTCTATTACCACGAAAGCGAATATTGAATGAAATATATTTGCAGAATCTCTCTCTATAACCGTCTTTGTTCTTCATTGAATATCGTTTTGTTCTGTGAATCGACTAATTCATTGTTTGAATTCCGCTGCTATACTCTTCAATCAATCAAACATAGATCACTGATCCTAACAAGTGGTATCAGAGCATGGGTAATCATTGATCGATCTAACAATTGATCATTGAAACTGCTAATTGATATCTGTGTTTGATTGAATTAGCGTATTCGCAAGAACTGGTTATAGATTATTGAATTTCTGTCGCTTTCGTTCATTTATTTTGAGATCTTCTGGTTCAATTGGTTGTTGTGTTTTGTTCTAAATCTGTTTTAGCTTAACCGAATTTGATTGAATCTAAGATGACGACTCCTTCTAATGATCCTCACAATACCGGTTCCTCAACCAAGCCTCCGATGCTGGTTAGGACCGAGTATAACATATGGCAACGAAGAATGCTTCATCACCTGTTTGTTAACAGTTCAGGTTGTTGGACATCTGTGGTACATGGACCACATAAGCCCATGGTGAACAATCCGGAAACCAATCAAATGGTTCCGAAGAAGAAGGAACAATACTCTGACGAAGATCGGAAACTGTTTGAGATTGATGCTAAAGCCCATGGAATTCTAGCCATGGCACTGCCTAATGAAATCTATTCAGGGCTTATGCATCATGAAACTGCTCATGATCTCTGGAATGCCCTGAAGGAATAATTCGGTGGCACAGATAAGGTCTTAGCAAACAATAGAGAGATCCTTGCCCAACAATATGAGACATTCTCTCATAGGAATGGTGAGACACTGACTCAACAGTTTGAGCGTTTTTCCTGCTTGATCTCTGAGCTGAAAATGGTGAAACAGGAATACACCAATAGCCAGATGAACAACAGATTCCTCAGATCACTGCCTGAGAGATAGGACACATACACTATTTTCCTACTCTCCAGTGCAAATCTGGACGGCCTATCTCTCACCCAACTTCATGGGAACTGCTTACATTTGAAAGAGAGATAGAGCAGAAGAGGAAACTGTCCTCATCAGGAAAGCTCACTGATGACTTCATACCAGTACCAGGGAATACTGCCTTGGTTGGTCATGAGTCAGAATATGCTGCATCTGAAAGCAATTATGATGAGCATATAGATTTCTCTTCAAATAGTTCTGATCATGCATTTGTTGGTATTGAGAGTCATTCTGGCAATATAGTGACAATTTATGCTTCATCATGGATGATCTGAAAGGAATAGCTGATGATGATCTAGAAGAGATGGATATTCTGAGCCAAATGGCATTGATTAATATCATATCTCAGAAGTTCTATAAGAGAACTGGTAGGAAATTTCCTGACTCTCTGGCAAAACCAAAGTTGGTTTTGACAAGAGTAAGTTGAGGTGTCACAAATGCCAAAGGCTGGGACACTTTGCAAGAGAGTGTAGATCAACTGGATCTAACTCTTCTGCACCCTTTGTGACTTTTCCTAGTACTAGTCCCAAAACAGAGGGCAACATCCTGCTGGTTCTGGTCATTATTCACATCCTAGATCTCCTGCATACTTTGTTCCCCAGGGTCAAATGTCATATCCTTATCCCTGCTATTAGTGCCTCAACCAAATCCTGTTCAAGCTCCAATTGTACAACACCACAAGCATTGCCTGAACCACAGCCTTCCCAATCTCATCAACAAACTCAACCTCAACACACTTCTTCTTCACCCCAGGAGTTGTTGACTGGAGCAGTTTACCAGATGATTTGTCTGGTCATGAACAATTGTTCTCAGGTCCTTGTCAACATGGTGGTGAAAGTCCATTTGGAAATCTAGCTCTTATGGATTTGGATTCTGCTAATACTTCATCCTCTAATGCCTCTACACCAAAGGTATCACAGGTATCCTCTGAGGCAAAAGCCAAATTATGTTCAGAAACATGCATAGCAGCATTTGCATCTATTAGAGAAGCAATGTAGCTTTAATCAACAAGAACATTGAGCTAGAACAAATAATTTCCAAAAGCAAAGCTAAATTTGAGTCTGTGCTTAATGATAAAAATGATGAGATTTACAAACTGAAATGTCAAATAACTGATGATAAGGCTAGGAAGAGATACTTCTAGAGAAGTATAAAGATCTCAAGAAACCCTTGCAGTTACCCATGTAGAGTGTGATAGATGGGTACAATCATGCAAAGGTTTTGAAATGCTTCTTAGTAAGCAATCTGCTTCTAATGTGAAGTTTGGCATTGGTTACAATCACACTGCTCCACCTACAGATTTTACTCCAAGAGCAGAGGTAGAATCTGATGGTGAGAGTAATAACCAATCCATCTCATCATGTGATTTACTTTCTGATACAAGCACAATCAGAAGTAGAAGTCAGCATCAAGCCCTCTCAGACCTATCAGCTGATGTTGATGGTTCAAATGCTGACACTCACATGATCAATGAGTTGATCAACTCAGGAGTTAATTCTGGAAGTCTTGAAAGGACTAGAGAGCAGGATTTAACACCTGAAGTTCAAACTCCACTACTGCCAGTACTGAAGAGAAGAAAACTGTCAGTAGAAAGAGTTTGAAGACTACTAAAGAGGCAGTCAAGAAAGCAAACAATGCTTCCAAAGCACTGAAGAACAATTCTTCAGTTGCTTCACCCTCTTTAGTTGATGATCAACCTAAGATGAAGAAGAAACCATGTGAAGTATGTGGTTTGTTCAATCATCTTACAGATGATTGCTGGTACAAAAGAGGTTCCAAACTCAAACAAAAAGAGAAATTAAAAGAGAAAATGGTAAAAATGAAAAATGAGTTTGAGACCACATTTGTATCAGCAACATCAAATCCTGTAACCCTTAAGTCCTCAAAGAAATCCAAAATGGAAGGGGTTAAACAGGTGACAGCTGAGAGTGCTCAGAAGAAGAAGGTGCAACATAGGAACTTATCAAACTCCACTGGCAATGTGTCTGATGAGCTGAAAGCTTTATCACAAAATCAGACACAGCTGGTTATGATGGTTCAACATCTGTTGGGTAGAGTTAACCAACTAGATGCTCCTATGTGAAACCACAGAAAAGGAGATCCAAGCCAAAGGATTCCTCTTCTTCACCATCTTCTTCCTCTCAAGCTGTTGTTTCAAATAAACCTTTAGTTTACCATCTATTGATGAGACCAGGCCCAAACCAAAAAGGTTTGGGTCTCCAAAACTAACTGATTGTTTATTATTGCAGGGTTCTCCAACATGCCAAAGTAGCATCTGGTATGTAGACAGTAGGGGATCTATGCACATGACTGGGAACAGCTCTCTTCTTCATGACTACTCTCAAGGAAAGAAGGGATTTGTTTCTTTTGGCAATGATGCTAGGGGTTACATCATTGGTAATGGCTTTGTCTCCAATGGAGAAATCAAATTGATGATGTTAATCATGTGGAAAATCTCAAGTACAATCTCTTGAGTGTCAGTCAAATGTGTGATAAAGGCCATGTTGCTCTTTTCACCAGTCAGAACTGTAGGATTCTGTCATCCAAAGTTTTGCATTTGATTGATAAGGTGTTGGATGATCACACTCTCCTGAGAGCCAACAGGACAGGAAGAGTGTATGCCTTAGATCTTTCCAAGAAAATAGATCTCAAAGGCAATCCTTGCCTATTTTCCAAAGCCTCTTCTCAAGAATCTAAACTGTGGCACAGAAGCTGGGTCATGTTAATTTCAAAAACATGAATCAGCTTATCCACAATAGTTTAGTCAGAGGCTTACCAATAAAGGAGTTCCACTGTGATGAACCTGCACTGCTTGTTTAAAAGGAAAACATCACAAAGTCTCATTCCCTCCTATTGAAGAGCCTAAGTCCACTGCCTGCTTGCAATTACTGCATATGGATCTATTTGGTCCTGTGAGAGTGATGAGCATGGCCAAGAAGAAATACTGTCTGGTAATTGTGGATGATTACTCCAGATTTGTATGGACTTTCTTTCTACATTCAAAGGATGAGTTGCTCAGAAGATTATTCACTTGTGTTGTATATTGAGAAGCTATTCCCTTCCAGTCAAGTGTATTAGGAGTGACAATGGAACTGAATTCAGAAACCATACACTTGATGACTTCTATCTCTCAAAGGGAATCAAAAGGCAGTTTAGCATCCCAAGGACTCCAGAACAAAATGGAGTAGTGGAGAGAAAGAACAGGACCCTCATTGAAGCTGCAAGGTCCATGCTGGCTGACTCTGGTTTGCCACTGACCTTTTGGGCTGAAGCTGTTAACACAGCTTGCTATGTGCAAATAGAGTTTTAGTAAATCAGAGGTTGATGAAGACTCCATATGAAGTTCTCCATCATTTGGCTCCTCTAATTTCATTTTTCAAAGCATTTGGGTGTCCCTGTTTTATTCTCAACACAAAGGATCAACTCCATAAATTTGATCCTAAGGTGGATGCAGGGTACTTTGTTGTTATTCATCTACTTGCAAGGCATACAGAGTCTTCAACTGCAGAACAAAGATAGTTGAAGAGACTTTGCATGTGAAGTTTAATGAATCTCCTTTGGACAAGATTCCACAAAACCTGTGGAGTTGTTTGATTTGGACATACTGCAATATGTTCCTTATCAACCTCCAGCTGTTGCAGATCCTGTGGATAAATCATCTTCTGCAGCATGTCTTCCACCTGGTGGTATTGATGATGATGATGATAATATCAATACTCACCTATTCAAGTTTAGTGACCAACTGCCTGTGTTTGCTAAATTTGATGTTCCTGTAGCTTCAGCAGTTCCATCCACAACAAATGCTGATGAGATCTCTGTTCCTCTAATCTTTTGAGTTACCATCTAATTCTTGGTTTCAAGAGTCTACATCAACATCTGCTGCTGCTCAAGGTTCTACAAACACTTGCACAGATCTCATTGTTTATCAAGAACTGAAGAATCACCCCATGTCTCAGATTATTGGTGATATCAATGCTGGTGTTTCAACCAGAAGTCAATTGTCTAACTTCTGCTTCTATGCTCTCTTCATCAGTCAGCTAGAGCCAAAGAACTACCATGTTGCTTTGAGAGACAATGGATGGGTTGAAGCTATGCAGCTTGAGCTACTTCAGTTCAAGAAACAGCAAGTGTGGGAACTTGTTCCTCTTCCCCAGGTAAGTGTGCAATAGGCACTAAATGGGTGTTTAGGAACAAACTGATGAAAATGGGCTTATTGTTAAGAACAAGGCTAGACTGGTTGTTGTACAGGGGTTTTCACAAAAGAAGGTATTGACTATGATGAAACCTTTGCCCCTGTAGCCAGACTAGAGGCAATCAGATTGTTCTTAGCCTATGCTGCATTCCACAATCTTAAAGTTTTTCAAAGGATGTCAAAAGTGCATTTTTATATGGTAAAATAAAGGAAGAAGTTTATGTGTCAACCACCAGCTTTGAGGATAATAAACATCCTGAATGGGTGTATAACTTGATAAGGCTCTTTATGGGTTGAAACAAGCTCCTAGAGCCTGGTATGAGACACTCTCTACTTTTCTTCTTAAGAATAATTTCACTAGAGGCTCCATTGATAAAACTTTGTTTATTAAGAAGGTGGATCAGCATAAGCTACTTGTTTTTTTATGTTGATGATATTATTTTTGCATCCTCTGATCCCCAGTTGTGTGATGATTTTACAACATAATGAAAAAGAGGTTTGAAATGAGTGCAATGGGAGAATTACAGTTCTTTCTAGGCTTGCAAATCAAACAAAAGGCTGATGGAAGTTTTATTCATCAGTCAAAATATACAAAAGATCTTTTGAATAAGTTTAATTTACAAAACTGTAAGCCCTGTTTCTACCCCATGTGCAACACCACACAACTGATCAGAAAGGTAAAGCTATTGATGAAACGCTTTACAGATGTATGATTGGGTCCTTGATGTATTTAACACTTCTAGACCAGATATTATGTTTGCTACATGTGTTTGTGCTAGATTTCAGGCTGCTCCTAAAAGTCTCATTTGATTGCAGTCAAGAGAATCTTTAGATTTTGCAAGGTACACAATCTCTGGGTTTATGGTATTCCACTAGACACTCTTGCAAATTAGTTGCTTTTTCAGATAGTGACTATGCAGGGTGCAAGTTAACTAGAAGTCAACTTCTGGTGGTTGTCAATTCCTAGGCAACTGTTTGATTTCTTTGCAGAGTAAGAAACAACATCTGTTGCTACATCACTGTTGAGGCCGAGTACATTGCTGCTGCAAGTTGCACCCTCTCAGGTACTCTGGCTTCAGAATCAACTTCTGGACTATGGCATTACAGAGACTAAGACTCCATTATTAATGGATAGTGCTTCAGCTCTGTGTATTGTCAAAAATCCAGTCCAGCACTCTAGGACCAAACATATAGAGATCAACATCATTTTATTCGGGATTGCTTTGAAAAAGGTCTGATTGATCCTAAGTTTGTGCCTAGTGCTGATGAGCTTGCAGACATTTTTACTAAGCCTTTGGATAGTTCTACTTTCCAAAACCTTGTGTTAAGGCTTGGTATGCTGCAGCTAGAATAATGACAACTACTGATGATTCAGTAGTAATTGCTGGTGATCATTGGTACTCATGTCACATATAAGTACTGATGAGTCCTTTCACCTTCAGTAGTTTTTTATAACTACTGATGGCTAAATGCCTCACATACTGAAGTACTTTATCTGTTCCAAACTACTGATGTAGTTACAACTACTGATGTAGTTACAACTACTGATGTAGTTACAACTACTGAAATCAGTACAAACAGATAAGTACTGACGTCCTATGAAACACCTGAAAATCAGATGCAAAGTCTGATGAGTAAGTGTTGAGGACAGTATGAAACAGCTGAAAGGCTATGAATGACGAAACTACTGAAGAGAACTTTCTCTTCAGTGTTTCAATAACTCTGTTTTCATTCTCAACAACTGAAGCAAAACCACTGTTTTCAGTAGTTTTATAACTACTGATGACTAATACCAAGTCTCAGCTGTTTACAACAACTGATGACAACCACTGTCTTCAGTAGTTTCACAAAACTACTGATGACAAACACCAAGTCCTCAATTGTTTCAATCATCTGAAGTCAAAACCACGGCTTTCAGTAGTTTTCTAACTACTGATGCCTAACACCACGACTTCAGCTGTTTCAACGTCTGAAAGGATAATACCATGTCAACAGTCGTTTAAAACTACTGATGACTAACACCAAATCCTTCATCGTTTTCTTAACCGTACCCTATAAATATCCCTGACCTAATACTTCAAAGCTTCATCTTCTTCAACCTAACGTTCCTCTCCAAAACTTCTCTCTTCTAAATGGCGTCCATGCACATCACCGCGACACAACTGTGTAGCCTACTTACTAAATCGCCTGTCTGGCTAAGTTCGATACTGCTATACCGATCTTATGGTTCACATCATAAACAATCATTCTCATTCTCACATTTTGCACCGAATCCCTCCAACAGTTTTGGATGAACGTCACCATCACCACTGGAGAACAACATCGTAGCATCTCCGGTTGGTCGTCACAACAAAGAAGTGGTCATCACTCCCGAATACTTCGCCAAACTTTACATCTGATGATGCCATTTCTCCTGCTGGATATCCCAAGGGCACAACTGATCTATCCTTTGCCCATCATGGATATCAGGCAATCGAGTGCCTCCACTATAATGAAGAAACATTTTCATGACGCTGAACGCCTAATTTTTCACATGGTAAATGTATGTTTGGCTCCTAAGACTTCGTCTGGGATCAAATGTCGACAAAGTGAAGCAGGTAATGTATTCTATTCTTGAGCAACAGCCGTTAAATTTTTCAGAATATATTTTTCCGAGCTCAAGGATATGGCTCAAAAACTAACTGCTAACCGTTGGATATTATATCGCGGTTTCATAATGGCTATCATTACAAACCAGCTTCAAGCTGAGGGCCTTGTTGGCCTGGGAGTCCCTGCTACGGCTGTTCTGCCTGAAGTATACTCCCGCACAACTCTGACCACACACTCAATTGGCTGCCAAGCTGCGCAAACCCACGCAGCTGAACCCACAGCCACCACCTCCAAATCAAAAGTCCCCACCAAACCCACCAAAAAGAAACCCAAAACGCTACTCAGGGAATTGAGTCCCCTAAGGATGCCCCTGCAACACAAACCAGGAGATATCCACTGGTCAAACCCCCTAGTGGAATAAGGACTCTTCCAGCCATAGCCGCTCAGGATTCCTCTCAACAGGAGCCTGCAGCAACCACACAAGGGTACCCACACATCTGGGATCTTCCTCCTTGAGGGATTGCCATTGAAGGCACCTTCCTCCCCAGGTGCACACTGCTTCTATCCCTTCACCCCATGCAACCACACCCCTCACAGCCCAACATTGATAGTTGCACAATTGCTGACTCAATTGCACTCCTCACCCCCTCCCCAGATACCACTTACTACTGGGAACACCTCTACCATTGAGGGGGAGGAACAAAGTGCAATTGAGAACCCACAGCACAGGGGTTTACCACTTCTATCTCCTGGTGTAGATAGGGAGATTAGAATATCTAGTGAGGCTGCCACCTCTTCTGAATCAGCACATGATCAGACTGAGGCTGGTAACATTGCTAAGACCTCACTAGAGGCAACAGCTGATGATGGACATAGTCCTGAGGCTGGAAGTCCCCAGTACCAAGACAAAGGGGCACATGCTACAACTGGTCTACACCCAGTGCATGTACATCCTGCTCCAAGCAGGAGGTCAGGTGATTCAGCTTCTGCTGATGATGACCTGGGCTTTTTCTACGATGTTCTTGCCCAGAACACAATCCTTGAGGAGGAAGTCAGTAGCTGCAAAACCTACTTGACCAACTCTCACAAGGAGAAAGACCATCTGCCTCCACCAACCCACAGATGGCACCTTCAGTTGAAGGTTCCCCAAACACTGAGCCACTCCAACAACTCAGCCACCTGCCTCTGCTTCTGGCACTATTTCTCAGGAACAGAACCCTCCTGAACAAATAGTTGCTGTCCTTCAAAATTCCTCCCTCTCATCACACCCATAATCACTGACATTGTGACTAAAGCCATTGATGAGAGGCTTTCCTCAACTTTACAACCATTGATTGATGCTGCTTGTGCAAAAGACACTTTCTGCGGTACAAACCCCTACCACCAATGCATCCAAAAAGGGGGAGAGTACTGCAGTGAAAGAAAAGAAGAGGAAAATAACAGAGGATGAGAAGGCCCAAGAGCAGCCCAAGAGGTGGAAAAAGAAAAGCAACAACTGATCACCTATAAACGAAAGAAAAGTGCTGATGATCAACCTACTACTGAAGAAAAATCCTTGGAAGAGCTGGTAAAAGATGCTGATGATACACACAGCCGATCCATGGATAAAATCATTGAGCAACTCTTTAGGCAAGGTTTTGATACAGCCACATTGGATAGTGAAATCAGGAGGTTGGAAGTGCAAGAGATTCAAACCGATGGGCTGGGCATGATGCACTTGAAAAGGAGAGATTGGAGATCATGATCCGTTTATTGCCAAATACTTAGGAAGATCTTTGATGGAGATTCGCGCGTGGACCAGAGACAGTATTCTGGCTATAGCCACCAAAATCTGTCTGTCTGAGCAATTCCACAAGGGGATTATCATTGAAGCCCTTGATGAGGCTGGGGCTGGTAAAAGGTTTGAAATGGCAAAACTTACAAAGGCTAAACTCACAACAAAGATGGAACAACCTTCCCTTCCACCCACTCAAACACAGCCTACCCCTCAAATCTCCAAACCAATCTCAAAGCCCAAATCCAAACAACCACAATCACAACACAAAACCAACTCCCTCACCATCTAAACCAACAGCCGATGATGCACCTAAGAAGAAGAAGAGAAGGGTGTTGAGGCTAGAAGAAGAAGAAGAAGAGGATGATGTGGAAGAAGATAGGATGCCTCTGTCTGCAGTCCTAACACTGGCGAAAGCCAAACCTATGCCCATCACTCCTACCTCACAGATGGATGTTGTGAGAGTAAAAATTGAAGAAGAGGAGCAGCAAAAGCTTCATGATGATGAAATGCTGAAAAGCATTGACAAAACCTATGATGCCTCCTCATCAATTATCAGCATGAAGAAAGAAGCTCTGAGATTGTACACTCTCGCCAACACATTTCAATATCAGAAGGAAAGGATGAGAGTATGGCCTGATCTGAGGGTGGCTCACAGGATTGTAAAGAAAGACATTCCTTCGAGATACAAGGGTCAAGTCAAGAGGATCGTAGATGAAGAGATCATAGTGGCCCTTGTAGTATCACCCTGGGAGATTGTCGAAGATTTCAAGAAGGCCTACGAGACTAAACAACCACCCAGAAGATGCTAGAGAATAGAATTATCAAAAAGGGGTTAGTCTACAAGAGGCTTGAGAACTTCAAACAGAATGAGCTCAGTCTGCTACTCGAAGGGAATAATCCTGATGAGTTTGCATATAGAAAAATTACAACAGTTGAGCTCAAAACGGCAAACAGGCCAAGTACATCTCAGAGCTGTATGGGCGAGAAGGATTGTTTGATGGTGAAGCCGAGAATCTGACCATGGAAGAACAAATCATGTTTCTCAGAGCCTACACCAGAGAATCCTACAGGCTCATACACGAGAAGTAGATCTCATGAATGGGATAACAACTCTGTGTCCAGTTCCCCAAAACAGAGTTCCCATTCATATCTTGCCAAACAAAATCAGAGACTTCTTCCCAGGCCGGAGCTTATATGGGTCATCTTCTCTACTGATCAAGAAGGAAAAAGACCAACCTTTTGCCAACAATAAGTGGATAGTAAATAAATTAGAGGTTTTGGCTGCATTGGTTCAGGGGGAGTTTGTTGGACCAAAAGAACCAATGAGCCAAGATCAGAAAACCTCTAAGTCCCACATGGTATCACAACAACTGCTGAAAGCTTCATCAGCAGTTTGACAAGTGCTGAAGACTTCAACAGCTGAAGATCAAGTGCTGAAGACTTCAACAGCTGAAGAACTAAAGTGCTGAAGTACAACAGCTGAAGAACACAAGTACTGAAGCTGAACAGCTGAAGAACACAAGTACTAAAGCTGAACAGCTGAAGAACACAAATGCTGAAGCTGAAGACCAAAGTACTGAAGTTCAACAGCTGAAGAGTTACAAGTGCTGAAGATCAACAACTGATGTACAAAGTCTGAAGACAAAGACTGAAGACATCAGCTGATGATATCTACTGAAGTCATCAGCTGATGAAACGTCTGAAGTTCAAGTCTGAAGATCAAGTACTGAAGTTTCAGTAGTTTGTCACAACAGCTGAAGAGTATCTTCAGTAGTTGTGATATCAGTAGTTTTATATTTTTACTTTCAGTAGTTTTGTAAAACGACTAAGAGCTTGTTCTTCAGTCGTTGTAGTTTCAGTAGTTTTATGTTTTCAGTAGTTATAACAACTGATAACACTTAGCATTTTTGTAAGGAGATGTCAGCTTTTGACATCTTCAGTAGTTGTGTTTTAGTTGTAATAAATCTGTTAGATGTCACTATCAAGTGACATCAGCAGACGTCGCATCTCTTATATAAGAGATGTCGACCTAATTGTAATTGTGACATTCTGTTACCACGAAAGCGAATATTGAATGAAATATATTTGCAGAATTCTCTCTCTATAACCGTCTTTGTTCTTCATTGAATATCGTTTTGTTCTTGTGAATCGACTAATTCATTGTTTGAATTCCGCTGCTATACTCTTCAATCAATCAAACATAGATCACTGATCCTAACAATAATACACTATGTTATACTATACACAACTTATAATTGTTAAGTGTTTGTAAAAGAAAGTAGCTTCGCATAAAAAAGGGTATATAAAAGTAAGGCATTAAACTCACCTGATGCGTAAGTAGAAAAGAAACACGAAGGTAAGAACGAATGGAATGACAAACCATCTAAGCTTTCCTAGAATACATGTGCACATAAGCATGTGCAAACAAAATAGCTTAACAAACCCTAAGTGTTCAATCAAACACATTGATTTAATTGATTTGAAAAACATTGACGTGTTTGACCAAGTTGACCCGTTAGACTCGTCGGTTACATGTTATGTGAAACCTTGTTTTCTCAGATTTAATAATTAATTATTCATGATTACCATGCAAAACCATTCATGCATAGTATATAATGAACCTTATGTTCTAAGAAAATGATCAAACTAGCATAACCTATCATACAACGCATGTGAACCTCAATAGATAACTACCATGATCATTACATATAAAATAATCTAAAATGTCTAATCATACATTGAGTTTAATCACATATTATATGCCATGTGAAATAACTTACTACTTTACTTCCTAAACCCACCAATCCTACTAAATAGGGGTCTCAGATTTATATACGTGTATGATACTTATTATCACATTCTCAAATATAAATCATACTATCTAAAAATCAAAGCATACTATATTGATCAAATACAATTATCAAAGTATAAAACCCTAATTTTATAAAATAGTTTCATCACGTTGCACAATTACTTCACAAACACTAGAATATCTAATATTCCCACCATAGCATTCATATGGTCTACCCATTATTTAACACATTTAAATGATATCAGTAATCAATCTAGTATGATTCTATCATATTATGCATGCCCAAATCATCCAATGCTACCAATCATGTTTATAAAGTTTCCACTTCGGAAAAGTAATATTCTACAACTCAAATTTCACCAAGACGAATCATTTATCCATCTATATATGCCTAAACTAGTTTATAGCAATCACAATAACATAAGAAACATCAACCAATCACAATACCCTAAGTTCTTGAGAATTAAAGTTTATGCTTTTAGTAACATATATATACAAGACATTAAAACCATGAATTTTAAGCATAACTCACGTAAACCAATAATAATACTATAAAACTAATAAAATATCATCATCCAGTAACATCAATTTTATATTATAATTCCCAATTGAACTGGGGTTTGTTCTCATATCAAAAACCATAAAATCTAGTTGAAAACTCACCTTAAACGAGTTAATGATCAAGAATTGCACTTCCTATCATGTTGCAACAATCAAAACTAAGGAAAATCTAATGATACTATTTTTCTTGAGCTTGAAATCACAAAGGGAAAGGTGTGGGGGGGGAATGGAGCTTGGGTTTCATAGTTTTCATTTAAATACCCACTCACAGTTTTCCTTTTAACCCATTTTAATGTTTATAAATTGTAAATCTTGTTTTTAAAAGTTTTTAAATCATTTTCCCTATGAATTTCATAAATGTAAAACTAATTTGTTAATTGAGAAATTAGCATCTCTCATTAACATTGAATAATTTATATAGCCATACGCTCAAATACAAATTGTAAAATAACACGTACTAACATATTGATTCACATAATCACATATTAGTAATCAAAACTATTTATCAAGTTAATATTAGTTAAAAAAGATCAATTATTTGTTCAGTTACCAACATTTAACGACAACTAATGCGTGCTCGTGACACATGTATGCAAGATCTAACGAAACTAACATTGGTCACGAAAAATTATGGGATGTCATACATTACTCAAACAAGTGAAAACATAAATATATGCTTTGAATTCGTCATTAAGTTTGAGATCAAATTGAGTAAAAGTTTAGAAACCATAACCGAGCAACTGCAACAAATAGTAATCAGTGATGTTTTGTAGATACATCATGTTCCTAGTTTATGAGCTTAATGTAAAATTCTTTCATCTCTTACACATATGTAATGAATTGATTCCATGATATATAATATGTGGTTGTTGCTTATTAATATTTATCTACTCCATATTATTATTGTGTTGAATATAATTCATATGTATGAACTTATTATGTAGGTTTGAAGTTATTATACATAGTTCTTAGTCAATAATGATTGAGAATGTGTTCAACCTAGTCGGATAAGTCTTCATGCAAATGGACCATGCTTATGGACCATACGCATGAATACATCATGCTTATGGACCAGTCGCACGTCTGAACCAAGAAACTGAATCAGTCGTACGAATGAGATATAAGATTGACTCAGTCGCACGACTGAACCTTCAGTCGTGCGCATGACTCAATCACATGATTCAGTCGCACGACTGAACCATGCTAATGGTTCAGTCGTACGAATAGAAACTACAAACCTATAAATACCACTTAATTCGTGAAAAAACATAAGAATTCAAAACAATTCGATATACTTAAACCCTAGCCGTCCAGAGCACCCAATCCAACTTCATAGTTCATTCTTGATCGATTCCTACTAGTTCTCAACGTTTAGTTTATTCTAATATCGATCGGGTAAACGTTCTCACTGATTGGATCGCCAATCAAATAGGATTCCGCACTATTTGATCTGGTTTCACGCATTATCATTTAGTATTCCGTACGTACACGGTTCTGACAAGTGGTATCAGAGCTTTGGCTCTTGATTTTGCGTATGATTCGATTAGTTTTGGAGGTGAACTTAATGTTTTCATTCAAAAGAGTCGTTCTTTTGAGTCAAAAAGTGTTTTTGAAGTTTTCTGGCATTAAAGTTTCGATTTTTCACTATTCGACAGATTAGGGTTCTTGGGCTAATCGTGTTTTTGTATCAAAGTGTCAAAATCATCGACTTTGCCAAAACAGCAGCCTTTAGTCGCACGAATAGCTCATTCGTACGATTGAACTCATTCGCACGACTAAAATCAGTCACACTCTTTATTCACGTGAATGAACAGCTCCAGTCGTTTGAGTCCATTCGTTTTGTTCATACACACGACTGAATCCAATCGCATGATTGAATTCAGTCGCACCCTTCATTCGCACGAGTGAACCATACGTAGTCCATTAGAACGATTGAAATTGTCCTATTCTCCAAGTACAAAGTTTATACAAATGGAAGATCAGTTTGTTGTGTTTACTGCAGGGAAGGACTCACTCATCTAGAACCTTCTGCTTCTGGAAAATGAGATCGGTAATCACAATAAACTGCTGAAGCTCATAACGTTAGATGACTATCCACAATGGAAATAATGGTTTGAGAGTTACATAAATGGATTTGATCCTAATCTTTGGACATCCATCGAGACTTTTTACACGGTGCCAGTCAGTGCTAATGAAGTCAAACTAACTTTGGGAGGAATGAATGAAACACAAAAGATACTCTTCAATGCTGAGATGAAAGTTTATTCCCTGTTGACTCAGTCAATACCGAAAGACATTTTTCATCAATTTTCGGAGAACAAATAGGCCAAAAAGCTATGGGAGGCTTTAGAGAAGAGATATGATGGTAATGCAACATTAAAGGCACTGAATGCTAAGGCTCTCAGAAGGAGTTTGATAATTTCTCCTCAATTGGAAATGAGAGCCTGAATGACATAATTGACAGGTTCTCTCATCATGAGTGAGCTGTACACTCATGGTGTAACCACATTAATGGAAGATAAAGTTTCAAGCTTTGCTCATGGGTACCTGATAAATGGGATTCATTTGTGTCCAATATCAGACATAATGACATTCTTTCAACATTGGACATAAATGACTTCATCTTGAAGTTGAGAGAGGAAGAGCTGAGGAAGAAGTACAAGTTTAAGAAAGGATCCTACGTTCAGACTCCTTCACTCTACAACTCAGTCTCTTCTCTAGCTGTTTCAGGAGCATCTTTACAAATAGCTTTTGTGTCTAGCTCATCTGCTTCTCCCCAATCCATAGCTTCAGGACTAGAAACGTCAGGGTCCTCAACTACTAAATATATAGTGCCTAAAGCCAATACTACAAAGTTGAAGACCTAGAATCTCGGTAATATCACAGTGGAAGTTCCAAAGGAACACATGGATCTTCTAGCAGTTGTTGTCCAATCCTTTGGCGGTTTAGTTACCTGGAAGATTGGAAATTGTCATCTTACAGATGAAGACTACGAGCAAGTTGATGAGAATGAGCTAGAGAGAATGGATATCATGTGGGCATTGGCAAGTGCAGTCAAAAGAGCTAAAAAGTTTGTCAAGAAGACAAGACAGATACTAATAGCCACTAAGGACACGATGTTTGGTTTTGACAAAACCAAAGTAACATGATTTAACTGTGGTGAGAAGGGGCACTCTAAACATGAATGTGTAAAGCCCAAGAAAATAGGTAATGGAAACCCATTTCCAACCTTCAACCGTCAAGACAAAGACAAAATTAGAACTGCTTCTTCAAGCAAAGATACAAAGGCTCTTATCGCTCAAGGTGATGAAGGACAAGACTGGTCCTTCAGGTTTGTTTCTCCTAGAGAATCAAATATTGCCTGTGTTGAAGCAATAGATGATGGTTCTGCTAATGAAGGTGAGAGTGCAGCTAAGCAAGCGATGTCAGATATTGAAGAAGCTGCGAACGTGGTAAATCACCTGGTTGAAGAAGAGCTTAGAGCAACAAGTTCAGAATCTCCAGCCACTGAAGGATCTAATTCTGCTTTGATGGCTAATTCAACCGAATCATCACAGGTAAGTTCTCTAGACCAGTTATTTGATAAACATGCTTGTAATGAATGTGATAAATTTAGAGAAAGCATTGACTTGAAATTTGCTAGGTTATTAGAACACAATGATACTTAGTAAATGATTTATAACTTTGCACTGAAGCTAATCATTTATTAAAACAAAATGAGTGTAGTTTTAAAGAAAAGATAGAACTTTTAAGGAAACAACTAAGGGAACCGGGGTTGTTATCTTAAATCAATCAAATGATATAAGGTTTTACTTAAATTCTTTAGAAGAGAAAAAATGAAAAAATAGTTTTGGAAGTCGAAGTAAACTCCTTAAAATAAAAACTGCATAGTTGGGCTAGTTCTTCTCACATAGTTCAAAAGTTAGTGAAAGAACGAAACAATGGGGAAGGTCTGGGATACAAAGTAGTTGCACCACCACATGAAATCCTATTAAAAACAAAATGTAGACCTGTAAATGACAACCCAGTAAAGGATCATGTGGTGTCCTCTCCTCTGGTTAGTGACTGATTCCACAGTCAAACTTGTTCAAGAGATCGCTAGACAAAAGGAGCCTACTTTAAAATCTACGGGTAAAATGCCGGTTGATAATTTGGATGATGAAATCAAAAGGTTAATATAAGGTTAGGGTCACAAAAGTCTACATCAGAACCCAAATTGACTAAACCAGTTAACCATAAACGTGATAATCATCAAAGTCCAAATAAAGTGCAAGTTAAAGATGTTCACAATGTTAAAACAATTAATTTTGTTAATAAGGCTGAAACATCTAAAAGAAAATGCAAAACCCAAACAAACAAAGGTCACACCTTTACAAAACTCAAAACCACATAAATATTTTCCTCAACCTGTAGAAGGAAGATCTTGCTACAATTGTGGAAAACGAGGACATATATCTTCAAATTTTCCTTATTATCAAACACCAAAAAGAAAATTGAGCTTCTTGATACAAAAAAAGTTTTCCTAAATCAAGATCTAATACTCCACCTAAGAGTACTAGTGAATCTAAAGTTCAAACAATAAGTCAGTCGTCTATTTATCACAAACATGCCTTACACCAAACTAGCTTATGAAAAGAAAAATCAAGTATAGTGTCTGATAATGAGGAGATAAAAAGGAAATATTCCCCCATCCTCTAAAGGACAATGTGTTGAGTTTATGATGAGTGATTCATCCGGGTCACCCAAGCCATTTAGGCTTGGGTTCCAAATCTGAACTAATAAGTTTCTTTGATTGTGTAGGGTGTCCGCAACAGTGCTATCACTAATACATGGATTATTGATAGTGGGGCGTCAAGGCACATGACAGGGAATTCGTATCTCCTTTTCAACGTCAGACAAATTAAAGGGGACATGTTTCATTTGCTGAAAACAAAGAAGCTTACATCACAGCACAAGCCGAAGTAGGAAACGACAAAGTTAAGTTTGACCAGGTCAACTACGTTCAGCAACTACAGAACAACTTACTTTCAGTTTCCCAGATCTGTGATAAAATATTTAAAGTTATATTTGACAACAAGAAGTGCTACATATTGAAGAAGGGCTACTTGATCGAGGAGGATAAAATGCTTATGTCAGCTTCAAGATATAACGACTTGTATGTCTTGGATATATCAAAAGCCTCCACAACTGATCACTTGGTTCAATGTTTCTTGTCAAAGGCAACTGAGAGGGACTCAATCTCCTGGCATAGGAGAATGGGACACATTAATCCAAGGAAGATGAATCATTTAGTACATAATGATTTAGTGAATGGAGTAACCGTCAAAAACTTCCAACTTCCAGATTTTTGTGTAACATGTAAGAAAGGGAAACATACCAAGAAGGCTCACAAGGCAAAGAAAGTTCATTTAATTAAGCTTCCTCTTAAACTTCTACACATGGATCTGTTGGCCCTGTCAGTACAAAGAGTATTGCAGCTGTAACACCAAGTTATTCTTTTAAAAGAAGAATAAGAAATGAAGAATAAAAGTAGGAAATGCAATTTAACCCAAGTTGAGGGGTTAAAAGAGTCAAAAGGACAAAAGTACAAAAGGTTGGTGTAAAGGTGGGCATGGCCGCCCACCCTCACTTCCCATCACCTTTTTCATTCGGTTAGAGAGAGAGAGAGAGAGAGAGAACAAAAAATCTTGGTTTGAAGAAGAAGAAGAGGCTGAATTCAAGGTAAGAATTCGAAGTTTCTAAGTGTTTATGATGGGTTTTGTCTCGGTTATGTGCTTATGTGCTTGTGTGTGTTCTTGTGTGTGTGTTTGGCAGGTTTCTAGGTGTTTGAACTCAATTGCATACGGGTTAGAAGGAAGATACACCCAAAGTTGCACCAGGTGAGTTTCTAGACCCCAGTTTTACTTGTTTTAAACTCTCTTGGGGCTGAAAATGTATTAAATGATTTTACAATGTTTATGTATGTATACCCGTATGTATTATGCATGTTTGATGATGGTCCTTAGATGTTTGTAGGTTGTTCATGCTTAGAATAGCCTTGGTAAGCTTAGAAAAATTAGGCTTGATGTTTGGGTTCAGAAATATCCTAGAAATATGTTCAGCAGAAGGTTCCTGTGCCTAAATAAGGCTCATGCGCCTGGAATTGCCTTAGAAATGTTGAAGTGTAACTTATGCACCTGAACAGTGGTTCATGGGCCTAGAATTTGTAATCGGTTGACTAAGTGTAGGGCCATGCGCCCCAATAGTGCCTATGCGTCTGAATAGCCCATGCGCCTAAGTATGCCCAACCGCCCAAACCCCATGCGCCTAAGTGTCCATGCGTTCGAATGGACCATACGCCCGAAAAGTATCCATGCGCCTGAATAGCTCATGCACCTAAGTATTAAAATGGTTAAGTGTTGGTTGATGCGCCTATATAGTGCTGAAACGCCCAAACAGGGCTCATGCGCCCAAATAGTGTTGGTGCGCCTAAACACTTAGAATTTATTACGAAAGTTTTAGGAGTCAGTGCTATTAAAGTTTTGACCAATGTTTGACTAGGGCTTATTAATGCTTGGTTTCATGCATGATTATGATTGTTTTATAATTGTTCCATATATTATTATTACTACTAGTGTATATCTTTACGTGGTGTGCTTATTATCGTAACGTAAAGTATACTAATAATAATAAAGAGAAAGAGCAATGAAAAAGAGAAGTGGAACCTAATTTAAAATGCTAACAAGTCTTGCAAGCTTATAGGAGGTGCACGACCATGTTGTCTCTAGCTCAACTGTGATATGGGTTAGCTACCCTATGATGCACACGGGGCCAGTCTTGTATACAGTATTTAAAATGCTAAAGATTAGCGGACCTTTGCAGCTTACCCTAGGTGACTAGGCCAGCCTTGAGGGAATAGAGGGCCTAACACCATTTCCCCCGCGCATATAGTTTAGGGTATTGCTCATTGGTCCACATAGACAGTGAAAGATAAAGATAAAAGAGTACAGAGTAAACAAAGCATACAGTAAAGAGAAGAAGCATTTCGTGCTCACGTATAAAGAGATGAAGTTTTCACAAAAAGAGTATTTTTCATATATATACCTACAGAAAGTATTTTATTACTTTTAAAACTAAAACTCACTCAGTAACGCTGACTTTTATACATTTTTAGTTGGCAGGTAAACATTGTTGAGGATGGCATGAGGGTGAAGCTACTCGGCAGGGGAAGACTGACATCCGTTTATACTTATTATTGCTGTTGTTTTGTAATGCAAATTTACAATTATTTTGTATTTAGTTAAGCAATAGTGTATTGCTCAACAACAGTGTTTTTAATGAAATGAATGACTTTTGTTAAAATAATTTCGCTGCTTAAGCTTGTAAATTTATAATGTTTAATATATTTAATGTTGTGAATGACCAACTGTGAGGTCTCTGGGAACGGGGCCTTACAGCAGGTAACCTGTATTGCTTTGTAGTAACGAATGATTACACAAAGTTTTCTTGGGTGATGTTTCTGAAAGTCAAATCAGAAACTTTTGAATCATTCAAACACTTGTTACTACTTTGGAATCACTCTATAAGCTGAGAGTAAGACAGATCCGATCAGACAATGGCACTGAGTTCATGAATCAATGGATGGAGGCATACTGTAGAGAGGGAGGAATTGTACATTAATTTACCTCTGCCTACACTCCACAGATGAATGGCGTTGTTGTAAGGAAGAATCGGAGCTTGATAGAGACTGCCAGAACAATGCTAGTTGACTCAAAGTTGCCTATTCAATTCTGGTATGAGGTGGTAGCTAATGCTTGTTATACGCTCAATCGATTCTTAGTGGTCAAACGACAGGGGAAAAGATGTTATGAACTACTCTAGCAACGTAAACCCAACCTGGAGTATCTAGAACCATTTGGCGCACCATGCATGCTACTAAAGAAAACTCAAATAGGAAAGCTTAGTGAGAAGGCAGAAGACGGTATCTTTCTCGGATACAGCATACCAGACAACAGAGTTTATAACAACTCAACGGGTTAGGTAGATTCACCAACCCCTACTGGAAAAGGACCCTTCTTCTTCTTCGACTATGAGGGATTCTTTAAATCCATCAATCTACCTCTTTCTCCCACTAATGATGAGCTGTCAGCAAGGATGATGTATGATGTTCTAACACACCACCATAAGAATCGACATCATCGGTTCCACTAGACAGTCCTCTACCATTTTTAGGGGGAGCACTAGATGTAAGCGACTCATCTTCTGATGATTAAACCGTTAAAACTGCAAATATGGAACAGGAGGAACAAGTTTCCAGAAATAAAAGTACACAAGCATCACATCCTGATGTCTCTAACACATCGAAACCTCATACTCCGACAGCTTCAGATCTTGAACCTAAGTTTAACAATCTGGATAATGAGGTGGTTGTTCCAACTACTCCCGGATCTCGGCTAAATGTTTATCATCCCTTGGACAATGTCATTGGGGATGTTAGATCGGGAGTACAGACAAGAAATCAGCTATACATAGCTGATTATGCCTCGGTAATGGAAAAGGGATATCTTCACGATGGTGCATATCTATGTTTTATGTCTCATTTGAGCAAAGATATATGAGTGAAGCCTTAAACATGAGGCATAGGTCAGTGCAATGTAAGAAGAACTCCTACAGTTCAAGAAATTAGGATTAGGAGTATGGACCCTTGTGGACAAACCAAAAGGTGCTAAGGTAATTGGTACTAAATGGGTGCTGAAATGCAAGAAAGATGACCAAGGAGTCATAATAAGGAATAAGGCTCGACTTTTAGTTCAAGGATTTCAACAAGTCGAAGGCATAGATTACAACAAAGTGTTTGCACTTGTGGCAAGAATGGAATCAATACGTATATTTCTAACCTATGCATCTTACATGAAGATTAAAGTCTATCAAGTAGATGTGAAGAGTGCATTCCTTCATGGTGAAATCTGTGAGACGGTCTATGTCAGTCATCCCGAAGGATTTGAGGATCTTTATCATCGGGATAGAGTTTACAAACTGGACAAGGCACTTTATGGGCTCCATCAAGCCCCTAGAGCCTGGTATGAAAAACTATCAACTCATCTTGTGAAACACGGGTTTCGCAGAGGAGTGATAGACTGTAAATTGTTTATCAAAGAAAAAGATGGCGATTTACTACTGGTACAGATTTATGTTGATGACATAATCTTCGATTCCAAAAATGAAGAATTGTGTAAAGAATTTGATCTGTGATGAAAGTAGAATTTGAGATGAGTGTCGTGGGGGAGATGAAGTTATTCCTCGGCTTACAGGTGGATCAAACACCAAAGGAATCTTTCTACATCAAACCAAGTATGTAGGAGATATCCTTAGTCGATTCGACTAGAGAATGCTTCAGCAGATGGAACTCCACTTGCCACGAACTATGACGTGGCACCGACGAAAATGGTGATCTGGTTGATGCCACCATATACAGTGGAATGATCGGATCTCTTATGTACCTCACAGCCTCACGTCCTGATCATGTACGCAACGTGTCTTTGTTCTAGATATCAGGCGAAACCAAAAGTAAACCACCTCATCGGGGTCACAAAAATATTTTGTTATCTGAAGGGTACTCCAATACTTAGGTTGTGGTATCCTCATGACGATGACTTTGAGCTTAAACCGTATGGTGACTCGGATTATGGCAGTTACAAAATGAATTACAAGTCAACATCAGCGGGATGTCAGTTATTTGGTAGACATTTAGTCACCTGCCAGTGTAAGAAGCATACCTCCTTTGCTCTGTCAACATATGAAGCTGAATATGTTGATGCTGCAAGTTGATGTTCACAAATCATCTGGATTCAACAACAAATGCGTGACTACGGTTTGCAATTTTCTAACACCCCTATTTTTGTTGATAATTCTGTTGCTATTGTTGTCACCAAAAATCCGGTCCAACACCCTAAAACTAAACACATCGGTATTAAATATCACTATATACGTGACTATTTTGAAAAACAGTTAATCGATGTTGTTAAAATAAATACTGATTTTCAACACGCCGACCTCTACAGTAAAGCATTTGATAAACCTAGGTTTTATATCTTTTAGAGGTTAATGGCGTGAAAAAGAAAAGTGATGTGATTCTAGAAGTGGAAAGTGCGTAGTACGACATGGTTTAATTCTAATTTTATTTCCTTTTATTTATTTTTCTATCTATTAAAAATCCAAAAACACAAAAAGATTTTTGGTTTTAGAATTTAGGGGGAGAATAGTTTAATTTAGTATTAAATTCGTGCAGTATTTAATTACTTAAAAAAATGAGAGAGGAGGGCAACTTAGCTATAAGAAATGAAATTAAATTTGTGATTTTGATTCAACGTTTATGGAAATGATAGTACATAGGGAACAAATTGGTTGGGACTTTAAAATATTTTAAATGATAAAGATGCAAAATTCAAAGTATAAGTCTAAGAATTTTAAGCAAAATAAAAGGAAAATGATAGTAAAACTAGTCTACTACTAAGGTAACATAGAGAAAGTAGACCTAGAGGTTCCTAGTTCATTATACGATGTGTCGGTAGATTCAACACAATAGATGAGTAGACCTCATTGGTGGTTTAAATTCAAACTAAGGTGTTCAACTTGTGTGGGTTCCCATCTTATCCCTGGTTAACACAATCAACGCAGTTCCAATAAGGGGTGAAGAGCAAAATAACGCCACAAATGTGTGCGGACGACCATAAAATGAGCAAAGCACATGGAAAAATGCTAAGGAATCAAGCTAATAACTTATGTTGTTGATGCATTATTTGTAAAAAGAAATTAAATGCTCTAACAAGAAGATAGGTTGTGTGCCTCTCTGTTGTGCAGTGCACTGACCTGAGGATAAGCATAACCTAAATATTCTAGAATTCATTATTGTTTGCACCATTCTGCTGTGTGATGGAACTGACCTGAGGCTTGGCATCTCTTTGAAAGCTTTTAGAATAGTTTCCTCTTGAAATATACCTGTAGACCGCTCAAATTACCATATAAGCATGAGATTCGCAAATGCTTGTTGAAATAATTAAAACTTAACTCATCACCAATGTGTGTCAAAAATCTGTGTATGGATTTAAGAGGACTAGTATACTGACAATCATCGTGAGTTGCAGTTCTTGATAGTTAAAATCATTGTGTGCATCTTATAGCTCTAGTATGATTTCCTAAAACTGATATTGACTCCCGGTCAAAAAAAGAATCTAGCATCAAAATGATTTATTAAATTATCCCAAATGATTCTGATATACCTGTTTGATTCAATAATGAATCGTTCTAGAAATGATAAAATTAACATGAAGTTATGTTGTCCAGGAAGTAAAATCGGTTAAATGTACTCTAATAGGTTTAATTCCATCTCGAATTAAAGATACAAAAATATGCCCTGTTTTGTTTTAAATTTGAAAGTGTTTTCAAATTTTTTGTTTTCTAGTAATTTGTTATGTAGATGTCGGATTCTACTACTAGACTTAATCTATGAATCACTCACTCAAAAGGGTTCACGTCTGAGGTGACCAAAATGTTCAAAATTAAAACGGGCCACGTCTGAGGTGACAAATCCAGCTTTAAAATTAAAGGATCACGTCTGAGGTGATCAAATGGTTTTAAATTAAAAGGTCATGTCTAAGATGATCATAGGTCATAATGTTCAATATCAAAAGGTAAAATTTTAAGTGTTTGAAAGTGTGTGAGGTTAAACTCATAAGTATGAACCAATCGCACGATTGGATCATAAGTATGGCTCAATTGCACGATTGCATCATAGTATGGGCGAATCGCACGATTGGATCATAAGTATGGGCCAATCGCACGATCGGACCATAAGTATGAGCCAGTCACACAACTGGACCATAAATATGAGCCAATCACATGACTAGACCATAAGTATGAGCAAGTCACACGACTGGACCATGAGTATGAGACATCCTTGCGATTGGACCATAAGATTGAGCCAATCGTACGAATGGATGAAGGAGTATGAGTCAATCGCACGACTGAAGCATGAATATGGGTTCAGTCGCACGACTGAAGCATGAGTATGAGTTCATTCGCACGACTGAAGCATGAGTATGGGTCCAGTCACACGACTGTACTTTAATACCGTATAAATAGAGGGGTTGTTTGGTTGCATTATTTACCACCCTTCAAGCTCTCAAACACACCTCATACGCATGCACTCTATCGAAATTTCATTTGCCTTGATTACTCATTGATATTGTTTCTAACGGTTGTGCTAATCATCTAAAGGTACTTTGTGACTGAAATCAAACAAAATGCACGGTGAAATCAAACCTTAACTGACCTAATTCGTTAAAATCAAGAAATCAATAAAACCACTCAAATAGACCACTTAAATGAACAAAATAGTTTATTTAAAGGACATTAGATGCTATTTAGAGTGTTTGCGAGTCAAATGAGTCTAAACACAATGTCTAACATCAAGTAATTGACAAAGATTTGTAATCGGAGTGTCGAACAGAGTCGTATGCGAATAGACACTCCGAATGAACTTCAGTCGCACGATTGAGCCAGATGTGCGATTCAAGCACACGAATGAATCATTTGGTAACTCAGTCGCACGAATGACTCAACCGCATGGCTTAACACACGACTCAGTTTAGTCGCAAGCTCAATCACACGACTGAACTCAGCCGCAGGCTCAATCGCACGACTAAACTCAGTCGTATGGTTCAATCGCACGATTGAACCAGACTGATCTAAAACAATTAAGTTTCAACTGTCTTCTGTAATGCATAAATCTAACGTATATGTCTCTTGTGTTGTAGCAACATGGCTCATAGGTGGACTATGAGCACTAACCACAACATATGTGCTCACCTTGATGCTTCGTCCAGGAATGCTTCTGACTTCACAGGGATCATTGCCTTTCTACGCAGATCAAGGATCTTTAAGGCTATCTCTGTTCCCTGCACACCATACAGATCTATTTAGTAAGCCTTCTGGGAGAGTGGCAGGGTAGAAAGGTCTGTTGAGCCACACCATATATAGAGCTCCATTTTTTTGTCAAGAGATTGAGGTTACTAAGGCCGATCTGAGGTGGGTCTTAGGTCTAGGTGAGGACGGAACCTACCCAACTAAGCCACATCCCATGACTGTCCGTGGATGCTTCATGAGGATCAAGTATACCGTGACAAAAATGTCGGTGTACTGAACAAGAGCAACATGTGCCCTCAGTTCAAGTATCTGGCACATGTGATCCTAAAGTTTATAGCCTCTAGGCGTGGAGGATTTGACGAGCTCTCCGACCAAATCCAGAATGCATACGTTGCACTGGTACTGAACCACCCGTTCAGTTTCTCTCACATGATCTTCTCCTATCTGATTGAGAACCTTGAGGCTAAAGGCAAGGAAGGCTTCTGTATCTATCCACACTTCTTACAGATGATCATAGATGAGAAGCTTCCTCTGCTGCCAAAGAAGAGATTTGATGCAGTGGTGCTTGAGGTGATGGATGATACCACCTTGGGGAGGATGAAAGTTTACAGGGGGAAGTAGGTGAAGCCCCCTATCAAGAGATTCTTTGGGCACCTAGCCCATGAGGACTACGTGGCGCCCGCTCGTAAGAGGTGGCGTCACGAAGACAGTGATTCTGATATTGAGCCCTTCATGACTGCTACTTTCGATGACGATGACGATGATGATGACCAAGATTACGGTCAAGGTGGGGGAGATACAGGTCCCAGTACTTCATGGGCCACCGAAAGTTTACTATATATTCACCACCTCCACCTACTACTTTTTCTACTCCAGGTGGATCTGAGCAGCTGCTATCCATCCTGATTTTCTGATAGAGGAAGAAGAGGAGACAGATGATGAGCCTTTGTACAGATGGTTGGGAGCCAGGTCGTGGCCACTGAGAGAGGGATCAGGGCGGTTGGTGCATGCCAGGCTGAGTCTAGGGGTGACGCTACTGATGTCACAGATCCTTCTTACTCCCCGGACCAGCATAGTAGCCAAGGGGGAGCGCCTGTGGCAAAGGGCTCCAAGAAGAAGAGGATGACCTAACCTTACAAGACAAAGACCAAGAGGTCGTGATTCACTTTGATTACTTCTTCTAACACCACTGCCACTATCACACCCACCACTACCACTACTTCAGCCACCACCACTACAGCCACCACTACCACCACCATTTCTCCCACAACCACTATCACTCTATCCACCACCACTACCATATATATTCCACCACATTCCACACACTCTCCACCTTCCATATTCACCACATCCACCACTACCCCCACCAGCCACCATGCAGGTCCCTCAACCCACTCTACATTCACCACCGGACCCACTCTACCCCACATCGGGTTACAAGAACAGCTTGCCAACCTCAATAGCATTGTGCTAAGGCTGCTTGCCACGGATGAGGTGCTGGCTACTCAGCTCAACAAGATGATGGAGGTGAATGCTGCCCAAGCTAAGCAGATAGTACATCTAAGCGAGAAAAGTGCTCATTACGAGAGGGCTTTAAGCCGTGCCCACCATGCGATTACAAGCCAAAATGAGCTGGTGTTGGCATCGGTAAAGAGGACTGAGGAACTGGAGAAGAAAAACAAGAGGATACTCCTAAAGCTGAAAGGATCAATGTCTGAGCCTCTAAAGATCAAAGATGGTGATGATGATGATGAGGAGGAGGAGGAGGAGGATGAGATGACAGTGAGGAGGATGTTGAAGAAGGTGACCTAGCGGGAAAGAAAGAGAAGACGAGGATGACCAGGAAAGTGATGCTGCTGCATCAGCCTCTCCTCGAGCTCAAGAGAGGCAGATGTAACATAGTCAAGATCAAGGAGCCTCATCCTCTGCTCCTCCTGTTGAAGAAGAAAAGGATCAAGATAAAAGTAATGATTAGATTTTTTGTAGTTAAAAACCTTTGTACTTGAATTATATATTACATTAATGTAATTATTAATCATTTATGTCTGTTTATATCTTAATGTTTTATATAATTACTTATTTGTGATATGCCTAATGTCTAATCAAACAGATGAAGCTCAACAGATCGATGAATTCAATATTCAACCCTTTCAGTAGGTCAAGACTCAATTAATCATGATTCTTTACTTGCAAGGGATAGTTAGAAGGTCAATGAGCTACACGCTAGAGGAGAGAGAGATCATACACGACCTGACGGATGAACAGCTGGCTGAAATATTCAGGCTGAATCCGGATGAGTTGATCAAAGATGCTCCTACAGTTGATGTGGCAAGTGACGATGAGCTTAATGATGTCAACGAAATCGAGATAGAGGATGTCACTACTGATCATTATCCTCAATACACTGATCTGGATGGAAATGTTATCCCCAACTTGGGTGAAACATTCGACAGTGGTATTTTGGAGAAGCTAAATGAAGTTGAAAAAGAAAAAGAGAAAGAAGAGAGCACCGCCCAAGCTTCAGACGAAAACGTTGATCTCAAGAAAGCTGAATGGGTAACCTGTTTTGCTGAGATGAAAGCCCGGTGCGCCCCCCAAAAGCAGAATGCCTACATAAAGCTTTATAGAGTCAAACGTCATCAAAAAGTGTCTGGCAAGATCATAGCATGGGCTTATTTTGAAGATTTGGATGTGTATGCTATTAAGAGAGAGAAGGGGATTGAGTACTTCAGATATCCTCATGATCTGAAGACTCTTCCTGATTTTGAGCTCAACCAACTGGCATGCTTAAATCTACTATATACTAATCCAAGAAAGATGTCAGGTTGGTTTGAGGCAACATTGAAGAAGGAATACCACACCAGATGGGTAAACTTCAGACCTCAACAACCAAAGAGGTACATTCGTAAGTCTGAAGTGGATCCTAAATCTAGAAAGCCTAAAGTCGTGCTGAAGTGGAGTCCTCCACGCATAATGTCTAAGATTCCCTTGCGGTAAATGTCTCAAGACTTCACTTTACACTTCAAATGGTGGTATTATGATTGGAAAACGGGTGAAGCAGTCATAGTTCTGAACCGAGAAGGAAAGATAGAGACTATCTGGATATTTGACCCTATGTGGCTTACCAACTTGTCAGCTGAAGATGTTTACACATTATACAAGTGGCCACTATTCTATGACATGCAAGACATTTTATAAGCTCTTCAATTCCAACACGTTATACGGCTCTGCTTCGCTTTTGAGATACACGCGGGAGTCACAAGAGAAAAGAAGTACAAGAAGTTTCAAGAACATGTAAAGAATTTTAGACAATAGAGTAAACTAAGACCAAGGGGGAGTTTGTAGATACATAATGTTCCTAGTTTATGAGTTTAGTGTAAAAGTCTTTCATGTCTTACACATATGTAATGAATTGATTCGATGATATATAATATGTGATTGTTGCTTATTAATGTTTATCAATTCCTTATTATTATTATGTTGAATGTAATTTATATGTATGAACTTATTATATAGGTTTGAAGTTATTGTACATAGTTCTTAGTCAATAATGATTGATAAATATATTCAACCTAGTCGGATGAGTCTTCACTCGAATGGACCATGCTTATGGACCATACGCATGAATACATCATGCTTATGGACCAATTGCAAGACTGAACCAGGAGACTGGATCAGTCGTACGAATGAGACATAAGATTGACTCAGTCGCACGACCGAACCTTCGGTCATGCGCATGACTCAATCACATGATTCAGTCGCACGACTGAGCCATGCTAATGGTTCAGTCGTACGACTGGAAACTACAAACTTATAAATACCACTTAATTCATGGAAAACATAAGAATTCAGAACAATTCGATATACTTAAACCCTAGTCGTCCAGAGCACCCAATCCAACTTCATAGTTCGTTCTTGATTGATTCCTATCGTTCTTAACGTTTAGTTTATTCTTATATCGATCGGGTAAACGTTCGCACTGATTGGATCGACAATCAAATAGGATTCCGCACAATTTGATCTGGTTTCATGTATTGTCAGTTAGTATTCCATATGTACACAGTCCTGACATATTCGAACATCCCAGCCATACTTGGAGCCACCATAACCATTAGGGCCTACATAATTTTTTATCGTTGTTCATACTAAGATTAGGCCAATAAATTAATAGCAAACTTAAAACTAGCCTAGACCTAACATATAATTCCTGAATCATGTTTCCAATCCACCACTGAAGTTTGATGATTATGCGGTAAGAGGAAAGCTTAACTACAAGGCAAACAACACCATTCGTGAATAAGTAGGTCAACTATCTGAAGAAGGCTCTTTAAATGAAACTACATGTTGATACATCATGTTTCTAGTTTGTGTGCTTTAATGTAAAAGTCTTTCATGTCTTACACATATGTAATGAATTGATTCAATGATATATAATATGTGGTTGATGCTTATTAATGTTTATTTATTTCATATTATTATTGTGTTAAGTATAAATTAAATGGATGAACTTATTATATAGGATTGAAGTTATTGTACATAGTTCTTGGTCAATAATGATTTAGAAATGTGTTCAACCTAGTCGGATGAGTCTTCATGCTAATGGACCATACGCATGAATACATCATACTTATGGACCAGTCACACGACTGAACTACGAGACTGGATCAGTCATATGATTGAGACATAACATTGACTTAGTCGCACGACTAAACCTTCAATCATACGCATGAATCAATCGCATGATTCATTCGCACGACTGAACCATGCTAATGGTTCAGTCGTACGAATGGAAACTACGAACCTATAAATACCACTTAACTCGTGGAAAAACATATGAATTCAGAACACTTTGAAAGTGACTTCGAATATACATAAACCCTAGCCGTCCAAAGCGTCCAGAGCATGCAATCCAACTTCATAGTTCGTTTTTGATCGATTTCTACTCGTTCTTATCGGTTAGTTTATTCTTATATCGATCGGGTTAATGTCCTCACTGATTGGATCGCCAATCAAACATGATTCCGCACAATTTGATATGGTTTTACGCATTATCAGTTAGTATTCAATACGTACACAGTCCTGACAAGTGGTATCAGAGCTTTGGCTCTTGATTTTGCGTGTGATTCGATTAGTTTTGGTGTTAAACTTAACTTTTTCATTCAAAAGATTCATCCTTTTGAGTCAAAAAGTGTTTTCGATGTTTTTGGCATTAAAGTTTTGATTTTTCACTATACGGCAGATTAGGGTTCTTGGGAAAATCGCGTTTTTGTGTCAAAGTGTCAAATTCTTTGATTTTGAAAAAGCATCATCTTTCAGTCGCATGACTAGCTAATTCGTACGATTGAACTCATTCGTACACTCCATTCGCACGACTGAACTCAGTCGCATTTGTGAAATCTGGTAATTTTCCGTAACCAAACTCCGTTAGTTCCGGTAAGTCTTGCATACATGTGTCGTAAGCACACACTAGTTGTCGTTTAACGTTGGTGACCTAATAATATTAACAATATTAAATTAATGATAATCTAACTGATTATGTGATTGTTGTGTTATGTTTATGTGTTTACACGATTTAAAGGTTCATTGTGGAAATTACAAAACACAAGGGTTTAAATGGTAATTATGCAAAATTAAATTAAATAAAACAACCCCAAACCCTAGGAACCCCCCCCCCTATCGGCCGCGACATCTACTCTCTACCCCTCTCCACTTCGAAATCAGCTAAGAACAAGCAAATTGCTATGATTTTGATTCGATTTCAAGCCATACAACAAGTTAGCAACATCAAATCATGTTCCTTTACAAGAACTAAGGTTAGTTTTGATGCTTTTTGTGGGGTTTTCTTTTTGGCCGAACCATAATTCGTGTATGGGTGTTCATGATGTCGAAATTGTTGTTGTTTGATCATCTTAGTATGTTAGTTAGATGGTATACATGTTGTTTAACGTTGATTATGCAAGAATGATACGTTTTTGTTGAATTGATCATGAACTTTGATTCAAGATAAACCCTAATTCGTAATTGATTTGATTATATGAGATTGATGATTATATGATGAATGTATGATGGTTAGTAGGTTGTATGAATGTTAGGTTACATTGATCTTCCAAGAAATGATTGAATTGAAGTTGGTGTTCATAGGTACTAATAATAGTAACTTATTTTCATAGATATGATGATTTGATGATAGATTGATGTTGTTGATGTGTTTATGATGATGGTTAGGTGTTAGATTGTTGATATGAATGCTAGAAACCTTGAATGGATGTTGTAGGTTCATACCTTGCCAAAAGTGGAAACTTTTGTTCATGATGATTGATGGATTATGATGATTAGGTATTTTTGTCATGTGTAGATGTTTTTATGAGCTTGAAATGGTCTATTGTTGATGAATTCATGAATACATTGGGTTGTTTGTGTAGTTGGAGTGTACTTTCCCAGAAGGGAAACTTTATTTGTTTAAAGTTTGAAAGATTATAGTTTGAGCATGTTTGGGATATTAGGAGCATGTTAGTATGTCCATGGATGACTTCTAATACGGTAGAATATGTTAATTTAGTTGTATGGAATGCTTGGATGATCATGTGTGATGTATGGACTTTGCTGATATGTATGATGTAAAGGGTGATTAGTAAGTAAGGCATCATGTTTAGGACTGGAATTGATTATTGTGATGTTATGTTGAATGTAATGAACATGGTTAATGAATATGATTGTGATCATCATACACGCGTGCAAATCTGAGGGCCCTACTTAGTAGGATTTGCAGGGGGTTTAGGATATGAAGTCGTGAGTGGCTTCACATGGAATGTAGTGCATAATTTGATCTTTGTGTGGCATGTTAGTTATGTATAACTAGTGGGCATGTTAATGTTTTAGATTCGCATGACTTGTATGATACTTGGTAGTATGACGATCTAAGTAATACACCTGGATAATGTAGCATACGTGTGATCCATTTGAATGTTAACCATGTATGATGTCTGAGTATTCTTGCTTAAATGGTTTACAACACATAAAGTCACCAACAGGTCAAACGAGTCAACTGGGTCAAACATGTATGTTCTTATGAAACCCTGAGTCTTTGGTTGTAGTGTACTTAGGGCTCTACATGTTCTCTGTTTGCACGTACTCATGTACTTATATGATCTAGGTACCCTCTGAAGGTTGTCTGTCCACTCTTTCTTTCAAGTAAGCTCTAAGTATTCATTACGCATATCAGGTGAGTTCATGCCCCACTCTTTACTTAATCGCTTTTGGGGGAGATAGCATACTGGTAATTTACAAACGCTTTATATATTAAGTTGTGTATAATATTAATCTAGTGTTATTATCATGAAAAGTCCTCACACTTTCGAATTGTTAATATGAATAGCGGGAAACTTGGGTAGTACTAAGGTCTGACGAGCCCACCCTGTGTGACTCGGATCAACCGGGTGCAATTTGTCCTAATGAACATTGTCAAGACCTGATGAGTCGTGACAGGAGGCAACAACTTATCACAGTCTGCTTCAATTGCGAAATCACTATGAATTAATATTATTTTAATAGACTAGCTATCTGTTACAATACACTGCTTATATATCACAACTATTGAATTGTTTATATTTGCACGCCAACTCTTGAACTCACCAACCATTGTGTTGACATTTTAGTATGCTATTCTCAAGTTGTTAACTTTGCCTGCCATTAGGAGCACTGCACGGGTTCATCATGCATATTAAGACTCCGATTAAAGACATCTGTTGGTTTCTATTTATTAATGTTTCTCATGTTGTTGGCGCGTGTTTTTGTCATATTATACTTTATACACTTTGGGATTCTTACTTACAAAACTCTTCCGCAGGTTTTAAAATTTGAACTTTGGTTGATTTTATTTAAATGTGGCTATAGAGTCGTTCTGAGTAACTATTGACTGTGATCCTGGTGTTCACACGCTCGCGGTAAAACTCCGCACGTGGATTTTGAGGGTGTGATAAATTGGTATCAAAGCCATTGGTTATAGGGAACTAGGTGCATACACACTAGACTATAACCACACATAGTTAGTTAGTTACCTGTGTCTTATTCCTCTACTGTATACTCATTGGCATACACATCACAGTCTCTGCAACATGGCATCGTCCTTGAGAGCTCCGGGTAAGCGACCTGTATCACCTTCACGATCAGAATGCCACCTCCCGCACCTGTTACCTGACAATGGACCTGACTGGCCCCGACTAGCTTATCCTCGAGGGGAGATTGATTGGGATCAACCTTTTGCACTGATGGAGCATGACCCCCCACGAGACTGGAGTTTCTACCCCAGGTTCGTTGATCATATAATGTATAGGGTGCACGTACCTGCCCCGAGGCCCAAGACTAGGAGCAACGCCAATCAACCAATGCCTTCACTCCCACGGACAGTGCAGTCTACTGAGCAACTGATGGCTGCACTGGTGGCTGCACTGGATACTTAGCAACAACGAGTCAGGCGACTCATGAGTGATGTTTGTACACTGCAGCATGAGGTGTACAAACTAAGACACCAAATGGATGAACTCGAGGAGCAACACGGGAAGACCCTAGACAGGTGTCACCACATGGAAGGCAGTCTTATAGCACTTAGAGGATGCGTTACTGCTCGTGAATAGCGGGACGTAGTAGCTGAATATAGAATGCTATCTTAGAAGCCCAATTGCCAGCACTTAGATTGCTATAGATCCTGCTCCTGCAGCGGACTCGGAGGATGAGGATCCCGAGGTGGAGGAACTAGTGAGATGGAAGATGACAGCAATGGGTCGGTGTGTCGATTGATTTCCTTTATATGACTTGGACTATGTAGTGTTTCTCTCTTTGAAAAACTATGTGGGAAGGGTTGTTTCCCCTCCCGAACAACAAACTTAAATTTTGACATGATGAATACATTGTGACTCATTACATTTATTTACCTTGGTTATCATTTTTGTATGAATGTTGTGGTTGTGATGATTCATTATCCTTACTTTTATGTACTTCAATGAGACAAATGTGTTTGATGTAACTCATTATTGTTTGTGAATGTAAAGTGAAAAATGGACGCCGTGGACGTGGTTGTGGGCGCGGACATGGGACGTGGCACTGGAGATCATGGTGGTGGTGTATATAACATGACCCCGTTGAATTAGCTGCCTTGATAAATGAGCATGTTCAGGCAGCGGTGGCTACTGCCCAGACGGGACAGCCAGCAGGTAGACGCTGATAGAAAGTTAAATCAAATATCCTGAATAACCGTATAGGATGCCTGATCAATGTTTATTGTGTTAAAACAGGACCACCGGTGTGTACCTACAAGTCCTTTATGGACTGTAAACCACACACCTACATCGGTACTAAAGGGGCTGTAGGACTGGTGCAATGGTTCGAGAAGACAGAGTCTGTCTTCTCCAAATGCAACTGCCCACCTGCTGATCAGGTGAAATATGCGACCGGAACTTTGGAAGGTGTCGCTCTGTCCTGGTGGAATGCGCTGGTCCAGATGCTAGGACAAGCGATGGCAAATGGACTTCCTTGGGCTGAGTTCAAAGAAATGATGACTGAGGAGTATTGTCCTCGCAATGAAGTGCAAAAGCTGGAGATGGAGTTCTGGCAACTTAAGATGCAAGGCTTAGAAATCGAGGCCTACATCACCCGAACCCATGAACTAGCCACCCTATGCCCGGGAATGATGAACGAAGTGTACAAGAGGGTTGAGCATTACATACGGGGACTAGTACCCGAATTCAAAGCATGGTGACTGCTTCCAACCCGACCACGATTTAGCAAGCCATCCGGTTAGCTCATAAGCTGACTGATCAACAGTGGAGACAAGGACGTTTACCCAAGTGAGGCGTTGTGGCGTGCGATCGTGCCCGACAACAAGAGAAAGTAGGATAGTTCCAACAACAACAAATCATCATCATCCATGGTCAACCCCAACCTCAACAACACAATAGCCAGTTCAACAGCAACAACGGAGGTTCGATACTAACCGTAACTTCAATCAGACGGCTACAAACAATCAAGGACCCAACGGTATGATGGTAGACATCTGAGTGCACGCGGTTGTAATTACCATCATGTGGGAAGGTGTGATAATTTCAAATGTTAGCGTTGTGGTAAGATTGGACACGCTGCTAAAAATTGTCGTGGCGAACTGTTAAGGAAGCCACACAACCTCAGGAGACGCCCAAAGGTTTTTTGAATGTGGGAAGGAAGGGCATTACAGGCGAAACTGCCACAAACTAAGGAAGAATGGTAATGGCAATAACGGCAATGGCTACAACAACAACAACCATGTAATAACAACAACGAAGGCAATGGTACTGGTAATGGTGGCAATAACGATGGGAGCTAAAGGGAGAGCCTTCGTCCTGGCTCAGGTGAGGCTCTAAATGACCCCACACTGTTACTGATAGGTTTTTTTTAATGGTGTTTTGCTATGGTAATATTCGATACTGGAGCTGATAGAAAGCTTCTTGTCCTTAAAGTTATGTAATCTTTTAAGTGATATACCCTCCGCCTTAGAGTCTAAATACACCGTAGAGTTAGCCGATGGTAAACAGATCCATGTAATGCATATCCTTAGAGATTGTAAGATAGAACTTGTCGGTCATACTTCGCTATTGATCTTATGCCTGTTACGCTGGGGAGTTTTTGATGTAGTGATAGGCATGGATGGCTCTCTAGCAAGAAAGCAGAAGTCATATGTCATGAGAAGAACATACGAATTCCTGTTGGTGACAAAATCCTCACAATCAGAGGTGATAGGAGTGGTGTGGTGATAGGCATCATCTCATACATGAAAGCCCAAAAGTTGTACGAAAAAGGTCATTTGGCTATTCTAGCACTCGTAACGGATAAGCAAGCGGAAGAAGGAGAATGGAGGAAGGACATTCCCATAGTGCGTGACTTTCCAGAAGTGTTTCCAGAGGATCTTCCTGCATTACCACCTCACTGCCAAGTGGAATTCATAATCGAGTTGACTCCCGGTTCCAGCCCCGATTGCTAGGGCACCTTATCGATTAGCACCGGACGAACTACAAGAGTTGTCATCACAAATTTAGGAGCTTTTAGATAAGGGCTTTATTCGACCTAGAACATCACCTTGGGGAGCCCCTGTTCTTTTTGTTAAGAAGAAGGATGGCACATTTCGGATGTGCATTGATTATCGGAGTTAAACAAAGTAACAGTCAAGAACTAATACCCTTTACCTCGTATTGATGACTTGTTTGACCAGCTTCAGGGATCAAGCTATTATTCGAAGATTGACTTGAGATCCGTTATCATCAGCTCCGAGATCGAGAAGAAGACATTTCCAAAACTGTGTTTCGTACTCGTTATGGTCATTATGAGTTCTTGGTCATGCCTTTTGGGTTGACTAATGCACCTGCTATGTTCATGGACCTCATGAATCGCGTGTGCAAACCCTATCTCGATCAGTTTGTTATTATGTTTATCGATGACATAATGATATATTATAGGACCAAGGAGGATCATGTAAAGCACTTACAAATGATCTTAGAACTATTAAGGAATGAGCAGTTGTATGCCAAATTCTCTAAGTGTGATTTTTGGATACGAGAAGTGCAATTTCTCAGTCATATTGTTCATGAGAAAGGGATACATGTTGATCCTGCCAAGATTGAGGCAATAAAGAATTGGATTACACCCAAAACGCCGAGCGAGATGAGACAATTTATAGGATTAGCAGGATATTACCGATGATTCATAGAGGGATTTTCTAAGATCGCACAACCTCTCACGGCCTTGACTCACAAAGGAACGACATACAAATGGAGTGAGAGCCAAGAATCAGCTTTTCAATTGTTAAGACAAAAACTCTGTAATGCCCCGATATTAGCACTGCCAGAGGGAACATATGATTTCGTGGTGTATTGTGATGCATCCATTCAAGGATTGGGTTGTGTTTTCATGCAATGAGAAAAGGTGAAAGCCTACGCCTCGGGACAACTAAAGGTTCACGAGAATAACTATACCACCCATGACCTAGAGCTGGGTGCAGTGGTTTTTGCCTAAAGATTTGGAGACATTACTTGTACGGTACCAAGTTCACTATCTACACCAATCACAAGAGTCTTCAACATATCTCGAGCAAAAGGAGTTGAATATGAGGCAACGACGTTGGGTGGAGCTACTAAACGACTATGATTGCGCTATAAGTATCATCCAGGAAAGGCGAATTGGTTGCTGATGCCATAAGCGAAAGGAAAAAGCTAAACCAGACGGGTGCGAGCTTTACAGCTACTATAAGCACCCAACTGGCCGACGAACAAGTTAAGGAGGCACAAGTAGAAGCCTTAAAAGCGGAAAATGTGGGTTCCGAGTCATTAAGGGGAATGGATAAACAACTAGTGGTGAAAGAGGAGGATGGAATTTGGTACTTCATGGATAGACTTTGGGTGCCTATCTATGGAAATCTAAGGGATTTAGTTATTGAGTGAGGTACACAAATTAAGTATTCTATACATCCTAGATCCGACAAGATGTACCATGACCCAAAGGCGCACTACTGGTGGCCTAACATGAAGGTGGATATAGCTACGTATGTGAGCAAGTGTTTGACCTACTCGAAAGTAAAGGTGGAATACCAAAAACCATTTGGACTGTTGCAACAACCGAGATACCAATGTGGAATGGGAATAAATCTCCGTGGATTTATTACTAAATTACCCGGACTAATATTGGTTGTGAGACGATATGGGTTATCGTGGATCAGTTGACAAAGTCTGCTCTTTCCTTGCAATAAGGAAACTACAAGATGACAAGATGGAGAAATTAACCAACATGTACCTTAAAGAGATCATTTCGAGACACGGTGTACCGATCTCATTATTTCCGACCGTGACGCTCGTTTCACGTCACATTTCTGGCATCATTGTAGAAATCTTTGGGTACACGATTAGATATGAGTACTGCTTATCATCCACAGATGGATGGTCAGAGTGAGCGTACCATACAGATTTGGAGGATATGCTCGTGCTTGTGTGATTGACTTCGGGAATAACTAGGAAATTCACCTGCCATTGTGGAGTTTTCTTATAACAACAGTTATCATACCAGCATACAGGCAGCACCTTTCGAGGCGTTGTATGAGAGAAAATGTAGATCACCAGTTTGCTGGGCGGAAATTGGTGATAGTCAGCTAACCAGTCCCGAGTTAATTCATGAGACAACCGAGAAGATTGTGCAGATACGAAACCCTATGGCTACAGCGCGAGACAGACAAAAGAGTTATGCTGACAAGAGACGGAAACCTTTAGAGTTTCAGGTTGGTGACAAGGTTTTGTTGAAGGTCTCACCATGGAAAGGCGTAGTTCGGTTTGGCAAGCGAGGGAAGCTAAATCCGAGGTACGTTGGACCATTTGAAATAGTGGAAAGAATAGGTCCGTGGCCTATCGACTAGCCCTACCTGATTCGCTAAGTGGAATCCACGATGTATTTCAGGTGTCGAACCTAAAGAAGTGTCTAAGATGAAACAATGGTCGTACCACTAGAAGAAATTCAAGTGGATGAACAATTGCGTTTTATTGAAGAACCAGTCGAGGTGATGGACGTGAGGTGAAAACACTTAAGAAAAGCAAGATACCCATTGTCAAAATCCGTTGGAATTCACGACGTGGACCGGATTCACATGGGAATGAGAAGATCAAATGAAGCTTAAGTACCCTCAACTATTCGAAAAGATGATGCCAGCAGACGAAGGTATTGATTTAAATCGGGACGAAATTCTTTCAACATGGGGATGATGTGATAACTCATCCAAAACTCACTCGATTTCGGTTTTGTGTGCCAATGCCAGTAGACCAGTGATGGAACACTCTCACCATGTAACGCAATTTTCGGGACGAAATTCTTTCAACATGGGGATAATGTGACATCCGGTAATTTTCCGTTCCCAAACTCCGTTAGTTCCGTTAATTCTTGCATACACGTGTCGTAAGCACAAACACTAGTTGTCGTTTAACGTGGGGACCTAATAATAATTACAATATTAATTAATGATAATCTAATGATTATGTGATTGTTGTGTTATGTTTATGTGTTTACACAATTTAAAGGTTCATGTGGAAATTAATCGCGTAACGTGGAAACGTGTGTATTAATTCGTATGTGTTGTGTTTTATATAAATAAAATATATAATTGTTATCGTTAGTTTATATGATTTATATTATTAAGTTAAAACACTTTACAAGAAGTTTAAAGTCTAATTTTTATAAAAATACAAAACACAAGGGTTTAAATGGTAATTATGCAAAATTAATTAAATAAAACAACCCCAAACCCTAGGACCCCCCACCCATCGGCCGCGACATCTACTCTCTACCCCTCTCCACTTCGAAATCAGCCAAGAACAAGCAAATTGCTGCGATTTTGGTTTGATTTCAAGCATACAACAAGTAGCAACATCAAATCGTGTTCCTTTACAAGAATTAAGGTTAGTTTTGATGTTTTTTGTTGGGTTTTCTTTTTGGCCGAACCCTAATTCGTGCATGGGAGTTCATGATGTCAAAATTGTTGTTGTTTGATGATGTTAGTATGTTAGTTAGATGGTATACATGTTGTTTAACGTTGATTATGCAAGAATGATACGTTTTTAATGAATTGATCATGAACTTTGATTCAAGATAAACCCAATTCGAAATTGATGTGATTATGTGAGATTGATGATTGTATGATGAATGTATAATGGTTAGTAGGTTGTATGAATGTAGGTTACATTGATCTTGCAAGAAATTGATGAATTGAAGTTGGTGTTCATAGGTTACTAATAATAGTAACTTTATTTTTATGATATGATGATTTGATGATGGATTGATGTTGTTGATGTGTTTATGATGATGGTTAGGTGTTAGATTGTTGATATGAATGCTAGAAACCTTGAATGGAGGTTGTAGTTTATACCTTGCCAAAAGTGGAAACTTTTGTTCATGATGATTGATGGATTATTATGATTAGGTATTGTTGATCATGTCTAGATGTTGTTATGAGCTTGAAATGGTATATTGTGATGAATTCATGAATACATTGGGTGTTTGATGTAGTTGAGATGTACTTTCCCAAAGGGAAACTTATTTGCTCAAAGTTTGAAAGATTATAGTTTGAGCATGTTGGGGATATAGGAGCATGTTAGTATGTCATGGATGACTTCTAATGTGGTAGAATATGTTAATTTAGTTATAGAATGCTTGGATGATCATGCATGATGTAGGACTTTGATGATCATGTATGATGTTGAAGGTTGATTAGTAAGTAAGCATCATGTTTGGGACTGGAAATTGATTATTGTGATGTATGTTGAATGCAATGAACATGGTTAATGAATATGATTGTAATCATCATACACGTGTGCGAATCTGAGGCCCCTACTTAGTAGGATTGGCAGGTTTAGGATGTGAAGTCGTGAATGGCTTCCAATGGAATGTAGTGTGTGATTTGATCTTTGTGTGGCATGTTAGTTATGTTATAACTAGTAGGCATGTTAATGTTTTAGATTCGCATGACTTGTATGATACTTGGTAGTATGATGATCTAAGTAATACACCTGGATAATGTAGCATACATGTGATCCATTTGAATGTTAACCACGTATGATGTCTGAGTATGCTTGCTTAAATGGTTTACAACACATAATGTCACCAACTGTAAGGCCCCGATCCCGGAAACCTCACAGTTGGTCATTCATAGCAATTAAAACGTTAATCATTACAAATAAACGAGCTTATGCAGCGGAATACATTTATCAAAAGCCATTCATTTCATTTAAACCCCTGTTATTGAGCAATACATCATCGTTTAACTGATTGCAAAAGAATTGTTTATATGCATTACAAAACAGCAGCAAACATAGAATACGAATGGATGTCAGTCTTTCCCTTGCCGAGTAGCTTCACTCTCGTGCCATCCTCAGCAATGATTACCTGCAACTGAAAATGTATAAAAGTCACGGTGCTGACTGAGCTCTAGTTTTTAAAGTAATAAAATACTTTCTATATGTTGTATAAGAAAATACTCTTTTCTGTAAAATACAAATCTGTACTGTATATGCGAGCACACATCAACTATATGAACAAATAATGTTCGATCTCTGTACTATATTGTAAGGCCCCGTTCCCGGGACACTTACAGCTGGGTTCTTATCGCACATAAAACATATAATTACATTTGTGTTTCATAAATCGCAGAGGAAAACTAAAACAATCTTTCATTTCCATGTAAATGCTTTTGCAAACTAATACAACATTCATTACAAAATAGCTTATTCGCATTACAATGCAAAAACATTAATCAAAAGAATGCCATCCCAAAAGAGCTGAGTAGTCGCCCGTGCCATCCTCAGCAATCATTACCTGCCAACTGGAAACACATCAAAGTCAGCGTTGCTGAGTGAGTTCTAGTTTTATAAATAAATCATAATTTACTTTCATATAAAACCATTCGTTACTTTACATGATCCCACATCGTACGTACACATAGATAATATCATTATTATCTCCTTCATTCATTCATTCGTTCATTCGTTCTTTATGACTTTACTTGCGCATCGGACATCATCCGTACCAATACCATGTGCTACACCCTGTTAGTCGTAGCTACCGGGCCGAAGTCAATAAATGAACAGCTAAACGTATGCCACGGTACTAGGAGTAACCATCAGTCTTAGCCACTGGGCCGAAGTCAATAAATGAACAGCTAAACGTATGCCACAGTACTAGGGGTGAGCGGTAGAGGTTCTACATTAAGGGGTCAATCACAAAGAAGGACCCGTTATCCGATGCGTGCAAGACGTTTCATTCGTTCACTAATGCATGCATTCACATCGTGTTCCTCTTTCATTATCTTTCACTTTACGTTACATAATACTTCGTTTATTCATTAACATGACACATAAGGCCACAGGAAAGATAACATACATCATATTAAGGAACATATCATACACGTTCATCATTATCATACAGGGCAACACCATACATACATATCGTGCATAAACTCGCAACATCATCATCATCATCATACCCAACATGCTTTCTAAGGCCTCAAGCGTCATCTTACATGCTCTTATGGGGACCTTTACGTTAGAACTTACATGCACTTTCCCCCGAAAGTCAGAAGTCAATCTATACCTTCCTCGGGTACAACAGCCCTATTCGGGCGTATGGACACCCTTCAGTCGCATGGCCTCCATGCGACTGATCATCATGCGATTGAACTCAAAGCGGATGAACATTTAGACGAATAAACATCCACTCGTGTGAATGGACAATGCGGATGGACCTCATGCGAATGGGATTAATACGGATGAGCACTTATGCGACTGGACCTTCAGTCGCATGACCTCCTGCGACTGGCCTTTCAATCGTGCGAATGGACCTCAATCGTGCGAATGGACCCCAATCGCACCCTAATCGGCCGTATGGCCTCCATTCGGCCCTCAGTCGGTCGCCTAGCCCTAACTGATGCAGAATGCAGTTCATCCCGACTGCAGCCGAGGGTTTTCGGCCTCCAAACTCATCTAAACCCATTTTAAGCCTAAATCAACCATCCTAAACCTTAGGGATGCATACCACAACACCATTCAAGCACACACAAGCTCACAATCAAGCCACAAACGCATCATACATACACATACATACACAAACGGGTCAACATACACACACTCAAAAACCCGATTTCAGATGTTTTCCAGCCCCAAATTCGTCTGAAAAACAAGTAAAAGTGGGGTCCTAGAACTCACATAAACGAGCACAACGTTAAGGGCTTCGATTTGGCTTGCTTCACGACGATTCTGGCGACCGAACCGACCCGAACGAACCGGCTCTTTCCTCTTTTTCTTCTTTCTCTCTTATCCCCTTTCTTTGGTTGAGTTGTGTGGGGGGAGGGTAAGGGCTGCCCTCTCCCTTATATACTTCCCCTCACCCGACTTTCTTTCGTTGGCGAGTTTGGCCCCTCAACTTTTGGACTTTATTTTCTTTTCTTTCTTCACGGCTTCAAAATAATAAAATATCGTGTGTTACAAGTCCACCCCCCTTAAATAGGTTCGTCCCGAAACCTGTTATTTGTCAAACAAACGTGGATAATGTTGTCTCATTTTCTTCCTCAGTCTCCCACGTTGACTCGGATCCCTTCCTGTGCTTCAACTATACACGCACAAGAGGAAAACCTTTATTCCTTAGCCTCTTTTCTTTATGATCGATGATTGCCACTGGTTGCTCCACATAATTGAGCCTTTCATCTATTCAATGTCCTCCAGTGGAACAATCACGTCTTCATCAGCTATACACTTCTCAGATGAGATACATGGAATGTCGGGTGAATCCCATTTACTCACATTGGCAATTCCAATCTTAGGCCACCTCCCCTACTCGAGCAATGATTCGGAAAGGGCCTATATATCTTGGGCTCAACTTGCCCCGCTTTCTGAATCTGATAATACCCTTCCAAGGTGAGACCTTCAACATAACCCGATCACCCACCTGGAACTCAATTGCCTACGTCGTTTATCGGCATACGACTTCTGTCTATCTTTGGCTGCTTCATGAAGGTTTTAATCTTTTCAAGCTTCTCTGTCGTAGCCTCGATTATCTCGACGCTCCCCAATTCCTTCTGACCAATATCACCCCAACAAACGAGTGTTCTGCATCTCCTACCGTATAGCATCTCATATGGCGGCATACCAATGCTGGCATGATAGCTGTTGTTGTAGGAGAATTCAGCTAATGGTAAGTGGTCATCCCAACTTCCACCAAAATTGATCACACATGCCCGGAGCATGTCTTCCAGTGTCTAATGGGTCTTTCTGACTGACCATCGGTTTGGGGATGATAAGACGTGCTAATATGTAACCTCGTCCCCATAGCGTCGTGGAATTTCTTCCAAAATTTAGATGTAAACCGAGTGTCACGATCAGACACAATAGGCACCGGCACACCATGACGAGTTACAATTTCCTTGATGAACAGATCGGCCAACGTCTCAGATGAATACGTCTCGCGGATCGGTAGAAAGTGAGCACTCTTCGTCAAACGATCAACTATCACCCATATGGCATTGTAGCCTTTCGGAGTACGTGGCAGCTTCGTAATGAAGTCCATGGTGATGTGCTCCCACTTCCATTCCGGTATATCCAAAGGTTGGATCTTCCCATATGGCTTTTGATGCTCTGCCTTCACCTGTAAGCAAGTAAGGCACTTACTCACATACTCCAACACGTAACGCTTCATACCCGGCCACCAATAATCTTTCTTCATGTCATGGTACACTTTCGTGGCACCAGGATGAATGGAGTATCGAGTCTTGTGAGCTTCATCCATGATCTTCACCCGTAGATCCCCAAAACGAGGAATCCACACACGACCGAATCGAGTTCTAACACCGAGTGTGTTTTCACCCAATTCCCCAACCTGACCTCTCATTCCTTCCGAGTTAAGGTGATCTTCTTTCAATGCCTCATCTTGAAACTCCTTGATTTGCTTCATCACATCAGAGGTCATGATTAGTTGACAAGCTTTCACCCGAATCGGTTCGGGCCTTTCCTTTCGGCTAAGGGCATCCGCCACCACATTAGCTTTGCCCGGATGGTAATGGATATCGCAATCATAATCCTTTATAAGCTCCAACCATCGCCTCTGCCTCATGTTCAGGTCTTTTTGCTCGAAGAAGTACTTCAGACTCTTGTGGTCAGTGAATATGGTGCACTTCGTACCGTAGAGATAGTGCCTCCAAATCTTTAACGCAAAGACCACGGCTGCTAGCTCCAAGTCATGAGTGGGATAATTAACCTCATGAACTTTCAACTGTCGGGATGCGTAGGCTATAACCTTCCCTCTCTTCATTAACACACACCCCAACCCTGAGTAGGAAGCATCAGAATAAACCACCAGATCTTCGCTTCCATCGGGTAATGACAGAACAGGAGCTTGAGTCAGTCTTGCCTTCAGCTCTTCGAATGCCTTCTCTTGAGCTTGACCCCATACAAACTTCACATCCTTTCGGGTCAACTTAGTTAGTGAAGAAGCAATCTTAGAGAAGTCTTGGATGAATCTTCTATAATAGCCCGCCAAGCCCAAGAAACTACGGATCTCGGTTGGCGTCCTTGGTGACTTCCATTGCATAACCGCCCCCACTTTCGCCGGGTCCACCATTATCCCGTCGGGATTCACCACATGACCCAAGAACTGAACTTCGCGTAACCAGAACGCGCACTTGGAGAATTTAGCATACAATTTCTCCCTTCTCAACGTCTCTAGAACCTCTCGAACGTGACCGGCATGCTCAATCTTGCTCCTTGAATAAATCAGAATATCATCAATGAACACAATCACTGATTTATCCAACATAGGCCGACACACATGGTTCATCAGATCCATAAAAGCAGCTGGCGCGTTGGTCAATCCAAATGACATAACGAGGAACTCATAGTGACCGCAGCGCGTGCGGAAAGCTGTTTTAGGGATGTCCTGCTCCTTCACTTTTAGTTAATGGTAGCCAGACCGAAGATCTATCCTCGAAAACCAACTGGCACCTTGGAGCTGATCAAACAGATCGTCTATTCTTGGTAGGGGGTATCGGTTCTTCACCGTTAACTTGTTCAGCTCTCGGTAGTCAATACACATCCTCATACTACCGTCTTTCTTCTTCACAAATAGGACCGGAGCACCTCAAGGAGAGATACTTGGTCGAATGAACCCCTTATTGAGCAGCTCTTGCAACTGCTCCATCAATTCTTTCATTTCTGTGGGAGCTAATCGATACGGTGCTTTGGCAACGGGTTGAGCACCGGGTATCAAGTCAATTTGGAACTCAATCTCGCGATCCGGTGGCACGCCAGGTAAGTCTTCCGGGAACACGTCCGGAAAGTCACGCACAACTGGTACATCAGACAGTCGCGATATTGGCGCGTCCACATCCTTTACGTAGGCCATGTAGGCGCTACATCCACGCCTCATGCACTTTCCCGCCACCGCCATCGAAATCACTTTCGGGATCGTCGTGACTCGATCACCATAAACCGTTACCAAACTTCCGTCGGGCGCAACTAATCGAATCTTCTTCTTGCGACACATGATGTTTGCTTCATAGTTTGCTAACCAGTCCATCCATAGTAATACATCAAATCCACCTAGGGGTATCACATGTAAACCAGCAGCAAACCTATGACCTTCTAGTTCTATGGCGCAGTCCTCTATCACATCAGTAATTCTAGTGGACTTACCAATAGCAGCTTCTACATCAAATGGTGCACTGACTTTCTACTGACAACAGGAAACTTAGCGTAGAAAGTAGTAGAAATAAAACTCCTACTAGCACCAGAATCAAACAATACAGAGGCATAAGTTTGGTTTACTAGAAACATACCTGACACAACATCGGGATCAGCTCTGGCTTCCTCCCGGGTCATGGTGTAAGCTCTAGCACCTGCCCTCTATCCTCCTTCCTCTGGTTTCTTCTTCTCTGCCCAGAGCTCTCTGCCCTCGGCTTCTTACAGTCTCTAGCGATATGGCCAGGCTGACCACACCTGAAGCATACGTTCATCCCTATTCTGCACTCACCAGTATGCTCTCTCCCACATTTGTCACACCTCCTCAGCCCTGGTCCAGATGTGACCACACGTCGATCACCCACCTTTGCCACCTTCTTGTTTGGAGAGGTTCTACCACGTCCAAACCATTTCCCATTCCAGTTCCGACTACCACCATCCTTCCTATCCACCTCAGTCACCACCACCTCTCGCTCATCATATAATCTGCCAGCCAAGTCAACTGCTGACCTGAACATGCTCGGCCGGGCGGCAATCATATGCCTACGGATATCTGCCGGCAGCCCCTGGATGTATCTTTCAATCTTTCATGACAATGGTGTCACTTGATCGGGCACCAGCCGCGTCATTTCATTAAATTTGGTGGTGTACTGCTGGTGTGTCATCGTTCCCGCCTCCAGTTGCAGGAAGTCTCTTTCTACCTTGTTCATCTCTCTGTGAGGACAGAATTCCTCGATCACTAGCTTCTTCAGTTCAGGCCATCTCATTCTTCCAATGGCCCTGCTACCCTCGGCTTGGACAATGTTGTCCCACCAGCACAAAGCCGAGTCCACAAAGGAGTGGGTAGCGAACTTCACCTTTTGGTCCTCACGGCACTCACTGATATTGAGGATGGCCTCCATCTCCCTCACCCATCGGTGAGCAGCTGCAGCAGTGTCGTTCCCATCAAAGGTAGGGGGCTTGCATCTCATAAATGCCCCATAGTTGCAGCCTCGAGTCGCCTCCGGCGTAGGCTCTTCTTCCTCATCCTCATCATCGGACGGAACCGTCTCAGTCTCGGGCTGTCTTCTTTCGCCTGTAGGTTCGCCCCTTTCCTTTCTCTCTCCTTCTCTAACTGCCTTGATCACTTCTATCACTACAGACGGTAGAATCGTCTGCAAGACCTGGTGAACCTCTTCCACCACAGCCTCTTTTACTGAGGCTCTCAGATTGGCGCTCTTGTCGCCACCCTCCGGATGATGGGTCTTTGGTTCTTTATGAACCACTTTCTCTACTCTGGGTCTCCCTCTCTTAGGTCGCGGAGCAGTACCGTGACCTCCACCATGAGAGGCCTTTGAAGATCTACCCCCAGCCATCCTCTATAAACACACTATAAGATTCAAACACTAACACGGTCATTCAAGGTAATACTCAGTTTACGTCAAGTATAGTAAGTCCCTAATTACAGTGGCCAGTTGTGAGTAGCCACTTACTTTACTCTTCATACCCCAAGCATTTCCTATCCTGACTTAATCAGTATCTAAATCTACTATAAGCACATAATCAAATAGCATGCGCAAGTAATACCGGTTAACTTTAAGAAAAGACATACCTGATGGCACGTAGCTACTCGGACTAACATCCCTCCATTTGTCCCATTTTCAGTTTAAGTTTAGGTTTTAAAAGTGTATTTAACCCAATTCTCTTAAACTTTGGCTCTGATACCAACTTGTAAGGCCCCGATCCCGGAAACCTCACAGTTGGTCATTCATAGCAATTAAAACGTTAATCATTACAAATAAACAAGCTTATGCAGCAAAATACGTTTATCAAAAGCCATTCATTTCATTTAAACCCCTGTTATTAAGCAATACATCATCGTTTAACTGATTGCAAAAGAATTGTTTATATGCATTACAAAAAAACAGCAACATAGAATACAAATGGATGTCAGTCTTTCCCTTGCCGAGTAGCTTCACTCTCGTGCCATCCTCAGCAATGATTACCTGCCAACTGAAAATGTATAAAAGTCAGCGGTGCTGAGTGAGCTCTAGTTTTTAAAGTAATAAAGTACTTTCTATATGTTGTATAAGAAAATACTCTTTTCTGTAAAATACAACTCTGTACTGTGTATACGAGCACACATTAACTATATGAACAAATAATGTTTGATCTCTATACTGTATGTCTTGTCTGTAAACTTTAGCTTTATGTTTCACTTTCTGCATGGACCAGTGAGCAGTACCCCAACTATATGCGCGATGGAAAACAGGTGATGGGCCATCTATATACCTCGAAAGGGTCAACTATATCCCCCGAAAGGGTAACTGTATCCCCCGAAAGGGTCTGTGTACTATGTACAAGGCCGACCCAATCACCCGGGGCACGCTACAAAGGTCCTGCCAATCTCAATTGATTGACCCTGTGTGCATAAAAGGGTAGCTAACCCGCAACACAGTTGAGCTAACAACAACACGGTCGTGTCCCTCCTGTAAGCTTGCAAGACTTGTTAACATTTTATTAATGTTCCTCTTCTTTCTTTATTGCTCTTTCACTTTATTATTACAAAATACTTTACGTTACGATAATAACATACCACGTAAAGTCACATACTATGGGTAGTAATAATAATAGCAATAACCATAATAAGGAACAATCATAATCAATCATATCATGCATGAAACAACATCATTAATAAGCCCTTAGTCAACCTCGGTCAAATCCCTAAAGCACAAACTCCCAGAAAATTCTGAAAAAATTTCTAAGTCTTAGGCGCATGGGAACTGTTGGGCGCATGGGAACTATTTGGGCGCATGAGCCTTATTTCGGCGTTTCATCACTATTTAGGCTCATCAGCCTAACACTTAAACATTTTCACTTTAGGCGCATGAACTCATTCATGCGCATGGGCACTATTGGTGCGTATGAACAGTTAGGCGCATGGGCCACTTGGGCGCATGGGCACTATTGGGGCGCATGGCCCTACACTTAGTCATCCGACTATTATTTTCTAGGTGCATGGACAACTGTTCAGGCGCATGGGCTATACTTATCATTTCTAAGGTAATCTTAGGCGCATGGAATACTGTTTGGGCGCATGGATCACACTTAGTTCTTACTATGGCATTTTTAGGCGTATGACCCTTATTTAGGCACATGGACCTTCTGTACTATATGTTTCCAGTATGTTTTCAACCCAAATCAATGAATCTGTCTGTTCTAAGCTTAATGTGGCTATTCTAGCATGAATAACCTATAAGCATACAAGAATCACATTCATTCATGCACAATGCACACGGGTAAACATACATGAACTTTATAAAACCATTTTAATACATTTTCAGCCCCAAAGATTCATTTAAAACAACTAAAACCGGGGTCTAGAACTCACTTGATGCAACTTGGGTGTTTCTTCCTTTGAACCCGCTTGCAAAGAGTTCCAAAACACCTAAAATCAACACCATACGCACACACCCGAACACAACACAAGCACATAAGCACAAGAGCACATAACCGGGATAAAACCCGTCATAAACACATAAAAACCGCGAATTCTTACCTTGAATTCGCCCACTTCTTCTTCTTGTTCTGAAAACCGAGAGTTTTTCTCTGCTCTCTCTCTAAAACAGAAGAAATGGTGATGTGAAGTGAGGGTGGGCGGCCATGCCCACCTTTACACCAAATTTTCAAAGTTTTGTCCTTTTGGATGCTTTTGGTCCCTCCACTTGGACCTTATAGCTTTTCTTTCTTTTTATTCTTCCTATCTTGCCTTTTAAAAATCCGGGTGTTACACCAACGGGTCAAACGAGTCAACTGGGTCAAACATGTCTGTTCTTATGAAACCCTGAGTCTTTGGTTGTAGTGTACTTAGGGCTCCACATGTTCTCTGTTTTCACGTACTCATGTACTTATATGATCTAGGTAACCTCTGAAGGTTGTCTGTCCACTCTTTCTTTCAAGTAAACACTAAGTATTCATTACGTATATCAGGTGAGTTCATGCCCCACTCTTTACTTAATCTCTTTTGGGGGAGATTGCATATTGGTAATTTACAAACGCTTTATATATTTAAGTTGTGTATAATATTAATCTAGTGTTGTTTATCATGGAAAAGTCCTCACACTTTTAAATTGCTAATATTGAATAGCGGGGAAACTTGGGTAGTACTACTACGTTTGACGAGCCCCAGCTGTGTGACTCAAGGTCAACCGGGTGCAATTTGTCCTGATGAACATTGTCACGACCTGATGAGTCGTGACAGGAGGCAACAACTTATCACAGTCTGCTTTAATTGCGAAATCACTATGAATTAATATTTATTGTAAACAGACTAGCTATATTGTTACAATACACTGCTTATATATCACAACTGTTGAATTGTTTATATTTGCATGCCAACTTTTACTCACCAACCATTGTGTTGACATTTTAGTATGCTATTCTCAGGTCGTTAACTTCGCTTTCCATTAGGAGCACTGCACGGGTTCATCATGCATATTAAGACTCCGTTTAAAAGACATCTTGTTGGTTTCTATTTATTAATGTTTTCTCATTTGGTTTGGCGCGTGTTTTGCCATATTATACATTTATACACTTTGGGTTTCTTTACTTACAAAACGCTTCCACATGGTTTTAAAGTTTGAACTTTGGTTGATTTTATTTTAAATGTGGCATATGGAGTCGTTCTGAGTAACTATTGACTGTGATCCTGGTTTGTTCACACGCCTCGAGGTAAAACTCCGCACGTGGATTTTGAGGGTGTGACATCATTCTTCATACGCACGATTGAACAGCTCCAGGCGTTTGAGTCCATTCGTCTTGTTCATACGCACGGATGGATCACATCGCACGATTGAATTCATTCGCACCCTTCATTCGCACGAGTGAACCATACTCATAGTCCATTCGTACGATTGAAACTGTCCTGTTCTCCAAGTACCAAGTTTATACAAATGGAAGATTAGTTTGCTGCGTTTACTGCCGGGAAGGATTCACGTATCCAGAACCTTCTGCTTCTAGAAAATGAGATAGGAAATCAAAATAGGATTTCACACTATTTGATCTGGTTTCATGCATTATCAGTTAGTATTCCGTACGTACATGGTCCTGACACCACACAATTCGAAGAAGCCATGGGAATAAGAGAGCAGGATGTGACAATAAAAAAGATGATCGATTCTATTGAATAAAAACATGGTTTCTTATGGAGTTACTACCCAGACATAAATGCCTAGGTTTGAAATGGGTTTATAAACTCAAAAGATACACAAGAGGTACTGAGATTAAACAAAAGAGCGAGGTTAGTAGTAAAGGGCTATATAAAAAACATGGTAGATTATGATGAGGTATTCGCCCTAGTAATAAGATGAAAACCATACTACGCATCCTAGCTCTAATGGCTTGTGTAGGAAGGAAAGTTCAACATCTCAACATGAAATCAACGTTTCTAAATAGAGCTTTGAAGGAGGAAGTTTTACGGAACAACCAAGTGGATTTTAATTAAAGGTAAAGTGTATAAACTTAAAAAGGCTTTGTACAATTTAAAACAAGTTCAAGGGCTTGAAATCGAAAACTAGACCAAACACTTAAAGAGTTTGACTTTCAAAATACCTAAAGGCAATCATTTAAACATAAAAATATAACAATTGTCTAATTATCAAGGATTATATGTAGATGATCTCATTGTGACCTGATCAAACGAAATAAAGGTGGCCTGGTTCGTAAAACAAATGGAAGGAATCAAGGAAAATCGGTGAAAGCAAAAAATGACAAGGTTGCCTTTTTACCTTGATCGTTGGAAATGATTATGTCATGATCATGTTGTCACATATCACGATCATGTGTACACACAATTAAGTAGTACCAAGAATGCTTCCGATTGCACAACCTTCCCTTTTGCAAGCCAGTATCCTCGATCTAACTTTCTTGAATTGTATATGTACGTGATAGTGAGTAAGTTATTTTGGGGTTGAGAAAGAGGGATCTTATGATTGAGAATCCTTGGCAAAGAGGAGTAGTATATTTTAGTATTGATATATTAGAAAGTTGTCATCTATTATATTGGTGATCAGAGTGATTTTGATTTGAAGTATACTAGGGATTGTCTATTGGTGTATCTATTTACGTGTTCTTATTTTTGAAGAAAATTACAAAAATAGTTCTTGTAATTTGATCATTTTACAACTTTGATCTCCTAGATTTTAAAAATGGATAACGTAGTCCAAACGATTGCAAGTTTGTAGTCTCCATCATTAGTATTTGTTAGTTTTCAACGATCTATGACTATATCTGCAATATGATCAAACCATATAAACTATTTGTGTAGTTTTCTTTAAAATAAAAAAAAAACTAAACACATCATATAATTTTTTTAAATCAAATAAAATTTAAAAAAAATAAAAAAGCACAAAAATAAAATGTTGAGTAATACTTAAAAGTAAAATTAAATAAATGTATACAAATTTAAAATAAATAATTAAAAAAAAATCAAATTGTATATACTTTAAAAACCAAACTGAAAGTTGCTAAAGCGTAATGTACAACTTTATATGCATGCTTTATGTGGTGTACTTCCTCTGTTCGGGCGTCACTTCTTCCACATACTTCCCCTTCATCGAGTTTCAAACTCCATTCTTTCATCTTTTTCTCTATCTCTCATAAAGGAATTGCAGAGATGATCGACGGCAATGCTGTTGAGGGAAACAAAAAGAAATCACGAGTTTAAGGTGAAATATGGTATAAACAAAAAGAAATCACGAGTTTATCTCTCATATCCAGGCACCTCGATGGCCGGTGGATTACGACGGTGACGGTGGTGCTTCTACCTGTTTTTCTCGAGGACAAAACTAGGGCTTTGATCTTCAAATTAGGGCTGAATGATATTCCCAGACAACATATGTAAGGCGTAGTTTGTGAAGGTTTTTAAGCTTTAAATATACACACACACACAAAATCAAATCAGAGACTGAGATTTGTGAAATCAGATCAAACCCTTGGGGAGTTATGTTCTTCAAAATATCAAATCAGAGACTAAGATTTGTTATAGTTTATATTTTCTATATTTTGTTTTGGTTTCTTGTGGTGATTTCTTATGAATTGCTTTTTTCTTGGTTTATAATACGCATTTGAAGTATACATGAAGATAAAGAACACTCAAAACATCCACACGAAACACATCTTGAACCTGTAATAGGAAGTACCAAATGGATCCAACTGCAGAAACAATCTTAGATGAATATCGATCTCAATGTTTCAGGTGGTAGGTAGGGATCATCGTTTATGGCCACACGAATCAACAATTAATAAGAAATCTAAATGAAATTATTTGTTGCTTATTTTATTACCACACGATATCCCACACTTTCAGATTTGCATTTTAAAGTAAGGGAATGTGTTTGTATTGTGTTTTCTTGAATCGTTGAACATTCAGAGTTTATTAGGAGTTATATTGTTAAGATAATAAGCACTGCACATTTCAAGTTCTAAATAGTATATCAAGTTACTTACTTACTATCATTGAGCTTAGAAGCTACTGATTCAAATTAGTAACTATTTTGCAGTTTGAGTGCTACTATTGTGGGTTTTGAATGCAAAAGGTCAAGAACCTCCAAATGCTTGAATTTAGTTACAAGATGTTCTTTGGGTCGTGACATGAATTTTTAGTTCATAATATGTTACCTGGTCATACTTTCATGTTGTGTCTGTGATGCCTATTTTTTATCCATTATTTGCTTTACTTGGTCAATATATGCTTGAAGACATGTTGCAATGTGATTTTACCAAATGCTTATATTAATTGTCTACTTTGAACTGTTGTTATTGCTATATCCGAGATTATTATTTGTTGGTTTTTAGCTTGGATCATACTAGTGGTGTGGTAGAGCCGTACAACAGCTAGCTTACGTTCTGCTCGGTTTATCTTAAATGCTTCATTGAGTATTGTTTATTTAGCTGACTATTGTCTAAATTCTTAATTGTTAACGGACAAAATTTCGGACTGTTTTCGTTCAAAATCTATAGTGTTTGAAGTTTAAATTCTGCATTATCTACTGTTAAAATTCTACATTGTTTATGGTAATACCACTACACATTGAGTTTAAAGACTGCACACTTAAAATTCTATATTTATTTGATTTGATATTGAACCTTTATTTAATTTTTTAACAATTGTTAAATTTTATTTTAATGTTTATTTGATTTACTCGAGTTTGATTTTTAGTTGTTGTAAATTTTATTTGATTATTTCAGTTTTTTTAAAATTTCTAGAGAAAATTACATAGTTGCTCCCTAGAGTTTGGCCATATTACAGATTTAATCCCCAGATTGTTGAAATTAATGAACACTAAGATCGGAAACTAAACTTGCGATCAACTCTCAAATGTTTGAATTAAATTTGTAAGTTTTAAAACTCGTGAACCGAACTTGTGATATGATCAAACAAAAGGACCATTTTTGCAATCCTTTACCTTCCCTTGGTGTAAGTTGGTTCCTCAAAAAGTAAATGTGTTCGCTTGGCAAACCGAGTTGCATAGAATTCCTACCATGTTGGCTCTTTCGAAAAGAAACATTAATGTTAGCTATCAATTATGTCCGCTTTGTGAAGAAGTTGACGAAACAGTGGACCATCTTTTATATCATGTTACTAAGCTTTGATCAATACGAGATCTTTTTGGTTTGACAAACTCAAACACAATGGTTCCAAACCAAAAGGTTGCCTTGGAAGAAATAATACTTACTACCTTATGGTGCGTTTGATGGATGCGGAACAATCTTCTTTTTCAAAAATGTAGGCCATCTATCTCGACTTTACTCCAGGATGTAAAGAGTTCAAGCTATTTATGGCTGAGAAGCAGGTCAATTAAGAATGCAACATTTAAATTGGGATAATTGGATTAGATTTCAAATGTAATTTACTAATGTATGTTTCTTTATATAATCACTCCTGTTGTACTTACTCTAACTAGCTACTTATAAGGGGGTTCAAAAATATCCGAATCCGAAAATCCAATACGAAAATCCGAAATACCCGAACTTTCAGATATCCAATTATCCAAAAACTAAAAAACATTTTTTTTTGAATTTTTTATATATTTTTACTTTAGATTGAGATTTTTTAGTATATATTGTGACTTTTATGATATGAATTGGTTCTTATATTATTTTTATAATATTATATGTCTAATTATTGTAAAAAACTAAAAAATAAAAAATGAATTTCGGATAGTGAATTCCACTATCTGAAATTTTTGGATATCCAACTTTAAACACTCTAGCTACTTATTGGCCTGGGTTTCTTTCTGCTGAATAAAGTCTGTTTTTTCAACAAAAAAAAGATTTTGATCACTTGAACTCCTATTTGTTATGACAATTTTAATACCACATTAATTAGCAATTAATCCAATATTTCATGACGCATGCTACAATGTAAGGTTGATATGCACTATATGCAAGACGTAGATGTGGTTTTGTTATTCTCTCTATCAACCATGTTTCTACATCTTAGATTGTTGATATTTTTACCAAAGAGTTGTCATTGTTTAACTTTCATACCTAGTATTGGAATATTCATCTTCAATTAAATACAAATTATACATCTCTTGACTTGTTTTAACACTGATACTAAATACTAAGTATCATTGACCGAAATCATCAACGATAATCCATAGGTAACTATATCGAGGGATCCCCGAAATCTATAGAAACAATCATTCTTGTTATTGCTAAGACATGCTTGGTATAGTTACAAGTTCTATTTCGTTTCATACTCTGTCATAAAAAAAAAGTCTTGTATTCAATGGATATATGTATGTGATATAAAATTTGTATTCATGTCAAAACTTATATAAATTTTATTTAGGGAAAATGTCACAGAATAGTAACCAAGTTTCAAAAGTGTTCTAATTTAGTCACTCATGCATATTTTTCTCAAATTGGACCTCCACACGATCAAATCGAGTCATTACCAAATTTTATTATGACAAGAAAGTAATGATGGAAAAGACATTGGAGTTTGAATTTTTAATATATAAAATTATATTAAAAAATTAAAAAAACATGTTAATTATGAAAAAAATAAAAAAAAGTGCCTAAAATTTACGTCAACGTTCTATATCAGCATCAAAAGATAGAAAAAAATATTTTCTAACTGAATCCAAAAGTATAACATGCTAAAAAATATGTTATGACTTTTAATTTGTATAAAATATAAAAATGAGTGATCTAATTGAAACACTTTTAAATATTAAGTTACTTAATTGAAACACTTTTAAAAGTTGTTACTATTTTACAAAGTTACCACTTTTATTTATATTATTCTATTGAATGATAAATAATGTCATTAACTTCTAAAAAGATCTGGGATGGATGGATGGATGTACTTTAAAGGCGGCCAATATGTAGAAATATATCCAAAATGGTTAAGTTGAATTTCTTGTCAAGTATTTTTTTTCTAGACATGTAATATAGTACTTTTCTCACCAAATACTTGCGGAATACATTCATTAGGCCTTGTAAGAAGTTTGATATATAAATTGTTGCTTGATATCAGACCTAACATATCAAGAACTGCTATAATGTTTCTTAAAATTGTATTTGTTTTTGTTCTCTAGTAAACAATACACAGTTGGCTGCACATGGAGATTGGTTAGAGATGCAAGTATCTTGCAAACAACCTTTATAGGAATGTTGTAATATGTTACGTCCAAATTAAATATTGATATAGAATTTTGAGAATTATGTGAAAAAAACGTGGTTTGATTTGTGTTTGTATATATGTGCACGATTTAGTTAAGATGTATGATATATACAAATATAATAAAACTGTAAAACCATTTTCTTTCTGGTTACATGACTTTTAGTGTCTGAAAATTAATTGGTAAAATACAATATATTATAATTTTATTTGCCGGTAGACAATTTTATTTTTTATTTTTTAGGGTCTTGGAAATTATTTTTTTTTCATATTTTTAAAGTTTGTCGCTAAAACTGTATTTTTTTTAAATATATTTAAGTGCTTAGGTAAGTCTCACGTCCAACTATATCACCGCTAACAATGATCCTTAGCTCAACTATTTAAGGTGAGGTATCTATGACATGTAAATAAAATGAAGGTTATGGATTCAAGTCTCACTTTGATCAAAAAATATTTAGAGTTAAGTCAGTGGGTTTTCTCAACAATTGGTTTCAACCTGAGGGGGTTGGGGGTGTGGTCTCGGTTGGGAAACGGATAGGTAGGCCCGATTAAAATAACAACTATCATCCGAAACAGAGTCGTACATTTGCCGTTAAAAAAAACTATATTACCGCTAGTATGATGTGTGGGAGATTAGATTACTTACGTCCTGATTTTCGGTAAAGAGTCATCTATGAACCCATTTTAAAATCGATGATGCTTGTTAGTTTTTGTAGTTGAAACAACATTATCAAACAATCAAACGTGCATCATTTTTAATTGATAAAGGCAAAGTACAAACTACATAATTCAATATTACAAATTTAGTTTTGACGGTAAACTTCAAAATTGATGGCCATCTATTATAAAATTAAAATTAAGCGGATCATTGTAAACGTTGTATGTTAGTCGACTTTTTATGTCATACTATTTACTACACATTAATGAAACTATTTCGAATCAGAATCAAAATCAAAATCATCATGAAGATAGTTTAATCACGTCAAAATGTCAAATACATACTATTACAAATTCATATGACATACGTTATATCTTATTTATAGCATATCTTATTTATAACAAATATGGTATGTGAATTTCTAAATTCTGTCAAATATTTACACAAATATACAAAAATAACATCAAGAGAAATAATCAAATTTGCCAAAGGGATGAACAAGAACAACAAGATGTTCTATATCTCCTCAGGGATGCTCTCTAAACTTGGCTTCCATGGCTGCAGATGACTGCTATGAAGATGACCACCATCATAACAAAGCTCGATTCGATCGCTAGAATCGATTAAACGATCCAGGATTTGCTTCGCAGGTGTGTTATGAAGATCCTCCACCTTTCCCAACAGTTCCTCCAGCTTCTTCTTCCTCAACATGATCTTAACTTCTTTCTTCTTGCCATTATGGCGGTTCTCTTCAGCAGCCATAGAGGGATTCGATATGTTGTCGATTCTTTTATTAGGCAAAAGGGTATGTTTTTGTTGATGATTGGGGTCGGAGAAGAACACCCAATGATCATTTTCATCTTCGGTTTCAGCCCACACCAGTCTTGATGATCTTGATCCTTTCAAACAAGAGTTACCCATTGCGAAAATCGAACTAGATTTAGATCGAACTAGATGTAGACCGGTGCACTTACAATTTAGTGTATATATACATATATGATGTGATATGTACATTATAGATATTTGTTTTGAGGAGGATTGGACCTGGTATACATGTGATGAGGTGGGTTGTTGACCAAAGACAGAAGGTGATCCTCGTGGAAATATCATAAGTATAGGTTTGACCGGATCCATATATTATCTAGCAAACGGCTGGTGTTGCATGGCTTCGCTTCAAGCTCATTAAGCCGATTATATTGATTTTTAATTATAAATAAATGAAGCCGATTATTTGAAAATCATTATTTTAAAAAACGTAATGTATAACATAATAGTTAACATTAAATATAATGGGTATTATAATAACCAACATTAGTCTCGATAATTAGCAATAGACATAATAAATTGCTTAATGATAATTACACAATGAACTGATTAGAATCACACAATAAACTAGAAAAAATGTAAAAAGTTACATTTTCAACATATATTGTGTTATTTGAAAATTACCGTTTAAAAAACATAATGGTTAACATTAGACACAATTTGTAACAAATGACTAGAATAGACTTAGCGATTAACAATAAACACAATAAGCTGTTTGATGATAATTATACAATTATCTAATCAGGATTACACAATGAATTAAAAAACATACAAATAATACATTTTATGTATTATGTTATTTATAAATCATCATTTTCAAAAAACATAGTGCATAACAAAATAGTTAACATTAGCCACAATGATAAGATGAATATTGTACAATGACCTAATATTAAATAACGAGCTGACGAATATTATACAACAATCTAAAATAACGTGAAAAAAAACTTTGTTTTTTATGTATCAAAATTATAGGCATTTAAACACTTGTTTATAGAGTAATTTTAAAGAAATAATAATGTATATAAAAGTCACGAGCGTTTAAAAAAATATGAAACTTGAAAATGTTGTTAATACTTAAAAATAATTGGCCTATCATTTAAATTTTTAATTATTTATGATTATGCCACCGAATTTTTATAATCATTAAATCTAAAATGAATAATAATTATTCTCACCTGTTTTAGTTTTCCTTTCCATTTACAAAAACCTCATCCTTAAAATTGTAGCGCGAAAATAAATCGTTGATACAAAACATAATCTAATCTTCTATTATATAATAAAAAATGTATTATAATATTATATTATTAAGGAAAACTTTAAAATTCAAATTCAAACATTACACGTTGTTGCATAGTTAAAAAAATCTAATAAAACTCGTGATTGCATGTCATTTGTTTGGTGTTAAAACATAGCCAATTTTGTGTTTTTATATATGTTTATGAATATGAAACAAGATTACTTATAGATGTGTTTTTGTTGTAGATGTTTAGAGCTTAAAGAGCACAATTTGAATGTCTTTACGTGTGCCGGGAGATCACCGGAACCAAGGACGTTCGTACACGCGAAGACGAAGCAATTACGATCAAGAAGGTCAAAAACGAGGTTCCATTAGTGCACTAACTAGTGCATTGCAGAGGAAAAACTCAGTTTTGGGAATGATCCAGTGCATAGTGCTTCACACCAACACACTATGGGTTGCCCTTCAATCAACTCCTGAATTTTCAGGTTTTTCTACATAAAACCTAGGGTTTTGACTCAACTTCACACTTGCTAGTTTTGGATGATTTTAAGACATCATGTTATTTTCACCATGGATTCACCCGAGATCAAGTTCCAAAACATCAATTCAACTTTTGATGATTGAATCATGCCGATGAGCGACTAAATACTTTGTAATTATTTTTAGGAGGAGAGCTATTGTAAGTGAAGCACTAGGATTCGTTTGAATTAATATTTTGAGTTATTTTCTTTGGACATAAGAATCTAATTATGATTTTTTTAAGTTAAATACTTGTTTATGTTTAAATATTTGCATGCTTTTATTCACATTCGGATTTCTTGCATCGTGAATAGCTTTTTTTGTGTATGAATTATTTACATCGATGAGTTGGTAATCATGTGAACGAGCGAGTCCTAAAAGGTTGTATCATAATTATCACTCTAATCAAACGATCTCGTGTAGTCATGTCTTTGTGATTCCTAGTCAATTTTTACAAAACCAAATGTGAATCTTTGAACTATCAAAAGTGGTTGCTTTGTTATTATAAGTTTAAAACCAATAATCAGAATCATTGCTTTCTTGATTTTTTCATTTGATTTAACTTCATCTTAAACAAAAAACTCAAAAATATTTGCTTTCCTTATTTTTTTTCAAGTTCTTAGGTATAAAGTTTTACACTTTCTACCAATATCTTATGAGGACGACTTTTACTTAGGAGCTGTTTCGCAGCCTCTTAATCAGCCTTTTATTTAGATGTTTGAATGGTTCAGCGTTTAATGGTTCAGACTGTTTGTTTCGCGAGCATATGTCTGAATGGTTAAGAGATTTACCTCTGAATGGTTAAGCATCATATTGATGCGGAATGGTTAAGAGGTCTAATGTTGAATGGTTAAGATATATTATTTAAATTGGTCAGACATTTGTTTTTGAATAGTTAAATTATATACTAGCTCTTAGTGGTTTAAACCTTTTAATGATTTAGCACTTAATGATTCAGACCTTTTATTGATTCATCACTTAATCATTCAGAAGTTGTCAAACATCTCTTACCCATACTAGTTATAAGTAGCTAAGTATTTAAAGTTAACATGTTTTTTTATCCAACCATAAAAATTCAATCAACCATGAACTTGTTAATTTTTCGATGAAAACACATCCGCCGACCACCAACATTTATTACCTTGTCATCGAAAGACTTGCCAACAAGTTATTCTAGTGCTGGCAATAGACGAGGGTTTTAATTGAAAAAGATGATTATTAGGGGTTGGTTAGATGATCTGTTTCTCTTATCACCACACACAAAATAAGGGTGTTGTATGCATCTTGTTGCTCTACTTTCAGGATCATATGGTGTAGGGTTTAGTTAGGTGGACATATCTAAATTTGTTCTAATCATAAGCCTAAATCTCAATCATTTGAGATTTATAGTATATATTTCCTATGTTCATGTATGTATATGTGGAAATTCCGTTCATCTGCTTCTAAAAATTAGATAGTGATATATGTGTATATAGTGCAGACATACATATACTTGAGGGGTAGCTTCCGCTATGCCTCAACTTATTACGGGATTATACGTTACCAGTAAGGAAAAATTATGTTACCTTTAAATTTTTTAAACTCAACACATCACAGAATCTATTAGATTTTAATAATCTCAACTTTTATTTATTGGTTGGAATTATACCGAGCTCAAAAAATATTTACAAAATCTTCCAACTTTGAGTTTAGTTTTATCCAATGATGCCTCGCTTACTTAGAGTGAACCCCTATTAGTTTTTATGATGAAATGAGGCTAACTTTGAGCCATTATTCAATTCCAACAATGCCTAGCCTCTATTAGATCCGGTTTTTGTTGTCTAGCCTCCATCGTCACCTGAAATCTACCTCCCACGAGTCAAGTGGTTCAAATTAAGAGGTGAAGTTTGGCGGGTTTTAAGGTGCGAAAGTTGCATATTGATGAGCTTGATAGTAATTTTAACTTTTTGCTTAGTGTTCGGCCACAAAAGCAGTTCACGTCATCAAAAAATTGACAAGGTTAAATCTTAGTTAGTAAGGGAGCGTTGAAAGAAAATAAACTTAAAGTTAGAAACATACGTAAACATTTTTTTGAGTGTGGATTAATTCCGACCAATAAATGAAAGCTGGGATTATTAAAATCTAATAACCCATCTTTTAAAAAAAGTTTAATAATTTATAAAAAGTTAAATTTGGCCTTAAACTAATATTAATTAATCATTGTGCCATTGATCCACTAGTAATCCATAGTTCATTACCCAATAACATAAAAAAAACCCAAAATACTCATTATCAAATTCAATAATAAGTCCAAAATAAAGCATAAAGATTTCAGGACCGGTAAAGGAATTAATGTAATAGTTTCACAAGGCTGGAGAGAACAAATAATATCTAACAGATCAAATATGGAACGACAAATGAAACAATGAACAAGAGTAAAGAACACAAGCAGAATACAAGTATTTGGTTTTCAAGAATAATATATATTGCTCTCAAGTGTTTCACAATTGTTACAAGACTTAGTCCTAAATACTGCTACATGAGATACTTTATACTACATCTTACAGTCAGTTATATTTGAACGCCAGATGGAACATTAATTTAGACAACAAAATTAATGCAAAGTCAAAAGACACTAGTGACATGACATGACATAGCTCTTATCCTTATCTATTACAAAGAGGATAAAAGTATAAGTAGAAAGTTACAGACTCTAAGACCTTAATCTATAGTTGACAAAAGTACGGAGATATTATTAATTTGTATAGATTTGTGAGTCTTCAAAGGTGGCAGTAAAATATGGTTCAGTTTTTGTTAAAATCATGTTAGAGATAGTATGTCTTCTTTGTCTTATAAAAAATCAGTCTCTTGGCTTTAGAATACTTTGTCTTGAAGCTTAAAAAAACTTCATCTTTGACTTCAGAAGAAATGGTCTTTGGCTTCGAAAGATTTGACACTTAGAATTTCTTAGTGCTTTTGTTAAATCTTCCAAAGTAACTTCATTGTACTTTTGAAGGCTTGCTCAGAGTTCTTTGGTTTGCATCAGGCTCTAAGATTACTCTTAAAACGATTAAAAAGAAAAAAAGAAGGAAAGATTAAGCATAAGGAACACCCAGCAACTCAATAAGCATCACCTATGCCATAGTGCCTCCGCCCACCTTCTGCTTTCGCATCGCCCACCTACGCCACTGCCCACCTGTGCCACCAACCACCAGACCACTCACCTGCATCACCACCCACTGAACCACTCACCTACGTCACTCATTCATTTAAGGTAATAGTTTTAACTATATTAGACTATTAAATTTGGGATTTAGGGTTTATGATGTTAAATTTCTAATACTTTGTGTTATTTGTTATAACATTTAGGGATTTAATTTGTGTTATTTTTAAGTGCAATTAGTAATCTTTTTTTATTATTTGTTATAAAATTAGGGATTTGAAAAATGAAAAGACAAGTTTCTACTGGCAATTTTTTGTAAGAAATTTTGAAAAGGAAGATATTGATAATGATAATGATATGTAACCAATTGATGATAATATTGGTTCAACTACTTTTTCAGGTTCAGTTCCTTCGATCCAAAATGCATTTGATTTCAATGATGTTCCTTCGGACTCCTTTAGTTATCTTGTTTTTTTAATTATATAAATGTATGGTAAAAACTTTTATGTTACCCTAAAACTTATTTTTATATTTGCCATTGTGTGTATAGGACGCATGATTTAGAAAGTATGTTTCGAAATTGGGCATTTTTAAGTAAGCAATAGTACTTTAAGGTTATTGTAAAATCCAATGTGAACCTATCAATTTCAAATCTAACAAAGATTAATAATTTCACCAAAAGAATTATATATACCTTGCTATAATTTGCTACAAATCTATAAGCTAGTTTATGAGAAAAGTGAGTTTTTCCTAAACCTTAGGGAGTAAACATTGGAATTAACTCTAAATAAAATAAGTTTAATTAGAACAATTTATTTTACCAAGAAAACAAATAGGAAACAAAGTTATTAATTACCATAAAATAAAGTAGTTTTATTAGATTATTATCTGAAACTAATTGTTAAAAGATATTCATTTTATTTTATTTATAAATAAAACAGTTATATATATAATATATATATATATATATAATATATATATATATATATATATATATATATATATATATATATATATATATATATATATATATATATATATATATATATATATATATATAAGGGATAGTTCCAGAAAAAACCAATAGTTATAAGAAAACCATGAAAACTAATTACATAAAAATAAATTTTATGTTATTTTAATTGTTAAAAGGTTATTTAAGTATTTGTAACATATATGTTGAACATAAATACACGAATGAAGAGTATTACATGTTCGTAACACTATGTCGAATGAAAAATGGTTACGTATACGTAACCTATATGTGACGTACATGTAAAATCATACTACTGTTTTTCATTTGATTCATACCCTTATTTATATATACAAACACACAAACATAAGGAGTAGTAATACAAAATTTATAAGTTATGTGACGGGTTGCATTGGGTTCTCTAGTTTTCACATAAAATTGTAGTCTTCTTAGAATCCCTCATATATATATATATATATATATTATATATATATATTATATATATATATATAATATATAATATATATATTAATATATATATATATATATATTGTAAGGCCCCATTCCCGGGCACCTCACAGTTGGTCATTCATTGCACTTAAAACATTATAAAATGTATTTTTATTTTGCAGTGGAATTTAAAACTTTCATTAATAACTAAAAACATGTCATTTTATTCATTTACAACATTTGTTTTCATCTCAAAATACAAAGACATGTCAAAATACGGATGCCAGCCTCAAAATGCTCCCAGTAGATTATGCATCCATTCCTGCAACTCCTCAGCACAACCATATACCTGTCAACTATCATACATACAAAAGTCAGCAACGCTGAGTGAGTTCTAGTTTTATAAATAAAACATACTTTACTTTACAATCGCTCGTGATCATGCATCATACGTACATACATATAATATCATTATTATCTTCGTCATTACGTTCATTAACTTTGTTCATTCAACGTATTACATTATCGTTCACTTCTCTTTCTAGATCCGGTCAGACTTTACCCTCTTCGTGGCACTCAGCCACGATTACTGAGGTCGAATGAAAAGGATCCTGTTTTGTACGTTATTACGATAACTCATTAATGTTCATTCATACGTTCGTTCTTTCTATACATGATCTTTCGTTCATCATTCTTTATTACTCGATTCTTGTTTCTTGCAATATCCCCGACTCATGCTCGAAAGCTGATGTTGTGCCGGGCCTGCTCACAAACCACCGACTCATGTCCGAAGACTGACACAGCACCGGGATACGCGACAAAGATCCCATATGAGTCAATCACAGGGATTGAACTCCATCCGAGTCTGTTGCAACACAAAGTTACTCACCTCATTATCTCGTCTCATGGACAAAGACCTCTGTCGAGTCTGTTGCGACACAGAGTCGCTCACCTCATATCTATGTTTGGCCTCATGCCACACCCCCGAAGTTATACGTAACTCGGGTAACAACACCCCCACCGAAGTGGGTAACAACACCCCCACCGAAGTGGGTAACAACACCCCCACCGAAGTGGGTAACAACACCCCCACCGAAATGGGTAACACCCCCATAGAAATGGGTAACACCCCCATAGAAATGGGTAACACCCCCATAGAAATGGGTAACACCCCCATAGAAATGGGTAACATCCCCATAGAAATAGGTAACACCCCCATAGAAATGGGTAACACCCCCATAGAAATGGATAACACCCCCATAGAAATGGGTAACGCCTCTGAAGGTTAGTCACAAAGACTGGAACCCTTGCATGCACACTTTAGGATTTGCTGAACCTCACGCGATAGAGCTTAAGGCATTAGAGTTGTGCACCTCTGTACATATTGCTTGCAAGCCTCTCTATACTTTATCTTCTATTAATGTATTCATGCATGCATTCATTCATTACGTTCCTCTTTTCATTATCTTCCACTTTACGTTACATGATACTTTCATTACATTAATTAACGTTCACGCTAAGCCAAGGGAAGACATACATACATAATAAGGAACACATACATAAACATAAACATACACCATACAGGCAACATCATACTGCATAGCGCACATCAAACATAAGCCATCACATCATAATCAGGCCTATCTCCCCATAATACCCCTTAAAAACCACTTAGAAACCACAAGTCCAAATTGGGCGCATAGGACCTTCTAGGCGCATGGGCATAAAAATTCTAAAGTGTAAAACAATCTGGGCGCATGGGCACTGTTTGGGCGCTTCTGCCCTATTCAGGCGCATGACACCTGTTCAGGCGCATCACCGACACTTGGCCGTTTCATTCATTTGGGCCCATGGGCACTATTTAGGCGCATGGCCAACACTTAGCCGTTTCAATCACTTGGGCGCATGGGCACTATTTAGGCGCATGGCCAACACTTGGGCGCATGGCCAATACTTAGACGCATGGGCTACTGTTTAGGTGCATGGACCATCCTTGGGCACATGGCCAACACAGACGCATGGCCAACATACTGGGCGCATGGGCCACTATTTAGGCGCATGACCCACTTTTGGGCGCATGACCCACTTTTGGGCGTATGGCCAACACTTAGGCGTCTGGCCTCTCATGTTGGACGCATGGACAACTGTTTGGGTGCATGAGCCACCTCTAAGCGCATGGACCACTGTTTATGTTCATTAAACATTTTGAAATCTTTTCTATGTTATCAACATCACCCGATTATCATTCTACTCATACCAAAGCATAGATCTAACATACTAAGGCCCTCTAAACATGCTAAACATCATCACTAACCCATAATCAACTCTATAACATACATACATACATACATCATTTCGAACATAGAGCTATAAACCCATGGTTTCTTTCAAATTGTTTACTCAGTATGCATAATAGCCCCAAATCAGTTGAAAATCAATAAAAGAAGGGTTCTAGAAACTCACCTTGAGCAGCCTTTGAGCAACACCCTTTAAGTTCGAGACCCACCTTCAATTCAGCTCTTGAATCCCGAAAACAAACACTAAACAACCAGAACTTCGGTTAAGAACTCGAAACCCAGCTGAAATCAAGCTCAAATAAGAGAAGACTTACCTTTTACAGCTTTATCTTCCTCTTTCTCTCTAGAACCGGGCTCTCTTCTCTCTCTTCTTCTTCCTCCGAGAGCAAAGCAGCTTTCTGCTTTGATATGGGCGACCATGCCCTTTAAATTCTTAAAATAATAAGATTTGTACTTCGTACACTTTATCCCCCTCTACTTGTGCCAAATTTCTATTCTTTCTATTTACTTTTCTTTTCCTTTCGTTTAAATAGAAATTCGGGGTGTTACAAGTCTACCCCCCTTAAAGAGGTTTCGTCCCCGAAACCTGTCGCTTTTCGAACAGTTACGGGTAACACTGTCCCGCCTCTTCTTTGAACTTGCACTTAAACTTAGATCTCTTTAGGCTTCACTGCACCCGCACAAGTGAAACCATCATCCTCCTTAGCCTATTCTCTTCTTCTTATTAGTAATGGCCACAGTTGCTCCTCGTTGTTGGATACTTTGTCCATCTTAGTGTTTTCTGGTAGCATTATCATATCCTCATCGGTTGAGCTCTTTTTTAGACGAGATGCATGGAACATCAGATGAATTCCTCTTAACTCATAGGGTAGCTCTAGTCGATGTGTCACTTCTCCTACCTGAGCAACAACTAGGAATGACCCTCTACACTTTAGTACTAGCTTTACTCGACTCTAAACCAAGCAATCCGCTTTCCTGGTCGAAGCCTTCCTCATGCTTCATTATTGTATGTCATCACCGAACTCTGGTTGTGCACGGTTGAGCAATCCATCTTCTTGAAACACTTGGGGTTTAAGTCATAGACTACTGATCAACTCACCCGGAGTTGCACGTCTACCTACCTATGTCTGTCTTGAACAGCCTAGCAGGAACAAGCGCTCTTTCTCAATTCTACCGCGCAATCCTCTAGGGCATTAGGTAACCTGGTAGACTTACTAATAGAAATTCTTACATCGAAGGGCTCATCGATCTTTCTACCCCTAACGTGCAACATCACAGAAAATAGTGACAACAAAACTACTACTAGCGTCACAATTAAAGCATAGAAGCATAAATCTAAACTTGCAAGAACGTACCCGACGTTACCTCGGAGTCTAACCTAGCATCCTCCCAGTCATAGCGAAGGCTCTAGCCTTCACCCTCTGTTCTCCTTCCTCGCACCGGAGATTCCTCCGATCTTCTTCATTCCCGAACCTTCCGCCCTCGGCTTCTTGCAATCCCTGCTCATGTGACCTTCCTCACCACCGGAATAACATCTCCCCATACCGTAGTTCTTTGCCACATGTCTGGTCCTCCCACAACGGAAACAGACATTGCCCCCCAATCTACATTCCCCGGGGTGCCTGTGTCCACACTTGTCACACCTTTTCGTCCCCGCACCGGTTATGACCACACGCTGATCATCCACTCGTGCACCTTTGCCACCTGGAGGGGCTCCGCCACATCCCAATCGCTTCCCGTCCCATCCTTGATCACCCTCTCCTTTATTGCTACTTTCAGTCACCATCATAGATCTTTCATCATACAATCTCCCCGCCAAATCAACCGCCGACCTAAACATGCTCGGTCGGGCAGCGATCATGTGCCTACGGATGTCCGCTGGCAAGCCCTGCATGTACCTCTTGATCTTTCGTGAAAGAGGTGTCTCCTGATTCGGCACCAGACGTGCCATCTCATTGAATTTAGAGGTATATTGCTAATGTGTCATCGTTCCTGCCTCCAGCTGCAAGAACTCTCTTTCAACTTATCCATCTCACGATGAGGACAGAACTCCTCAATCACCAGCCTCTTCAACTCTGACCATCTCATCGTTCCGATAGCCCAGCTTCCCTCAACTTGGACAACATTGTCCCACCAACACAAGGCTGAGTCCACAAAAGAATAGGCAGCAAACTTTACTTTCAGATCCTCCCGGCGCTCAGTGATATTCAATACCGCTTCCATCTCTCTCACCCATCAGTGAGCAGTAGCAGCAATGCCGTTTCCATCAAAAGTTGGGGGCTTGCATCGTTGAAACGCCCCATAATTACAGCCGTGTGCCGCCTCCGGCGCAGGCTCTTCCTCTTCTTCCTCTTCGTCATCGAAGAAAACCGTTTCAGTCTCGGGTCATCTCCATTCGCCCGAAGGTCTACCCCTTTCATGTCTCTCCCCATCTTTAACAACCTTTATAACTTCGGTCACCACAGACGGTAGGATCGTCTGCATAACCTGATGCACTTCCTCCCTGACTGCCTCTCTCATTGAGGCCCTCTAATTAGCATTCTCATCGCCACCCTCCTGATGAGGGGTCTCGGGTTCCTCATGGGCTACTCTTTCAGCCCTAGACCTTCCTCTTGTGACCCGTGGTTCAGCACCACATCCACCACCGCCTCCACCTCGTGAAGCTTTCGAAGATCTACCACCAGCCATCCTCTAACACACTATAATATTCAAACACTAACATGGTCATTCAAGGTAATAACTCAGTTTATGTCAAGTATAGTAAGTCCCTAATTACAGTGGCCAGTTGTGATTAGCCACTTACTTTACTCTTCATACCCCAAGCATTTCCTATCCTGACTACATCAGTATCTAAATCTACACCATAGCATACACAAGCCACATAACATGCACACATAATGCCGGTTAATGTTAACTTACTGTAAACGTTTACATAAAACCTTTACCTGCAGGCACGTAGCTACTAGGACTGGCATCCCTTTTCCTTTTAGTCCCATTCTCAGTTTAAGATTAGGTATTTGGAAATTATTTACCCAATTCACTTAAACTTTTTCTCTGATACCAACTTGTAAGGCCCCGTTCCCGGGCACCCCATAGTTGGTCATTCATTGCACTTAAAACATTATAAAATGTACTTTTATTTTGTAGCGGAATTTAAAATTTTCATTAATAACTAAAAACATGTCATTTCATTCATTTACAACATTTGTTTTCATCTCAAAATACAAAGACATGTCAAAATACGGATGTCAGCCTCAAAATGCTCCCAGTAGCTTATGCATCCATGTCTGCAACTTCTCAGCACCACCATATACCTACCAACTATCATGCATACAAAAGTCAGCGACGCTGAGTGAGTTCTAGTTTTATAAATAAAACATACTTTACTTTACAATCGCTCGTGATCATGCATCATACGTACATACAGATAATATCATTATTATCTTCGTCATTACTTTCATTAACTTTGTACATTCAACGTATTACATTATCGTTCACTTCTCTTTCTAGATCCGGTCAGACTTTACCCTCTTCGTGGCACTTAGCCACGATTACTGAGGTCGAATGACAAGGATCCTGTTCTGTACGTTATTACGATAATTCATTAACGTTCATTCATACGTTCGTTCTTTCTATACATGATCTTTCGTTCATCATTCTTTATTACTCGAATCTTGTCTCTTGCAATATCCCGACTCATGCTCGAAAGCTGATGCTGTGCCGGGCCTGCTCACAAACCCCCGACTCATGTCCGAAGACTGACACAGCACCGGGATACGCGATAAAGATCCCATATGATTCAATCACAAGGATTGAACTCCATCCGAGTCTGTTGCAACACAAAGTCGCTCACCTCATTATCTCGTCTCATGGACAAAGACCTTTGTCGAGTCTGTTGCGACATAGAGTCGCTCACCTCAGATCTATGCTTGGCCTCATGCCAGACCCCCGAAGTTATATGTAACTCGGGTAACAACACCCCCACCAAAGTGGGTAACAAAACCCCCCACCAAAGTGGGTAACAACACCCCCACCGAAGTGGGTAACACCCCCACCGAAGTGGGTAACACCCCCATAGAAATGGGTAACACCCCCATAGAAATGGGTAACACCTCTGAAGGTCAGTCACAAAGACTAGAACCCTTGCGTGCACACTTTAGGATTTGTTGAACCTCACGCGGTAGAGTTTAAGGCATTAGAGTCGTGCACTTCTGTACATCTTGCTTGCAAGCCTCTCTATAGTTTCTCTTCTATTAATGTATTCATGCATGCATTCATTCATTACGTTCCTCTTTTCATTATCTTCCACTTTACGTTACATAATACTTTCATTATATTAATTAACGTTCAACGCAAAGCTAAGGGAAGACATACATACATAATAAGGAACACATGCATAAACATAAACATACACTATACAGGCAACATCATACATGTATAACACACATCAAACATAAGCCATCACATCATAACCAGGCCTATCTCCCCATAATACCCCTTAAAAACCATTTACAAACCTCAAGTCCAAATTGGGCGCATGGGACCTTCCAGGCGCATGGGCATAAAAATTCTAAGTGTAAAACAATGTGGGCGCATGGGCACTATTTGGGCGCCTCTGCCCTGTTCAGGCGCATGACACCTGTTCAGGCGCATCACCAACACTTAGTCGTTTCATTAATTTGGGCGCATGGGCACTATTTAGGCGCATGGCCAACACTTAGCCGTTTCAATCACTTGGGCGCATGGGCACTATTTAGGCGCATGGCCAGCACTTGTGCGTATGACCAACACTTAGACGTATGGGCCACTGTTTAGGCGCATGGCCCATCCTTGGGTGCATGGCAAACACAGACGCATGGCCAACATGCTGGGAGCATGGGCCACTATTTAGGCGCATGACCCACTTTTGGGCGCATGGCCAACACTTAGGCGTCTGGCCTCTCATGCTGGACGCATGGACAACTGTTTGGGCGTATGAGCCACCTCTGGGCGCATGGACCACTATTCATGTTCACCAAACATTCTAAAATCTTTTCTATGTTATCAACATCACCCGATTATCATTCTACTCATACCCAAGCATAGATCTAATAGACTAAGGCCCTCTAAACATGCTAAACATCATCACTGACCCATAATCAACTCTATAACATACATACATACATACATACATACATACATCATTTCGAACATAGAGCTGTAAACCCATGGTTTCTTTCAAATTGTTTACTCAGTATGCATAATAGCCTCAAATCAGTTGAAATCAGTAAAAGAGGGGTTCTAGAAACTCGCCTTGAGCATCCTTTGAGCAACACACTTCAAGTTCGAGACCCACCTTCGATTCAGCTCCTGAATCCCTAAAACAAACACTAAACAACCAGAACTTCGGTCAAGAACTCGAAACCTAGCTGAAACCAAGCTCAAATAAGAGAAGACTTACCTTTTACAGCTTCATCTTCCTCTTTCTCTCTCTAGAACCAGACTTTCTCTCTCTCTTCTTCTTCCTCCGAGAGCAAAGCAGCTTTCTGCTTTGATATGAGCGACCATGCCCTTTAAATTCTTAAAATAATAAGATTTGTACTTTGTACGCTTTATCTCCCTCTACTTGTGCAAAATTTCTATTCTTTCTATTTACTTTTCTTTTCCTTTCGTTTAATAGAAATTCGGGGTGTTATATATATATATATAATATATATATATATATATATATATATATATATATATATATATATATAGGGTAACTTCTATTGAGAACTCTGGTTATTGTAAGAACTCTTTAACCAAATATGGACACTTGATTAAACTCTTATGCCATGAGATGATGCTAAGTGTCCCCCTTTTTATTAATAGAAAAAGGCATTTTGACATTTTAATACTACCCAAATATCAGTTGTTTATATGGTAGTAATAAGTGTCATCACCTACTATTAAAAGATTTCATCTACTTTTTACATTTTATTTTGTAAAAGTTTACCCCCTAGTTTTTTAAACTACTATAACTTTTTTATCAAATGTTAGAATTTAATAAAAATAACACCACTAAACTCATCTTATTTTTCTCTTTAATTCATTATACTTTTGCCAAAAAAGACCATTCGAAATTACTGTAACATGACATAATACACAAATGTAATAATATGTTACACCATAAAAAATAAAAAATTACAATATAAATTCAATAAAATTATACTACAATAATTTTTTTTAAATTTAGTAGTGATGTAAAAAAATAAGGAATACACTATTTTAACACAAATGGTACATTGAGAAACACTAGTTAAATTAATGTACTAATGTAACATTATGTAATTTGTTGATGTTACTTAGTGTTATGTTAATATAAACAAGTGTAACACTAATATAATAATGTGTAACGTCATGTAAAATGGTGTAACGTAAATGAAAATATACCATTTACTTATACATCTTATAATTCACCTCATAATTATATTCTTGCACTACTTTACCAAACTTTTACGTCCGATATTACACCACTCCAACTGACAGTAACAACCTCATTACAACAACTTAACCACCGAACAACATTACACCATCAAACTACAACACTGTAGTGAAATTTCAACATTGTAAAAAAACCAAAATAACAAAACTACAACAATATAAATGAAGTTAAACTGATGTAAACCAATCTATAAAACCAATTTAAATCAATAAGTTAATGAAAACTAAATAAAATAACATTTTCTTTTGCGAGGCATAATGTTACTTGATAAACATGCTTGAAAACCACCAAATCTGGAATTAAACCATCTTGAACTTGATAGAATCGAAGATAAAAATCACATAAGATGGAATAGCCAACCCTACAACCAAACAACATTGAACCGTGATGGTGGCTTAGACAAAGCCTTGGTGATGACAAGGAGAACCTAGATCTAAACCATAAGAAAAACCCAATCGAAAGAAAAAACCCAGATTTGAATCTAGATGGTGATAGTGACATAGATGTTGGAAGTGGTGGTGGTGGTTGGTGTGGTAGTGGAGGTGGCTGTGACTTGTGGTTGGCACTTTGATACATTGAAAAGAGTGAATTAGCGGTGTTTTCTTTGCATCTTCATTTTCATCTTCATCTTCATCTTTATCGTTATAAGGCCCCGTTCTCGGGACGCTTACAGGTGGTCGTTCATCGTACACAAAACATACATTTTCATTTATCTTATTTAAACATTGCAGCGGAAACATTCAAAAATGACATTTCATTTCATTATAATGGCTTTTGCAAAATAATACATCGTTAACTAGTTACAAAATACATTGTTGCATTACATCACAAAAGCGTTATATAAATGGATTCCATCCAAAAGAGCTAAGTAGCCGCCCGTGCCATCCTCAGCAATCATTATCTGCCAACTGGAAACACATAAAAGTCAGTGTTGCCGAGTAAGTTCTAGTTTTATAATAAAACATACTTTTCTTTTGTTAAAACCGTACTTTACTTTTCATGTGATCATACATCATACGTACACATAGATAATATCATTATTATCTTCATCATTCATTCATTCATTCTTTAACTTCCGTTCATTCATCGTACGTCATTAGCTTTCACATTCCTTCATCATTACATCATTTCTTTCCATCAAACCATAAACTTTACCCTCCTGTTCATGGTACTGGACCTAGGCCTATCATAGACCTTCTATAATGATGCACCGCATCTTTGGCCACAGTACCTAAGGTAAAGTTTAGGTGTACCATTGCCATGTGCAATACCTTTCTATTCATGGTACTAGACCTAGGCCTATCATAGACCTTCTATAACGGTGCACCACACCTCTTGTCACAGTACCTAAGGTATGCAACAATACTTCTATACCAACAATCAATCACAAAGAAAAACCCCGATGTGTATACTCCCGGGGTAGCGAACCCACACACTGTTGGGCTAACACCTTTCAATGGCATGTCCCGACATACAAGGCTTGCAAGACTTCTTTACTTTCATCATTTACTAAGCATGCATCCATCATGTTTCTCTTTTCATTATCTTTCACTTTACGTTACATAATACTTTCATTCCATTCATTAACGTAACACGTAAAGCCACAGGAAAGATAAACATACATCATAATAAGGAACATCAACATACACAGTCATCATCATACAAGGCATCATCATACATACATAACATACGTTATGCATAAACATGCAACATCATCATCATGCCCAACATAACCTCTATGATCTCAAAAGTCATCTTACATAAACTTACGGGAACTTCCACGTCAAAACTTACATCTAAACTTTTCCCCGAAAGTCAGTAATTAAACTATGCTTTTCCTCGGGTACAACAGCCCTATTTGGGCGTATGGGCGCACTTCAGTCGCATGGCGTCCAGGCGATTGAACATCATGCGAATGGACCAATGCGAATGAACACCTATGCATATGAACACCCAATTGTATGGACCTCATGCAGATGGACTCAATGCGGATGAGTCCTATGTGAATGGAGCTAATGCGAATGGACCTTATGCGGATGAAACTAATACGGATGAACACTTATGCAAATGGGCCCTCAGTCGCATAACTCCTCAATCGCACCCCATTCGGCCGTATGGCCTCCATTCGGTCGCCTAGCCCTAGCTGGTGCAGAATGCAGTTCATCCCGAACCCAATCTGCCATTTTCAACCTCCAAGCTCATCCAAACCTATTTTTAGCCTAAATCAACCATCCTAAACCTTAAGAATGCATAACACAACACCATTCAAGCACACACAAGCCCATAAACAAACTCCAAACGCATCACACGCAAACACATACAAATGGGTCAAACACACACACATTGAAAAACGGGTTTTAGATGTGTTCCAGCCCCAAAATCAACCAAAAACGTTTAAAAGAGGGTTCCTAGAACTCACACAAACAACACCGATAAGTATAGCTTCGATTGGACCCGCTACACGACGATTGATCGATTACACACCTTAAATTGATACATTACACACTTTAAATAAGCTCATTTTCCTCAAATATGATTTTAGTTAAATTATTAACTAGCTATCACACACAAACATTTTTAAAATACATTATATAGTTTCTTTCATTTGGAGTCCACTTTCTAGCTTTCCACAAGCCCTAAGTCATTAGCATCACCTCTGGCCCCACAAGAACATTCGTGTAATGCTTTCAAGCTTGTTAATAACGTGCATAGGAGCCTTACAAATGCTTACACGATTCATGTCCGCATCTATCAGAACCCCAAAGTGAGTAAATGGGTATAGATCCTTCTAAACAATGAAGAATACTAGCAGGACCATCCACCTCAAAAGCCTCAACACCAACCTCGTATGTATTATATTTGTTGAAATTTATCTACAAACTTAAAGTAAGATGGGAATGCTTAAGGAATTTGGCGAAATTTCTAGAGTTGGACAACGACCACTCACCCATAATCAATGAATCATCTACATAGAAGTCGTGAGATAACGAAGGATAGTCATTGGGAAGTCGTGTGCCATGAAATATCTAAAGTTAACTATCGCCTTCATCGCCACAAATAATGCCTCCATCTTAATAATAATAAATAAAAAAGGTGAGAGAGGGTTCACCTAAGCACTCTTGATGTCGAAAACTAAACTGTTGAAGATCCATTGACGATCACTCGTGATCTAGCTGGATATAAGCGAATTTCGGATCCAATTACTCCAAATGGTTGGAAAACTCATCTCCTCCATACATTGTCCAAAACTTTACATTTCACTGTTTCATATGCTTTGTCGAAGTCAATTTTGAAACACATCCCCGTTCCTATGTTTACTTTTAATCAAGCTAGGTATTCATTAAGAATCAGCATCCCGTCAAGAATGTATCTTCCTACAACGAACGTAGTTTGTTCTTCACTAACCCCGATATTTGTCACACTTTTTAGCCCATTAACCAAATGTTAAATATGATTTTGTAAATCAACTAATAAAACAGATCTAGCGGTGATTAAGGATGGATAAAGTATTAGTGGCCTTAAGGACAAAGGTTGTACATGCTGGAATACAGCCTCCACTAATGGGGTCTCCCGCGTGAAAAGACTCCATGACAATAATAGAGTTCGCTACGACAAGAATCCGAAATTTTTAAAAAAATTAAAGTTGAAACCATCTAGTTTGAGGGATTTTTCACCCGTACAGTCCCACACAACATTTTTAATGGTCATGTTCGAGACTAAGAGGATTTCATATGGTTCGAGGTTTTCTAGCCGTTGTTGAACGGCTATAAATATAATGTAATTAAATTTAAAAATTCAATCTCTAATGTATGTTAGTGAAATATCTATCAGTTTTTATGTTTTGTTTAAATAAAATGTTTAAAAATAATTATTATTTTAAATTAATGTGTGTTAATTATTAAAAATAAATAACAGATGTATTAAAAATATAATTTAATTCAATGCTTCTTTCACTAGACCATTACGTATGTTTAGAGGGTGTGAGAAGAAACCTCTCTTGCGCATCGTGATACCGTTGGATCAACTAAGGTTGGTGCAACAAAAAACAAACACATAAAAAATTTTAGTGCAACTAATGAAAAATTTCCAAAGGCAAAAGAAGAACTTCCAAAGGTCAAGTCTGAAAGGGCTGCCAAAGAGAAACTCTAACTTCTGAAGACAAAGTCTTCCTTCTTTCGAAGCTTAACACTTAGAATAATTCAATACAATGAATTCCAAAGCACAAAGTCCTAAAGAATAACTCAAGCCTCGTAAGAAGTAGCATCTTCCAAAGAGTAAGTGGCTTCGAAGAACTTGTTCTTCCGAAGCCAATTAACCGTTGGAAGAATCTACTATGAACAAGTGGACGTAAGTATGGACCCGCTGACACTCCGTTGCAAATCTCGGATATACTACATGGTGCTATTCCCACTCCCATATAGTTGACCATAATTTATTCCATTATTCATTACTTATCAGTTACAGTTACCAACTTTAGTTGGTAACAAAATGTAAGTCATGGACATGTCATGACTAACAAATATTATATAGTATCGTATCTAAGATACCTTACATTTAGCAATGTAGTATTTTCTTTAGTCATAGGTTTTCAGCTAGTATCAAAGTATATCTTGTTGTAGGTATTAGTATATATAGTTTCTTATTGTAGCTCATGTAACATGCTTGTAAAAGTTTTGTAATACTTTGAGTTGAAAAGTAATATATACAAGTATTTTAAAAATTATCTTCTTGTGCTTTGATTACTTAATATATTATTAGCAACTCTTAGAGGGATCTGCATCATCAAACCAAGTGTGATTCAGTGAGTTTGAGAGACAACATTAGTGTTGAGTGACCAAAACCGATCCTGCAATTAGTATGATAGCTTCTTAGGCTCTTGATTGTGAGATCTTGTAATCCAAATCAACCTTTTCTTCACTCATTCTTTCACCACACTCAAAATGGCCCTCGACCAAAAATCTAAATGTGAGATGGGGACGATGACCAAAGCACTTATCATCACCCTTGGACGCTTCAGATCATAGAGCAGATGTATTGAAGGCTTCATCAGATATCAAGACAACAAAATGTGGAAGTCCATCACCAATGGTCCTTACAAGCCAAAGGTTGCAGCACCGGGTGGAAATGGTGCTATGATAGAGAAGGCGATAGAAGATTATTTTGATGAATACCATAAAAAGCTAGACATTGATAGCAAAGCTATGACTATTGTGATGACTATTATACCCAACTCTATCATGATGGGTTTTGAGCATCGCAAGTTAGCCAAAGAACTGTTTGACGCCTTGACCTAGATGTACTCCAGCAAAAATGACTCCAAGAAAGATTCCTTAAAGCAACAACTTGAAAACTTTACTTACATTGTTGGAGAGACCCTTAGCCAGTAATACTTCAGGTATATGGATCTTATTTCATCACTTTAGTCTATGGGAATAACTCTTGAATTAAGAGATCTCTCAAGAAAATTCATAAGTGCATCCAAATGAATGGACGTTTTATTATGTCTCTATCAAGAGAACAAAAATCCTAAACTCCCTCACTATGACTGAACTATGTGGCATCCTTGATGGATACTGTGTAGAGATGGAAAACAAGAGAGGCCACAAGGTGAGTAGACCATCAAGCTTTCCTACTAGAAATCCTTTAATGGTTGTTGAAGGCTTAGGACCCCCAACCTCAGCAGTACCTGACTTACTACCAACAACCATCTTGTTCTTCTGGGCCATACATTACCTTTCCTGAGACTCCACGGTCTCAACAGGCTCAGTCGAGTCCTTTCTAGGATAGTTGTGCCTTTGTTTTAGGAAATGGGCATTCTATTGATTTTCAGTTTTGCGTTGATGATCTAGAGTGTTTCAGCCCAGATGATGTCGAGTACATGGAGATTGTCCAACAAATGGCTCTATTAACTTACAAGTCAAATAAGTTCTTTAAGAGAACTGGAAAGCAATTCTCGAAAAATCCAACTAACAACAAGTTTGGGTTTGACAAGACAAAGGCTAATGGTACAACTATAACCAACTTGGCCATTTTAGCAGGGAATACAAGGCTCCCAAATCAAATCTAGGAACCTCTCACACCTCTACACATCCCACTACACCTAAAGCCATCGGGAAGTCAACTGAACAACATACAACTGTTGTAGCTCAAGAAGTTGACCGGAGCTTCATGGTACATGATGTGACCCCTACTCAAGCATTGATGGCTGGAACTGATGACAACAAGGTATTCGAACACCTCTGTACTCCAACTTGCATTGCAAAAGTTAAAACTATATCAGGAATACAATATGGAAATTAAATATGATATTGAGTCTTTAAATATCCTAAAATCTGATTTAAAAGGGTTGAATCTAACTATCAAAAGAAATTGAAGAGTTAAAGAAAATTGTGTCCTCTTTAAAACATGAACATACAAATTACAGGTCACAAATCAAAGATTTAATCTCCAAATTGACTGAGGCTCAAGCCCATCTAGTAATAGTTGAGGCTCAAGCAAAGGAAGCATGCCATTTCTGAGCAAAACTTTCAAGCCATTCTTGCATCATCCTCCAACTCAAAGATTTATTATCAAAACAAAGATGATTTAGGAACTAATGAAATTGCTTTACCATATTCTTATGAGTCTATTAGACAACCAAGATGTGAGACTGAAGAGCAAGAGATTTCAATTGTTAACCCATCACCACTTGAGTTAAAGGATGATACAACTATGGAAACCATCACGGGGAAGAACCAGGTAAATCAAACCTCATCCACCAGTGATGATCAACCACTAACCACCAAAGCTAGAAGAAACAAGTCTAAGACAGCTAGAGAAACTAGTAAGAAAGTGGCAAAATCCAAACTGAAAATAGACCTAAAACAAAAGGGTGTGTTCAATCCACTGGTTTCTAGGGGGTTGAAAACTCTGATCCTAGAAAGGTGTGTAGTACCAACACACTTGTCCTGCTGAAGGATCAAAAGTTAAAGGAAATGACCATTTACAAGAAAAGCAAGAAACAACAGTCCCCAAATTCCCAATGATTAACATTGCATGCATAATGTGTGGTCCGCAAAACCATATATTGTCATTACAATCCTACAAGCACATATTATGCAAACAATGTTAAGAAAGAAGAAGTCAATGAGGGTTTCACATTTGGACCTTATCACATGGTTTAAGTGATGAAAAAAGGAAAGCATGTTTCCAAAGCAAAATTGTTTTCGGATAAACTCATTCTTCATAAAGGAAAATGGGTTCAGAAGATAAGCCAAAGAAAATTCAAAAGAATAATAGAGGTCCTTTGAAACCTTCCAAGAAAAAGACTACTTCAGAAGAAAAGGTGGTGAAGGCTACTTCTGAGAAGAAAGAAGCTTTGGAAGAATGCCATATTGCTCAAGCTTTAACAAACTCATCTACATTTATAAGCCAATGGATGGAATGAAAGATCAAAAAAGATGTTGCAGCCCAAACCTCTTCTTCACAGACATCTATTGAACCCTCTCCTATATCTTTTGGTTCAATTATGCCATCCTCATTGCTGAACCCAAGACCAGCAAGACTTGGGTTTACAATCATAACTAACTTCTCACCTTATGTGTAAGGACATCCACATGATAAGAATAACAACGTGTGGATTCTAAACAGTGGATGGCACATGAATGGGAACATATATCTTCTTTAACAATTTCAACATTTTGATGGAGCACCTATTCAATTTGGAGGTGAGGCTAGAGGATACATTTCTGGCAGAGGAAGGGCATCCAACGACAAGCTAAGATTCGACAAAGTAAACTTTGTAAAACAGCTTGACACAATCTATTAAGTGTTTCTCAGTTTTGTGATCAAAAGCACCAAATGCTTTTCACAGAACATGAGTATATTATCCTTAAACCCGATATGATAATTCCTTAGGAATTGGTGCTTCTTAGATTTCTCAGGAAAGGGGATATGTACAAGCTGGATATGAATAATGCTTCCCTATTGGATGAAGTATCATGCTTTTTTTCCAAAGCTGATGGTGATGGATCAACTTTGTGACATAAACGAATGTGTTATGTCAATTTCAAAACTATGAATAAATTGGTTAAAAATAACTTGGTACATGGTTTGCCTAAAAAGATTTTTTTGTAAAGATAATTGTGTTGCTTGTCTAAAAGGAAAGTAACATAGAGCATCTCATAAATCCAAATTAGTTAATTTCATCACCACTCCATTACACTTATTGCACGTGGATCTATTTGGTCCCACAAGTATAATAGGCATTAGAAGGAAATCATATTACCTTGTGATTGTTGATGATTTTACTAGATTCACAAGGGTATTCTTTTTACGAACTAAAGATAAACTAATGAAACTTTAAAATCTTTTATTCTTAAAATAGAAAATCAAATTGATCACAAGGTTAAGATAATTAGAAGTGATCAAGGGACTGAGTTTAAAAATCAAGTCTTGACTCATTTTGTAACTCAAAAGGCATTGCCAGATAATATAGTGCTCCTAGAACTTCTCAACAAAATGGCGTTGCTGAGAGGAGAAATAGGACACTTATTGAGGCTGCTCGAACTATGTTAGCTGATTCAAAGCTACCTCTAACATTCTGGACAGAGGCAGTCAACACTGCATGTTATGTGCATAATAGAGTTTTTGTAGTTAAGCCACATGGATAAACCCCTTATGAGTTATGGACAAGAGGCCACCGTTCATTGACTTTCTTAGGTCCTTTGGAAACAGGTGTGCCATACTTAACATAAATGAAAATTTGGTAAAATTTGCTGAAAAGTTAGATGATGCTTTTTTATTGGATACTTCTCCAACGCTATTACATATAGAGTTTATAACATTAAAAATTAGCAATTTGAGGAATCATCACACATTATTGTCAATAAGCACACTCCTTGTATTAGGGGGAATGGACCTCATCATATATTTAATTTAGAATTGTTTCCAAACTATTTTAAACCTTCTTGTCAGAATGTTTCAGCTGGAAAAGGTACTCAAAGTGATACTGATGATGATTAACTGTTTAAGTTACCCAGACTTCTTCCAAGTTCTCTAAGAATTACTGAAAATCAAGATCCCACAATTATCAACCTGATAGCATAACTATCTCAACAAATAGTGAAGCTTCAACCAGTTGTCAACTTAATGAGACTCAAAACTCATCCGGTGACAATACACAACACAAAGCTGAAAAAAGTAGCATTTTGAAGGAACATGCAACTGTTAATGCTGCTTCACAGTCAACTAAAACTGATGTTGTTTCTTATTCATTCAATCAGTCCTCATTAGATGAGTATGAAACAACAGCTGGTCCAAGTGTTCAAGTTCCAGAGCAAAATTGTCTAATTTGGATCTATTTTTGCAACTGGATGTGATCCCTAGGCTTAGGATTCAAAACACTCATCCAGCTGAGAACATCGTTGGATATGTCTTTGAAGGTGTGAAAACAAGGGGACAAACTCATAATAGGGATGCTTGCTTGTACTTATGCTTCTTATCTCAAATGGAACCCAGGAAAGTAGTAGAAGCCTTAAAAGATAGTAGTTAAGTTGAATCAATGCAAGAGGAATTGCTTCAATTCAAATGAAAAAAGTTTGGAACTTATGTCCGCTACCTCTGGTCAAGTACTAATAGGCACCAAATGGGTTTTTAGGAACAAAAAAGATGATAGAGGCTTGATTATCAAGAACAAGGCAAGACTGGTAGTTCAAAGATACGCTCAAGAGGAGGGAATTGATTACACTAATGTCTTTGCACCTGTTGCAAGACTTGAGGCAGTGAGGATCTTTCTTTCTTATACTGCATCCAAGAATTTTACTGTCTACCAACTTGATGTCAAGTGTGCCTTTCTATATGGGAATATAGATATGGAAGTTCATATGTACCAGCCTCCAGGATTTGAAGACCCACAACACCCCAACTATGTGTGCAAATTGGATAAAGCTCTCGATGGGTTGCACCAAGCACCTAGACTGTGATATGAGACTTTGTCTCAGTGTCTCCTAAAGAACGGTTACACCATAGGTACCATTGAGAAGACTTTATTCATAAGAAAGTCTAGGAAAGACATCTTGCTCGTACAAGTCTATGTTGATGACATCATATTTGGTTCCTCAAATGACCAAATATGCAAAGACTTTGAGAGCATCGTGAAGAAGAAATTTGAGATGAGTTCCATGGGAAAAATGGACTTTTTCCTTGGAATTTAGGTAAAGCAAATGAAGGAAGGATTCTTTATCAATCAATCTAACTATGACATTGACATTTTAGAAATATTTGATATGAAAGATTGTAAGCCAGCTAAGACTCCTATACCTAGATATCACAACCTTTGTCATGACTCTAAGGGGGACAATGCTAATCAACATCGGTATAGGGTAATAGTTGGTTCTCTGTTATATCTCACAACAAGTAGACCTGATATCATGTTAACAACTCACATCTGTGCAAGATATCTGCTCCAAAGGTGTCTCACTAGTTGCTGCCAAGAGAATTCTTAGATACCTCAAAGGAGCACCTAAATTAGGTCTTTGGTATCATAGGAATAGCAATTTCAATCTTTATGGTTATTCTGATAGTGACTATGGTGGCTATAACATTAGGAGGATGTTAATTTCTTGGTGGAAGGATCATCTCATGGCAATGGAAGAAGCAATCTTGTGTTTCAACATCTACTGCTAAAGCTGAATACATTACTACTGCTAGTTGTTGTGCTCAGCTGCTGTGGATTGAAAACTAGATGATACACTATGTATTCAACTTCATGAGTACTCCTATCTATATTGACAACAACAATGCTATCTCTATTACAGAAAATCTAGTGAAGCACTCTAACACAAAGCACATTGACATCATGTATCATTTCATGAGAGATATTCATGAACAAAATTTGATTAAACTAATAAAAGTTGATTCAAATAATCAATATGATGATTTGTTCACCAAAGCATTTGATGAACAAAGATTCAAGTATCTTATTACAGCTACTGGGATGACAAACATTAATTAGTCCATCTCATTTGAAAACCTTTTCAAAATATGTATTGTCTTTGTCAATACAACTAAGCCCTGTTACAAAAAGTTTTCTTCAAAATTTCACTAAGTATAAATTCTTCCAAAGAGGAATTAACCCTTGGAAGATATCATATATATCTTCTGAAGTAAAATTCCTCCAAGGGAAATCTTATCTTTGGAAATGTTTTTAATCGCAGAAGAAGCTTTTTAATATCATATCAGATGTACTTCCAAAACTTAATAAAATTCTTCACTCAGAAAGCCTTCTTACTTTCAGAAGTAAATTGGATAAATTTACATTTGGAAGTAATATTGGCTTCAGAAAAAAAAATTATCTTCAGAAAAGTTTTATACTCGGAAGAAAGCTTTACTGTGTAACATAAATCTTTTGGACCCCACTCTTTAAAAAGGTAAAGATTTTCTTAATGATGTCAGAATTTTTTAAATGGACTTTATCTTACCGCCCTTGTCACATCATACCCCAAACCATTACTTCACCTTATCCATCCGCCATCTTCATCCTATAAATACTTTCAACTCACTCATTTAATCTTTTTACCAATTTTACTATCCAAAGCTTTCTTTGTTTTCAATTTACCCAAATTCAAGCTCATTTCTCTGTAACTTTCTCACAAAAATGGCCTTAAACCCTCAACGCAACCAAGTCGCACTCCTTGACTCTTCCAAGGATGCCAACTTCTCTAAAATCATCTCCTTCCTTACCCAATCCACCTACTTCACTGCCCTAACTATCAACCCCACTATTTATTCGAACCACATGGCCAAATTTTGGGGAAACGAACAAATTGTAACCGTGAACAGAGTTAGGGTTCTTAGGTCAAGCATCTGTGGTCAAGAATTGATCATATCTGAACAAATCATCAAGGAGCATCTAGAGCTTCATGATGAAAGCTCTCCTACATAGTTCCCCAAAGCATACCTGGATAACACATACCCAGATGGGATGTGATGGTGATGTGAGCAGGTCAACTTTGTATAAGTTCAACTTTTCTTACAACTGGAAGTTCCTGCTTCACATAGTCCTTCACTGCCTATCAAACAAGTCTGGGGGATGGGATCAAATCCCATATGAACTAGGATGCCTAGTTCATGGGTTGGTAAAAAGCCTCCGTTTTAACTATTCAAGGTTTGTGTGACCAATCTGATGGGGAACCTTCAAAGGGAGACATTTTACATGTATTTTCGGTTCATTCAACACATCATCAATTGTGAGTTGCACTAGAGTAAGCTTGTCAATGCAGCTGCTCTACATGTCCCTTACATGAGGCCGGTCATCTTCTAGGTACTGAAGAGGTGTCCACCAACTTCATTGAAAGATACACTACACTTCTTCTAAGTATGATTGAGTACATAGCTCCCGGTGACATCCTTGCTAACTCCACAAGTGATGAACCCACACCAACAATGACACTCATAATTCCAAATCTACCTTCTCACCCCATCAAAATTACCTATCAGAGACGATCCACAACACCCATCTAAGTTTGAGGTCCCACCTTCCTTCACAATTGACCTTAATATGGGTATTGAGTCTCCTCAGTCTCAATCCCATGAGCCCAAAACCCAAGCTAAAACCACTCAAGATGAGTCACTATACTCTCCTGAGCAACCAAAAAGGGATAACCTTCTCATAGGCTCAATGCCATTAGACATTGATCAAGGTCTCAGGTTATTAGGCATAATCTCTATATCATCTACTGACCTGCTTATAGGAACAAATGAGGAGATTATGTCTCTTCAAGGCCATAAGGTTGATCCATAACACCCATCTAAGGATCAACTGAGCATAGAGAAGCCTCTGATCTCTAGCCCCCATCAGCAAGCCTCAACTGTGGTGAGTCCCACTTATGTGGAGGGGACTCATGTAGAGTTAGATGCCATTACTGAATGAGCCTCATTGGATTCTCAAGAAAGTGGTAACATCTCTGAGACTGAACCTATGGCAACCGTGCCCTTTGATGATTCTAAAAGAAACATCATTAGGCAGGGGAAACAAGGGTGCCAAGAAACCATATTTGGTGGTGAGGATGCACATACTAGGTATGTTACCTCATCTCACCATGATTCTTCTAAAGAAGATGAGGGAAGTCTGCATCTCACCATAAGAGACCTACTTTCTAAAGTCTCAAACTTGAATCCAGGGTTAAGACTTTAGAATACAGGTCTGCCACTCAGCAACTTGAGATTGAAACTCTCCAGGCCAAACTAGCTGAGAAACATACTGAGAGATCTATTAGGCATGTACCAATTCAAGTCTCTTTGGCCTCTTTCTCTAGCTCATTAAGCTCTCAAGATGATGCTACCAAAAAGGAGAAGAGTGTTCAAAGACAAACACAAGAGGAACCACAATGTTTAGCTCTTTCTATATTGACTTCAAGATATCCTACTCAGCAAGCAACAGTTTTTCCTAAGCCTCCTCCAATCACTCTTCAAGTGGACCCAAGTATGCTTAAAGATCTAAACAAATTCTTTTCCAAGTTCCTGATAAGATCTTCTATTAAACAACCGAGTCCGGATGTTGTTGTGGCATACTTTGGAGCTAAAGAGCTTCAAAGGTTGAATGCACTATCTATCACTGTCAAGGAAGTTGGTCAACCTAAGGTTTACATTGAACCCGAGATTGATTTCAAAAGGGATATGGGGACTGATGACCCAACAACCAAAACACTTGGGACAAATAATGCAATCCCACAAACTTCTGAAGCTGAAGTCAAAGTTGCGATAGAACCATTTCAATTTTCCGAAGCTGAGATGAAAGATGCGGAAGAGTTATTTTCTCTGTCTGATGATCTAATTATCCTGGATGCAATTCTTGAACTAGCATCCGAGGTCAATAGTAAGGACTTTGTCAACCTACCTCTCACTTAAACACCATCATCACCACATGCTCCAATCATCACCTCTACACAAGAACCTCCCAAGTCTCAAACTTCCGAAGACATTAAAAGGAAGAGGAAGATGACTGAGGAAGAAGTGCTAAAAGAAGAAAGGTTGGAAAAGCTAAAAAGAAAAGGTAGACTCCCCACTGGGAAGCTACTAGCTGCAAGTAGCAAAGCAATTGTAGCAAACTAGGAGGCTATCAACAATAGAAGGAGGGTGGAGATCATTGACAGACTTGACAATCTAGATGCTGCTAGTGGAGATGTGCTCCCGCTGCCATTGGAGGAGCTGGTTGAGTAAGAAAAGAAAACCATTTTGCGGATTGAGAAAGAAGAAGCAACAAGGTTGGCCTTAGAGGAAGAAAAGTTAAGAAAGAAAGAAGAAGTTGACCAACAGCTTAGGAGTGAAAGGATAGCTTTCCTAAGTTCCAGGGGCTTCTCTATTGAGGAATTAACTCCTCATAACAATGATACAATCTTGTGGCTTTTCAAGAAAGAACAAGATCAAATGGAGAAGAGAGAAACAAGGTTGCTAGGGAAAAGCTAAGAGAAAGGAAGAAGAAAGAGGAAGAAGCTGAACCTACAACTATCAAGAAGATGGGTGACAAAGCTTGGATGAAAGATTATCTCAGGGTAGAGCAAGAAGAAGCAGTAAGATTGGCCTTAGAGGAAGAAAAGTTAAGAAAGAAAGAAAAAGTTGACCAACAGCTTAGGAGTGAAATGATAGCTTTCCTAATCTCCAGGGGATTCTTTCTTAAGGAATTAACTCCTCACAACAATGATACGAACTTATGGCTTTTCAAGAAAGAACAAGATCAAATGGAGAAAGAGAAAAAGAAGGCTGCTAGGGAAAAGCTAAGAGAAAGAAAGAATAAGGAGGAAGAAGCTGAACTTGTAGCTGTGAAGAAGATGGGTGACAAAGCTTGGATGAAAGATTATCTCAGGGCCAATGGATTCTTTAGCAGGCAAGTGGGTCCCATGTCTGAGAAGATCCTGCAGTGACTTGTCAATGACATCAAATCTGACATTTGCTTAGGAAGAAGGAAAGATATGTACAGAAGAGTACTGGGGATGACTTCAAAACCAACACCTATCCCTCAACCTCAACTTGAACCAATTCCTTTCCTTTTCCCTATCAAATTCGAACCAACCTCAGAGCCATACACTCCTAAACCCACACCATCAACCATACCATCTTCCTCACCCACTCAATCACAACAACCACCTCAACTACCTATCCTCAAACCCAAAACACTCCTTAGAACTCAAACATCATTACCTACCTAACAACCACCCAAGTCCTCCTCTCAACCATCCAAACCTTTTTCCTTAGAAGAATTCAAGAAGATCAAGACAAAGCTCATCAAATATACCACTCTGAGTGATATCTCTTGTGAGGAGGGGTTTATCAAGCTAACCTATATAGATGGCTCCTCATGTTCCCTCACTAGGGAACATTCCTTGATCTACCAAGAGGAACACTAGACTAGGCTCTCAAAATCTTTGGCCTCAACTCTGACTCATTAAATGAAGAAAAAAAGAATCTAAGAAGAAGGCTAGTGACTCTCCTAGATTCAAAGAAAGGAGACAAAGTACCAAGTCAGCCCCTTGTGTCTAGAAAGAAAATAATCCAGTGGAGGTTCGAAGACTCTTCTCACAACTTTGTTGTGGAAAGAGAGAATGGTGAAATCAACAAGCTCAATGCCTCCTCTCTGTTACACTTAAGCAGATTTGATATTGCTGAGTTAGCAGAGAAACCATTCTCCAATCCCTCCAACTCTGAGATAGCTGCTCATATCAGAAATCATCTTAGCAGTCTTCATCTGGCTGAGCTGACCGTAAGGGCCAAGATTAAAGAAGAGTTTAAGCTGAGAGAAAAGGATGAAAAGGAAGGATCAGCAACCAAAGGCAAAGCCTTTCTTCAAATAGTTGAAGGTCCTGAACTGGAGTCTATAGTTAGATAACTACAACTCTCGTCAACTAACTCTCTTTAGAGGGTCACAACAAAGTGTACATATCATTCAAAATGACAGACTGGATCTCCTGTCAATGAATGATTTGTACAAACTTATTAGCACCACCTCTGGAAAGAACAAGGAGAAAGATAAGTATCTCCTATCCTTGGTGCTGAAAGTTTTAAGAAGCAAAAACAAGTGAGGTTTTGGTAGCTTCAGCCTAGGGGGAGTTTGTTAGATCAAGTAAGGATAGTGCAACCAAAAACAAACACATAGACAATTTTAGTGCAACTGATGAAGAACTTCCGAAGGCAAAAGAAGAACTTCTAAAGGTCAAGTCTGAAAGAGCTTCCGAAGTGAAACTCTACCTTCTGAAGACAAAGTCTTCCTTCTTTCGAAGCTTAACACTTAGAAGAATTCAAGACAATGACTTCCAAAGCACGAAGATCTAAAGAATAACTCAAGCCTCGAAGAAGTAGCATCTTACAAAGAGTAAGTGGCTTCGAAAGAACTTGTTCTTCCGAAGCCAATTATCCGTCGGAAGAACCTACTATGAACCAGTGGACGTAAGTATGGACCCGCTGACACTCCGTTACAAATCTATGATATACTACATGGTGTTTTTCCCACTCCCATATGGTTGACCATAATTTATTCCATTGTTCATTCCTTATCAGTTAGTACAGTTACCAACTTTAGTTGGTGACAAAAGGTAAGTCATGGACATGTCATGACTAACAAATATTAGATAGTATTTTATCTAAGATACATTACCTTTAGCAATATAGTATTTGCTTTAGTCATAGGTTTCCGGTTGGTATATATCCAGTTGTAAGTAGTAGTATATATAGTTTCTCATTGTAACTCATGTAACATGCTTATAAGAGTCTTGTAATACTTTGAGTTGAGTAATAATATATATAAGTATCTTGAAATTTATCTTTTTGTGCTTTGATTACTTAGTATATTATTATCAACTCTTATTGGGATTCTACATCATCAAACCGAGTGTGATTCAGTGAGTTTGAGAGACAACATTAGTGTTGAGTGACCAAAACCGATCTTGCAGATACTGACTTGGTTTACGCCGAGGTAAATTTATCTCTCTTCATATCTCTCTCTCTCTACATTTCATTTTCAGAGTGTTGTCAAAAGCATTTAACTTTTAGAGCGTTGTCAGTAGCATTTCATCATACACACAATACCAACTTCACTTCCATTAAATAGGTGATTTTATACATACAATCATCGATCAATCATCAACTGTTAATTATATGTGTTTGTTCCTATTAGTTTTGTTTATGATGGATGCGCAAGTAGAGCAACTAGATTGACTGTATCTTCCGCCACAATCTTAATTAAACTACCATTTCAACTCATGTAATACATATATTTCTAACCTATTATATATAATGATAGCAACATTAACATTATTTGAATGAAACAAGGAAAACAAAAATGTATGTTTTTTTTCTGGACGTGTTAAACTATTTCCATGTAGCCATTTTTATATTAGTTTTCCCTATTGTTTTAAGAACCGGATAAGAAACTGGACTCCAGTCCAGTTTGGTTTGGTGTTTAAAAACGTTTTAGTCGAACCGTTTTTTTATATATTTTAATTTTTCAATATTTTTTTTCATAAATTCAACAAATCAGTTTTTATATTTGGTCCGACCAGCGGACTGTAAGCTGACTAGTTCACACTCCGGTTCGATTCTGAAAACGTTAGTTTCCCCTCTTAGGTAGGTTTGAATTCAAATAGTAATATTAATTAAGGTAGTTGTAATAAAAATATTAAAAAAAACTATTGTAAAACTATTAAACAAAAGTAATTGTATTATTCGCAGTGGGAAAAGCATATTGTTCGGATTCACAGCAGGGGACCTATTCCAATTGAAATATCTAGATTCTAGAATTTTTTATTTGAATATATAACTAAATATATTAACTTACTAAAATTAAATTAAGTTATTCAGATTTTTATGTTTCGATGACATTTAGTTAGGCGAAATGTCTAATAAACATATTTAATAATCAAATAATTAATCTGCAACCACCAACATTTTGCCAAGTATTATCTTTTATTTGATTTCCTCGATCTACCTATTAATTTCCAACCTTAATTTGTAATATTTATTTTTCAGTATTTTACTTAAATTGATTGTGTATTCAGTATGTACAATCACCATATGTATCCAATACATCCGGGCCACCAAATGAAATTAGCTTTCTTTAAACAATAATAATTCTTATAATTTTTTTAATTAATACATGCACATTACAAAATTTGAATCCTTGCATTTTTAGTTACAGTTATAAGGCATATCACTTATTATAAAGATGTTCCGTTTAAAAACTCTAATGATATTTTAATCGTTTTTACTTAGCTTATACGAAGACATGTTAAGTGTATATTCAAGTGTAAACTCCGGAGTACTTTCGGGTCAGCCTTCAAACACAAAGCACAGCTTGTGAACAAGAAGTCTTTGCGAAATCAACAATTTAACACTAACGTTCCATAGATTAATGAGCACCAAAAACTCTTTTGTATATGTTTACTCATGTGGATCACATAAACAATCTACACACATTATTCTAAATAAACAATCTGCACATATAATTCTAAATAAAATTCATATGTTACTCACAATTAGCTAATCTTAATTTACTATTGCATACGTAGAGCCTAGTTTTATCCAATGATAGGTGATGTAAGTGATGCAAAGTTTTAGAAGTAAGATTGAATCAACCATCAAAATCACAAGTCCATGAACTGAAGAACACAAAAAAAGGTCATTGTTTTAATACTATATTGAGTAAGTAAAAGAAACAAGGTACAAAAACTAAGAGTCGATTACACTAAAGGATGAAAATATAATTTACTCAAACCTAACGAATTTGAACATCAGAAAGGGAAAATTAAATATTAGTCTCTTCACCTAAAGCGAAAGGAAATTATATCCATATCTTGAGCACAGAAACTTCATTTGTTGTCACTTCAACGTAGAAACAACGATCTTTAACGGTTTTTTTCTTCAAGCAAACTTAAGAACTTGTTATAACTATCTTATACTCTTAATGTTTTAATTTTACGGATATCTTTTTGTAAGACTCTCTACTTCTTTAACATCGAATTTTTAACTCCATAAAATTTTGGAACCTAGGTCCTAGGCATTCATCGATAATTATAACATTATTAAAATGTTTGTATCTTTCAATTTGATATCAAACATATATATTATATAATGTCTTATATGATATAACTATTGCTATTTTATTTTTTTATAATGTACTGTGTTGAGTTAAATTAGGCTTATATGCAATATGTAGATCAATGGGCTTATGGGCTCAGATCAGTGGGCTTATGTAACTCATATTCGATATTAAGGAAAGTAAGAGGGGGCACAAGTGAGAGTTTGAGATTTTATTACCTAATCTTTACAATAATATCACAACCGACCGACGACGGAATTATCAGAGCGAACGAATGTGAATCGATTGTTAATAGTTAATTTTAGTAAATACGTTGAAATATTATTAAATGTCATTTCCATTAAATAAGTCAAATAAAAAATTTCATTACAATACAATAAAGATTCAAACAACATAATACTTTTTCTTATTAATCTACGTCCAAGTCTTATATGAGCATAAAAAAGTCCTTTAAATTGCATCCTGAAATATGTTAAAAATACAATCAACATATGATGTTGGTGAGTTCCTATGATTTATACATACATATATAAATAATTTTGAAGAGGCAATTTAAGTCATAGGTTAAGAAATAATTCTAGAATATATATAAATAACATAATGATACAATCAAACATTTACAAAAGTATGGCCACAATAATATATACGATTAACTAAGTGTACTTGGTTCCCATAATTAACAAGAATACGTCATTAGGAGCCGTCAATAACCTTGGCACCAAATAGGCTTGTCAAGCTCATAGATCTATGACGTCGTTAAGCTAGCAATAGTTAATGATTGCTTTTACAAAATAACTATCATATAATGCTCACCACTATCTCAAATAACCATAACAAAATTTATAAGATGATTTGCACGTGCATTAAAATTATTAAGATATTTTACAAGTGTGTATTTATACGGTTAACATGCTTCATCCTAAAAGATGTAAAACAAAAATGAAAACGAGGTATGGAAAATTCACATTGTATAATGATGGTTGTAAAGTACATAAGAAAACTTGGATGTTCAAAAGTCAAAGGTGATGTCCTAAAGGATAAAAAACAATAAATTGAGTCTGAATTCATTAAAGAAGTTAGGACGTTTAATGCCAAAAAACAAAAATTAGATTGAAAAAGGATTATTGCACCAATTTTAGATTCTGGACAAAATATTTGGTACGTATTTGAACAGGTTTTAAATATAGCAAATGGTTTCATAAAATTATAAAAATTTATAGTTAAACTAGCTCAGAGTCTCCCGGAAAACTTTTGTTCAAAACCATTTTTATGAAAAGATCTGTAAATAGGTCAAAACAGCAGCACAAGACAGAATGTGTTGAAATACGCACTTATCTTGTGAAGGCTATTATTAAGTAGTCTGACTGCGTTTGAAGACGTATAAACTATCATTAAAAAGGTAATTCAATGAATTTAATATTGGAGTCTGAGTTTACTAAAATTTATTTTGTTATTACCAAGTTATGGTTAGTTGAGTTAGACTATATTCTGTCAAATATATACTAAGGCACTTATGTGCACTTTTAAAATTGCTAAAGCATGAAACATGTTAGAACATATTTATTATGTTGATATGATATATTAGACTTCATTTGAGTTATAAAAAAATATTCCAAGACTTTGGCATAACCATCATTTAGAGAAATAATCTTGTAGAATAACTGAATGTGGCGACATAGCTGTCCATATGCAAACGAGATTCTTTGTTACGTTAGCGTGTTCTTAGTTGTTTTAGAAATGTTAGTGATTGTTATAAGGTTAGTGAATGTTAGAAGGTTAGTGATCCAATGATAATGATTAAAATTAAAAGAGATTTAGTAGAAACAAGAATAAAAGAACATAAAATCATGAGAACAATTGGATGTTAAGATGATTGAAATAATAAGTAAATAATATAAAAGTAATATAAGATTACCTTAGTATTAGAAAATTATTAAAATTTATTTTAAAAGGAAATTCTTGAAATTGATCAAAACCAAGGGATGAAATAAAAATATGTGAGTGAGATTTTTGGAGAATGAGCAAGTGAAAAGTAAGGCCTAAAGCTTGCTCTTATAGTTGAGTCTAGGATGCGATAATGAATGGTGTAACGATGAGTTACAAGTCTTTCAAAAGAGGATTGTGATTGAAATTTAAAATAAATATAAACTTAAATAAAATAAATAAATTATAGAATAATTACAATTTAAACCCTAAGTATATTAAAACCTAATTTTTAACCATCTTATTTTTTTATAAAATCTTTATAGACTTTATAAACTCACACAAACTTTGCAATTTGATTATATATTTTAACTGAATATTTAAAATCTTATAAATATTAATAAACTTTTAGAATTTATATTATAAATTATAAAATTATTATAAATTGTTTAAATGATTTAATAAATGGAATTGAATATTGTTAATATTGGTTAAATTACACATTTAACGCATTTGATTCATTAAAATAAATAAAATGATTTTTTCCATCATATGATAGTTCAAAGTGGGTCTGGATAGTTTGAAAACAGATGGATGTTACAAATAGGGTTCTACATTGTCAAGTCATTGCTTCTATTTTACCTTGGTTTCCCTCTCGTGTTCTTTAGAATATATTTAGGGTTTCGTAGATCTCATCCTGTAGGTTTGTAGTTTTCACTTGTATGTTGTTGTTCTTGTTTTCAAATAAACAAGTTGATGTCTTGAATTTGTTTTGTAGAGTTTTTATTTTTTATTTTCCTATATAAAAAGAAAAAAAATAATAGTTTTAGCAATGACGTGTCGTCGCTAAAAAAAGTTCATGAGGTGGGTGTATTTACCTCCACTATGCCAAACTCTATTGCGACGACTAAATCAAATCAAAAAATTAACTTTGGTCAACAAAAATCAAAGGCCTATAGAGGGGACATAGAGATATCGTTTCCATAAGCTTAGGTTCTTGTAGTGTATGTTACTTTTGAGTTATTGTGATCGAATATCATGCAGTCATCTTTGTGACACACATCGAACATGACATTATTAAGATAATCTTCACTCAAACATATAGAAATTTAGATCTAAATCTGAAACATGTGATACTTCATAATGACATATGATTTTAATAAGTGTTCATGGTAATTCCTCATTAGACTTCACCATGATCAATATCCCAACAGAGGTGTTTTCCTTCCAATTATAAGTTAAATAACTTACTTGCAATACTAAGAAATACATGCTAATATATGAGTCGATGTACTTCACCATTAAACAACTTCTTGAAAATCTTGAACCATCATTCCATATGTCGCCTGGTGGAGATAGACACACAGGTAATTTGGAGGAATATCTGCAGATTTTAAAGATCAAGATGGTATCAACGAAGTTCGAATTGGAGAAATTCAATGGAAGAAATGATTTCAGAGAAGAGGCATTGTTACATTGAAATTGCATAGTGGAATAATGCATAGTCTAAAACTTGTACGGGACATTTCTAACCTAAAGAGAAGTCTAATATCACTTGGAACATTTGAAGAGCTAGGGTATTATGTGAGTTTGAAAGATGGGAAGGCTAGAGTCAATAGAGGTTCAATGGTTCACTTGTCTGTGTTGGAGCATATATAGTCATATATAGTGTGTTCGTCGCTTGTAGAATAGTCTAGGCTTAATGTTATACACCTGATATGTTGTAAACACATGAAACTGGGTCATTCGTAGGAGCATATACGAATGAGACTCAGTCGTACGACTGAGCCATGCTAATGGACCAGTCGTGCGACTGAGAGATGTGATTGGGACATTCGTAAGACTGAACCATAAGTATGGTCCAGTCGTACGATTGAACCATACGCATGGTCCAGTCGTACGATTGAACCATATGCATGGTCCAGTCGGACGATTGAACCATACGCATGGTCCAGTCGTACGATTGAACCATATGCATGGTCCAGTCGGACGATTGAACCATACGCATGGTCCAATCGCACGAATGGGCCCAGTCGTATCTAATATGGGCCAAGGCCTATATATACCAGTTTCAATGTGTAGAGTAAGGGAGGATTCTCTAAAGGGTTTTAGAGAGAGTGTGCCCGGAAGCCTAGGGCTGCCGAATGAGAGGGGAGATCATGCTCGATCTTCCCCTTGCCAAGAGTCTTGATTCTTATGTTGTAACGAGCTTGTAATCGTTTTTTAGCAATGAAACCATTCAATTATAGTTCGTATTACTGTTGACTTTTGGTTTGTGTTGTTGTTTATCCTTCCGTCAAGAACATGCTCGAATGTTTATCGATCCTAGAAACCAACTTCACAATTGGTATCAGAGCCGGTTACTGCTAGAATGATCTAACAATCATTCTAGCAACTCGAGCTCTTGATTTCTGGATCAAATTTCAGATCTTGACATTAAACACACTTCGTGTTCTTCATGTTTTGCTTAGATCTTGTTACGTGTGTTGCTTCTATGTTAAAATCGAATTCGAAACCACGTTCCTATCACCCTTTCGAATTCGATGATGCCTACTTTGCTTCAGTTCATGTTAAATTCATCAGATTAGGGTTTTGGGCAGCCTTGGCGGCTGTAGATCTGAAAATCTGCGTGCAGACCCGTTCATGCGAATGGACCATTCGTACGACTGGACCAGTCGTATGTTCAGTCGTGCGACTGGACCAGTCGTATGTTCAATCGCACGAATGTGCCATCCGCATTGACTCATCCGCATTTGTTCCAGACCAAAAAAAAAGAGTCTGGAACAGCTTCTTATACAGATTTGAAGATGAGCAAAGCATATTCACCCTGAGGTTCTTTTGTCAAATAAGTTCGATGTGTACCCCATTATTCGTCGGACTTCCAGAATAGGTGAATGTATTTGGAACACGAAAGAGAGAAAGAAGATGTCAGCACTTGGTGCTGATTTTGTGGGGTAGTCAGGAGCATCTGACTACTAATGGACCAATCAAGTTATATTTATCCGCACAGAAAGGATTCTGCTTCTTAGGGGGAATCCTTGTATAAAGAAAGTGAAGACGCAATCAGAAAGTGATGATGTGAACCGGTTTCCGATGATGAATCTTCATGCATGCTTATTTGGTTGATATTGTCAACTGTGGATTGGAACCTTCAACCTTTTGCCCAATACACCATGTGAAGACGCAAGGAGAGCACAATGTCTATATATTGGGATATGCTGAATGTGAGGGGGAATTTTTGCATGTGGTGATGTTAATCAGGTTGCCTGTGTGAAGATTGAAGCAATGGAAAACTGTTCATATCATTATCTGGAAAAATCAGTCATATGGTGAATCTTGCTGCTATGATGGTGTTCTACAAAGTAAACAAAAGCTGTTGTGCCTAAATTCATTTTCAGGGATGTGTGTAACTTGACGGATCGACAACGTTCGCTAATATGGTTTTCGTTTGATTCTACTGGCAACCAGAGCAAAGATTGACTGAATATTGTAAGAGGTGTTATCTACTATTCGCAAGCAACGTCCAAAGGGGAATTTGTTAGAGCATATATAGTCATATATAGTGTGTCTGTCGCTTGTAGAATAGTCTAGGCTTAATGTTATACACCTGATATGTTGTAAACACATGAAACTGGGTCATTCGTGGGAGCATATACGAATGAGACTCAGTTGTATGACTGAGCCATGCTAATGGACTAGTCGTGCGACTGAGAGATGCGATTGGGACATTCGTAAGACTGAACCATAAGTATGGTCCAGTCGTACGATTGAACCATACGCATGGTCCAGTCGTACGATTGAACCATACGCATGGTCCAGTCGTACGATTGAACCATACGCATGGTCCAGTCGTACGATTGAACCATACGCATGGTCCAGTCGTACGATTGAACCATACGCATGGTCCAGTCGTACGATTGAACCATACGCATGGTCCAGTCGTACGATTGAACCATACGCATGGTCCAGTAGTACGATTGAACCATACGCATGGTCCAGTCGTACGATTGAACCATACGCATGGTCCAGTCGTACGATTGAACCATACGCATGGTCCAGTCGTACGATTGAACCATACGCATGGTCCAGTCGTACGATTGAACCATACGCATGGTCCAGTCGTACGATTGAACCATACGCATGGTCCAGTCGTACGATTGAACCATACGCATGGTCCAATCGCACGAATGGGCCCAGTCGCATCTAATATGGGTCGAGGCCTATATATACCAGTTTCAACGTGTAGAGTAAGGGAGGATTCTCTAAAGGGTTTTAGAGAGAGTGTGCCCGGAAGCCTAGGGCTGCCGGATGAGAGGGAAGATCATGCTCGATCTTCCCCTTGCCAAGAGTCTTGATTCTTATGTTGTAACGAGCTTGTAATCGTTAGGTTTTATCAATGAAACCATTCAATTATAGTTCATATTACTATTTGACTTTGGTTTGTGTTGTTGTTTATCTTTTCGTCAAGAACATGCTCGAATGTTTATCGATCCTAGAAACCAACTTCACAGTCTGGAACTAGAAAGAGCAATACTATCTACTTACTAGATGGTGGAGCGGAGATGATTGATAGTCCATATGTAGCCCAAGAAGATCCAGAAAGTGAAGCTTTACTGTGGCACAATCGGTTAGGTCACATAAGTATAAAAGGTTTAGCTGAGTTGAATAAATAATAAGTCATGTGGAACATTAAGTCATGTGACATTAGTTTGTGTGTGAGTTGTGTACTTAGGAAGAATACAAGGGTCAATTTTAGCAAGGATAAACATCCTACAAGAGGTATTCTTGAGTATGTAAAGTTTAATTTATGGGGGCCTACTAAACATGATTCTCTGGATTGTGCTAGATACTTTCTATCTTTAATTGACGATTTCTCTTGGAGGGTGTGGATATACATCTTAAAGAACAACACGATGCATTTAATCAGTTCAAGAAATGGAAGTTATTAGTTTGAGATACTAAGAAGTGAGTAAAGAAACTTAGAACAGACAATGGTTTGGAGTTCTACACTATGGAATTTAATCAGTTTTATAATGCTAGTGGAATTGCTAGACGTTTGTTTGTCCCTAGTACAACTCAACAGAATGGTTTAACCGAAAGGATGAATATAAGCAAAGACTCCAAAGGATGAGGTCTATGTTTACAAGCTTAGGAATGTTGGAGAGGTTTTAGGCAGAGCTTGCCACTACTATCGTGTACCAAATCAATGTATATCCTTTAATAGATCTCGAAATAAAGACTCCAATGGATGTCTGGTCAAGGTATAAGTAAGATTATAATAATATGAGGGTATCCGTTGCATTAGCATATGCACACACAAGTCAAGGGAAGTTGGAGCCTAGAGCAATTAAGTGTGTGTCGTTAGGGTACCCTGATAGTGTGAAAGGATATAGGTTATGGAACTTAGAAAGGTAGGGAAAAAGGATGATCAATAACAGAGATATGAAGTTTAATGAAAAGGTCATGTATAAAGACATGAGGTAGTGGTAGAGATGGTGAGCAGGCAGGAAGCACCATTGGTTGGCAGGTAGCACTAGTGGTAGAGAAGGTGTGCATATTAAGGTGGAGTCAAGTCACATAGGTAATGAATCTTCTAAAGGAGGTAGTGGAACTAATGGTTCTCAAAGAAGTCCAAGCATAGCAAGAGATAGAGCCAGAAGACAAATAATTGTACCACTTACATACATAAATGATTGTGATATTTTAGTAGTTGCCTTTATAGTTGCTAAAAGTAGGAGTATCTTTAAGCACATCATATATGAGGAGGTTATGTGTTCTACAAAAAAAGGATAAGTGGATTGCAGTTATGAATGATGAGATGGAATCTCTATATGAGAATGAAACTTAGGTTCTGGCAGATAAACCAAGAGATAAGAAGTTTGTGTCATGCAAGTGGTTGTTTAAGCTGAAGGGCATTTGTTCAAAGCCAGGTTGGTGGCAAAGGGGTATACTCAGAACGCAAGTGTTGGCTATATTATGAAGCATTCTTTTATAAGAGTGATTTTTATTAACAAATTTAATGGATTTAGAACTTGAATAACTAGATGTCAAGGCAACTTTTTTTGCATTGAAATTTGGATGAGCATATTTATATGAAGCAAGCCAAGGGATATGAGGTCAAAGGAAGTGAAGATAAGGTTTGCTTGTTAAGGAAATCACTTTATCGGCTTAAACAATCACCTCGACAGTGTTATAGGAAGTTTGCTGAGTACATGGTGGATAATGGGTTACAAAGAGTCCTTATGATAGTTGTGTTTATCACAAGGAGTTTGTTAAAGGATATTTTATCTACTTTATCCTAAATATAGATTATATATTGGTAGCCTGCAGAGACAAGGGAGAAATTCAGGTTGTCAAGAAGTTTCTACAAAGAGATTTTTAAGATGAAGGAGCTAGGGAATGCTAAGAAGATTCTTGGTATGGAAATTACTTAGAATATGAGAATGAGGCAACTTGTTTTGTCTTAGAGTTCTTATATGAAGAAGGTCTTATCCAACTATGGAATGTTAGAATCAGAGCCTGTTTAGATTCATATTAGTGCTCAATTTAAGTTGTCATTGGCAAACTGTCCTAAAGATGATACGAATAGATCATACATGGAGAAAGTTCCTAATAGTAATTCAGTAAGGAGTCTCGTATATTTGATGGTGTGTTCTAGACCAGACATTAGGTATTGGGTAGTCTGGTGAGTCGGTTCTTGGCTAACCCTGAAAAGGTACATTGGAATGTTGTCAAGTGGATACTAAGGTATTTGAATGGTACCAAAAATCATGGGATGGTTTTTGGGGAAAGAACAAATGGTCATGATAATATGATGATTGGCTCTATAGATGTTGATTATGCCAAGGATGCTGATAAGGGTAAGTCCTTAACAGGTTATGTGTTTTTGGTGTTGGGAAATGTGATTAGTTGGAAGGCTCAGCTGCAAAGATAGTAGCTTTGCCTATTACTAAGGCTGAATATATAGCATTCACAAAAGCAGTTAAAGAAGCTATTTAGCTTAAGGGGTTTGTGCTTGATTTGGGAATTCAACTATGTGATATAGTGGTATGTTGTGATAATCAAGGTATTGTTCAACTGACAAAGAATAGTATGTTTCATGAGCGTACTAAGCATATTAATGTGAAGTTACACTTTATACGAGATGTGGTTAGTTCCAAGAAGGTAACTGTGAAGCTAACAACTGAAGTCAATCCGACAAATATGTTTACAAAGGTGTTGCCGGGACCCAAGTTTAGTTTATGTGTTGATGTGTTGGATGTTGGCTCATGTTAATGATGCCCATTGGTGGAGATTATTGAATAAAGGGTCATAATTTTCATAGTGTAAACTTAGAGGATTGAAAGTGTTAATATGAATAAGGGTTTGTAATCATAGATAAAATTCATTCGGCAGTTAGAATAGTTGAATTCGGTAGTCAAACTTTTGGCAGTCAGACTTGTTTAAAAGGGGAATTGAGCGTGCAATTCAGTTAGTTCGTTCTATTCAATAATTGTATTTCACAATTCATTTTTCTTTCTTGTAATCGTTTTCAACTGATTAATAAAGTTCTTAATTCTTGGGGTTCGAATTGGCTGTGTACCTCATTAGTTATAATCACATTTCAAAAATATTTTTGTTTTTTTTTTGCATACAACATATATTGAGATTCAACATTTTCAAATTATGACTTAAAGCAACAGACTCACGTATAACAAATGAATTGATCACAAATAACCTTGTGACCGCATCATAAGTTTTTATCACATATGACATATTGTATTCAGCTGTCTCAATTTGAGACTTAAAATAGCAAATTCAACTTATCCCACATTTAGATAAGATTACCTTCATTTTGTTAGCACCTTTTTTTATCATAACCGGTAAATCAAAATGCATATAATTGATTGTTCTTAAAATAAACAATATTAACTTATAAAACCACAAGAATTAAAATTTAATGAAGTATGAGTACACAATATTCTAATGCAATAATGCAGTTATAACATATTATTGCATTATTATGTAACATGACACTTGGATTATTCCTCAAAAGATTCATCGAATCAGTAGCAGAGTGATGATTGAACCAAATTGGATCTTCTTTAAGCTTATTAATATATTAGCAAACAATTGCATAATATATTGGAAAATGTATATCTTTCATAATAAGTATTTAATTTTTGAATAGGTATCCAAATGAGCTTATTAAAATTAAGTAATGTTGTTGTCCTATAATATATGTCTTTGTCTTAAAAGAATCGAAAGATAAATAATGTATGAGAGTTCCGACCTTTTGATTTATATCGACGATCAACTTTAATAACGGCTTATTCTAGATCTAAAACGATAACTATAATTTAGTGTATCTGACATTATCGACAAATTATTTTAAGAAGTGTATATTCTATAATATAATATTGTAATTGGTACATGAGAATTATGATGTTCCCACTTCCAGATGTGCGGGGATTCCACATAGCTATTATATACAGAGTCAGAAACTAGAAAATAATTTCTAGTGTACTACTACAGTATTCTGAAACTAAAATGATAAAATTATTAATTTATAATATCATATTCTTAAAAGGAATCATTAGCTATATAATAGTTATTTACTTAAAATTTTTTTTGAAATAATATAAAAAGGTTAAGAATTGCATCCTTTTCTTTTTACCCTTTTAGTCACAACATGGATAATGTTCTAACTAAATTAAACTTAATATCATAACAATAGACTTTAAAGCAAAAAACAAAACTTTTAATGATTTTAATAAACACAATTACAAAAAAGCAACAAACTTTAAACGAGATTTTAATAATTAATGGAAAAGTAATCACTTTCGGATTTTAAGTTAAGCAATATAAAATTTTGACATTTTCATTAGGTTTTGTACAAACATAACTTTAAATCGGAACTTTTTTATTAAAGTTATAATAAGCAACAATCTTTTAAGATTCAGCCAGTCATAATGTTATCAATTTATCTATATCAAATTTTCTACTATTCTAATGGGTTAACAATGCAATTAACCATAAACTAATAATTAAGTACACAACTTTATTTATAGCATATCTTTTAAATCAACCACAATTTAACTTATATTTAATAATCCAATGCTCAACACAAACCCCAATTGAAACATACCAAACGTCTTATTTTGGGTAAATAACAAAAATGATCATTTGACCAAATCGAATTACTAAAATAATCTGTTAAAAATGAAGTTTATTAATAAACAGTCAATCATTTCGCTCCACGTGTCCATTCCCTGCTAACGTGGTGAGGGATCCAGAAAAACATGCCAGTGAGGGATTATGGGAATTCCTCACCCACGTGTACATCCCTCACTGACTCAGCAAGGGATTATGGGAATCCCTCGCCCGGAATTACAAAAATGCCCCTCGCCCATAATTAATATGTGTGTGTGTGAGTTTTAACAAAAAAATCCGTATTTTTAATTATTTATTGTTTTTAAATACATAAGCATTTTATTTAATTTTAACTTCACCTATATAATACAATGTTTACCCTTAACAAAATTATCAAATCTTACATTCTCCTCAACCTTCTTGTTATTTTCTTCTTAAAATTATCAAATCAGAAAATATCAGTTAATATCATACTATACAGTGATGGTAAATGTCATTTTGTAAACGGTGTTGAAGAGTATCTATCATTAAAAGGTAAATGTGTGGTAAATGATATTGGTAGATAGTCTTCAATATCGTTTGCAAAAATATTATTTACTACCACTGTATAATATAATATTAACTAACATTTCCTTATTTGAAAGAATTTTAAGAAAAAAGTAACTATAAGGTTGAGAAGAATGTAAAATTTGATAACTTTGTTAAGGGTAAACATTGTATTATATAGGTGAAAATAAAATAAAATTATATTTTTAAGTATTTAAAAACAATAAATAATAAAAATACAGATTGTTTTTGGTACAAAAACACACACACACACACAATATATATATATATATATATATATATATATATATATATATAATATATATATATATATATATTATATATATATATATATATATATATATATATATATTATATATATATATATATATATATATTAATTATGGGCGGGGGGGGGGAGGGGGGATTTTCGTAATTTTGGGCGAGAGATTCCCATAATCCCTCGCTGAGTCAGGGAGGGATAAAGCCACGTTAGTGAGTAAGGGTGTTCAAAAATATCCGAATCCGAAACCGAACCCGAAATGTCCGAAAATCCGAAATTCAGATATCCGAAATTTTGGATTTGAATTCGGATAGTGATTTTGAGAATTTTTGGATATTTCAGATATCCGAAATATCTGAAATATCCAAAATATCTAAAATATTTTTATAAAATTTTAAAAATATTAAATATTAATTAAATACTTTAGATATTTTCAGATATTTCGAATATTTTTATAAATACTTTGGATATATGAAATAAATTTCAATAAAAAATATTATATTTTTATAAAAAGGAAATTAGATATCACCACACCTTTTCTTCTTCTCCGTTTTCTTTCTTAAGCTAACTTAGGTCACTTAAACCACCACCTGAGTCATCACCAAAACCCCTACCACCACAGTCCACCATTGCATCGTGTTTGAACCACCACTAAAGCCTTATAGAGCTATTTCATCGATGAAGACGAGAAAGCTTTTCGCCGCAATGACACGTTGATGATGATGGTCGTGTCTGTCGTATCCGTCTTCGCATGTGAAGCTCCAGTGCCCACTCCGACTTTTGACTCTACCACCTTCTTCATTCTTCTGATTAACTGGTCACCACATCATCGCCACCATCCCTCCGCTGCCATCAACTCTCCACACTAACCCTATTCATCTTTGCAACCACCATGGTTCCATTACCAAAACTCCATCGACACACCTCTATTACTAGATCTAAACTAAGGGCCCATATCTCATCGTGATTGTCTTTGTCTCAACACTAATGTCGACCACCATCACATCAAATCAGAGATGCAAGTTGTGGTCTGGTTAAGGGACAAGCAGTGGTAGGTTGCGGTGTTGTGGTCTAGAGGTTGTTAGACTAGGTTGTGGTGTTGGAGGCAACAATCCACGATGGTAGGTTATGGTATTTGAGTAAACAACCGGCTGTAGGTTGTGAGGCGGGCGGTGGTGGTGAGACAGCCAGTGGTGGCGGAGGAGACGATGATGGTTGGCAGTGATGGTGAGATGTTTTTGGTCTAAGTTGAGCTTGGTCTATTGTTTCAGGAAAATATCGCAGCATAGTCATCAAGTTTCGAAAATATTCAAATCACTTGTGCATATTTTAGCCCTATTGAATCACTAAACCAACAAATCTAGAAATCATAGAAAAAATTTTTGTGTCAAGAAAGAAATGAGGAAGAAGATGTGGGGGTCATGATTTCTAACCTATGTAGTTATATTAAACATAAAAAACATGTAAATTATATTATAAAATTAAAAACAATTACCTAAAACCCTCGTCACAACTTCATGTCAACATCAAATAAAAGAAAAATATGTTTTCTAATTGAATCAAAAAAGAGTTAAAATTCGTTAAAACCTTCGATTTAAATAAAATATAATAATTGAGTGATTTAATTGAATTTTCTTTTAAACTTGAGTGGCATAATAAAAGCATTTTTAAAACTTCGTTATTATTCTGTAAAGTTACCTTTATTGTTTGACATCAAGTACGTCATATGTATATTTAGTTAATTTAAAATTAATAATTTTTAAAGCTAGTGTTATTTTGTTCATTTTATCGGCACTTAACGGAAAAAAAGATAAGGATCATCCAGTGGACCATTTGTGTTATGTTTTTTCAAACGGTTAGACTGACCTTATAATTTTTCAAACCTAGGGACCTAATGTAAATCAAACCTAAGTAAAGAGACCTCTCTTGTAATAGCTCTTTTTTTTAAAATAAGAAGTATTTTAAACCCTTTATATAATATGTTGGATCTTAAAAGGCTGGTGCAACCAAAACCAAATACTTAGACTATTTTTTGTGCAACTTACAAAGGACTTCCGAAGCTAAGTATGGACTTCCGAAGAAAATGGAGTTCTTCCGAAGACAAAGTGCAAGATCATCTTCCGAAGGAAAAGCTCCAACTTCCGAAGACAAGTCTTCTCTTCCGAAGTTCAAGACTTAGAAGAATTCAAAGCTAATGACTTCTGAAGAAGAAGTCCTCAAGTCACGGAAGAAGTAGCCTCTTCTAAAGTATAAAAGGCTTCAGAAGAACTTGTTCTTCCGAAGCCAATTAACCTTCGGAAGATGTTGCTATGGACCGGTGGACATAAGTATGGTTCTCTGACATTCTGCTACAGACCTCTGATACTACATGGTGTTTTCCCAAAAGGCCATGTAATTGATCATACTTTATTCCACTATTCACCTTTGTTTTTTAGTACAGTTGCTAACTTTAGTTAGTGTCAAAAGGTAAGTCATGCACATGTCATGACTATCATATCTTAGATAAGACACTATCTAATATAACTTAACTATAACTTTGTAGTATCTGCTTTAGTTATAGGATTCCAGTTGGTATCAAAGTATAACCGGCTGTAGGTGATAGTATATATAGTTTCTCATCGTAACTCTTGTATTATGCTTGTAAAAATCTTGTAAACTATGAGTTGAGAAGTAATATATACAAGTACCTTGAAAATTATTTCTTTGTGTTCTTAAGTTACTTAGATGCTATTTATTTTTTCTGCAAGAAATGTCTGCAGTCTGCGGACCACATCTGCAGACATCTGCAGCAGATGAGGTGGACCAAACGTCTCCAGTCTGCAAGAAAAAGACTATTTGTTTTTAACATCTGCAGATGGTAAAAAATATTCTATAATTAGATTAAACTATTTTTTTAAACCTATTAAATTAAACCTATTTTTTAACACTTGTTTTCTTGGACTTGTACCACACACACATCCGTACGTACATACAACATATATACACATCCATACGTACAAGCAACCCGTGGGCGAGGTGTGGGGAGGGGGGTCGGCAGGCGCAGGTAAGGGGAGGCGGGTGTAGGTAGGGGAGGTGGAGGCGATCGACGGGCAAGGTGGCAGGGGGGGCCGGAGCAGGTGGGGGGAGGGGGAGGCGAGGGCAGGTGGAGGGAGGGGGCATCGATGGTCCGACCGGTAGGGGGAGGTGGGGCGGCGATGATTTGGCCAGTGGGGGTGGTGGGCGGCGGTGGTCCAGCCGGGGGGGGGGAGGTTGTGTGGCTGATGGAGGAGGTGGGGGAGGTGAGAAGAGGTTAGAAGATCTTAGAAGACATAGGTCCACATCTTCTCCATTCAGACCTCTTGAAGACGTTTTTTAATGAAACTTCTTCCAAAAAACAAACACTCTGCGTATTCAAAATGTAAGGCCCCATTCCCAGGACGCTTACAGCTGGGTTCTCATCGCTCATAAAACGTATAATTTCATTTGTATCTCATAAATCACAGCGGAAAACTGTTGGACCAAAAGAACCAATGAGCCGGATCATAAAAACCTTTAAGTCCCACAGACGTCACAACAACTACTGAAGACCACAATAGCTGAAGACAACAGCTGATTACAAAGTCTGAAGACAAGTGCTGAAGATAAAGTCTGAAGACAAGTGCTGAAGACAAGTGCTGAAGACAAAGTCTGAAGACAAGTGCTGAAGACAAAGTCTGAAGACACAAGTGCTGAAGACAAAGTCTGAAGACAAGTGCTGAAGACTAAAGTATCAGACGTTGTCACAACAGCTGAAGAGGTCTTCTTCAGTAGTTGTGACGGTTTACCTTTCAGTAGTTTTATGTTTAATGTTTTCAGTAGTTTGACACAACAGCTGACGAATACTTCTTCAGTTGTTGTGCTCATCATTAGTTTTATATTTATCAGTAGTTTTGTAAAATGACTGAAGAGCTTGTTCTTCAGTCGTTGTAGTTTCAGTAGTTTCTTATCAGTAGTTTCTTATTTTGTACTTAACACTATGATATGTTCTCAGTAGTTGTGAACATTTCAGTAGTTTGTTAAGAGTTAGTTATTTTTGTAATAGATCTGCCAGTTGTCACTTTCCCGTGATAACAGCAACGATTGCACTCTATATAAGGAGTGTCAACCTATTGTAATAAAATAAAATGATTTGATCAGAAATATTCGATATTATTGAAACATTCCTTGTTACAGAAATATATTCTCTCGTTATAACCGTATTTTTCTTAATGCATACGAGTATCAAATTCTTGCTACAATTTTTCTAATTCTTGTTCTTATTTCGCTGCGTTACGCTCCTTTACATCAAACTTGTGATCACTGATCCTGACAAAAACTAAAACAATCTTTCATTTCCATGTAAATGTTTTTGCAAGTTAATACAACATTCATTACAAAATAGCTTGTTCGCATTACAATGCAAAAAAAACATTAATCAAAAGAATGCCATCCCAAAAGAGCTGAGTAGCTTCACGGTGTGCCATCCTCAGCAAACATTACCTGCCAACTGGAAAACATATAAAAAGTCAGCGTTGCTAAGTAAGTTCTAGTTTTATTGCAAAACATACTTTACTTTCATATAAAACCATTCGTTGCTTTTACATGATCACCCATCGTACGTACACATAGATAATATCATTATTATCTTCTTCATTCATTCATTCGTTCATTCGTTCTTTATGACTTCGTTCTTTCATACAAAATCTTTCATTTATTTATACTTTCGTTCCTTCGAGTCTGTTGCGACAACATGGTCGCTCACCTCATTAACAATCCCAACGACTTCGCGCGATCCGAGTCTGTTGCAACCATATAGTTGCTCACCCCAATTGCCAATTTCAACGATGGCATGCTTTCCGAGTCTCTTGCAACCATAGGGTTGCTCACCTCATGGCAACTTCACAATAACGCGTTGTCTGAGTCTGTTGCAACCGTAGGGGTGCTCACCTCATAGCAATCTCAAGGATTGCATACCATCCGAGTCTGTTGCAACAACAGGGTTGCTCACCTCATTGCCATGCTCATCGATGGCACGCCATCCGAGTCTCTTGCAACCATCGAGTTGCTCACCTCATATATGTGCTTGCAAGCCTTTCCTTCGTTCGTTCATCATTCAATAATGCATGCATTCTTACTTTATGTTCCCCTTTCATTATCTTTCACTTTACGTTACATAATACTTTATTCATTCATTAACATGACACATAAGGCCACAAGAAAGATAACATACATCATATTAAGGAACATATCATACACATTCATCATCATCATACAGGGCAACATCATACATACATAACATGCATAAATATGCAACATCATCATCATCACGCCCAACATGCTCTCTAAGGCCCCAATCGTCATCTTACATGCTCTTACAGGAACCTTTACGTCAAAACTTACATCTGCACTTTTCCCCGAAAGTCAGAAGTCAAACTACACTTTCCTCGGGTGTGACAGCCCTACTCGGGCGTATGGACACCCTTCAGTCGCATGGCCTCCATGCGACTGAACATCATGTGAATGAACTAATACGGATGAACACCTATGCGAATGAACATCCAGTCGTGCGAATGGACAATGCGGATGGACCTCATGCGAATTGGATTAATGCGGATGAGCACTTATGCGACTGGACCTTCAGTCGCATGACCTCCATGCGACTGGCCTTTCAATCGTGCGAATGGACCTTCAATCGTGCGAATGGACCTTCAATCGTGCGAATGGACCTTCAATCGTGCGAATGGACCTTCAATCGTGCGAATGGACCTTCAATCGTGCAAATGGACCTTCAATCGTGCGAATGGACCTTCAATCATGCGAATGGACCCCAATCGCACCCTAATCGGCCGTATGGCCTCCATTCGGCCTCCAGTCGGTCGCCTAGCCCTAACTGATGCAGAATGCAGTTCATCCCGACTGCAGCCGAGGGTTTTCGGCCTCCAAACTCATCTAAACCCATTTTAAGCCTAAATCGACCATCCTAAACCTTAGGAATGCATACCATAACACCATACAAGCACACACACGCCCGGAAACATACACGAAACGCATCACACACATCACACCCAAATGGGTCAAACACATACACATACAAAAACGGGTTTTTATGCTTTCCAGCCCCAAAATCGTTTGAAAACAAGTAAAAGTGGGGTTCTAGAACTCACATAAACGAGCAAAACGTTAAGGGCTTCGATTTGGCTTGCTTCACGATGATTTTGGCGACCCGAACCAACTCGAACCAACTTTTTCTCCTTTCACTCTTCTTCTCTCTAAGAAATCTAAAATGTGGGGTGTGTGGGGAGAGTGGGCTGCCCTCTCCCTACCAATATCACCACATTTCCCAACTTTTCTTCGTTGGCGAGTTGGTCCCTCGACTTTGAACTTTATTTTCTTTTCTTTCGTCATCGGCTTCAAAATAATAATTATCCGGGTGTTACACAAAACCTCTTCCTGCGTCTTCACTCTTGTTTTCTATCCCAGATAGAGCCAAAGAATGTTGATGAAGCTCTAAAGGATGGAAGTTGGGTTGAAGCTATGCAACAAGAGCTGCTTCAATTCAAAAGACAGAAAGTTTGGAACCTTTCTCCTCTTCCTTCTGGGAAGACTACCATTAGAACCAAATGGGTGTTTAGGAATAAGAAAGATGATAGAGGCATCATCATCAAGAACAAAGCTAGAATGGTTGTTCAAGGATACACACAAGAAGAATGGATTGACTACACTGATATCTTTGCTCCAGTGGCAAGATTAGAAGCTGTTAGGATATTCTTGGCATTTGTTGCATCCAAGAACTTCAAGGTCTTTCAACTTGATGTGAAGTGTGTCTTTTTGTATGGAGTGATAGATGAAGAGGTTTATGTCAAACAACCACCTAGTTTTGTAGATCCTGATCATCCTGATTATGTCTGCAAGCTTGACAAAGCTCTCTATGGGCTGCATCAGGCACCCAGGAAATGGTATGAGACACTATCTGAGTATCTTTGTAAACATGGATACAGGAGAGATACTATAGATGGAACTCTGTTCATCAAAGAACAAGGAAAAGACATACTGCTAGTTCAAGTATATGTGGATGACATCATCTTTGGTTCAGCTAATCCAAAGCTCTGCAAAGACTTTGAGAAGCTGATGAAAGACAGATTTGAAATGAGTGCCATAAGAGAACTCAATTTCTTTCTGGGAATTCAAGTGAAGCAAGTTGAAGATGGCATCTTCATAAGTCAATCAAAGTATGTTCAGGACATACTCAAGAGATTCAACATGATTGACTGTAAGATTGCTAAGACACCCATAGCTAGAAACCACTCTCTTGGTCCTGATCTTGAGGGGGAGTGTGTAGATAAGCATTATATAGGGATATGATTGGGTCTCTTATGTATCTTACTGCTAGCAGGCCTGATATCATGTTTGCTACATGTATTTGTGCAAGATATCAAGCCAACCCTAAGATGTCTCACCTTATCAGTGTCAAAAGGATTCTAAGATACCTCAAAGGTGCATCAACACTCGGACTATGGTATCCCAAGAATTCTGACTTCAATCTGTATGCCTATACAGATAGTGATTATGGTGGTTACAACATGACTGCAAAGTCTACATCTAGGAGACGTCAATTTCTTGGTGGAAGGGTTGTCTCTTGGCAATGCAAGAAACAATCCTGTGTCTTTGCATCAACTGCTGAAGCTGAATACATTGCTGCTGCAAGCTGCTGTGCTCAAGTACTTTGGATTCAAAATCAGATGCTGGACTATGGGTTAAACTTCAAGGAGACTCCCATTCATATAGACAACAAAAATGCTATCTCAATCACAGAGAATTCTATGCAGCACTCAAGGACAAAGCACATCAATATCAGGTATCATTTAATAAGAGATAACTATGAAAATGGATTAATTAAACTAGTCAAAGTTCACACAGATGAACAATATGCTGATCTGTTTACAAAGGCCTTTGATGAACATAGATTTAAATATCTAATATCAGCTATTGGGATGATAAACTTTGAGTAAGCTTTTCTTAAAACTAATTCTTATTATTTCTTTAAAATTTATGTGTGTCCTAAGTTGTCTAGTTCATCACTTTCATAAGCTCATGTTTTCTTTGGATGAAAATTTCTTTTTGAAGACTTTCCTTAGACTTTTGAAAATTTCTGATACTTTAGAAGTTATGCTTTTAACTTCGGAAGTAAATCATGCCTTCAAAATAAATATCTGTCTAAGAAATTTACCTTCGGAAGAGTTTTCAAATTTATCTTCCGAAGCTTAAATACTTGTCTCAGACACTTACTCATTTTCAAGGACCATTTACTTCCGAAGCAAAATTAACTCTCGGAAGCTTTGTTAGTTTATACACAAAGCACTCAAGTTTTAATTTTTCTTTCGAAGCAAAATTCTCAAACCTCTCAGGAAATTCTTCCGAAGTCATTTTAGCTTCGGAAGCTTTTTAATTAAAACTTCCGAAGATATTTAACCTTCGGAAGCTTTTTGACTTCCAAGAAAACTACTTTTTTAGCAAAAGTAAACTACTTTTTCAGAGGTGGGACCGACATCCGGATTTCAAAGTTTATCCTCTTTCCTTAACCTTTATCTAAAATCCTTCTCATATATAAACCCAACGGTTTCCCCCCTCTTTCTATCATCTGTTCTTCCTCCAAACCTAAAACCCCAAATTTTCTCTCTGAAATTTCTTTCTTTCTTCTTTCTTCGTCCTTAAGCTACTTTAAAAATGGCCAACCTTGCTCATAGAAATGATCCCAAATTTACCATGCAGCTACACATACAACATAATCAGGTTGCTTTGTTAAGCTCTGAGAAAGATCCTCATTTCTCAGAGGTTTGCCGTTTCCTAACTCTGTCAAACTACTTCACCTCCCTAACTATTGATCCTCCACTCTATGAGAATCAGTTGCTTGAATTCTGGAAGACCTGCCAAGAGGTCATTATGGATGGGGAGAAGGCACTGTCTGCCACAGTGCAGGGGAGAACAATCTTCATCACTCTGGCCATCATCAACAAACATCTTCTGCTGGATGATGAAGAAGGTGAGGTGTTTTTCCCAAAGGAAGCTGTCAATCATTCCTTTGAGCAGATGGGATATGAAGGAGATTTCTCTATAAAGACCTTTAGGAAAGGGAAGGTCTCATCCCAATAGAGATTCCTGCTCCATGTGGTCATCCACATATTATTAAATAAGCATGATGGATGGGACCTGATTCCTGAGGATCTCTCCTTCATAGTCCATGGAATGGTTCAGGGGGTCAAATTCAGGTATTCACATTTTGTCTATACATATTTACTTGCTAATTTAGACTCCTTAGAGTATTACATGTTTCCTAGATATGTCCAGTACATTCTTAACTGTGAACTGGGCTCACAATTAAGGGAAACAGGTAACATTCTTAAATTGGGACAGATGAAGCCCGGCATCTTTAAAATACTGAGAAAGTTCACTATTGGATTCTCTGGGGTAGAAACAGCCCTAGTCCCAAAAATGTTAGAGCTTATTGCTCAAGGTGACAACCTAGCAGCACAAACTAGTGTTGAACCCACACCTGCTACTTCCCAACCACCCACACAGCCTCAAATCTCCATCACCTACCAAAGAAAATCCAAACGAACCCCTGCTCAGACTATTCAGTCTGTGGAGGCCCTCATATACTCAACCATACAGGAAGAAGTGGACACTGGAGCTCCCACTTCTCCTGAGGAGCAACCACTCCCATCTCTTCAAGAATCAGTGCTGAGGTTCCTCATGCTCAGCCTGATGAGCTCATTAGCCCTACTACCTTAAGCCATCACTCTGAGTCTCAACACTCAAGTGATCAACCTTCAGGGGACAGTTACTATCCCCAGCCTATAGATCTCAACCAACCAATTCCCAACCTTGATTTCTACACTAATGAAGATATAGGTTTCAATGAGTATAATGAATCCCTTTTCTTTCCCTCTACTCAAAGAGAGATGAGTACTCCTGAGTCTCCTACATCTATCCCACATCAGTCACCTACAACTAAGGTGGACACTCCTAAACCTATTCAGGATGTCCATATGGAAGAGGCTCTCACTTCTGAAAGTGATTACATCATTAAGACCTCAACCATGGCAACTTATCCCACTAACATCTCAACTGAGACTGCCTAGGAAAACCAGCAGCCAAGAACCTTAAGCTGGTGGTGAGAGAGAGGACTCTGGTCCAATCATCTCATCCCCCAATGAATCTTCTGATGAATATGAGGGGAATCTGAGATTACTGGTGCAAAAACTGTCTAAAACATGCACTTATCTAGTCTTAAAGGTCAGTCACCTTGAATCTCAGGTGACTACCTTACATAACAGGATCAATGATTAGCAACTTGAGATTTCATATCTTAAGGAAAAACTAGTTGGGAGACCCTTAAGGAGAGCTCAACCAGGAACACAGGAACCTGTGGATGTGATTGATCTATCTTCCAGCTCACCTATGCAAGTGGGTGATGCTACCAAAAAGGGGGAGAAAATCATTACAGCCACAGAACCTGGGAGTTCTTCAGAGAGAATGGACATTGAGGAGTCACCATCCTCACTTGCAACTGTGCATTCTCAGCAACCTCCTCTATTTCACATTGATGTGGACTACACAGACTCCTTCATACCGAGTCTGTTTGAGGATGGGATACCAAGGGCTATGTCACCTTCACCATCTTTCAATCACATCATTGGGTGGAGGTATGACAACAACAGGAAGGCCCTTATCATCATAAGAGTTCAAGGACAGCAAGAAGTCTTCAATTTTCAAACCTTGGACTACTATGAAGGTCTGGATCTAGTGAACATGCCACTTGTCAACCCTAGCCAATCAAGACAAGCTAACAGTCTGGCTAAAAGAATCCAAGACAGGATCACTGCAGAGTTCAGCTTAAGAAGGAGACTTAGGCAATCAGGCAATGTCATCGGTCAACTGGATGTTGAGGCAGACCCTAAGATTAGCTTCATAGGGGAAACCTTGACTGAAGGCCTAGTGACAGAACCTGAGAGCCCTGTCTCATCATCTCCAACTGCTGCAGAGATCCATATTCCTTCTGAGACACCTACTGGTGAAGGTGCTTCTCAACCTCTCTCTGGCCTGAGCTCAAATGCTGCAACGAGCAATGAAGGCCAAAGCTCTCTCCACCTGGAGTCACAAAGGTGTGTGAGTGACAAAGGGAAAAGAAAGATGGCATCTGAGGAAATTAAGGAGGAGGAGAGAGAGAGGAAAAGAAGGCTAAGGGGAGAAAGTTCCTCTGCTGAGTCTCCAAGACTCATGGAGTCTGCAATCAGGGCTGCCCCCAGACCAGATACTCAGAATGATGAGTTAAAGGCAGTCAGGATTAACTATCTGAAGACTAGGAACTATGACATAGATAGTGTCATTTCTGTCCCCTTGGATGAACTGAATGAACTGGTTGACCTGGAAAGGTCAAGAGAGAAGAAGGAGGCAGAAGATGCAGAACTCCTAGTACAAGTCAAAGAAGAGAGAAGAAGAAAAAGACTGTACAAAGGTATGCTTACCCTCTCACCAGTTCAAGAAGTCCTGAACAAGAGGATGTGGCTCAACAAGAACCTCAGGTAGATAAGGAAGAAGACATAATCAAGATGATTAACTACCTGAGTGCCACATGTCTTTATCAGGCAGATGCACTCTTCCCTTACCTTATGACTATATTGAGTTTGAGTACTTAAAACAACTTGAGCTTGAGCTAGTCAAGGAAAGAAAGAAACAAAGAAGAAGCTAAAGGAAGAAGCTGCAAAATCAAGAGCCATCATCCAAAAGAGCATGAAGAAGTCTGCTGATAGGCAGAGGATGATGAGCTTCTTGAAGCTGTATGGATTCTACGGAAGGAGACTTGGACCCATGTCTCTATCAACTATGGATGAGCATATCAGGGTAATCAAGCAGAAGATTAAGAGTGGAGAGCTCACTGACTTACACTCCACTCCAAGTCAAGCCCCACCTGAAGTGAAGGTTAAGGTTGAACAACCAGACACAACATAATCCGGACCTCCTGCTAATGCTCAGCAAGCTTCATCTTCTGATCCACAGCAGGGTCAACCTCCCTCTCCATCTGAACTTGAGAGAGAGGAAGTCCCAACTAAGAAAGACGGTGAAGATCAATCTGGTGCTGCAGGCCAGTCTTCTCAGTTAAAATTTGGAAAGAGAAAGAAGAGGATGGCTTCTAGACCAAAGTCTAAGAAGAAGAAGAAGAATCCTGCATCCCCTTCTAAACCTCAGGATGAATCAGAACAGCCTAAGGATATGCAGCCAGAGGATGCTACACCAACTCCAATTCAAACAGCTCATCTAGCATCAGGAAGACCCATCTTGTCTTGGACATACACCACAAATCCAGAATGATGGCATGTTATTAGAGATCAAGGAATTGAAGACATTTATACATGGCAAGATATGTTTCAGTTGCCTCTGCATGACCTCTTTGACATGAGAAAACACTTTGACAGCCTGAAGGATCCTGATCATCTTATGAAGAAAGGAATGGTGATCATCCTAATGAGGACTGTTAATATCTGAAGTTTTCAAAGTGTTTTGGTAGCATCAACCTAGGGGAGTTTGTAGAGATTAATGAAGAGGCTGATGCAACCTAAACATCTTTAGTCTTTCCTCCATGTTGCACAAGTGCATTAAAGAAGAAGCTTAGGAAGTTTCACACATGAAACAAAAAATACTCTAAGTGTGAAATCTTCCGAAGCCAAGACCAATATCTTCCGAAACCAAACATGAAGTCTTCCGAAGCCTCATAGACAAAGTATTCTGAACCTTCAAGTTCATGAAGACAGATTTCTTCCGAAGAATTTTAGTAACATGCTTTCTCTGATGTACTGTTCCATAAAGCTAGACACATTTCCGCTGTGCCTCTGCAATTCACCAACTTACATGGTTTGGTGAAAAGGTCCATGCTTTTGGTAACTGTACATTAAGGTCTTGAGTCTGTAACTTTCTACTTTATGTACTTTATCCTTTTTGTAATAGATAAGGATGTGAGATATGGCATGTCATAGTCACAAGTCAAAAGACAATCTGCCTTTTGACTCTACAATTGATTTTGTTTGTGTCTAGTCAATTGTATCCAGCTGGCTTTCAAAGTATAGACGGCTGTAGGATGTAGAATAAGTATCTCATGTTCATGTATCTTTCGAATATGCTTTGTAACACTTGTAATAGAACATAGAGAAGGCAATATACTGCATTCTTGAAAACCAAACACTTGTGTTCTTTGTCTCCTGCATTACTTGTGTTCTTAGTATCTCAACACTTGGTTAATCCAGTTTACGGTTTGATTAAAATTTAGTTAATCTCCTCTTTGTGTTGTTGTGTTGTAACTAACCCTTCAACGATCCTGCATCTATGTGTGCCAACCTCCAGGATTTGAAGATCCACAGCACCCCAACTATGTGTGCAAGCTGGATAAGTTCTTTATGGGCTGCACCAAGCACCTAGGCTGTGGTATGAGACTTCGTCTCAATTACTCCTAAAGAATTGTTACACTCGAGGCACCATTGATAAGACTTTTCATAAAGAAGTCTGAGAAAGACATATTGCTCGTTCAGGTCTATGTGATGATATCATATTTGGTTGTTCAAATGACCAAATGTGTAAAGATATTGAGAGCATTATGAAAAAGAAGTTTGAGATGAGTTCCATGGGAAAAATGGACTTTTTCCTTGGAATTCAGGTAAAGCAGATGAAGGAAGGGTTCTTTATCAATCAATCTAAGTATGTCTCTGATATTTAGAGAGATTTGATATGAAGGATTGTAAGCCAGCCAAGACACCTATACCCAGAAACCACGACCTTTGTCCTGACTCTAAGGGGGAAGATACTGAATAACATCAGTATAGGGCCATCATTGGGTCTCTAATGTATCTCATAACAAATAGACCTGATATCATGTTTGTTACATGCATCTATGCAAGATATCAGGCTGCTCCAAGGTGTCTTACCTAGTTGCTGCCAAGAGAATTCCTAGATACCTCAAAGGAGCACCTAAATTAGGTCTTTGGTATCCTATGAATAACAACTTCAATCTCTATGGCTACTCAGATAGTGACTTGATGGCTGCAACATAAACAAGAAATCCATATCAGGAGGATGTTAATTTCTTGGTTGAAGGATCATCTCATGGCAATGCAAGAAGCAATCATGTGTCTTGATGCGATCATGTTTTGTATGTGTTTAAAGTGTTTAAATGTATGCTTTTAACGTGATTTTCCTATCGAGCGTAATCACTTTGTGTTAGGTTTGAATTATAGGTGTGGGAAGCTTAAATGATGGTTCAAAGGTTGCACGAAGATTGGATGATATATGGATGAAAAGAGATGAAGAAATGAAGAAATCGGTGCAAAATGAGCATACAACGTAACTTACATCCTAAAGGAAGTAAGCTACGCCCTTTTTAAAACTGATAGTTTTTTGGACGTAAGACAGAGGCTAACCACGTATATCATGGGGGAGGACGTAATTTACGTCCCTAAGGACGTAACTTACATCGTAGGGTCGGATTTAACGTAATTTTCCGGATTTTGACCATATTTAAGGAAGATTATCAATCTAAAAACCCTAATTCGCATTGGGAGCAAAAACGGACGAACTTGGAAGATTGTTGAGGTTGATTCTACTTCTCCAACTCATTCCAATCCATCAAATCATGTTCCAATCCGATCTTGTTGCCGAATTCATGAAGATGCAAGGCTAAACGTTTCGTGATCTACCTCGGGTAATAGGTTTCGTGTTTTTAGGTTTTCGTTTATGTTCAAATTGTGTTGGGATTAAACTTTAGAACCCGTTAAGTTCTTTATTGAGTTTAACTTGTGTCTTGATTGTTTAAACAATTGTTTTAGTAATTGTTGATTTCAATTTCATATAATAAGCGCGAGTTGTATGATTGCAAGGTTTTGGTTATTAATTCAATTGACATAGTGTATGAAGACCCGTTAAGTTTTGTATATCTCTGTCACTTAATCATTACACGTATAGAATCCGTTAAGGATTTTCCACCAAGTTGAACTAGGCGAATAACAAGAACCGAACCTGAATCCCGGGGTGGATTACCCTTTTTCATAATCATCTTCTAATCAATTTTCATTAATTGCAATTTGTTTTCTTAATTAAGTTCTTAATCATTCCAAGATTTAATTTTTTACAGCCAAGAGGCAATAGTTTAAGTAATTTGATAATTTAGTAATCGTTTCTTATAAATCAATTCATAATACACCGGCACTAATTCCACGAGGTTCGACAACCCTACTTACCCTAACTAGTTTAGGTGAATAGGAACACACGTTTTAACATCTTATTGATTGGTACTTCGACATCGATCAAATTTTGGCGCTGTTGCCGGGGAATCGGTGCGCTTGGTGTTTTGCTATTTGATTTGTGTTTAGTTTTTGTTATTTGTTTTGCTTTATTTCGTTTTTCCTTGTTACGCTTGGGTTTTTCGGTGTGTAGGTGACAGATTGCATGCATACTCGTTATTCGGGTAGGAAATCACCATTAGTATTCGATCCAGAGATAGAGAAATCAACGAGGTACAATCATGTTCTGCATCGATCAAGGCTACCAACTACATCAATTTCACAAGCTATTGATCAAGCAGTTGACAGTTCATCTGATTCAACTCAAATGGAAAACCCAAATAACCAACCATCTCAAAATCCAAACCCTCCTCCTAATAACCAAAATCAAAACCCAAATCCACTTCCACAACCAAATAACAACCGCAACAATAACCTGAATCAACCAAACCCCAACAACAGTGTGAATCAAAGCAACCTCAATCAGGTGAGGAATTTGATCATGTGAGCATGCATAGTGTTCATACGGGTGATGAAGATTATGAAGATGAATGGAATAACAATGAAGAACACCATAATGGTGCAAATTATGATGCTTGGGATGGAAAATTCGGTGGAGGTATGGAATGGAAATAACGATTGGGGGAATGATCACATGGGTGGAATGCACCACCTATCAATCAACAATGGGGTAGGGTTAACAATAATGCCAATCAACCAAGAAGACCTCAAAGAGCTCAAGTACAAGGTGTGGATAGCCATTTCAGACCTGCTGAAAATCCAAATCCTATTGCACCTCCAAATTGTAGAGGAAGAGCTTTTGATGTACGCCCTCATTATCTCACCATTCCTCCTGCATTTAGAGGGACTGCAACAGAAGAACCATATGTACATCTTGCTGAATTTGATGCCATATGTAGCACCATTGGTGGAAATCACTTTACATAAGATGAGTGAGGCTACGATTGTTTCAATTCACCTTGAAAGATAGAGCAAAGCAATGGTTCCTCACTTTACCCGATAATAGTATTCACACATGGCAAGAAATGCAACAAACGTTTTTGGATGAATACTATTCTATGGGTAAAAGTAGTGATGCACGAGATGCTATTCGATCCTTCCAACAACAAGCAGGAGAATAGTTTCATTAAGCATTCATAAGGTTTAAGGAACTGATTCATATGTGCCCATATCATGGAATTGAACGTTGGGATTTGATAAAGGCTTTTTCAAATGGATTAACTATTGAGGAAAGAAAGTACTTATTCTACAAGCAATGGCACATTCCTTTCTAATCATGAGGACGCTGATTGGGATTTTTTGAGAGGATGTGTAGGAATTCCAAAGCACAAGCTTCTGCTAGTAGGCGATCCAAATCAAATTCAACAAGATCAACCAAAATTGATCATGAAACCAAAGAGAGAATTTCATCTTTGGAGAAACAATTAGCAAAGCTAGGAAGAACAGGTGTGAAGGAGGTTGCAAATGTGGGCTATAATGTATGCGGAGAATATGGTGAATTAGGTCATAATGGTGAGTCTTGCCCTGTGGTAATAGGAAGGAGTGAGGAAGTCAATCAAATTTATAGAGATAGGAAGCAATTCAATATGAGTTCCAATACTTATCATCCTAGATTGAGGAATCATCCTAATTTCAAATATGGTAATGCTTCAAACCAGATGAACCCTAACTTTCAAGGGAATAATCAAGGCAGTCAAACTTATCAAAATCAAACACAAGGGAATTACAATCCAAGTGGTTATCAAAGAACTTCATATTCTCAAGGAATTAATCAAGGGAACTACAATTAGGGAGGTCAACAAGGGAGTTCATCACGAAGTTATCAAGGAAATCCTCCATCGAGACAAGTTGGTAGTGAAGACTCTATAAATGCAAAGTTAGATGCTTTAATGAACATGATGAAAGAGAACATGCAAGAGAATAAGAGGGGAAATGAAATTAGAGATAAAGCTTATGAAGCTTTAAACAAGCAAGTGGGACAATTAGCTAAGGATGTGGCTTAGATTAAGAGGAACCCCGGGAAACTACCGAGTGATACCACAATCAATCCTCAACATCAAGGAACCAACATGGGAAACATGAGAAATGTTCATATCAATTCGGTTAGTATCCTTCCTGTCTTTAATTATTCACAATAACTTTACTTCTTTACCATAACAAGTTGCAGATATGGAAGAGAAAGTCGATAAAGTGGAAGATAGTGACCCAGGAGCACCAATCATTCCAATAAAAGTGGGGAAGTTGAAGATAAAAAAAGCACTCTTGGATTATGGAGCAGTTGTTAGTATCTTGCCAGGTATGTTATATGATCAGTATGACTTTGGTTCTTTAGAGGAAGTTAACACCACTGTGGTATTAGCTAACTTAACTCAAAAAGTCCTCGAGGGATGGTAAGTAATGTTGTAATTAAGTTGGGAGAATTTTACTACCCAGTGGACTTTATGGTGCTTGATTATGCACTGGTGAGGACAAATGAGCAACCGAAGGTCATATTGGGTCGACCATTTTTAGCAACTGCCAATGCTCAAATCAATTGTCGAGATGGAACAATTGAAATGAGTTATGAAACTCGTAAGTTACGTTTTGATGTATTTTCCAAGTCGGTTAATTATTTTGTTAATGATGAAGTTTCTAGGGCAGATATGACTAACGTGTGTGTTCTTACTTATACTTCATATTTAAGCATGAACACCAATTTTGAGAATGGTTATAAGTATGATAGGGTTAAGAATATGGGCTTGAAGGAAGTGATTAATTTAAAAGAAGAGAAAGAGTCAATTATGATGATGGAAACAAAAGATGAGGAGCATAAAATAAAGAAAAAAGTTGACGATCCACTAGATCATATAAAAAACAAAGTTGAGGCATTGACGTTTGGGTCATAATGCGATCTAGTTGAAGATCCACCAAATCATTTGAAGAATACCGGAGTCAAGCATCCTACTCGACCACCATAACTGGTTGCAGGTACGGTCTGGCTGAAAACCTAAAACTTAGCGCTAATCAGGAGGCAACCTGAAATTGAATTGTTTCTTTTAGGTTTTGTTTTGTTTATTATTTTTTTAGCTTTAAACACCATATGCAAATACTCAAGTGTGGGGAATTTAATGGATCTTTAGGAGCATAAAGGAATGTGTGTGTGGGTTGCTTTACTTATCTGTGTTGACCCATAACCATCATATATTGCTGATAAGGCATCTTTTATCATCTATGATCAGGTCCATGTATTTTCCAATATATTAAAGCTTTGCTACTTTGGTGTCATTAGTACAATCATGGCAGGCATAATGTGTATTGGAAAGTTAGCTTTGTAACTTCATTTGGGTAGAGGTTAGGACCCTTGTTTCACACAAAAATATTAAAGTTTACATTGAGGACAATGTAAAGTTTTAAGTGTGGGTATGAGGGGAAGATTGAAGATTATAAAAAAATAAAATAGAGAAAAAACAATCAATTGAACAAGAGTTTTTAAAATGCCCCTAAAGTGACTTATTTATGCATGAAAGCTTAAATTTTTCAATGTAAATCATGAAAGTATGTTTAATATATGCATAAGCAAAGGTCCTTAGTCATGGCTATCTTACTACAAAAAGAGTGATTTTGAAAATTGATTGGGAAGTTTAACCGGGGTGACTAGCTAGACAGTGAACTCTTTATGCATATTGTTACATATTTAACCTATCCACCATCGTTTTTTTAGTAAGGATTGAGCCTATGCATGAGCTTAGAACATCAATAGGTTATTGCTCATTTTCCTTTCATGTGTGTTTACCAGAACGATGACATTATTCCAAAACTTGCATAATTGATACGTTTCGAGATCATGAACCAAATTACTGCACATATATGATTAAGGCCCTAGGATGAACCTTTGTTTTATTAGGCTTTTTCAGTTGTATTATCCTACCCTAAAATGATCCTCTAGTCGCCACTTTGAGCCCCCAACCTCTTTATTTGTTTAAACCCGAATCAACCATTAGTCGTTTCAACCTTTTGTACTTTTTAAGCCCATGTGTGAAATCTGATAAGTATTGCTTGAATTTTAGATATAATATTATTAGAAGCAGTAAAGTTTTTAGATATAATCATTATTCAAAAAAAAGAAAAAAAAGAAAAAGAAAAAGAAAGGAAAAAAATCAAAAGAAAAGGAAATAATGGGCCAAATGACCATAATATCAATATCATGTCAGTAATAATATTGAATATGGATCAAGCTTACCCAAATTCACTGTATAGTGGTTATTTATTGTTTAGTATGTTCAACATTCTTATTTGGATTTCATCACTTTTAGCCACTCCAAATTCCTTATCCATCCTAAACCTAAAGCCCTACATTACAACCTTCCAAAGCCCTTTGATGTGTGCACGGTTTGTGTTATTTGAAGGAGTCACGATCATTATGCAAGCTTATGGTAATCATGAATTGTTCTTGGTTGAGAGTACTACACTTATATACTAGCACGCCTTTTGCTAGACTAGATACTAAACCGAGAGGTGTGAAACTTGTGAGAGGTGTGATTACATGTATAAGGAGGACTAGAAAGCTGTTGGGCTTGGTTAGATCAATCATATTTCAAACAAGTAATGTCTTTGCTTACAAAACTATAACTTCGTGTATGATATTGTAAGTGGGCATGACTTGGGACCTTAGCTAACAGATGGTGAACACATGGCTGGATCGTATTTGTCTAATAATAGTTGTATTGTTATGAGCAAGTTTGCTTGGGGGCCAACAAATGACAAGTGTGGGGATGTGATGCGATCATGTTTTGTATGTGTTTAAAGTGTTTAAATGTATGCTTTTAATGTGATTTTCCTATCAAGCGCAATCACTTTGTGTTAGGTTTGAATTATAGGTGTGAGAAGCTTAAATGATGTATTCAAAGGTTGCACGAAGATTGGATGATATATGGATGAAAAGAGATGAAGAAAATGAAGAAATTGGTGCAAAATGAGCATACGATGTAACTTACGTCCTAAAGGAAGTAAGCTACGTCCTTTCTAAAACTGATAGTTTTTTGGATGTAAGACAGAGGCTAACCATGTATATCATGGGGGAGGATGTAATTTACGTCCCTAAGGACGTAACTTACGTTGTAGGGTCGGATTTGACGTAATTTTCCGGATTTTGACCATATTTAAGGAGGATTATCAATCTAAAAACACTAATTCGCATTGGGAGCAAAAAGGGACGAACTTGGACGATTCTTGAGGTTGATTCTACTTCTCCAACTCATTCCAATTCATCAAATCATGTTCCAATCCGATCTTTTTGCCGAATTCATGAAGATGAAAGGCTAAACGTTTCGTGATCTACCTCGGGTGATAGGTTTCGTGTTTTTAGGTTTTCGTTTATGTTCAATTGTGTTGGGATTAAACTTTAGAACCCGTTAAGTTCTTTATTGAGTTTAACTTGTGTCTTGAATGTTTAAACAATTGTTTTAGTAATTCTTGATTTCATTTCATATAATAAGCGCGAGTTGTATGATTGCAAGGTTTTGGTTATTAATTCAATTGACCTAATGTACTAAGACCCGTTAAGTTTTGGTTATCTCTGTCACTTAATCATTACACATATAGAATCTCCATTAAGGATTTTCCACCAAGTTGAACTAGGCGAATACCAAGAACCGAACCTGAATCCCGGGGTGGATTACCCTTTTTCATAATCATCTTCTAATCAATTGTTATTAATTGCAATTTGTTTTCTTAATTAAGTTCTTAGTCATTCCAATATTTAATTTTTTACAGCCAGAGGCAATAGTTTAAGTAATTTAATAATTTAGTAATCGTTTCTTATAAATCAATTCACAATACACCGACCACTAATTCCACGAGGTTCGACAACCCTACTTACCAGTTTAGGTGAATAGGAACATGCATTTTAATATCTTATTTGATTGGTACTTCGACATCGATCATGTCTCTACATCTACTGTTGAAGCTGAATACATTGCTGATGCAAGTTGTTGTGCTTAGCTGCTCTAGATCCAAACCCAGATGCTAGACTATGGATTCAACTTTATAAGCACTCCAATCCACATTGACAATGATAGTGCTATATCTATTATTTAATATCCTATGAAGAACTCAAAGACAAAGCACATAGATATCAGGTACCACTTTATTAGAGATATTAAGGAGAAAAACCTAATTAACTAATCAAAGTTGATTCAAATGAACAATATGCTGATTTGTTCACCAAAGCTTTTGATGAACAAAGATTTAAATATCTTATTACAACTATTAGGATGATATACATTGATTAGTCTATCTCACTTGAAAACCTTTTTGAAATGTGTAATGTCTTTTGTCATAACATCTAAGCCATGTTACATTAGGTTAAATTTTTCTAAGTATGGATTTTTCTGAAGAGAAAATAACCTTCAGAAGATTCTTTTCATATCTTCCGAAGCTAAATTTTTCCAAGGGAAATCTTCTTCATGGAAGAGTTTTAAGTCTCCAAAGAAGCGATTGATTGAGTATCAGATCTACTTCCGAAGCATATAAAGCTCTCTATTTAGAAGGCACATTTTACTCTTTGAAGTAAGAAATTTACCTTCGGAAGTAAAATTGGCTTGAGAAGAAGAATACCATCGGAAGAAGATTACCCTCGGAAATCCTTTATACTCAGAAGAAAATCTTATTGTGTAGCGGAAATCTTTGGGCCCCACATAGTAAAAAGTAAATATTTTATTAATGATATTGGAATCTTTTAAATAGTTTTTAACCTTACCACCACTGTCACATCTTACCCCAAACCATCTTTTCACCTTATTTAAAACCCAAAACCGTCATTCCACCCATTTAAATAATCCTAACTCTTCACTTTAATCTTTTTACCAAATTTACTATACAAAGCTTCCTTAACCCCAAATTCACCCTACTCAAACTTGTTTCATCATCTTCTTTCTTACAATGGAACTCAACCTTAACATAACCAAGTTGCACTCCTTGACTTTACCAAGGATGCTGACTTCTCAGAAATCATCTCCTTTCTTACCCAATCTACCTACTTTACTGCTCTGACTGTGAACCCCACCATTTACTTGAATCATATGGAAGAATTTTGGGGTAACGGTCAGATAGTACTTCTAAATGGAGTTAGGGTTATTCGGAAAAGCATTTCTGGCTGGGAGTTGGTCATTATTGGACAAGTCATCCGGGAGCATCTGGAGCTCCATGATGAAGGCGCTCCATCTGAGTTTCCCAAATCAGACCTTGATGATACATATCTCTAAATGGGATATGGGGGAGATATGAGCAAGTCTATAGTGTTTAAGTTCAATTTCTCATACAACTGGAAGTTTCTACTTCACATTGTTCTCCACTATTTGTTTAACAATTTTAGGGGATGGGATCAAATCCCATATGAACTAGGCTGCTTAGTTCATGGATTGGTGAAGAGCCTCCGCTTCAACTACACAAGGTTTGTGCTGACTAACCTTATGGGGAATCTTCAAAAGGACATATTCTTTATGTATGCAAGATTCATCTAGCACATAATCAACTCTGAGTTGGACCAGAGTAAGATTGTCTGTGTAGCTATTCTAAATGTCCCTCAAATGAGGCTGACCATCTTCAAAATCTTGAAAAGAGTGTCCGCTAATTTCAATGGAAGAGACACTGCACTTCTTCCAGGTATGATTGAGCCAATGGCGTGACATCCCTGTTCACCCCACATGTGATGAACCCACACCAGCAACTACCTTTACTTTGCCAGATCTTCTTGCTCACCCCATCAAACACACATATTAAAGACGCAAACGAACCCTTGCTCAGTCTACTCTAATTGAGCAAGCCCTCCTGTTCAAACCAAAAAGACTAGAGTGGAAACATAGGCTCCCACTAAGTCAGAGTCTCACCATCCTTCTCATTTGACCTCAATATGGAATTTGACTCTCCTTAGTATCAATTTCCTATGCCCCAAACCCAAGCAATAAGCCCTCAGAATGAGTCCTAACACTCTCCTGAGAAACCAAAAAGGGACAGCCCCACAAAGGCTCAATGCCAATAGACATGACTAACGTCATGAGTCAGTAGGCTTCACTTCCCTATCCTTTACTGACCTTTTAATTAGAACTAATGAGTTGATTACGTCTCTTCGTGGCAATAAAGTTGATTCACAACACCGTCTATCAGATTAACAGAGCCTAAGGGGACCTTTTTTCTTTAGCACACATTAGTTAAAACCAACTAAGTGAGTCCCACAGATATGGAAGGGACTCATGTAGATTTAGTTGCTACTACTAAAGGAAACTCATTGGATTCTCAGGCCAGTGGTACCATCTCTCAGACTGAGTCTATGGCAACCGTGCCTTTTGATGACTCTAAAATAGCCATCCTCAGGCAAGGGAAACTAGGATGCTAAGAAACCATATCTGGTGGTGAGGGTGAACATACAAGGTATGTTACCTCATCTCCTTGTGATTCTTCGAAAGAAGATGAGGGTAGTATGCAACTCACCATTCAAGACCTACTTTCTAAAGTCTCAAACCTTGAATCAAAGGTTGAGACTTTAAAGGATAGGTCTGGCACTCAGTAACTTGAGATTGAAAATCTCAAGGCTCAACTAGCAGAGAAATAGACTGAGAGATCTATCATGAACGTACCTATTCAAGTCTCATTGACCTCTTCCTCTAGCTCGTATAGCTCTCAAGATGATGCTACCAAAAAGGGGAAGAATGTTAAGAGAAACAATAGTGGAACCACAAAGCCAATCTTTAACTTCTCTATCTGCTAGATACCCGGCTCCTACAACAACAGTCTTTCCTGAGCATCCTCAAGTTGTCCTGCAAATGGACCCAAGGATGCTTAAAGATCTCAACAGGATCTTCTCCAAGTTCCTATTGAGATCTTCTTTAGATCAACCTAGCCCTGATGCAACTATGATATACTTTGGAGCTGAAGAGCTTTAGAGGCTAAGTGCACCTTCTACCACTATGAAAGAAGTTGGTCAACCTAAGGCCCAAATAGAGCCTGAGATTCATTTCAAAGGGGAAATGAGGACTAATGGTCCAGCAACTGAAAGAGTTAGGACAGATAGTGCATTCCCTCAACTTCCAAAGTTGAAGTCAAAGCCTCGGAAGAACAATTTCAATCTTCCGAAGCTAAGATGGAAGCTGCGGAAAGCCTGTCTCCTTGTCCGAGGATCTAATCATCACAGATTAAATTCTAGAGCTGGCATCTAAGGTGAATAATGAGGACTCTCTCAACCGACCCTTAGCTCAAACAACTTCATTATCTCCATCCACCATGTCTCAACCTGAACCCTCCATCCAAGAACCACCAAAGTCTAGCACTTCCAAAGATGTTAAAGGTAAGAAGAAGATGACTACGAAAGAGCTTCAGGAGGAGGAGAGAATTGAGAAACTTTAAAGAAAAGGTAAACTCCCCACTAGGAAGTTGCTAGCTGCCAGCTCCAAAGCAGCTGCAACCAACAAGGAGGCAATTAACAAGAAAAGGGTGGAGATCATTGACAAGCTCATCAATCTTAGAGTTGTCACTGAAGATATACTTCTAAAACCACTAGAGGATTTAGTAGAGCTAGAGAAGGCAACCATGTTGTGGAGTGAGAGAAAGGAGGAAGCAGTAAGTTTGGCCTTAAACGAGGAAAGAGAAGGAGAAAAGGGAAGCCGGTCTGCAGCTTAGGAAGGAAAGGATAACTTTCCTAACCTCCAGGTGTTTCTCTCTTCTAGAACTATCTCCACACAACAATGATACAATCCTATGGCTCTTCAACAAAGAGCAGGATCAACTGGAGAAAGAGAGGAAGAAAACTGCAAAAGAGAAGATGAGGGAGAAGAAGAGAAAGAAGAAGAAGTTGCGGTCATTGCTTCCAAGAAGATAGGTGAGAAGGCCTGGATGAAGGATTATCTTCGGGCTCATGGCTTCTCTGGTAGGCAAGTGGGGCCCATGTCTGAAAAGACACTCCAGCGACTGTTAGTGACATCAAGGCTGGGAATCGCTTGGGAATAATGAAAAAGATGTACAGAAGGGGATAGGGATGATCTTCAAACCAACAACTCAACCCTAACCTCAATCTGAGCCTTTACTTTTTTCTTTCCCTATCAAAACTAAACCCACCTCAAAATCTTATACCCCTAAACCCACACCAACCATCATACCTACCTCATCACCATAAGCACCTCAACTAATTACCCTTCAACCTAAAACACTACCCAGAATCCAAACACCACAACCTACCCAACAACCATCCAGACCATCCCCTCAGCCTTCTAAACATCTCTCCTTAGAGGAGTTTAAGGAGATCAAGATAAAGCTCATCAGATTCACAATTGTGAGGAGGATTCTGTCAAGCTAACTTTTGTTGATAGATCCTCATGTTCCCTCACAAGAGGTCAATTCCTTGATCTGCCAAGAGGAACATGGACTAGGCTATTAAACTTCTTGGGCTCAACTCAGATTCACTTAATGATGAAGAGAAGAAGCTAAGAAGGAACTGGTGACCTGTGGATACCAAGAAGGGGGACAAAGTACCTAACAAACCCCTTGTGCCAAGAAAGAATATTGTTCGGTAGAGGTTTGAATACTCTTTTCATAACTTTGTTGTTGAGAGAGAGAATGGCGAGCTGAACAGGCTTAATGCCTCATCTCTGCTACACTTGAGCAGATTTGATATTGTTGAGTTAGCAGAGAAGCCATTCTCCAACCCCTCAAACTCTAAGGTAGCTACCCACATCAGACATCACCTAAGCAACCTTCATCTGCTAAGCTAACCGCTAGGACAAGGATGGAAGAGGAGTTAAAACTGAAAGAGGAGGAAGAGAGGAAAGGATCAACAACCAAAGGCAAAGCCTTTCTCCAAATGGTTGTAGATCTTAAACTTGAATCATTGTTAGATGGGAGTATGACTATAACTCTCGTCAACTAACTCTCTTCAAGGGGCACAACAAAGGGTGCATGTCATAAGGAGTTATAGACTGGATCTCCTATACACTAATGACTTGTATAGACTTTTTAGCATAATTTCCGGACAGAACAAAGAAACAGACAAATATCTCCTGTCTCTTGTGTAGAAGGTTTTGAGAAGTAGAAGAAAGTGAGTTTTTTGTAGCATTAGCCTAGGGGGAGTTTGTTGGATCTTGAAAGGCTGGTGCAACCAAAACCAAACACTTAGACTATTTTTGTTGCAACTTACAAAAGACTTCCAAAGCTAAGTATGGACTTCCGAAGGAAATGGTGTTCTTCCGAAGACAAAGTGCAAGGTCATCTTCGGAAGGAAAAGCTCCAACTTTTGAAGACAAAGTCTTCTCTTCTAAAGTTCAAGACTCAGAAGAATTAAAAAACAATGACTTTTGAAGAAGAATTCCTCAAGCCACGGAAGAAGTAACCTCTTTCGAAGTATAAAAGGCTTTGGAAGAACTTGTTCTTCCGAAGCCATTTAACCTTCGGAAGATGCTGCTATGGACCAGTGGACTTAAGTATGGTTCTCTGACACTCTGCTATAACCTCTGATACTGCATGGTGTTTTCCAAAAGGCCATGTAGTTGACCATACTTTATTCCACTATTCACTTTTGTTTGTTAGTACAAATGCTAACTTTATTTGATGACAAAAGGTAAGTCATGGACATTTCATGACTACCATATCTTAGATAAGACATTATCTAAGATACCTTAACTATAGCCTTGTAGTATCTGCTTTAGTTATAGGATTCCAGCGGGTATCAAAGTATAACCGGTTGTAGGTGATAGTATATATAGTTTCTCATTGTAACTCTTGTATTATGCTTGTAAGAGTCTTGTAAACTTTGAGTTGAGAAGTAATATATACAAGTACCTTGAAAAATATTTTATTTGTGTTCTTAAGTTATTTAGTATATTATAATCAACTCTTTGAGAGAATCTGTTTCATCACTACCGTGTGAGTACAAGTGAGTTTGAGAGTAAACCAAGTGTTTAGTGACATATATCGATCCTGCATAATACTAATTACCAACCTAATTTTACATTATGTTTGTACCTTATGTTTTGTATTGTATCTTATTTTGGTTTTTATGTATTTGCTACTTTTAACCCTATAATTTCATCTCTTACTTTTAACACTTACACTTTATTTTGCTTTCAGCTTTAGTCCTATATATATTTTTTATCTTTTATAAAATTTTCATTTTACATCTTGGTTTAATCTTTTCAAGCTAACATATTGCAGCATGTGTATATGGATCAACATTTTATCAATCTATAGTTTTTGTTTAACGACTACATTTGTTTTTGCTCTAATTTATACACATCAACACATAGTAAGGAACGTGCATGATTTAACATTTTTACGTCTATTTTTCATTTGGTTTTATTTCTTTGTTTTAAGATCTTTTCTCATGTTGATAGTTGCTAATAGCATTGTTACATTAATGCCACTTGGCACAGTTTTACGTTCCCACCATAATGCATGAGGCTAAATACTAGGTATTTTCTAAGTATTATAAGGATGAGTATTTTTTTATACTAAAAATTTGGAAAAAACTAGAATCAAGCCACTTGCGTTACGACAGGGGCATAAAACCTTACCAAATAGCACCAACATCACACCACCATGAGTGACCCACCAACACTAAAATTGTAGTGTGTTACTGAGAAGAAATTAGACCGAGACGTCAAACATAGAAAAGTAAAACTAATTCTATATAGGAATTGCGTTTTGCGACAAACCTATCAAAAGGAAAAAATAGTAGTAAAACCCATAGGTCGTGTTAGCTCACAAAATTAGAGTGAAATGTTAAACGAAACATAAAATTGTTGAACCATACATGCATGTTGCGCCATGTTAACTTGCAAAATTTAGAACGAAACGTAAAAATAAAATTTGCAAAAAATAAAAAGTATAAGAGACCAAAGTTGAAAGTCAAAAAGTTGCAAGGTTAAATTGCAAATGATGAAAAGTTTTAGGTTAAAACTAAAAACATCAAGATTTATGAGGTCACATTACAAAAGACGAAAAGCTTAGGGCTAAAAGTAAAAAAGCATTTTTTTTAAAATACACTAAGCATGAGGTACAATCTTAATGCACAAAGGAACTTGATGACAAAACTTCAAATGGAAATTTTCAAAAGATAAAAAGTATAAAGGACCAAAGTTGAAAGCAAAAAGTTGTAAGTTTAAATCGTAGATGTTGAAAAGTGTTAAGTTAAAAGTAAAAAAAATCAAATTTTATGTGGTCTCATTGCAAAAATTGAAAAGCTTTAGAATAAAAGTAAATAGTCAATTAAAAAACACCCTAAGCATGAGATACAACCTTAATGCACAAAATAAGTTGATAATTAGTATATATTGAATATTTTAAAACCACACAATCTTATAAAATGAAAGTTTAAAATGATATTATTATTGTTTTTTACTTGAATTTCTTTCTTACACGTAACTCAATGATATCTTATATTAATATTTTTTATAACTATTGTTTTATAATTTTATAATTATTATTACAAACTATTTAATATTTTTTATTTATTCAAGCCGTGTAGTACACGTGATACTATACTAGTAAAATGTATGTGCGAGTTAGTCGAAGTAGAGGTGATAAAACTAAAATAAGGAAAATGATGTGTGCGGTGCATATATATTTTAATAATGATTTTTCACACCACTTGGTTTTCAATTTATAGAACTAAACCACAAACAAATAGGCGAGTTTACGTATCGTATATGTAGCATATCTTTGGTAAGAACCAAGTATCGTTTTAAGGACACGATAACCATTGATGGTAAACCTTTGTAATTATTCAACTGATAAGTATAAATGGTTTGGTATTTTTGTATTTTAAACTAAAATAAACATATATAAGGATAGATAAATAGAAGTCAAGAACGATTATCAAATAAAGTTAATGTTCACTTCAACTTTGAATCCACCTAGCCAAATAATGACAACATACACAAATTTATGATGAGAACATTCTATACATATATAACACGGAATTAGACTAGACCCTCGTCAAGGCTACCTAATCATATGACCATTTGGAAAGTTAAAACGTTGTTAACATAGTAACCATCTAAAACCATTACATGAAAATCTAATGATACAATTATGTTGAATATAAATGTGAAATATACTTTTGTCAAGGTTATTTAATATCATAATTATTTGGAAAGCTAATACGATAAACACATACCAACCATCTCAAATCACGTAATGGAAATAACATCATGAAGTCCTTCAACTTATGAATATTATATTATGAATATTATATGTACTATAAGTTTATGCTGTTAAACAATAATCGCACATACACAATGATAAATTAAATCCATAATAAATGTAATGGCTTTACCAAGCATATACATAATGATGCACATTCGAATAAAAATTAAAGATGTTTCAATCCCCAACCACCATTAATACAACGAATACACATACATACATACATATACATATTCATGAATAAATATCCTAACACATACGGTTTTCCAACATAATATGGTCAAGATATCCACAAGATTAAACATATACCCAAGTCAAATAACACACATAACCATTAAAGAACATTCGGAACATTGTTAAGGTCGTCAACATGATCATCACCATAAATAACATGTATATCATTATTAATTAGCTAGGTTTATCTAATCTAAGTGAACCAAAGATTTTAGCTCATAATATATTCAAAAACACCCAAAAAACTTGAATAATAAAAAAAAGATACATGGTTAGATGTAGAGATTATCAAACCAAATTAAGCTAAGATGAGTGGTATGATGTTAGATTCTTCCTTGGAGTACTTGATTTTTAATCTTGGATTCTAATCTTGTTAAATTCCTTCAAATGAAGCTCAATGTTTGGGAGAACTAGGGCTTTTTTTCTTTTAATTATTTAGTTTGAGTGAAATGAGGAAGAAGAAATACTAAAAAGGGTGCATGATGCGTGTTATGGTCATGATAGAATCAATCTTGGCCATAATATGCACGAAAGTGAACCTGATACTTGTTATGATCATGATAGAATCAATTATGATTATAACTTCTAAACTTTTAAAATCTTCATGAATTTATTGTTTTTTTTTCTTTTGAGATCACCAAGCAAACATTCAAAACTAGAAAATTCAAATTACTCACAATTATGTAGCAATAAAAATACATTTATAAAAATATAGATCTGTTAAGTGTTTTTTTCTTCCTTTCGATTTTTGGTTTTAGTATTAAAATTATTTTTGAAAACATTTTGGTTTTCTATTTCAACTTTTAAAATATTTTTGCATATCTTTATCAAAGTTGTAATATAAATTTTATTTTATAATCGAGTTGGGTGAAATATATTGTATTTCTAATTACAACCTCAACAATTATAAAAATGAATCGGGTGAAATTTTAATTTGTTACACAACTACGATGTTTATTTAAATACCACATATGACATATTATAATTTCTAAAGTTAATTCTACAAGTGCATGGTACTATGGTTCAATGTGTGTTTTTTTGTGAATGACTAGATTTTTGAAATCAAACCGTTGAAACTTTATATCTTTCTCTTTCCACACATGTGTTATCTGTAACACCCGAATATTTATTATTTTGAAGCCGGTGAAGAAAGAAAAGAAAATAAAGTCCAAAAGTCGAGGGACCAAACTCGCCAACGAAGAAAAGTTGGGAAATGTGGTGATATTAGTAGGGAGAGGGCAGCCCACTCTCCCCACACACCCACATTTCAGGTTCCTAGAGAGGAGAAAGAGAGAAAAAGAGGAAAAAGTGTTGGTTCGGGTCGCCAAAATCGTCGTGAAGCAAGCCAAATCGAAGCTCCTGTCGTTGTGCTCGTTTAGGTGAGTTCTAAGACCCCTCTTTTACTTGTTTTCAAACGATTTGGGGCTGGAAAACATCTGAAATCGAGTTTTTCGTATGTGTGTAAGTTGACCCGTTGGTATGTGTATGTGTATGTATGATGCGTTTGTGACTTGATTTCTTGCTTGGTTGTGCTTGAATGATGTTATGGTATGCATCCTAAGGTTAGGATGGTCAATTTAGGCTTAAAATGGGTTTAGATGAGTTTGGAGGCCGAAAACCCTCGGCTGCAGTTGGGTTGAACTGCATTCTGCATCAGTTAGGGCTAGGCGACCGATTGGAGGCCGAATGGAGGCCATACGGCCGATTAGGGTGCGATTGGGGTTCATTCGCACGACTGGAGGGCCAGTCGCATGGGGGTCATGCGACTGAAGGTTCATTCGCACGACTGAAGGTCCAGTCGCATAGGTGTTCATCCGCATTGTCTACTCGCACGACTGGATGTTCATTCGCATAGGTGTTCATCCGTATTAGTTCAATCATGATGTTCAGTCGCACGGAGGCCATGCGACTGAAGGGTGTCCATACGCCCGAATAGGGCTGTTGAACCCGAGGGAGGTGTAGATTGACTTCTGACTTTCGGGGGAAAGTGCAGATGTAAGTTTTGACGTAAAGGTTCCCATAAGAGTTTTAAGACGACGATCGAGGTCTTAGAAAGCATGTTGGGCATGATGAGGGTGATGATGTTGCATGTTGTGTATGTATGATGTTGCCCTGTACGATGTGATGTTGATGCATGTTAATGTTCCTTAGTGTGATGAATAATATCTTTCCTATGGCTCCCTATTATGATGAATGAACGAAGTATTATGTAACGTAAAGTGAAAGATAAAGAAAGAGGAACATGATGAATGAATGCATGTATTAATGAACGAATGAAACGTCTTGCACACATCGGATAACGGGTCCTTCTTGGTGATTGACCCTGAATGTAGAACCTCTACCGCTCACCCCTAGTACTGTGGCATACGTTTAGCTGTTCATTTGTTGACTTCGGCCCAGGAGCTAAGACTGATGGTTACTCCTAGTACCGTGGCATACGTTTAGCTGTTCATTTGTTGACTTCGGCCTGGTAGTTATGACTAACCGGGTGTAGCACATGGTATTGGTATGGATGATGTCCGATGCGCAAGTAAGGTAATGAAAGAACGAATGAACGAATGAAGAAGATAATAATGATATTATCTATGTGTACGTATGATGTGTGATCATGTAAAAGTAACGAACGGTTTATATGAAAGTAAAGTATGTTGTATTTATAAAACTAGAACTCACTCAGCAACGTTGACTTTGATGTGTTTCCAGTTGGCAGGTAATGATTGCTGAGGATGGCACGGGCGACTACTCAGCTCTTTTAGGGATGGCATTCTTTGATTAATGTTTTTGCATTGTAATGCGAACAAACTATTTTTTTTGTAATGAATGTTGTATTAGTTTGCAAAAGCATTTACATGGAAATGAAAGTTGTTTTAGTTTTCCGCTGCGATTTATTAAATACAAATGTAATTATATGTTTTATGTGTGATGAGAACCAGCTGTAAGGGTCCGGGAACGGGGCCTTACAAGTTGGTATCAGAGCCAGGTTTAAGTGAAATGGGTAAATTTTCAAAATAACCTAATCTTAAACTGAGAATGGGACGGAATGGGAATGGGATGCCAATCTGAGTAGCGTGCCATCAGGTATTTTCGTAAAGTTAATCGGTTTTATGTGCGCATGGTATGTGTTATGTGTTGTATGTAGATTTAAATACTGATGTAGTCAGGACAGGTAATACTTGGGGTATGATGAGTAAAGTAAGTGGCTAATCACAACTGGCCACTGTAATTAGGGACTTACTATACTTAACATAAACTGAGCTGTTCCCTTGAATGACGTGTTGGTGTTTGAATCTTTCAGTGTGCGTGTGATGGCCGGAGGTAGATCTTCGAAAGCTTCTAGGGGTGGAGGTCACGGTGTTGAGCCGCGACCTAAGAGAGGGAGACCCAGAGTTGAGAGGGTGGTTCATGAAGAACCAGAGACCCCCCATCCGGAGGGTGGCGACGAAAGCGCCAATCTGAGAGCCTCAGTAAAGGAGGCTGTTGTAGAAGAAGTCCATCAGGTCATGCAGACAATCTTACCGTCTGTGGTGACTGAAGTTATTAAGCCTGTACGAGAAGGGGAAAGAAAAGAAAGAAACAGATCCTCTGGAGGACGGGAACAACCAGAGCCGGAAATGGTTCTATGTGATGATGAAGAGGAAGAAGAAGAGCCTGTGCCAGAGGCAGTGCGAGGATGTAACTACGGGGCATTTATGAGATGCAAGCCCGCTACTTTTGATGGAAACGGCACCGCTGCAGCTGCTCACCGGTGGGTGAGGGAAATGGAAGCTGTTCTCGATATCAGCGAGTATCGAGAGGACCAAAAGGTGAAGTTTGCTACCCACTCTTTTGTGGATTCAGCTCTGTGCTGGTGGGACAACATTGTCCAAGCTGAGGGTAGTAGGGCCATTGGGAAAATGAAATGGCCTGAGCTGAGAATTTTGTCCTCACGGGAAATGGATAAGTTGGAAAGGGAGTTTCTGCAGTTGAAGGCTGGAACCATGACACACCAGCAGTATACCACCAAGTTTAATGAAATGGCACGGCTTGTGCCTGATCAGGTGACGCCTCTGTCTCGGAAAATCAAGAGGTACATTTAGGGTTTACCGGTGGATGTTCGCCGGCATATGATCGCCGCCCGGCCAAGCACGTTTAGGTCGGTGGTTGATTTGGCAGGGAGGCTATATGACGAGCGGGAGGTGGTGGCGACTGAAGCAAGTAAGAAGGGTGGTGGTGATCGGAACTGGAACGGGAAACGGTTTGGTCGGAGTGATGCCTCGATGGGTAACAAAAAGGCATGGGTGGATGAACGCCGTGTGGTCACATCAAGTGCGGGTCGAAAAGGTGTGGCAAGTGTGGAAGGGAGCACAGCGGGGAATGTAGGTTTGGGTCAAACTTGTGCTTCAAGTGTGGGAAGACAGGGCATATGGCGAAGGATTGCCTGTCGGGAAAATGTTTTAACTGTGGGGAAACTAGTCATATGAGCAGAGATTGTAAGAAGTCGAGGACTGAGGTTCAGGGGTGAAGAAGACGGGAAGTGATGGACCGAGGGCGAGCGCCAGGGCGTTCACCATGACACAGGAGGAGGCTAGGACGGACCCTGACGTTGTGTCCGGTACGTTTCTAGTGAACCAGACTTTAGCTTCTGTGTTATTTGATTCGGGTGCTAGTAGGAGTTTTGTTTTTGCTGCTTTCTATGCTAAGCTGCCTGTTAGTAGTAGACGTGTTGATGCGCCCTTTGATGTAGAAACTGCCATAGGTAAGTCTACCAGGATTTCTGAGGCGATAGAGAATTGTGATGTGGAACTTGAGGGTCATAAGTTTCCTGTTAGACCGTTTGTGATGACCTTGGGTGGTTTCGATTTGGTTCTTGGGATGGATTGGTTGGCGGACTTCAAGGCGAACATTGTGTGTCGCAAGAAGATGGTTCGGTTGACAGCGCCTGACGGAAGTTCGGTAACGGTTTATGGTGATCGGGTTACTACAATCCCGAAGGTGATCTCAATGGCGGTGGCGGGAAAGTGTATGAGGCGTGGATGTAGTGCTTACTTGGCCTATGTAAAAGATGTGGATACACCAACACCACAACTAGCCGATGTACCGGTTGTGTGTGACTTTCCAGACGTGTTCCCAGAAGACTTATCAGGAGTGCCAACTGACAGAGAGATTGAATTTCAGATTAATCTGATACCGGGTGCCCAACCTGTTGCCAAGGCACCATATCGGTTGGCTCCAACTGAGATGAAAGAGTTGATGGAGCAGTTGCGAGAGCTGCTTGATAAGGGGTTCATTAGACCGAGTATCTCTCCTTGGGGTGCTCCGGTCCTATTTGTAAAGAAGAAGGATGGTAGTATGAGGATGTGCATTGACTACCGCGAACTGAACAAGTTGACAGTGAAGAACCGCTACCCCTTACCGAGGATAGATGATTTGTTCGATCAGCTTCAGGGTGCTAGTTGGTTCTCGAGGATAGATCTTCGATCTGGTTATCATCAGTTGAAGGTGAAGGAGCAAGATATCCCTAAAACAGCTTTCCGTACGCGCTATGGCCATTACGAGTTTCTTGTCATGTCTTTTGGTTTGACCAACGCGCCAGCTGCTTTTATGGATCTGATGAACCGTGTGTGTCGGCCTATGTTGGATAAATCAGTGATTGTGTTTATTGATGATATTCTGATTTATTCGAAGAGCGAGATTGAGCATGCGGTCACATTCGAGAGGTTCTAGAGACGTGAGAAGGGAGAATTTGTATGCTAAATTCTCCAAGTGCGCGTTCTGGTTGCGCGAAGTTCAGTTTTTGGGTCATGTGGTGAATCCTGACAGGATTATGGTTGACCGGCGAAGGTGGAGGCGGTCATGCAATGGAAGTCACCAAAGACGCCATCCGAGATCCGTAGTTTCTTGGGCTTGGCGGGCTACTATAGAAGATTCATCCAAGACTTCTCTAAGATTGCTTCTCCACTAACTAAGTTGACCCGAAAGGATGTGAAGTTTGTATGGGGTCAAGCTCAAGAGAAGGCGTTCAAAGAGCTGAAGGCAAGACTGACTCAAGCTCCTGTTCTGTCATTACCCGATGGAAGCGAAGATCTGGTGGTTTATTCTGATGCTTCCTACTCAGGTTGGGGTGTGTGTTAATGCAGAGAGGGAAGGTTATAGCCTATGCATCCCGACAATTGAAAGTCCATGAGGTTAATTATCCCACTCATGACTTGGAGCTAGCAGCCGTGGTCTTTGCACTAAAGATTTGGAGGCACTATCTCTACGGACGAAGTGCACCATATTCACCGATCATAAAAGCTTGAAGTATTTCTTCGAGCAAAAGGATCTGAACATGAGGCAGAGGAGATGGTTGGAACTTATAAAGGATTATGATTGCGAGATCCATTACCATCCGGGCAAAGCTAATGTGGTGGCGGATGCCCTTAGCCGAAAAGAGAGGCCCGAACCGATTCGGGTGAAAGCTTATCAATTAATCATGACCTCTGATGTGATGAAGCAAGTTAAGGAGTTTCAAGATGAGGCATTGAAAGAAGATCACCTTAACTCAGAAAGAATGAGAGGTCTGGTTGGGGAATTGGGTGAAAACACACTCGGTGTTAGAACTCGATTCGGCCGTGTGTGGATTCCTCGTTTTGGGGATCTACGGGTGAAGATAATGGATGAAGCCCATAAGACTCGATACTCCATTCATCCTGGTGCCACGAAAATGTACCATGACATGAAGAAATATTATTGGTGGCCGGGTATGAAACGTGACGTGGTGGAGTATGTGAGTAAGTGCCTTACTTGCTTACAGGTGAAGGCAGAGCATCAAAAGCCGTATGGGAAGATACAACCTTTGGATATACCGGAATGGAAATGGGAGCACATCACCATGGACTTCATTACGAAGCTGCCACGTACCCCGAAAGGGTATGATGCCATATGGGTGATAGTTGATCGTTTGACGAAGAGCGCTCATTTTCTACCGATCCGCGAGACGTATTCATCTGAGAGGTTGGCTGATCTGTTCATCAAGGAAATTGTAACTCGTCATGGTGTGCCGGTGTCTATTGTGTCTGATCGTGACACTCGGTTTACATCTAAATTTTGGAAGAAATTCCACGACGCTATGGGGACGAGGTTACATATTAGCACGGCTTATCATCTCCAGACTGATGGTCAGTCAGAAAGGACCATTCAGACACTGGAAGACATGCTTCGGCGTGTGTGATCGATTTGGTGGAAGTTGGGATGACCACTTACCGTTAGCCGAATTCTCATACAACAACAGCTATCATGCCAGTATTGGTATGCCACCATATGAGATGTTATACGGTAGGAGATGCAGAACACCCGTTTGCTGGGGTGATATTGGTCAGAAGGAATTGGGGAGCGTCGAGGTAATCGAGGCTACGACAGAGAAGCTTGAAAAGATTAAAGCCTTCATGAAGGCAGCCAAAGATAGACAGAAGTCGTATGCCGATAAGCGACGTAGGCCAATTGAGTTCCAGGTGGGTGACCGGTTATGTTGAAGGTCTCACCCTGGAAGGGTATTATCAGATTCAAAAAGCGGGGCAAGTTGAGCCCAAGATATATAGGCCCTTTCCGAATCATTGCTCGAGTAGGGGAGGTGGCCTATAGATTGGAGTTGCCAGATGAGTTAAGTGGGATTTACCCGACATTCCATGTATCTCATCTGAGAAAGTGTATAGTTGATGAAGACATGATTGACCCATTGGAAGATATCGAAGTAGATGAACGGCTCAATTATGTGGAGCAACTAGTGGCAATCATCGACCGAAAGGAGAAAAGGCTAAGAAATAAAGTGGTTCCTCTTGTGCGTGTACAGTGGAAGCACAGGAAGGATCCGAGTCAACGTAGGAGACTGAGGAAGAAATGAGACAGCATTATCCACGTCTGTTTGACGAATAACAGGTTTCGGGGACGAAACCTATTTAAGGGGGGTGGACTTGTAACACCCGAATATTTATTATTTTGAAGCCGGTGAAGAAAGAAAAGAAATAAAGTCCAAAAGTCGAGGGACCAAACTCGCCAACGAAGAAAAGTTGGGAAATGTGGTGATATTAGTAGGGAGAGGGCAGCCCACTCTCCCCACACACCCCACATTTCAGGTTCCTAGAGAGGAGAAGAGAGAAAAAGAGGAAAAAGTGTTGGTTCGGGTCGCCAAAATCGTCGTGAAGCAAGCCAAATCGAAGCTCCTGTCGTTGTGCTCGTTTAGGTGAGTTCTAAGACCCCTCTTTTACTTGTTTTCAAACGATTTGGGGCTGGAAAACATCTGAAATCGAGTTTTTCGTATGTGTGTAAGTTGACCCGTTCATGTATGTGTATGTGTATGTATGATGCGTTTGTGACTTGATTTCTTGCTTGGTTGTGCTTGAATGATGTTATGGTATGCATCCCTAAGGTTTAGGATGGTCAATTTAGGCTTAAAATGGGTTTAGATGAGTTTGGAGGCCGAAAACCCTCGGCTGCAGTTGGGTTGAACTGCATTCTGCATCAGTTAGGGCTAGGCGACCGATTGGAGGCCGAATGGAGGCCATACGGCCGATTAGGGTGCGATTGGGGTTCATTCGCACGACTGGAGGGCCAGTCGCATGGGGGTCATGCGACTGAAGGTTCATTCGCACGACTGAAGGTCCAGTCGCATAGGTGTTCATCCGCATTGTCTATTCGCACGACTGGATGTTCATTCGCATAGGTGTTCATCCGTATTAGTTCAATCGCATGATGTTCAGTCGCACGGAGGCCATGCGACTGAAGGGTGTCCATACGCCCGAATAGGGCTGTTGAACCCGAGGGAGGGTTGATTGACTTCTGACTTTCGGGGGAAAGTGCAGATGTAAGTTTTGACGTAAAGGTTCCCATAAGAGTTTTAAGACGACGATCGAGGTCTTAGAAAGCATGTTGGGCATGATGAGGGTGATGATGTTGCATGTTGTGTATGTATGATGTTGCCCTGTACGATGTGATGTTGATGCATGTTAATGTTCCTTAGTGTGATGAATAATATCTTTCCTATGGCTCTACCTATTATGATGAATGAACGAAGTATTATGTAACGTAAAGTGAAAGATAAAGAAAGAGGAACATGATGAATGAATGCATGTATTAATGAACGAATGAAACGTCTTGCACACATCGGATAACGGGTCCTTCTTGGTGATTGACCCTGAATGTAGAACCTCTACCGCTCACCCCTAGTACTGTGGCATACGTTTAGCTGTTCATTTGTTGACTTCGGCCCAGTAGCTAAGACTGATGGTTACTCCTAGTACCGTGGCATACGTTTAGCTGTTGACTTCGGCCCGGTAGCTACGACTAACCGGGGTGTAGCACATGGTATTGGTGTGGATGATGTCCGATGCGCAAGTAAGGTAATGAAAGAACGAATGAACGAATGAAGAAGATAATAATGATATTATCTATGTGTACGTATGTGTGTGATCATGTAAAAGTAACGAACGGTTTTATATGAAAGTAAAGTATGTTGTATTTATAAAACTAGAACTCACTCAGCAACGCTGACTTTGATGTGTTTCCAGTTGGCAGGTAATGATTGCTGAGGATGGCACGGGCGACTACTCAGCTCTTTTGGGATGGCATTCTTTGATTAATGTTTTTGCATTGTAATGCGAACAAACTATTTTTTTGTAATGAATGTTGTATTAGTTTGCAAAAGCATTTACATGGAAATGAAAGTTTGTTTTAGTTTTCCGCTGCGATTTATTAAATACAAATGTAATTATATGTTTTATGTGTGATGAGAACCCAACTGTAAGCGCCCGAGAACGGGGCCTTACATTATCATTACAACACACGTGTTTACAACATTTAAACATTTTTAAACTTATGAGAACGTCAGCTTCCTTTTTAACAGTTTATCACGCGCAACACAACACACACGGACATTTTACTAACTTCTAACAAAATGCGATAACCTACGCATTATAATACATATTCATTTAGCTAAACATCCAGTTATCATGATGATATTGGAAAGTAACATATCTATATTATAAACCACAATACAAAAGCATAAGTAAGTTGTAATTCATAACTTTAATCGTGAAGGCAATTTGATATGTATCTGACCTAATGCTTTAAATACCACACAAAATACAAGGTTCCAAAAAAAATATAAAGAAAACTTGACAACTCTCGTGCTCTAAATTTTATGGTAACCCTAAAATCATCTTTTCGGTAGCTTTAACCTGAAAATCAATATAAAATACAATAATATAGATAGGTGCCGGTTATTATAAAAAATATAATTTTTGTGTGAAGCGTACGAAGTCACTAGGGCATGACATGCGTTTTTTAGAAAAGGGGTAGTTTGGTACGTGTTACGGTTACGCGTATAAGGTACATAATTATCCAATATATATATTTATAATTACGCAAGTTATATATATTATTATGCTAGTTATATTTATTATTGCGCAAATTAAAATTACTCATGTAATATAGAATAATTGCGCCAGTTTATTTTAATAATTAAATAAGTTATATTGATAATTACGTAGTAAATAATCATGTAAGTTATACGCACAACACAAATGTTATAAAACGTTATTTTTATGAAAAAAAGTATAATGATGCTATATACTCATATTAAAGATGATAAAATACTTGATTTTATGGTGTATTTGGTTAAAAAATAATGTCGTATAAAAAGTTATATACGGTTAAAAAAAATGGGAGGAATTTAAAAAAAGTTAACAATTGTAGCATATTTCAAATCTATTTCTTCAGACATATTACTTGCGTGATTAACATATATATTAAATCTGAACAGTTTATCTCTAATATCAATGATTGTTATCACCTTATACATTTTGCATAAATTAATCACTTTATATTGTAAACTTTTTCTATATGTATATATTTATATAAATAAAGAAAGGTATGAGAAAAAAAGTAGTCAATAAAAATATATACAAATTTCAATTTTAATAATCTAACAAATAACTCAATTTCAAAGTCAATAAAGTAAAAACAAATAACAAGTTTAAAAGTAATGACACATCTATATCTATACTATATCATCATGTTCATATTATAATAAAATAGTAACTTAGGATGACATGTGAAAACATCACATTCCATTTTATTAATTTCTTTTTTTTTCTCCTACTAAATAATTACATTAACTACTAATAATATTATTTAATTTTTAAACTGAAAATACTTTATAATAGGTTAAAAATGATATATGTTTATTAATGTTATTTCCATAAAATTAATTTTTTATAACATATTTGTTTTTCCAAACGTAAATGTTTTTTATAAATACGAAATTTTTAAAAATAGGTGTTTTAAATTAATGAAATTTTTATAAACCAAAAATAATCAAAATTTGGAGTTATAATAAGGAAAGTTTTAAAATTAAAATTTTAAAGGGTTTATTTTGAAACAAAATGTTTTTATAAAAAAGGAAAAAAATTCAATAACTAAAGTTCGAAAAGCTAATATTATTATTTTATTACTTATGATTATTGTTTGTATGTAAATTTAATCAATTTTATCTTAGAATAAATATTTGTAGTTAAATTTATTATCTTTTATTACATATGTGTAATACACAAGTTTACTTAAACATGTATCACTCTATTGTGACTTATCCATCCATATCTTTTTGTTTCTCTTTCATATTAAATAATAATATTAAAAAATTATTTTTTTTAGATATTTAGATATTTTTAGTTCAGATTTTGTTTATCGCCAATTATGATTTTCATCCGTTATCTAAGTTATCAATACAAAGTACTATTATTATTATTTTATTCAACATGTGTAATAGAAGTGTTTTCTAACCTATATAAAAATAATTTTAGGTAATGAATCGATGTGGACTTTGATTTTTGTTGAGATGGTAAATAAGTTCGGGTTTGGTTTAGTTTTGATTTTTGAAGTAGTTTTTTTTGTTTTAATATTAAAAATATATGTATCTATGTTGATTGTTCCTTAAGATCACTCACATCGCACACTCCATCTTTATTTTTATAATTACATTAAAAATCATTATTTTTATCATTTTCTTTTTAATAAAATAATATTTTGTACTTTTATCATTATATTTTTTCTCACATCTAGTCACAACAACTTTCAACAAATATTAAAAAATTAAAAGAGATTAATAGTGTTTTACCAAATATAGAGATAAACAGATGTATGTTCTCCATCTTTGCTCATAACCACTAATAATTATTCTCTATATATAGAGAACACACTCACAGATTTATAGAGAACGACCTATGGGTACTCTAAAAACATTAAAAAAATTCATTGATTTTGTTTTTAAATCACTAATCTGAATTCTATTTTTTTGTTAAAGGCATAACGTCGTAACTTAAAAGCAATAATTTTTCAACGATTTTTTGATGAATTTTTTTTAGGCTTCTAAAATATCATTGTGAGAATCATTAGGTGTTACTAATTTAAAACACACTCTATTTTAGTATAATTATATTCAACTGACGATGACAATTTTAGAATCGATAGGACTTGCATCTAAAGCTAGTGATTATATAACAACGAAAATAATTGATTTGAAGAAGGTTAGGCTGGTATTATTACTGTGCCAAATAGTGGTAAAATAAAAAAATCTTATAGATTATTAACTTGAATAAATTCTTTAGATTAAATAAATTTTAGAAAATGTACACCATGGTTATCTCTTACAGAATATATAGTAAATATAGAAAAACCTTTTTTGTTTATCAACTTGATTAGATTCTTTAGCTTAAATTCATCTTAATATTCATCATTCACTCTTTATGTTTTTGAAATTATACACCGTTCATATTAAGATGTTGAGTGAGTACATAGAATATTTAAACTAGAAATGTTAGTATGCATCCTTGAATTGAAAACCATTGCAAATCAATTTGCGGATCAAAGTTCTTAAAGACATAAGTGAGAATCTAATTCCCATTTCTTTCTTTTATGAAGATCAAAGTCTTCAAGGTTGTGGTCAATTGCAAGGACCCACTAATCATCAGGACACCACATCTAGTTTATTTAACTAAACATATCTTGCTACTCACATAAGATATGCACATTTTTAAAATACATACAATCTCAAAGTTGGACTTTAATATGAAACTTAATGAATCAAGAAAAAGTACTCTTTCATCCTTAAAATGGACGTATTAGTGCATACATCGATTTAAAAAACCTAAGGGTCTTGGATTGTATATGTTGCCTTTTATTGCGTGAGTTTGCTAGTGATAGACTTGTTCGTATATCTTTCTCCATGAAAGATATCTTCCTATTCTAATAAAAGAGTATCTTGAGATGACACGTTTCAACACCATCATCATTATCAAAACTTTCCCGCATTTATCTTCTATTAAATAATTACCTTAATTACTAATAATAATACTTAACACTTTTTTTGTAAGGCCACATTCCCGAAAACCTCACAGTTGGTCAATCATAACAATTAAAACATTAAACATTATAATTATACAATTTTAAGCAACGGAAATAATTTATCAAAAATTATTTATTTCATTTAAACCACTGTGCTTGAGCAATACAGTACTATTTAACTGATTACAAAATAATTGTTTTACTGTATTACAAAACAACAGCAACATAAAGTACGAATGGATGTCAGTCTTTCCATGCCGAGTAGCTTCACTCTCGTGCCATCCTCAGCAATAATTACATGCCAACTGAAAATGTACAAAAGTCAGCGTTGCTGAGTGAGCTCTAGTTTTATAAGTAATAAAATACTTCCTTTATGTTGTATAAGGAAATACTCTTTTATGAAAAATACAACTTTGTACTGTATATGCGAGCACGCATCAACTATATGAACAGATATTGTTTGTTCTCTTTACTGTATGCCTTGTTTACTCTGCATTCTTTTATATTTATCTTTCACTGTCTATGTGGACCAATGAGCAATACCCCAACTATGTGCGCGATTGTCACACCCCAACCTTGACGGCGGAAACGTCGAGGAGTGAGAGTTAAGATCGTTCATAATCACATAACGCTATTAATAACCCAAATATATATATTAAACATAAGTTCCAATTGTACTATTACAATCATAAGTCTCAAAGAAATTAAAAGCATAACATAAAATGTAACAAGTCATTTTATTTCACTTATTTATCTAGGTCCATCCCTAGATGTGTATGCTTCAATGAGTAAAAAACAAGCTTGAGTATTTCCTGAAACATGTTAAAAATAAAAGGTCAACAATAATATGGTGAGATTTCCATAGTTTGAAATACATAAGTATATAAAAGATGGCAATTCATGTTGTAAATTAGAGAACAAAGTAAGCTAGGGATGTAAGACATAATGCACAATCAAACCTCGACAAAGTTTTACAAGTCTCAAACGTTTCAAAGTGTATACGATTAGCTAAGTGTACTTGTATCAACCAAGCAGGCTTGTCTGGCCCATAGATCTATGACTTCGTTAGGCTAGCAATAGTTAATGATTGTACATGTATTCGACATTACATAGTAGCTACAAGTTCAACTAATCACAACATACAAGTAAATTGCCATAAGTTTACAAGAATCAAACGTGTTTACAAGTGCACAGTTTATAAAGTAACATGTTTCACCCCAAAGTGTGAAAATATGAAAAAGGAGTATAGAAATACTCACATGATCAAATAATATATAGTTGATGATTATATAAATAATAACAAGCAACGTTTCAACGTAGTCTTTCACAATGCACCTAAAACAAAAACATATTTACAAGGTTAAAGTTTAATAATAATATAATTAATGATTAAACGAGACTAGGGTTTCAATTTGGTATTTGGGTTTTGACAACAATTATATTTAACGAATAGAAAACAATTATATTTTCTTAGGAAAATATATATTTATATTTTATTCAAAGCTGTGAAAAGAATCAATTATAAACATAAATAACACACAAATTCATAAAGAGGCATAAATAGCCCTTATAAGAACAAACGAGGTTAACTATTAATTAACCAAAAATACAAGATGTTACAGCGATGGAAAACGGGTGATGGGCCATCTATATCCCTCGAAAGGGTCAACTGTATCCCCCGAAAGGGTTCTATGTACTGTGTACAAGGCCGACCCAATCACCCAGGGTACGCTACAAGGGTCCTGCCAATCTCAATTGATTGGCCCTGTGTGCACAATAGGGTAGCTAACCCGCAGCACAGTTGAACTAACGACAACACGATCGTGTCCCTCCTATGAGCTTGCAAGACTTGTTAACATTTTATTAATGTTCCTCTTCTTTTCTTTATTGCTCTTTCGCTTTATTATTAGTAGATACTTTACGTTACGATAATACCAAACCACGTAAAGTCACCTACTATAAGTAATAATAATAATAACAACAATAATAATAATAAGGGACATCATATGTAATCATATCATGCATGGAACATCATCATTATTCAGCCCTAGTCAACTCTGTTCAAAACCCTAAGGCACAGACTCCTAAAAAACTGTGTAAAATTTTTTAAGTGTTAGGCGCATGGGAACTATTTAGGCGCATGAGCCCTGTTTGGGCGTTTCACCACTATGCAGGCGCATCAGCCAACACTTAATCATTTTATCCCTTAGGCGCATGAACTATTCAGGCGCATGGGCATTATTTGTGCGTATGAACACTTAGACACATGGTTAATTCGGACGCATGGACACTTAGGCGCATGAGCCACTTGGGCGCATCGGCACTATTGGGGGGCATGGCCCTACACTTAGTCGTCCGGCTAACATTTCTAGGCGCATGGGCCACTATTCAAGCGCATGGGCTACTGTTTAGGCACATGAGCTACACTTAAATCTTTCTAAGGCATTTTCAGACGTATGAACCTTCTGTGTAACTCGTTCTTAGCATGTTTTCACACCCATTCATCAAACCCATCTGTTCTAAGCTTAACATGACTATTCTAAGCATGAACAACCTCTAAACATTCAAGAATTTTACATTTAACAAGCACAATACATACGGGTAACATACATAAACTTTGCAAAAATATTTTAATACATTTTCAGCCCCAAAGATAGTTTAAAACAAGTAAGAACCAGGGTCTAGAACTCACCTGGTGCAACTTGGGTGTTTTCTTCCTTTCTAACCCGCTTGCAATGAGTTCAAACACCTAAAACAACACCATACACATACACACGAGCACAAACACAACACATAATCACATAATCACATAACCAGGCTAAAACCCGTCATAAACACATAAAAACTATGGTTTCTTACCTTGAATTCGATTTCTTCTTCTTCTTCTACAAAACCGAGAGTTCCTCTGCTCTCTCTCTCTAAAACCGAAGAAGATGATGATGTGAAATTAGGGTGGGTGGCCATGCCCACCTTTACACCAACTTTTCAAAACATTTGTTCTTTTGGACACCTTTGGTCCCTCCACTTAGACCTTATAGCTTTTCTTTTCTTTTTATTCTTTATTTCATGTCTTTTTAAATAACCGGGTGTTATATTTTTAGATTTAATAAATTAAAAAAAGATATCTATTTATTAATTATTTTTCTAACTAAATAATTTTTTATAAAATAATAAATTTTTCTAAAGCATAAAACTCTTTTTAAAAATACAAATATTTTAAATTGGTATTTTAAAAGTCATTTTAAAAAAAATAATTAAATTTTAGAGTTATAATAATAAAAAACTTTAAAAATGACATCTTTATACAGTTTATTTTAGAACAAAATGTTTATATTTTTTGAGAAAAAATTAAAAACAAAATTTTAAAAAGTTAATATCTTTGTTTTATTACTTATAGTTATTTCTCATACGTAATTTCTTTTGTATCATATCATATGATATCATTTTATAAGTAATAAATTTTATTATATTTATATTATATTTATTTTATTATATTAATATTTTATTTATTTATTTAATCTATGTAACACATAGGTATACTAAAGGTAGTTAATAATTATTTTGGGAAAAATGAAATGTGTCATTGTAGAAGTGATAGCACGAAGACATACATTTGAAACATCATTGTACTTTAGTAAAGAATTTATTTGCTTTAATTTTATAATTTAATGTCAAGGTACCAACTTTTAGATATGTAAATTTTATAAGGGTTTAACATTTGAATACTCAAAAATAAAAGTAATAAATAGGCATTGTACGGTTGATATAGTAAAATTGGTAATATTATGATCGAATAAATCTTAAAATATTGTGTAAATAAAATAAATAAATAAAATTGTGTGTTTGATTATCAGTTTCCGATTTACTTGAATTATTAACTCATTAAGACTAGCTGACAACTTGTTGGATCAAGAAGAAAGCTGGTGCAGCAACCAAAACCAAATCACTTAGACAAATTTTGGTGCTACTTACAAAGGCTTCCGAAGCCAAGTGTGGAACTTCCGAAGGAAGTAGAGTTCTTCCGAAGACAGAGTGAAAGTTTTACTTCCGAAGACGAAGTGTTCACTTCTGAAGATCAAGTCACAAACGAAAAAAATCAGAAGACTACTTCCGAAGTATGAAGAAAGAAGAATTCCTCAAGCCTCGGAAGAAGTAGCCTCTTCCGAAGTGTAAGTGGCTTCGGAAGTACTTATTCTTCTGAAGCCATTTAACCTTCGAAAGATACTGCTATGAACCGGTGGACATAAGTATGGTCTCTGACACTCCGCTGCATACCTCTGATACTGTATGACGTTTTCTCAAAGAGCCATGTGGTTGACCATACTTTATTCAACTGTTTACCTTTTTATGTTAGTACAAGTTACCAACTTTAGTTGGTGACAAAAGGTAAGTCAGGGACATGTCCTGCTACCATATCTCAGATAAGACTTTATCTGAGATACCTTAAACTATAGCTTTGTAGTATTTGCTTTAGTTAGAGGATCCCATCTGGTATCAAAGTATATTCGGCTATAGGTAGTATTATATATAGTTTCTCATTGTAACTCATGACAACATGCTTGTAGGAGTCTGGTAATATTTGAGTTGAGAAGCAATATATGCAAGTACCTTGAAATTACTTCTTGTGTTTGATTATTACTTATTATATTGTTATCAACTCTTAGAGACTTTGTTTTCATCCGAGTGTTGTTTAAGTGAGTTTGAGAGAAAACCAAGTGTTTAGTGACATAAACCGATCCTACAATTGGTATCAAAGCTTTTTAGGCTTTTGATTGTCAGATCTAACCATCCAAATCAACCTGTTTTTCACTCCTCCTTACAACTCTTTCAAAATGGCCCTTAACAAATCCGAAGTAGAGATGGGAACCATGACCAAAGCTCCCATCATTACTCTTGAAAAACTTTAGGTCTTAGAGCAGAAGAATGGAAGGCTTCATCAGATACCAAGACAACAAAATTTGGGACTCCATTGTCAACGGGCCGTATAAACCCAAGGTGGCAGCACCTGGTGGAAACGGTGCCATGATAGAAAAAACTATTGAAGATTATTCTGACAAAGTCCAGAACAAGATGGACGTTGACAGCAATGCAATGACCATTCTGATGACTGCAATACCTAACTCCATCATGGTAGGGTTTGAGCATTGTAAGTCTGCTAAAGAATTGTTCGATGCACTTGCTCAGATGTATTCAAGCTCCAATGACTCCAAGAAGGACTCACTAAATCAGCAGTTCGAGAACTTCATTTATATTGTTAGAGAGACCCTCAGCCAGCAGTACTTCAGGTACATGGATCTTATTTCTTTGCTTCAGTCTGTGAAGATCACTCCTGAACTTAGAGATCTCACAAGAAAATTCATGAGTGCTCTTCCAAATGAGTGGACATTCTACTGTGTCTCTATCAAGAGGACATAGAACTTGAACATTCTTACTATGACTGAACTCTATGGCATCCTTGAGGGATACCGGTTAGAGATGGAGAGTAAGAAGGGCCACCAAACAAGCAGACCTCCGATCCTTCCTAGTAGCAACGTTATAATGGTTGCTGAAGGCTCAGTACCCCCACAACCTCAGCAATACCTAACATACAACCAGCAGCCATCCTGCTCTTCTAGACCTTACATCACATTCTCTGAGACTCCAAGGTCTCAACAGGCTTAGCACAATTCCTTTCAGGACAGTTGTGCCTTTGTCTCAAGAAGTGGGCACTCTGGTGATTTTCATTATTGTTTTGATGATCTAGAGTGGTTCAGTCCAGACGATGTAGAATATGTGGACATCATCCAACAGATGGCTCTTTTAACCTACAGAACGAAGAAGTTCTTTAAGAGAACTGGAAGGCAATTCCCTCAAAACCCAACTACCAGCAAGTTTGCGTTTGACAAGACCAAGGCCAAATGTTTCAACTATAACCAACTTGGTCACTTTGCAAGGGAATGCAAGGCTCCCAAATCAAACCCGGGAACCCCACAAGCCTTCACACATCCCTCTACATCAAAGCCCACTGGAAAAGTCGACTGAAACAGCAGCAATGGCTCAAGAAGTCGACTTGAGCTTTATGGTTCAGGATGTGACTCCTGCTCAAGTTCTCATGGCCGGAACAGATGATAACCAGGTATATGAACATCTCTGTACTCCTGCCTGTATAGCTAAGGTTAAATTATATCAGGACTACAAAAGGGAAATTAAATCTGATCATGAGTCTTTAAATGTTTTGAAATCTGATTTTAAAAGGGCTGAATCTAACTACCAAAAGAAAATTGAAGAGTTAGAGAAAATTGTTTCCCTATTAAAACATAAACACACCAATTACAAGACTCAAATAAAGGATTTAATATTCAAATTGTCTGAGGCTCAAGCCCAGCTTGTCACAGCTAAGGCTCAAGCCAGGAAGTATGCTATTTCTGAGCAAAACTTCCAAGCTATTATTGCATCATCCTTCCACTCCAAAATCTGTTATCAGAATAAAGGAGGGTTGGGGACCAATAAAATTGCTCCACCTCATTCTTATGAGTCCATAAGACAACCTAGATATGAAATGAAGTGCAAGAGATCCCATCTGCTAACCCTTCTTCACATGAGTTGAAGAATGATGTAATAATAGTGGCCACCACAGGGAAGGAACGGGTAAATCAACCCACCTCTCCCAGTGAAGATTAAACCCTAACCACCAAAGCCAGAAGAAGCATAGCTAAAGCTGTCAGAAGAACTGCTAAGAAAGTCGTTGAGTCTAAGCTGATGATTGACCCACAACAAAAGGGTGTCTTTATCTCAGCTGGATTCCAGGTGATAGGTACTTCTGATTCAGAAAAGGAGTGTAGTACCAACACTCCTGTCCTATCAAAGGATCAGAAGTTGAAGGGAAAGGTTGCTGACAAAGAGAGAAAGAGTAAGAAACAACAACCTACAAGCTCCCAAAAGACTAACATTACATGCATAATGTGTGATCTACAAAACCACATGGCTAAAGATTGTTACTACAATCCTGCTAGCACACATTATGCAAATAATGTTAGAACGGAAGGAGTCAGGGAAGGTTTCTCATTTGGACCTTATCAAATGGTCCAAGTGATGAAAAAGGGAAAGATAGTTTTTGAAGCTAGGTTGTCTTCGAAAGAAAACCCTTCTTCCGAAGGGAAAATGGCTTCGGAAGCAAAAGCTACTAAAAATCTGAAGAACAAGAAAATTCCCTTGAAACCATCCCAAAAGAAGACTGCTTCGGAAGAAAAGGTGGTGAAGGCTTCTTCCAAAAAGTAAGAAGCTTCGGAAGAATGCCATGCTGCAAAATCTTCTACAAGCACATCTACCATGATCAACCAAAGGATGGATTGGAAGATCAAGAAAGATGCTGCAGTCCAAGCCTCTTCTTCAAAGACATCCATTGAACCCCCATGCTTAACTTTTGGTTCAATTATGTCACTATTTTGGGAATAACCCAAGAATAACAAGGCTTGGGTCTCCAATGAAAACTAATAATCTCATCTTGTGTGTAGGGATCCATATGACAAGAACAACAATTTCTGGATTGTGGATAGTGGGTGCTCCAAGCACATGACAGGGAACAAATCTCTCCTTCAACAGTTTCAACACTATGATGGAGGTCCTGTCTAATTTGGAGGTGAGGCCGGAGGATATATTTCTGGCAGAGGGAGTATATCCAACAGTAACTTAAAAGTTGACAAAGCTAACTTTGTCAAACAGCTTGAACATAATCGTTTAAGTGTTTCTTAGTTTTGTGATCAAAAGCATAAAATGCTTTTCATAGAACATGAGTGCATTATCCTCAAACCAGGGATGACAATTCCTCAAGAATTTGTGCTTCTTAGATCTCCCAGGAAAGGGGATATGTACAAGCTGGATATGAACAATGCTTTCCCAATGGATGAAGTATCATGCTTTCTTTCCAAAGCTGATAGTGATGAGTCAACACTTTGGCATAAACGTATGTGTCATATAAATTTTAAGACAATGAACAAATTGGCTAAAAATAAATTGGTACATGGTTTGCCTAAAAAGGAATTTTTCTGCAAAGATAATTGTGTTGCATGCTTGAAAAGGAAGCAACACAGGACATCTTTTTGGCCCAAAACTGTTAACTCCATTACTACTCCATTACACAACACAACAACATAGGAATTTTTCTGCAAAGATAAATCCAAAAGTGTTAACTCCATTACTACTCAATTACACTTATTGCACATGGATCTTTTTGGTCCCACAAGTATAATGAGCATTGGAAGGAAATCATATTACCTTGTGATTGTTGATGATTTTACGAGATTTACAGAGTATACAACATTAAGAATCAACAAGTTGAGGAGTCATCCAATATAGTTGTTAATGAGCACAGTCCTTGTGTTAGGGGGAATGGGCCTGATCATATCTTTAATTTAGAACTGTTTCCAAACTATTCTAAACCTTCTTGTGAGAATGTTTCAGTTGGAACAGGTGCTCAAAATGATACTGATGCTGAGGCTGATGCTGATCAACTGTTTGAGCTACCCAGACCTCTTCCAAGTTCTTCAAGAGCTACAGCAAATCAAGCTCCCACTATTCACACATCAGACAATATAACTATATCAAGGAATAATGAAGTTTCAACCAGTGAATCACCTGCTGATCCTCAAAACTCACACGTGATCCAACACAACACCAAGTTGAGGGAAGTAGCATTTTGAAGGAACAGGGAACTGTTAATGCAACTTCACACCCAACAATTGATGATGTTTTTCATTCATTCAATCAGTCCTCATTGAATGAGTTAGAAACAACAGTTGGACAAAGTGTTCCAGTTCCTGAGCAAAATATGTCTAATCTGGACTTATCCTTGCAACTAGAAGTGATTCCTCACTTAAAGATTCACAACACTCATCTAGCTGAGAACATCATTAGGGATTTCTTTGAAGGTGTGAGAACAAAAGGGCAGACTCATCATGGGAATGATTGTTTGTACTCATGCTTCTTACCCCAGATTGAACCCAAGAAGGTGGAAGATGCCGTGAAAGATAGTAGATGGGTTGAATCGATGCAAGAGGAGCTGCTTCAATTCAAAAGACAGAAGGTTTGGAACCTATGCCCGCTACCATCTGTTCAAGTACCAATAGGCACTAAATGGGTTTTTAGGAACAAAAGAGATGACAGAGGCTTGATTATCAAGAAAAAGGCAAGACTAGTAGTTCAAGGATACACTCAAGAGGAAGGAATCGATTATACTGATGTTTTTGCATATGTTGCAAGACTTGAGGCAGTTAGGATCTTCCTTGCTTATGCTGCATCCAAGAACTTTACTGTCTACCAGCTTGATGTCAAGTGTGCCTTTCTATATGTGGATATAGATAGGGAAGTGTATGTATGCCAGCCTCTAGGATTTGAAGACTCACAACATCCTCACTATGTGTGCAAATTGGATAAAGCTCTATATGGGCTGCACCAAGCACTTAGGTTGTGGTATGAGAGTCTGTCTCAGTTTCTCCTAAAGAATGACTACACCAGAGGAACCATTGAAAAGACTTTATTAATAAGGAAGTATGGTAAGGACATTTTGCTTGTTTTATTCTATGTTGATGACATCATATTTGGTTCAAGATATCAGCCTGCTCCAAAGGTGTCTCACCTAGTGGCTGCCAAGGGAATCCTCAGATACCTCAAAGGAGCACCTAAACTAGGTCTCTGGTATCCTAGGAATAATGATTTTAATCTCTATGGATACTCTGACAGTGACTATGGTGGCTGCAACATTGACAAGAAATCAACATCAGGAGGAAGTCAATGTCTTGGTGGAAGGATCATCTCATGGCAATGCAAGAAACAATCATGTGTCTCTACATCAACTACTAAAGCATAATAAATTGTTGCTGCTAGTTGCTGTGCTCAGCTGCTGTGGATTCAAAATCAGATGTTGGACTATGGATCCAACTTTATGAGTACTCATATCCATATTGACAATAACAGTGCTATCTCCATCACTAAAAATCCAGTGAAGCACTCTAAGACAAAGCATATTGATATCAGCTACCATTTCATTAGAGATATTCATGAGAAAACTCTGATTAAACTAATCAAAGTTGATTCAAATGAACAATATGCTGATTTGTTCACCAAAGCTTTTGATGAACAAAGATTTAAGTGTCTCATTACCGCTATTGGGATGATAAGCATTGATTAGCTTAACTCTTTTGAGAACCTTTTTAATATGTAATGTCTTATGTCAATACAATCTAAGCCTTATTACAAAAGGTCTCTCTAAAATTTTCTAAGTATAAATTTCTTCCGAAGAGAAATTAACCCTCGGAAGATATTCTACATATCTTCCGAAGCAAGATTTCTCCAAGGATAATTTTTCTTCTCAGAAGAGTTTTTAGTCTCGGAAGAAACGATTGATTTCATATCAGATCTACTTCCGAAGCTTACGAAAAATCTCCACTAAGAAAGCAATCTTTACTCTCGGAAGTAACTTTTACCTTTGGGGGTAGGAAGTGACTTCGGAAGACAAATTACCTTTGGAAATGTTTTATATTCGGAAGAGAGATTTTACTGTGTAACGGAAATCTCTTGGGCCCGACACTATAAAAAGTAAAGATTTTGTTAATGATGTCGGATTATTTAACTAAATTAAACCTTACCACCCCTGTCACTTCATCCACTAAAACATCACAGCACCTTATCCTAACACATTACCGTCATTTCACCCTCTTTTAAATAATCTGGACTATTCACTCTCATCTTCTTACCACAAATTTTTACAGCCCTAAAAGTTTCCTTTCTCCCAAATTCACCCAAGCTCAAACTCTACTACTTTCATATTTTCTCAATGTCCCTAAATCCTCAACACAACCAAGTCGCACTTTTTGACTCTTCAAGAGATGTGGACTTCTCTGAAATCATCTCCTTCCTCACCTAACCATCCGACTAGACCACCTTGACTGTTAATCCCATAGTTTACCTCAATCACATGACTGAATTTTGGGGTAACGGTCAGGTTAAAACCCTAAATGGGGTTCGTGTAATACGATCCCGCATTTGTGGCCAGGAGTTGGTCATCACTGAACAACTTATCAGGGAGCATCTGGAGCTTCATGATTAGGGTGCCCCTACTGAGTTCCCAATGCCGATTTAGACAGCACCTACATCCTCATGGGATATGGTGGAGATGTGAGCAAGTCGACTGTCTACAAATTCAACTTCTCCTACAATTGGAAGTTCCTTCTGCATATTGTCCTTCACTGTCTATCAAACAAATCTGGGGGATGGGACCAAATCTCGTATGAACTAGGGTGCTTAGTTCATGATTGGTGAGAGGACTCCGCTTCAACTACTCAAGATTTATGCTGACCAATCTCATTGGAAATCTACAAAGGGAAACAATCTTATGTATCCCAGATTTATTCAGCACATCATCAACTGTGAGCTGGACCAGAGTCGGCTTGTGTATGCAGCTACTTTGCCTGTCCCTCACATGAGGCCAACCATCTTCAAGACACTGAAGAAGGTATCCACCAACTTGACTGGAAGGTACACTTCTTTACCTCCTAGTATGACTGAGCAAATAGCTCCTGGTGATATCCCTGTTCACCCGACAGGCGATGAACCCACACCAGCAATTGCCCCCACAATGCCAATTTACCTTCTCCTCCCATCACCATCAGCTACAAAAGACGACCCAAACGAACCCTTATTCAATCTACTCCGATTGAACAAGCTCCTCTTGTTCAACCTAAAAAGGCTAGAGTGGAACATTGGGCTCCTACTCAGTTTGAGGTCTCACCATCCTTCACCATTGACCTCAATATAGGTCTTGAGTCTCCTCAGTCTCAAACCCATGAGCCCGCTACCCAATCTGAAAGTCCTTAGGGTGAGTATTTACACTTCTCTGAGCAACCAATAAGGGACAGCCCCATCAAAGGCTCAATGCCTGTAGACATTGACCAAGGTCCCGGGTCAGTTGGCTTAACCTCCTTATCTTTCACTGACCTTCTCTTTAGAACTGATGAAGAGATAACGTCCCTCCATGGCAATAACATTGATCTAAAACACCCTCTCCAGGATCAACAAAGCCTATAGAGACCTCTTATCTTCAGCCCCCATCAGCAAACCCTTACTGAGGTGAGTCCTACTATGTGGAGGGGACTCATGCAAATTCAACTACCACTATAGAAGGTGCCTCAATGGACCTTATGGACAGTGGTAACATTTCTTAGACTGAATCTACGGCAACCATGCCTTTTGATGACTCTGAAAGGGACATCGTTAAGCAGGGGAAACCAGGGTGCCAAGAAACCACATCTGGTGATGAGGCTGAACATACTAGGTATGTTACCTCATCTCCCTGTGATTCTTCAAAAGAAGATGAGGAAGTATGCAACTCTTCATTCAAGACCTACTATCTAAAGTCTCAAACCTTGAATCCACGGTTAGGATTTTAGAAGAAAGATCTACCACTCAGCAACTTCAGATTGACAATCTCAAGGCTCAACTAGTCGAGAAACAGATTGAGTGATCTATTAGCTCTCAAGATGATGCTACCAAAAAGGGGGAGAGTGTTCAGAGACAAACATTTGAGGAACCATAAAGCCAAACTTTAACTTCCAAATTCTCAACTCCCATTACAACTTTCTCTGAGCCATATCAAGTCTTACTGCAAATTGACCAAAGGATACATAAAGATCTCTACAGACTCTTCTCCAAGTTTCTGTTGAGATCCTCTTTTGATTAGCCAAGCTTTGATGTAGCAATGATGTACTTTGGAGCTGAAGAGCTTCAGAGGCTAAGTGCACCTTCTACCACTATGGAAGAATTTGGTTAACCTAAGGTCCACATGGAACCTGAGATTCAATTCGAAAGGGAAATGGGGACTGAATCTGCATCCTCTCAAACTTCCGAAGCTGAAGTTAAAGCCTCGGAAGAACAAGCCAAATCTTCTGAAGCTGAAATGGAAGTTGCGGAAGGACTGTTCATAATGTCCGAGGAACTAATCATTACAGATGCTATCCGAGAATAGTCATCTGAGGTGAATAGTGAGGACTTTCTGGATCAACCTCTTGTTTAGACACCCTCTCTGCCTCTCTCACAATCCAAATCCACTCTCCAAGAACCACCAAAGTCAAGCTTTTTAAAAGATAACAAAGAAAAGAAGAAAATGACTATGGAAGAGCTTCAGAAAGAGGAGAAGATTGAAAAACTAAAGAGAAAAGGAAGACTTCCAACTGGAAAGTTGTTAGCCGCCAGTGCAAAAGTAGCTGCAGCCAACCAGGAGGCAGTCAATAACAAAAGGAGAGAGGAGATCAGTGACCAGCTCATCATGCTTGGAGCTACCAGTGAAGAAACACTCCTGCTACCATTAGAGGAGTTGGTGGAACTGGAAAAGGCAACCAGGCTATAGCAGAAAGTAGCACGGTTTGCCTTAGAGGAAGAGAAAGAACAGGAACAGAGGGAAGCTGACATGCAGCTCAGGAGGGAAAGGATAGCCTTCCTAACCTCTAGAGGGTTCTCTCTTCAAGAACTGTCTCCACAAAATGATGAAACGATCCTGTGGCTCTTTAACAAAGAGCAGGATCAATTGGAGAAAGAGAGAAAAAGAGCTGCAAGAGACAAGTTGAAGGAAAAGGAGAAAAGGGAAGAAGAAGCAAAGGCCTTTGCAACCAAGAAGTTAGGTGACAAAGCCTGGATGAAAGACTATCTCCGGGCTCACGGCTTCTCTGGAAGGCAAGTGGGTCCCATGTCTGAGAGGCACAAGAGGCTGACTAGGGATCTTGTCCTCTTTCTTTGTATCCAGCAAAGTCACCAGCTTCCTTCTTAGTCTCTTCTCTTCATCATTTAATGAGTCTGAGTTGAGACCTAGAAGTTTTACAACATGGTCCAGTGTTCCTCTAGGCAGATCAAGAAATTGATCTCTTATGAGGGAACGTGAAGATCCATCAACATAGGTTAGTTTGATGGAGTCTTCCTCACAGGAGATGTCGCTCAGGGTTGTGCAGTTGGTGATCCTGGTCTTGATCATCTTAAAATCTTCTAAAGAGAGATGTTTGGAAGGATGAGGGGATGGTTTGGAAGGTTGTTAGGTAGGATGAGGTGAGGTGGTTCTGGTAAGAGTTTTGGGTTAAATGATGGGCTGTTTTGGTGGTTGAGGTGAGGAAGTGGATGAGGGTAAAGGTGTGGGTTCAGGAGTGTAAGGCTCAGTTTTGATGGTGAATGGAGAGGGAACTAGTTCAGGTTGGGGTTGAGTGGTTGGTGTGAAGGTTATCCCCTATACCCTTCTTTACATCTCTCTCCTTTTCCCCAAACGAATATCAGCCTTGATTTCACTGACTATTCGTCGGAGTGTCCTCTCAGACATGGGACCTACCTGCCTTCCAGAGAAGCCGTGAGCCCAGAGATAGTCTTTCATCCAGGCTTTGTCACCTATCTTCTTGGTTGCAGAGGCCCTAGCTTCTTCTTCCCTTTTCTTCTTCTCCTTCAACTTATCTCTTGCAACCCTTTTTCTCTCTTTCTCCAATTGATCTTGCTCTTTGTTAAATAGCCATAGGATTGTTTCATCATTGTGTGGAGATAGTACTTGAAGAGAGAACCCTCTGGAGGTTAGGAAAGCTATCATTTCCCTCCTGAGCTACATGTCAGCTTCCCTCTGCTTTTTTTCTTTATCTTCCTCTAAGGCCAACCGTGTGTTGAAGGTCTCACCTTGGAAGAGAATCATCCAATTTAGGAAGCAGGGAAAGTTGAGCCCAAGGTATATAGGGCCTTTCCAAATCATTGCTAGAGTAGGAGAGGTGGCCTATAGACTGGAGTTACCAGATGAGTTAACTGGAATTCATCCGACATTCCATGTATCTCATATGAGAAAGTGCTTGGCAGATGAAGGTATGATTGTTCCACTGGAGGATATCGAAGTATATGAACGGCTCAATTATGTGAAGCAACCAGTGGCAATCATCAATCGAAAAGAGAAGAGGCTGAGAAATAAAGTGGTTCCTCTTGTGCGTGTACAGTGGAAGCACAGGAAGGGATCCGAGTCTACGTGGGAGACTGAAGAAGAAATGAGGCGGCATTACCCACGTTTGTTTGAGGAATAACAGGTTTCGGGGACGAAACCTATTTAAGGGGGGTGGACTTGTAACACCCGACTATTTATTTATTTATTTATTTTTTGAAGCTGACGAAAGGAGGAAAAGAAATAAAGTCCAAAGTCGAGGAACCAAACTAGCCAATGCGAGAAAGTTCGGAAGAGAAGGAGAATAAGAGGGGAGGGCAGCCCACACCCTCCCCACATCTCCAAAATTGTGCAACATAGAGAGAAAGAAAAGAGAAAAGGAAGAAAAGAAGAAAAAGTTGGTTCGGGTGGATTCAAGAATGCAAAATCATCGTGTAGCGGGTCCAATCGAAGCTCTACTTCTCGGTATGGTTTGTTTGAGTTCTAGGACCCCTCTTTTAAACGTTTTTGGTTGATTTTAGGGCTGGAACACATCTGAAAACCGGTTTTGTATGTGTGTGTGTTTGACCCATTTGTATGTGTTTGCGTGTGATGTGTTTGGAGTTCGTTTCCAGGCTTGTGCGTGCTTGAATGGTGTTGTGGTATGCATTCCTAAGGTTTAGGATGGTTTATTTGGGCTTAGAATGGGTTTGGAAGAGCTTGGAGGTCGAAAATGGTAGATTGGGTTCGGGATGAACTGCATTCTGCATCAGCTAGGGCTAGGCGACCGAATGGAGGCCATACGGCCGAATGAGGTGCGATTGAGATTCATTCGCATGATTGAGGTTCATTCGCATGATTGGAGGCCAGTCGCATGGGGAGTCATGCGACTTAGAGCCCATTCGCATAAGTGCTCATCCGCATTAGTTTCATCCGCACAAGGGTTCATTCGCATTAGTTCCATTAGCATAGGACTCATCCGGATTGAGTCCATCTGCATTAGGTCCATTCGCATGGGTGTTCATTCGCATAGGGTTTCATCCGTATTGGTCCATTCGTATGATGTTCATTCTCCTGAAGGCCATGCGATTGAAGGGTGCCCATACGCCCAAGTAGGGCTGGTGTACCCGAGGAAAATGTAGTTTATTTACTGACTTTTGGGAGAAAGTGCAGATGTAAGTTTCGATGTGGAAGATTCCCAGGAGTTCATATAAGTGACTTTTGAGGTCATAGAAACTATGTTGGGCATGATGATGTATGATGTTGTATGTTTATGCATGATGTATGCTATGTGTGTATGATGATGCCCTGTATGATGATGATGACTGTGTATGTTATGTTCCTTATTATGATGTATGTTTATCTTTCCCATGACTTTACGTTGAATGTAAATGAATGAATGAAAGTATTATGTAATGTAAAGTGAAAGATAATGAAAAGAGGAACATGATGAATGAATGCATACATTAATGAACGAATGAATGTAAGAAAGGCTTGCAAGCAAATGTATGGAGGTGCACACCCAATGAAGGTGTTAGCTCAACGTTGTGCGGGTTAGCTACCCTGAAGGATGCACGTTGGGGTCCAATCTTTGTAATTGACCATATGTATGGGATCCTTGCCGCTTGCCCTAGGTGCTGGAGTCAGCTTCATGCATAATGTTCGAGGTCTATGAAAGACCTCAGGCCTAGTTACCTGCTTCGTGCACAATGTTCAGGGTATACCATATGGCATTGATCCGGAATGAAAGAGAAAAGATAAGTGGTGAATGTACTTACCATAGGTACTGGAGTCAGCTCCGTGCCCGATGTTCGAGGTCTATGAAAGACCTCAGCCCCAGTTACCCGCTTCGTGCACAATGTTTGAGGTAATGTACATGTCATCGAAAGTATTGAACGTACGAATGAATGTAAGAAGTATGAACGCATGAGAATGTTAATGGCGTACGACGAATGAATGAAAGTTAATGAACGATTAATGGAGATAATAATGATATTATCTATGTGTATGTATGGTGTATGATCGCATGAAAGTAAAGAACGGTTTTAACGAAAGAAAAGTATGTTTTATTATAAAACTAGAACTCACTCAGCAACGCTGACTTTTATGTGTTTCCAGTTGGGAGTTAATGATTGCTGAGGATGGCACGGGGCGGCTACTAAGCTCTTTTGGATGGCATCCATTTTTATAATGCTTTTGTGATGTAACGCAACATGTATTTTGTAACTTGTTAATGATGTATTATTTTGCAAAAGCGTTTATAATGAAATGAGATGTATATTTTGGTAATTATGCTACGATGTTTTATGAAAGACAAATGTATTTATATGTTTTAATTGCGATGATTGACCAGCTGTGAGCGTCCCGGGAACGGGGCCTTACAGGAAGGCTATCCTTTCCTTCCTGAGCTACATGTCAGCTTCCCTCTGCTCCTTTTCTTTATCTTCCTCTAAGGCCAACCGTGCTGCTTCCTGCTGCAGGATGGTTGCCTTTTCCAGTGACACCAACTCCTCTAATGGTAGCAGGAGTGTTTCTTCACTGGCAGCTCCAAGCTTGATGAGTTGGTCAATGATCCCCTCTCTCCTTTTGTTGTTGACTGCCTCCTGGTTGGCTGCAGCTGCTTTTGTACTAACAACTAACAGTTTCCCAGTTGGAAGTCTTCCTTTTCTTTTCAGCTTTTCAGTCTTCTCCTGTTCCTGAAGCTCTTCCACAGTCATCTTTTGTTTTCCTGTGTTATCTTTTCAAGAACTTGACTTTGGTGGTTCTTGGAGAGTGGATTTTGATCGTAAGAGAGGCAGAGAGGGTGTCTGAACAAGAGGTTGATCAAGAAAGTCCTCACTATTCACCTCAGATGCCAGTTCAAGGATTGCATCTGTGATGATTACTTCCTCGGACATTATGAACAATCCTTCTACAGCTTCTATTTCAGCTTTGGAAGATTCGGCTTGTTCTTACAAGGCTTTAACTTTAGCTTCAGAAGTTTGAGGGGATGCAGATTCTATCCTAACTGTTTCAGTTGCTGGGCCATCAGTCCCCATTTCCCCTTCAAATTGAATCTCAGGTTCCATATGGACCTTAGGTTGACTAACTTCTTCCAAAGTGGTAGAAACTACACTTAGCCTCTGAAGTTCTTTAGCTCCGAAATACATCATTGCTGCATCAGGGCTTGGCTGATCAAGAGAAGATCTCAGCAGAAACTTGGAGAAGAGTTTGTAGAGATCTTTGAGCATCCTTTGGTCAATTTACAGTAAGACTTGAGATGGCTCAAAGAAAGTTGTAATGGAGCCGTGAATTTGGAAGTTAAAGTATGGCTCTATGGTTCCTCAGATATTTGTCTCTGAACACTCTCCTCCTTTTTGGTAGCATCACCTTGAGAGCTAGATGAGCTGGAGGAAGAGGTCAAGGTGACCTGAACAGGTACATGCCTAACAGATCTCTCAATCTGTCTCTCAGCTAGTTGAGCCTTCTTCTAAAGTCCTAACCTTGGATTCAAGGTTTGAGACTTTAAATAGTAGGTCTTAGATGAAGAGTTACGTGCTTCCCTCATCTTCTTTTGAAGAATCACGGGGAAATGAGGTAACATACCTTGTATGTTCAGCCTCACCACCAGATGTGGTTTCTTGGCACCCTGGTTTCCCCTGCTTAATGATGTCCCGTTTAGAGTCAACAAAAGGCATGGTTGCCGTAGATTCAGTCTCAGAAATGTTACCACTGTCCATAAGGTCCATTGAGGCACCTTCTGTAGTGGCAGCTGAATCTGCATGAGTCCCCTCCATAGTAGTGGGACTCAACTCAGTAAGGGTTTTCTAATGGGGGCTAGAGATAAGAGGTCTCTCTAAGCTCTGTTGATCTTAGAGAGGGTGTTGTAGATAAAAATCATTGCCATGGAGGGATGTTATCTCTTCATCAGTTTTAAAGAGAAGGTCAGTGAAAGATAAGGAGGTTAAACCTACAGACCCGGGACCTTGGTCAATGTCTACAGGCATTAAGCCTTTGATAGGGTTGTCCCTTATTGGCTGCTTAGAGGAGTGTAAAGACTCACCTTGAGCGCTTTCAGATTGGGTAGTGGGCTCATGGGTTTGAGACTGGGGAGACTTAAGACCCATATTGAGGTCAATGGTGAAGGATGGTGAGACCTCAGACTGAGTGGGAGCCTAATGTTCCACTCTAGCCTTTTTAGGTTGAACAGGAGGAGCTTGTTCAATCAGAGTAGATCGAACAAGCGTTCATTTGGGGCGTCTTGTGTAGGTGATGGTTATGGGAGGAGAAGGTAGTATTGGCATTGTGGTTGCAGTTGCTGGTGTGGGTTCATCACCTGTGGGGTGAACAGGGATGTCACCAGGAGCTATTTGCTCAGTCATACTAAAAGGTAAAGAAGTGTACCTACTAGTGAAGTTGGTGGATACCTTCTTCAAAGTCTTGAAGATGGTTGGCCTCATGTGAGGGACAGGCAGAGTGGCTGCACAGACAAGCCGACTCTGGTCCAGTTCACAATTGATGATGTGCTGAAGAAATTTGGGATACATAAAGAAAGTTCCCTCTGTAGATTTCCAATGAGATTTGTCAGCACAAATCTTGAGTAGTTAAAGTGCAGGCCTCTCACCAATCCATGAACTAAGCACCCTAATTCATATGGGATTTGGTCCCATCCCCCAGATTTGTTTGATAGACAAAGAAGGACAATGTGCAGGAGAAACTTCCAGTTGTAGGAGAAGTTGAATTTGTAGACAGTCGACATGCTCACGTCTCCACCATATCCCATGATGATGTAGGTGTTGTCTAAATCTTCCTTGGGGGACTCAGTAGGGGCATCTTCATCGTGAAGCTCCAAATGCTCCCTGATGAGTTGTTTAAAGATGACCAACTCTTGGCCACACATGCGGGATCGTATTACACAAACCCCATTTAGGGTTTCAACCTGACTGTTGCCCTAAAATTCAATCATGTGATTGAGGTAAACCGTGGGATTAACAGTCAAGGAGATGTAGTAGGATGATTGAGTGAGGAAAAAGGTGATTTTAGAGAAGTCCGCATCTCTTGAAGAGTCAAGAAGTGCGACTTGGTTATGTTGAGGATTTAGGGCCATTGAGAGAAAGTGAAGGTAGAGCAATTTGAACGTGGGTGAATTTGGGAGCAAGGAAACTTTTAGGGATGTAAAAATTAATGGTAAGAAGATGAGAGTGAATAGTCGGGATTATTTAAAAGAGGGTGAAATGGCGGTAATGTGTTAGGATAAGGTGCTGTGATGTTTTAGTGGATGAAGGGACAGGGGCGGTAAGGTTTAATTTAGTTAAATAATCCGACATCATTAACAAAATCTTTACTTTTTACAGTGTGGGGCCCAAGAGATTTTCGTTACACAGTAAAATCTCTCTTCCGATTATAAAAAATTTCCGAAGGTAATTTGTCTTCCGAAGTCACTTCCTACTTCCAAAGGTAAAAGTTACTTCCGAGAGTAAAGATTGCTTTCTGAGTGGAGATTTTTCGTAAGCTTCGGAAGTAGATCTAATATGAAATCAATCACTTCTTCCGAGACTAAAAACTCTTCCGAGAAGAAAAATTATCCTTGGAGAAATCTTGCTTCGGAAGATATGTAGAATATCTTCCGAGGGTTAATTTCTCTTCGGAATAAATTTATACATAGAAAATTTCAGAGAGATCTTTTGTAAGAGGGCTTAGATTGTATTGACATAAGACATTACATATTAAAAGGTTTTCAAAAGAGTTAAGCTAATCAATGTTTATCATCCCAATAGCGGTAATGTTATACTTAAATCTTTGTTCATCAAAGGCTTTGGTGAACAAATCGGCATATTGTTCATTTGAATCAACTTTGATTAGTTTAATCAGATTTTTCTCATGAATATCTCTAATGAAATGGTACCTGATATCAATATGCTTTATCTTAGAGTGCTTCACCGGATTTTTAGGAATGGAAATAGCATTATTGTTGTCAATATGGATAGGAGTACTCATAAAGTTGAATCCATAGTCCAACATCTGATTCTGAATCCACAGCAGCTGAGCACAACAACTAGTAGTAGCAATGTATTCAGCTTCAGTAGTTGACGTAGAGACACATGATTGTTTCTTGCATTGCCATGAGATGATCCTTCCACCAAGAAATTGACATCCTTCTGATGTTGATTTCTTGTCAATGTTGCAGCCACCATAGTCACTGTCAGAGTATCCATAGAGATTAAAATCATTGTTCCTAGGATACCAGAGACCTAGTTTAGGTGCTCCTTTGAGGTATCTGAGGATTCTCTTGGTAGCAGCTAGGTGAGACACCTTTGGAGCATCCTGATATCTTGCACAAATGCAAGTTGCAAACATAATATCAGGTGTACTGGCAGTGAGATACATCAGAGAACCAATAATCGCCCTATACTAATGTGGATCAGTATCCTCCCCCTTAAGGTCAGGACAAAGATTATGATTTCTAGGTATGGATGTCTTAGCTGGCTTACAATCTTTCATCTTAAATCTTTCTAAGATGTCATTGACATATATACACTGATTAATGAAAAACCCTTCCTTCAGTTGCTTCATCTGAATTCCAAGGAAAAAGTCCATTTTTCCCATATAACTCATCTCAAACTTCTTCTTCATAATGCTTTCAAAGTCTTTACAAATTTGGTCATTTGAAGAACCAAATATGATGTCATCAACATAGACTGAAACAAGCAAAATTTCCTTACCATACTTCCTTATAAATAAAGTCTTGTCAATGGTTCCTTTGGTGTAGCCATTCTTTAGGAGAAACTAAGACAGAGTCTCATACCACAGCCTAAGTGCTTGGCGCAACCCATATATAGTTTTATCAAATTTGCACACATAGTGAGGATGTTGTGGGTCTTCAAATTCCGGAGGCTGGCATACATACGCTTCCCTATCTGTATCCCCATATAGAAAGGCACACTTGACATCAAGCTGGTAGACAGTAAAGTTCTTGGATGCAGCATAAGCAAGGAAGATCCTAACTGCCTCAAGTCTTGCAACAGGTGCAAAAACATCACTATAATCGATTCCTTCCTCTTAAGTGTATCTTTGAACTACTAGTCTTGCCTTGTTCTTGATAATCAAGCCTCTGTTATCTCTTTTGTTCCTGAAAACCCATTTAGTGCCTATTGGTACTTGACTAGATGGTAGCGGGCATAGGTTCCAAACCTTCTGTCTTTTGAATTGAAGCAAGTCCTCTTGTATCGATTATCCAGCTACAATCTTTCAAGGCATCTTCCATCTTCTTGGGTTCCATCTGGGATAAGAAGCATGAGTACAAGCAAACATTCCCATGATGAGTCTACCCTCTTGTTCTCACACCTTCAAAGACATCCCCAATGATGTTCTCAGCTGGATGAGTGTTGTGAATCCTTAAGTGAGGAATCACTTCCAATTGCAAGGATAAGTCTAGATTAGACATATTTTGCTTAGGAACATGAACACTTTGTCTAGCTGTTGTTTCTAACTCATTCAATGAGGACTGATTGAATGAATGAAAAACATCATCAATTGTTGGCTGTGAAGTAGCATTAACAGTTCCCTATCCCTTCAAAATGCTACTTCCCTCAGCTTGGTGTTGTGTTGGATCACGTGATGAGTTTTGAGGATCAGCAGGTGATTCACTGGTTAAAGCTTCACTATTCCTTGATATAGTTATATTGTCTAAACTGTGAATAGTGAGAGCTTGATTTGTTGCAGCTCTTGAAGAACTTGGAAGAGGTCTAGGTAGCTCAAATAGTTGATCAGCATCAACCTCAGCATCAGTATCATTTTGAGCACCTGTTCCAACTGAAACATTCTCACAAGAAGGTTTAGAATAGTTTGGAAACAATTCTAAATCAAAGATATGATCAGGGCCATTCCCCCTAACACAAGGAGTGTGCTTAACAACTATATTGGATGACTCCTCAAATTGTTGATTCGTAATGTTGTATACTCTGTAAGCTTTGGAGCTAAAGGAGTATCCAACAAAGATAGCATCATCCGACTTTTCAACAAATTTTGCCAAATTGTCCTTTGTGTTAAGTATGGTACACCTTCTGCCAAAGGACCTTAGAAAGCCAATGAACGGTGGCCTCTTATTCAATAGCTCATAAGGGGTCTTTCCATGTGGCTTAACTACAAGAACTCTGTTCTGCACATAGCATGCATTGTTGACAGCCCAGAAAGTTAGAGGTAGTTGGAATCAGCTAACATAGTTCGAGCAGCCTCAATAAGTGTCTTGTTCCTCCTCTCAGTAACACTATTTTGTTGAGGAGTTCTGGGAGCACTATATTGTCTGGCAATCTCTTTTGAGTTACAAAATGAGTCAAGAATGAAGTTATTAAAATCAGTCCCTTGATCACTTGATTCACTTCTAATAATTTTAGCGTTGTGATCAATTTGATTTTCTATTTTAAGAATAAAAGATTTTAATGTTTCAGCAGTTTCATCTTTAGTTCTTAACAAGAATACCCATGTAAATCTTGTAAAATCATCAACTATCACAAGGCAGTATGATTTCCTTCCAATGCTCATTATACTTGTGGGACCAAAAAGATCCATGTGCAATAAGTGTAATGGAGTAGTGATGGAGTTAACACTTTTGGATTTATGAGAGGCCCTATGTTGCTTCCCTTTCAAGCATGCAACGTAGTTGTCTTTGCAGAAAAATTACTTTTTAGGCAAACCATGTACCAACTTATTTTTAGCCAATTTATTCACTGTCTTAAAATTTACATGACATATACGTTTATGCCAAAGTGTTGACTCATCACTATCAGCTTTGAAAAGAAAGCATGATACTTCACCTATTGGGGAAGCATTGTTCATATCCAGCTTGTACATATCCCCTTTCCTGGGAGATCTAAGAAGCACCAATTCCGAAGGAATTTTTATCCCTAGTTTGAGGATAATGCACTCATGTTATGTGAAAAGCATTTGGTGCTTTTGATCACAAAACTGAGAAACACTTAAGAGATTGTGTTCAAGCTGTTTGACAAAGTTAACTTTGTCAACTTTTAACTTACCATTGGATATACTCCCTCTGCCAGAAATATATCCTCTAGCCTCACCTCCAAATTTGGCCTTGGTCTTGTCAAACCTAAACTTGCTAGCAGTTGGGTTTTGAGGGAATTGCCTTACAGTTCTATTAAAGAACTTCTTCGCTCTGTAGGTTAAAAGAGCCATCTGTTGGACGATGTCCACATACACTACATCGTCTGGACTGAAACACTCTAGATCATCAATAGAGTGTTGAAAGTCACCATAGTGTCCACATCCTGAGACAAAGGCACAGCTATCCTGAAAGAAATTGTACTGAGCCTGTTGAGACGTTGGAGTCTCAAAGAAGTGATGTACGGTCCAATAGAGCATGATGGTTGCTAGTTGTATGTCAGGTATTGCTGAGGTTGTGGAGGTACTGAGCCTTCAGCAACCATTAAGCGTTGCTAGCAGGAAGGATGAAAGGTCTGCTTGTTTGGTGACCCTTCTTACTCTCTATCTCTAGCCAGTATCCATCAAGGATGTCATAGAGTTCAGTCATAGTAAGAATGTTCAAGTTCTTTGTCCTCTTGATAAAGACACAGTAAAATGTCCACTCATTTGAAAGAGCACTCATGAACTTTCTTATGAGATCTCTAAGTTCAGGAGTGATCTTCACAGACTGAAAAGAAAAAATAAGATCCATGTACCTGAAATACTGCTGGTTGAGGGTCTCTCCAGCAATATAAGTGAAGTTCCCGAACCGCTGCTTCAGTGAGTTCTTCTTGGAGTCGTTGGAGTGTGAATACATCTGAGCAAGTGCATCAAACAATTCTTTAGCAGACTTACAATGCTCAAACCCCACCATGATGGAGTTGGGTATTGCAGTCATGAGAATGGTCATTGCATTGCTGTCAACGTCCATCTTCTTCCGATCTTCGTCAGAATAATCTTCAATAGCTTTTTCTATCATGGCACAGTTTCCTTAGCCGTTGCCACCTTGGGTTTATACGGGCCGTTGACAATGGAGTTTCACATTTTGCTATCATGGTATCTGTTGAAGCCTTCCATTCTTCTGCTCCAAGACTTAAAGTTTTTCAGGAGTAATGATGGGAGCTTTGGTCATGGTTCCTATCTCTACTTCGGATTTGTTAAGGGCCATTTTTGTGAGAGTTGTAAGGAGGAGTGAAAAAACAGGTTGATTTGGATGGTTAGATCTCACAATCAAGAGCCTAAAAAGCTCTGATACCAATTGCAGGATCGGTTTAATGTGACATCCGTAAATTCCGTTACAAACTCCGTTAGTTCCGTTAAGTCTTGTAAACACGTGTCGTGAGCACACACTAGTTGTCGTTTAATGTTGTGACCTAATAATAATGATTAATGTTAATTTGTTGTGAATCTAAGTGATTATGTGAATATTGGGTTTTGTTTATGTGTTTACACATTTATAAACAATTAATTAAAGAATTTATCGCGTAACGCGGAAACGTGTCTGTTTATTCGTATGTCTTGTGTTTTTATAAAGATAAGATATATATGAACTTTATAAGTTTATATCTTTATATTATGAAGTTAAAAACACTTTACAAAGAGTTTAAGCTTAGTTTTTACAAAATACCAAAACACAAGGGTTTAAAGGGTAATATGTAATTAAAATTTAATAAAACAAACCCAAACCCTAATTCCCCACCCATCGGCCGCGATCTCCCATCCCACACCTCTCCCATTGCGAAATCAGCCAAGAACAAGCAGGAACATCAATTTGATTTCAAGTTATTGACAACGCTTAGGAATCATCAATTTCAAGCAATTACAAGTTTAAAGGTTAGTTTTTGCGAGTGTTTGTGGAGAGTTTTTGTGAGATGTGCATAGTTCCTGAAGTCGAATTGATGTGTTGTGATGATTGATGTTTGATGTTAGTTAATTGATTAGTTAGATGTACATGCTAGTTATGTGCAAATATATTTGTTGGGGGATTTGATCATGAATTTTGGTGTTAAGCAAGCCCTAATTCGAAAATGGCTTGATTATGTGATGTGATGATTGTTTTATGAATGTTTGATGATAATTGGGTTGTATGAATGTTAATAACGTACGTTGATTATGCAAGAAAGTTGGGATTTTGATGCATTGTTCATAGGTTACTAAGAATAGTAACTTTATTTTGCATGTAGTAGTGATCTATTGATGGATTGATGTTAGGATGGGTTCATGATGTTAATGGATGCTAGATTGATATTATGAATGCTAGAAATCTTTAATTTGATGATGTTGATCATAGCTTGCCAAAAGTAGAAACTTTTGTTTATGAAGATTGTTGGATTGAGGTGGTAGTTAGTGTTGTTGATCATGTCTAGATGTTAGTATGAGCTTGAATTGGTATAATTGATGAATTTATGCATACCTTGGATGTTTGATAGATTTTGGACATTCTTCACCAAAAGGAAAACTTTATTTGTGTAAACGTTGAAGTATGATGTTATGATCATGTTTGGGATGATAGGAACCTGCTATTATGTCAAGGATAGATTCTAGTGTAATAGACGTGTTAAATTAGTTGTATGGCATGCTTGGATAATCATGGGTGATATTTGACTTTGGTGATTATGTATGGTTTGGATGTTGTGTAGTAGTAGGACATCATGCTTGGGTCTGGTAATTGATTGTTGTGATGTTGTGAATGCAATGTACTTGCTTAAAGAATTTGGTTGTGATCATTATACACGCGTGCGGATCTGAGGCCCCTACTTAGTGGGATTGGCAGGGTTTAGGATGTGAAGTCGTGAGTGGCTTCACATGGCATGTGATGAATGGTTGAACCTTGTATGACATGTTAGTTGTTTTGTAGCTAGTGGTATGTTAATGTTCTAGATTCGCATGACTTGTATAGTACTTGATTGTATGATGATCTATGTGATACACCTGGTGATATAACATATGTATGACACTATTTGAATGTTAATCATGTATGTTGTATGTGTTCATTGGCTTTATTTGAATTATAACCCATAATGTCACCAACGGGTCAAACGGGTCAACTAGGTCAAACGTGTCTATTGTCTGGAAGCTTGAGTCTTTGATTTTAGTATGATTAGGGTTTCACATGTCTTTTATTTACACGTACTTATGTACTCACATGATCTAGGTAACCTGTGAAGGTTGGCTATCCTCTCGTTTCACAAAATAAACCCTAAGTACCTTTGCATACATCGGGTGAGTTCATGCCCCACTCTTTACTTAATCTCTTTTGGGGGAGATAGCATACTGGTATTTATACGAACGCTTTCATTATTTAAGTTGTGTAAAATTAATATAGTGTTGTTTACCATGAGAAAAGTCCTCACACTTTTGAATTGTTAATATTTAATAGCGGGGAAACTTGGGTAGTACTACTGGGTCTGACGAGCCCCACCTGTGTGACTCGAGGTCAACCGGTGCAATTTGTCCTATTGATCATTGTCACGACATGGTAAGTCGTGACAGGAGGCAACAACTATCACAGTCAGCTTCAATTGCAAAATCACTATGTATTAATATTTACTGATAATAGACTAGCTATCTATTACCATACACTGCTTATATTTATCGCAACTGCTTATATGTTTATTGAACTCAAACTCTTGAACTCACCAACCTATGTGTTGACATTTTAGTATGCTTTTCTCAGGTCCTTAACTTGCTTGCCATAGGAGCACTGCACGGTTCACTGCATTTTAAGACACTTTGCTTCAAGACAAGTTGACATTTTAACAATTATAGTTTACTCTTTGGTTTGGCACTTGTTTTGCCATAAGTTATACTTTATTGACTTGGGTTGTTTTCAAAACGCTTCCGCATTGTTAAAGTTGTGTTTTGGTTGATTTTGTTATGTTATGGCATTTAGAGTCGTTCTGAGTAACTATTGACTGTGATCCTGGTTTGTTCACACGCCTCGCGGTAAAACTCCGCAAGTGGATTTTGAGGGTGTGACAGATTGGTATCAGAGCCATTGGTTATAGGGAACTAGGTTGCATACACACTAGACTATAACGCACACAGTTAATTAGTTACCTGTGCTTACTC